>CM033112.1:7465767-8080715 GCA_019321725.1 Paulownia fortunei
ACTAAAACCATAATGGCTCCAATCCGATATGACCAAAAGTGAAATTTTATCAAAAAAAAACACGGATGGTAGAAAGGCCAAAAGCGCAAACCAAAGAGCAATAGAGAAAGAAAATATTATTAAAAAATGCATTGAATTTCATATAATTTTGTCAAACTCATTACTAATATCTAATTTTCAATCTTAATAGAAAATAATAAAAAAATATAACGAAATAAAATAATTCATCACAAACCAATAATTATTCTACATTTATTTTAAGAGAAAATAAAAACATATTATAATTTTAAATGTATATAAAATATGGTGGAGCAAATGGTTCAATAAAAAATAATTTAGGTTGATGCACCCTATATACAATTACATAACTTTACTTTCCCTTTTCTATAATAATTAAAAATTATTACCTCTTTTATAGTAAATTTACTTTCCTAATCCTATATGCCTAATTTTCGCTATTATTTCTTTGTATTACAATTTTAATGCATGTTGAGAGATGAATATCATCCCCAATAAATCAAATTGGCCCACAAAGCACTAAATTGATGGTTGATGCATATAATTCTTGAATTAATAAATATTATTCCAAATTAATGTTCAAAATTTTATACATTTCTAATTTTTGGTTCAAAATACATTCATATCCCTTTTCTGCTTGTTTGAGGGATTAAAGTAAATTTAAAGACTAAAGTGCAATTCATCAAACTATGTTTCAACAATTTGACCCTCAAAATATAGTATGTGCAGTGCACATGATAGCTTTTTTGACAAAAAAAAAACCTTTGGAATATGATCAGGATTACTGAAGTAGAACAAACATTAAACTTTAGGAATGGTAAGATCATACAAATACGTAATTTTTAAGTGTGTTAGCAAGCGAGTTTAGAACGAGCTCATCTTCTAGTTTAATACGAAGATAACAATTCTTATCGAGTATACATCTTTGTCGGGTCTTATCAATATCAACAACGAGAAAGATAAAAGTGATATAAAACCTAAATTTCTGAGACTAGAAATATAATTTGCACAAAAACTTAAGTTGATAAATTCCTAGCTGCAATTAAACTTCGACAATTTTCTTCATCGATCTTGAATTGTGTCAAAATCGAACTTGTAAAATCAAATAAAACTTTATAAATTTTCAGTTCACCTCCAAGTTCTCAAAAATTTAAATTTGATTTTGTGAAAACTTTAAGACGTAATACACCTTAAACTGTCTAAGATCATATTTTTTTGAATAATTATAGTAACCTCCCTTAAGATTTAATCAAAATATACCTAGATTCTTTTAGATTTTTAAAATTATATCCATGTCCTCTGACGTTTATTGTTATCTTATGTATAATCTCAATCATTACTCATCGTAATTAAAAAATTCGACATTAGCTACTAATTTTAATAAAAAATCATTTTTACACCTGACATTATTAAAATTTGTAAAAAAAAAACAAGTTTTAAACCCCTTATCTTTGTTCAACTTTATAAAAACCTCCATTGAGGTTTGTCCAACTATACATCAACTTTTTTGAAATTTATTCAATTTACACTAACTTTCCTTGAAATTTAATATTTTTAATTTATCATAAAATTTTATAATTACATTATATTACACCAATAAAATATTGAAAGTTATTTAAATGAATAAATAATAGTATTTAAAAAATTAATTACTCATATCTCTTATATATATATATATTTTATTTTTAAGTTTTATCTTCCATTTTTCAAAATTAGTGAGCCTCATGCAATTCTCGCCGTTACATGAACAACGATCTATTATTCATGTCTCCTCTAAAATTGATGCACATGTTGAATGTTTACATGAAATTTAACTTATGTTAGTGTAGTCAGTTTGATGATTTAATTTGAGAGGTCGAACTGACTCTGAATTTTAGATTGAAGAATATTACACTTATTGAATTTTTAACTCTTGAACTTGATGTTAAATAAAGAGCGATGTATCTAATGGTTTGGAATATGATAAAACGCTTTTGTGCTAGGTGTGTGTTTTGATTATTAATTTAATTAGTGAAAGAAAGAAATAAAACAACTCAAGAACTAGGGATTAGGGTTTGGCGGCTATGTGGAGAAGAAAACGGCCGACTTTTGCAGCTCTTTTGGGGGCTGAAAAATGTGTACAAATGCAGTAATTAAGCCCCTAAAATTTAGCCATGAGTGGACTTTTTTTTTTTTTTTTTTTTATAAGAGTCATGAGGGGACTTAAATAGCTCATCCAAGTTCCATCAATTCGAAACTCTTTCCTTATCCAAGTTACTTTGAGTTCACATCTAGTATTTGTACAAGGTAAATCTTCACATCACATGTAATAATTCCTTAATCCTAATTCATTTAGTCCAATTCTGAACGGGCTTTGATCTTTACAAACTCACACCTAAGGATATAGACCCAATTAATTAATTGAGTTCAATTTAACTAATTTAATTAATTAAATTATTTCTTTTCATGTTCAAATATAATTATTAATCCAATCAATTAATTATTTTGTTTCAAGCCCAGTTGGTGTGGATTTATAGAATGCCAATTAGAAAATCGGATCAAAGGATCTAAGTTTCCTAAAGAATGATAGAATAGTAGTGTGAACACATGAAAGATGGATAAGGAAGAAAGGGATTTTGACTCCATTAGAACGGGACTTGAGGGGCATACGTAAGCTTCTTATAGCTGAAAAATAGAGCATCACTTGGCTCATAATAACAGACAACAAAAAAGAAGAAAATCGTCTTCTTCATACTGAAAAATTCGCCCTCTTCTTCCTTGTTCAAACTCCCACCATGTTGTTAGAAATTGGTTTATAAAATTTGACCAAATTTTTATCAATAATTAAGTGGATTTCATTTAATTGTAAATGAAAATAAATTGATTAAATGTAATTTACGTCGCAAGTAGCTGAGTTTAACATATTTAATTTTTCAAAATCAATTTTAAGTGAGTGATAAATTAATGCATAAAGTAGTCACTTAAAAACATTAATTGTTGAAACGTGGAAAGGTAGGAAGGTGAGTAGTCACCATCCTACATTGAAAAAATGTGTTAAAATTTATTCACTTTATTTAGCTCAAGTTGGATACTTGGGTTTGAGCCCCAAAAAAGGTACCAAAGTCTTTAGAAGGGGGAGACCTACATCCTTGTAGATATGGACCAAAAGGCTATATACGCGCAGCTGGCTGGCTCAGCTCGGCTCAGCTTGGTCGGGCTTGAGCTTGAGTTTGAACTTAATTGGTTGGTCCACTCGGTATAATCTTTTTATACAAAAAGAAATTAAAATTTTTTTATTAAATTTTTAATTATTTTTTCTTCCAATCTAAACGCGATAAGTGGACTAACAAAAATGGTGATGCGTGGCACTATATAGAATCAGACCAGGCGAAAAGATGCCCAGTCAGCAAAAAGATGTCCGCTTAGCTCCAAAAGATGTCTATTGGATAGTGGTGTCCGCCCACTCAACACCGAATGGTTGTGGCTGTCTAGAAAATGCCAAGTGGCAGTCCAATCACAAGATTTTCCAACAATTGTATTTGTTGCCCGCAACTCTTCGATAATTCCCCGAATTCATTCATTTTTATTCTAGAATCTCATATTCTTTCTTTATTTCTCCTGAGTATTCAAAAGAGAATTCTAAACATCTCTATAGTTTGATAGATTTGAGATTTGTTGTGCTACTATCTCAAGTTAGGACGTTGTATCTTAGGAGACAATTGCCACTTACTGTTATAACTTTAAAGTTACAAACCCAAGTATAAGTTGTTTTAAGCAATAAATTTTATAGGAGTTTGAAGTCGATCCGCAGGGAACTTGTTTGAAGTTTTCGAGTTTATATTTCTTAAAAGATGAGTTGGATGTGATTTAGATTATAAAGAAAAAATTATGCTATAATTAAGAAATCAAAGTAATAAAAGTATTGAGTTTTGGATAGAGGAATAATTATTTATTATTTTTTTACCTCTTTTAAATGCTACTATTGGAATCTATACACAATAAAGATTCCAATAGGAAGATGTTATCAAATAACTCATGTATTAAGGTAATCATGATATTGTCTTACCATTTATAAATTATCTCTTAATACAAATACTTATTTATGGGATCAAGTATTTATACACAACTTTGTCTACAACAAATTAAGGTTTTATGTTAGTAGTGGGTGTAGTAGAACCGTACATCAAGTTAAATGAACCCAAGTATTTTTTGTACCATTGGTGATGCAAAATTCAAGAATTGTCATTAAACAAGAAGGGTTTTAACACCAATACTTATTTATAGGATTAAGTATTTACGCATACAAAGCTACAACAAATCAAGGTTTCACGTTAGTAGTCGATATAGTAGAATCATACAATAAACTAAATGAACCCAACTCTTTGTTGATCCATTGGTGATACATAAATCAAGAATCACCACTAAACAAGAATGGTTATATGATTAAGTATTTATGCACACCTTTGTCTACAATAAATTAAAATTTCACGCTAGCAGTTGGTGTAATAGAATCGTAAAATAAGCTAAATTAACCTAAGTATTTGTTGTGTCATTGATGATACATAAATAAAAAATTACCATAAAATAAGGAGGGTTTTTATCAAAAATTAAAATAATAATACAACACAGTTCAACATTATTCACCTTTATAATCGTTCTTCTTCCTCCATCAAGAGGTTCATCATTTCTCCTCATCGACACAAAATTTAAAAAGACATAATGAAAGTAGAAAAAACTAAAAATAGAAGAGAAACTAGATAATACATTTCTATTACTACTAAAAAACTTACATTACTATTAGAAAAATTAGCCTAAAGAAATACAATAATAAAACTTTCTTTCTCCTTCCAAGAGCCCATATTTATAGTAGAAAAGTGTCTAAATTACCATCTACAAATTCACTCCAAATACACTCCAATTTTACTTCAAATATGCTCTAAATTCACTTGTCATTTTTAGATCTAATTTTGTCAGACATTTTTATGCATGAAATCAGCTGATTTTGGAAAAGTGATCGACATAAAAACTGTGTATTTTTCTGTTAGCTTTATTTTTCAGCTTGAATCACCTAATTCCAACCATTAGCAATAAAGTTGTGCTTAATTTAATGTGATGTGTCAACATAGATAGATATCTTCCAATATACACATTTGGATGCATTTTTTTCTCTAATCAAGGCTGAATTGGTTAAACTTCCAACAACAAAGACCTTCAAATGAAATAAGATTCAGATCTATAAGATTTTTGAACATGGAGTTATGCCCAAAATATAAAAATTGCACAAGTTTGGAAACATGCTTATTTTGAATTTAAAGAAAGCCCAACAATCACTTGCAAAGTTCAAGTAGTTTTTTGCATATATTTTTATCTACACATGATGGATTTAGGCAAAAATGGTCATTTTCTTCTAATTGTGATGATTCTTTGATCCAATAAAATATTATCTTCCAACTTGCTCACAAAACATGTTGTCTTCTTTGATTTTATTTTGACTCTTTTTTTATCTCTTTTTGTTCATTGATTCCCAAAACAAAATACTAATAAAATTATAATATTAACAAGAATAAAACAAGGAAAGTATAAAGGATTTGATACAAAAATATATCAAAATATGCACTTATCAAATTCCCCCACACTTAACCCTCGCTCGTCCTCGAGCAAGCCTAAACAAACCTAAACTAATCCATTTTCGTAGGAAATCGCAATTGTATTTAGCATATACAATAAGCATTTAAACCCCTATGTGGCCCATAGAGGACGAGTTATAGTCTCGTAAGGATTTCCAGCAATGATACCTATAAACACCTATGATAACTAACTTCTAACCATTATTTTCAGAAGCAACAAAGTAATGTGGAAATGAAATCAAACAAGTGTTGAATGTAACCCTTAGTCATTCAAAAGTCAATACATTTCCATAATAAGCATACTCAAGTATGTGTGTGAATAGTTAATGTTTCAAATAAGTGAATTCTCATAGAACCTCACAAAAACCATCACTCAATCTCTAATGGAAGATCGTTAAATATCATAGGCTTTTCTTTTGGTACAAATCTCCACTACACCGAAAGCACCGCATAAAATCAAAAGATTTTCAACAAAGGTTGTAATGGAGCCAAATGGTAGTAATGTGGCTAAAAAAAAAAGAATATGATGCAACAAAGGTTCTAAAAACTTCATGGGATTAAAGACATAGATTTTATCAATGAAAAATTCTCACACTCCATGAATTTCAACACCAGAGCCTATTGTTATTGAATTAGACCACTGTTCATCATTCTTATTGATTTTACAACATCCTATTTTTAGTTGCAACTCATAATAATTTTAGGACTTTGCAATTTTTTTATTTTTTTTGTTTTGTTGTTTCTTGATGAGAAACTCCCTCACACTTATCTTCTATTCCAACTCAAATTTCTTTTGCAAGCTCACATTGTCAATGGAATATCTCTTAAGTTTCAAATCATTTTTAGAACAAAGGTAGGATAATAGTGTATTTACGCTAGATAAGAATATATCATTACTACAGAAAAATGATTATTTATTGAAAGGCTCAAAGTGACTCACTATGAGGGATGTTCTCTTGGAACATCACATGGGGAACAAGTTGATTTGGCAATGGTGCTAGAAAGTCTAATGCCTTAATCATTTTTCAAGTGGTGTTCAATCAGTCGTTCGCCTCAACAGATCAAAAGGAAAACTTCTAACACTAAACCTATCAAAATTCCCAGTGATGATTAAAGCGATGGCATAAAAATTACCTATTTTGACATGCTTGTTTCCATACCGAATAACATAACTATTTGTGCAAAAATATTTGAGTATAATTATCACAAAAATATATTAACCAAAGAACAACATTAAAGTCCAAAACAACACCCATCATTAATCAAATCATATTAGTCATGTTTAATTTTAATTATTGAAGTTAGAAGAACATCTATGACTCAAAAATAAAAATTGACAATTTACAAACTTTTGTTAAAAACTTCACAAACTTGTCATGTTATGCAAAAAAAAAAAATATAAGGGTACATCTCAAAAGTGTTAAATTTACCCTTTACTCTGCCACATTTTTTCATGGTTTCAATGGAGCCAAAAGAAAACACGATTGAATTTTTTTTCCTTGTTTTAAAAAAAACTAGAAAAACACACATTGAACACACAAGACATGATATCAATTATCCCCTCTCCCCAACCTAATCAAGATATTGTTCCCAATGTTGAAAATAAATAGAAAAGTAGAGTTTAGAATATATTACCTGATATGTGAGTTATTGAAAAATAAAACTGAAATAACACATTATAAACACTATTAGTTGAAACCATTAAGGATAAATTATCACAGGTTTATAGTCAAATTCATTTTGCATTTTCAATCATTGTCCCTGTTATACCAATCCACACGAGCCAATGCTGGATCAGGTTTTGACACATATGCTAGAAGTTGATCAATCAGTTGGTTAGGTGTTGGAGCAGAAATGAGAATTTGTCTCACAGATGGTGAAATAAAATAATTTTTTACAGCATGATCTAAAAAAGATAGCAAACCATCAAAAAAACCATTAATATTAAGAATACCTACAGGTTTTTGGTGAATGTTAAGCTGTGCCCAAAAAATAACTTGAAATAATTCATCCAGTATACCAAAACCACTAGGTAGAGTGATGAATGCATCCGCATTGTTTTACATGTTAGGTATTCTGTCCTGAATATATGACACTTTTAACTCATCTTCGATGGTCATACCTGTGATATTCTGTATAGTTAAAGATTTTGGGATAACTCCTAAAACTTTGAATCCTCCTACATGAGTAGAAGTAGCAACACTCCCCATTAACCTCAAACTGCATCTCCCATATACTAAATGAATTTTTCTTTCTGCTAAAGTTCTACCAAGGTTATTACATACCTTTTTTGGATTAATTCCATAAAAGACAAAAATACAGTTGAACTTGCGAATGGAAAAAACTTCTCTTTTTTTCTTTTTGTTGAAAGTGAGTTATGCAAAAATGGACTGAGTATGATACTATTTATTGAGGTGTGAATAGGAAATGCATTTACTGCACGTCTTTTTCTTTTTGTCAAAAAAGTTGAAAATAAGGACACAAAGTTTGAAAAAAAATTAACTACTGCACATGAATGTATAAGTGGTTATGACTATGGCTCACATCTTTCTCTGATTTTACGTCCAATAATGGCTTAAATGCTCTCTATGGGTTGAGGATATGCTTCCCATCTAATTTTCTTATAAACTGGTAAATAGGGTCTTTTAATGTCAGATTTCCAAAACTATAATGCTCATATTCATCCCAAAAGTGATTCCATAAATCAACAATTGCATTCTTAAGGAATGACACTTTGTGTTGCAAGTCCATCAAGCACATTTGCGATAAACTTACATTTTTTTTGCCTTTCATTTTTTGGAATACTTTTACCAAAACCAAACATGTATCTAGTAAGCAAGTTTGAAAACTCGTATGAAAACTCACCTGCTACTCTTACCTTTACTTCAATTATCCATCGTATGTCTCCTGAAATACCATTGTGCATAAGCTTCCTTAGTATTTCAATCCTAGTTTTATAAAATTTTAAAATTGCATTTTTAGGAAGAAAAGCAAATCGCTTCTTGAGAGTTAGAAAAATATCATCCAGTTTGAAAAGAACCAAAAAGAAAAATGAGAAAAAGAGAAAAACTTTATATAGATATTTCAATTGTTTGGGAAACTGATAAGTCCGACTTCAATGGCCATGAAGTACAAAAAAGCCTATAAAATAAATAAAGTTAGAGAAAATATGTATATATATATATATATATATATAAATACTAATCATAACAAGGGTTAGAAAGAAAAAAAATCTTTTGTGAAAATTGATTTTCTAGAAATGGTTTAAGTTTTGTCCATTTACTTTGAATATGTCACCATTTATAGGATTCTCAATGTCTATCGCCCTATAAGGATATACCTCTTTTACAACAAAAGGATCACTCCATCTTGATCTCAATTTTTGAGAAAATAAATGCAATCAAGAATTATAAAGCAAACCTTTTGACCAACCTCAAATGTTTTTTTTAAATATAATTATCATAAAATTCTTTGATTCTTGCTTTATGAGTTTAAAAATTTTTCATATGCATCATTTCTCAATTCTTGAAGTTCATTGAATTGCAATTTGTGCAATTTTAAAACTTCATCAAGGTTGAAGATAAATATTTTGATTGCCCAATAAGCTTTATGTTCAAGTTCAAGAGGTAAATGACAAGGTTTTTCATAAACTATCCTGTAAGGATACAATGTCTAGTTATGTTTTAAAAGCAGTTCTATATGTCCAAAGTATATCGGTAAGTCTAAGAGATCAAACTTTACAATATGGGTTAACTGCATTTTCTAAAATTTATTTTATCTCCCTATTTGCAAGTTCAACTTGTCCATTTTTTTAGGGTGATAAAGGGTTGCAACTTTATGTATGATTCGATATTTCCTCAATAATGTTTCAAAAATTTTGTTACAAAAATATTTTCCTCCATCACTAATAATGGATGGAGGAATTGCAAATAAGCTTAAAATAAATGTTTTCAAAATTTTATCACTATTTTGTTTTCCTCTATCCATTTTGAGACATAATTTATGTCAACCAATATGTAAATGAAATCAAATGATAATGAAAATGGTCTCATAAAGTCAATACCCCAACAGTCAAAGTTTCAATCACTAGGATGGGGTGTAGGGGCATCATGTTTCACTTTGAAATGCATTGTAACTTTTGACAATTTTCACAACTTTTGTAGAAAGTGTAAGTGTCTTTGAAAAGAGTTGGCCAATAAAATTCACATTACAAGATCTTTGCGGTGGTTTTCTTTACGAAAAAGTGACCACCACATGCTCCTAAATCACAAAATTTAAAAATTTTACCTTTCTCATTGTCAGGCATATATTTTCGAAAGATTTGATTAGAACAATATTTGAATAGGCATGGATCATCCCAATAAAAGTTTTTCATCTCTATCAAAAAAAAAATATCTTTGGAATTCCAATACGGTGGCATCTTTCTTATCACAAGAAAATTAACAATGTCAGCAAACTAAGGTAAAATAAAAACATTAAATAGTTGTTCATGAGGGAAAGTGCATTGATGGGTGTGGTTTGAAATGAGTAATTACAAACAAGTCTCGACAAATGATCAACCACCACATTCTCTACTCGTTTTTTATCTCGAATCATAATGTTGAATTGTTGGAGTAAGAGAATCCACCAAATCAGTCTAGGTTTGATATTTTTTTTGACAAAAGATATTTCAAAACTGCATGATCACTGAAAAAAATAACTGGTGAGCCAACAAGATAAGATCTAAATTTGTCCAATGCAAAAACTACAGTAAGTAATTCTTTTTCACTTGTTGAGTAATTCAATTGAGAACTATTCAAAATTCTACTTGCATAGTAAATGACATGTGGTTTCTTATCTTTTCTTTGTCGTAAGACAACTCCAAAAGCATAGTCACTCGCATCACACATTATTTCAAAAGATAAAGTCCAATCTGGAGGCTGCATGATTGGAGCAAACGTAAGCATGCTTTTAGGCTTAATAAAAGCATTTTCACAATTTTCAGTTCATTCAAAAATAATGTCTTTTGTTAGAAGATTACCTAAAGGATTAGATATTATACTAAAATCTTTGATAAATCTTCTATAAAAATCAACATATCCTAAAAATAATCTTACTTCACACGCTTTGGTATTGGCAAATTGGTAATTAACTCGATTTTAGATTTGTCTACTTCAATACCTTTTGATCCAAGAACTATACCGGTTATTATCATGAAATGACATTTCTCCTAATTGAGTACAAGGTTTTTTTCTTTACACCTGATCAAAATGTTTTCTAAATTAGACAAGCAATCACCAAATAAATTACCGAAAATTGAAAAATCATCCATGAAAACTTCATGAAAACATTCAACCATGTCACTAAAGATACTAAGCATGCATCATTGAAATGTAGCTGGTGCATTACATAATCTAAAAGGCATCCTTCGATATGCAAAAGTACCAAAAGGACATGTAAAAAAGGTTTTCTCTTGATCTTCAAGTGCAATTGTAATTTGATTATACCCAGAATATCCATCTAAAAAGCAGTAAAATGCATATTCCACAAATCTTTTTAAGATTTGCTCCACAAAAGGTAATAGAAAATGATATTTTCTAGTAACTGAGTTAAGTTTTCGATAGTCAATTCACATTCGCACACAGTAACAGTCCTAGTTAGAATTAATTCACTATTTTCATTCTTGACTATATTAACTCCAAATTTCTTAGGTACAACTTGAGTAGGACTTACCAATTTCTATTAGAAATAGGATAAATGATTCAGTTATTTAAGAGTTTAATGACTTCATTTCTCATTACTTCTTTCATATTAGGATTTAGCTTTTGTTGCATCTCTGTACATGGTTTAGCATTTTTCTCTAGATATATGTTATGTATGCAAATTAAAGGACTAATACGTTTAATGTCAGCAATGGTCTATCCTAAAGCATTTTTATGCATTTTTGGAGTTTTGATCAACTTATCTTCTAGGGATGCATCAAGTTTGCAAAAAAATATTACTAGAAAAGTCTCATTCTCATCCAAAAAAGAGTATATCAAATCAAATGGCAAATGTTTCAAATCAATCATGGGAATTTTAATACTTGATGGAACAGATTGTACTGTTGATGATGAAAGTTCTTTAAACCTTGACTTTTAAAAATATTTTTCTTGTACCTGCGAAAATTCAGAAAGAGTATTATAGTGTCTTTTTACAAATATTTTCACTTTCAAAACTAGTTTTTAGATGATCAAAGGAATTAGTAATAGTAAAATATTCGTGAACAAGTTTTTTAATTGAATCCACTTCCTGTACTTCGACATCTTCTGCATGTTGTTTACAAACATTAAACATATTAATTTCAAAGTCATATTTCTAAAAAATAACTTTAAAATACCATTCCTAGAATTAATCAAAGTATTTGATGTTGTAAGAAAAGGATGACCCAAAATGATAAGAATATGTGTATGTGTATATGCAACAAGATCTATGTCCAAAATAATGAAATCCACTGAAAAGTAAAACTTATTGATTTGTACCAACACATTTTCTAATATTCCTGTTGGAACTTTAATTGAAAGGTCAGCTAATTGGAGTACAATGGAAGTTGTTTTCAGTTCTGTCAAACCTAATTGTTCATAAATTGAGAAAGGTAGAAGATTTAAACTAGTACCAAGTCAAGTAAAGCATGCTATATTCTAGTGTTTCATATGGTACATGAAATGGTTGGACAACCTGGATCTTTGTACTTGGGTATAGTAAATTATTGAATGATTGAACTAACATTTTCAGTTGAAAATGCCTTCTTTTGTACATTATGTTTTCTTTTGATTGTACACAAATCTTTCAAAAATTTGACATAAGATGAAACTTACTTGATTGTATCCAACAATGAAATATTAATCTTGGCTTGTTTAACAACTTCAAAGATTTCAATATTTAAGTTTTTAGTATTTAATTCAATTGCAATCTTTGAGGAAAATGAGCTAGATATGAGTATTTTTCTTTATCATTATTTTCAAACTCACCTTCATTGTACTTACCTTCATCGTCAAAACTATTTTCATTCTTTATTTCTAAAAGTGGATTAAAAATTTTCTCCTTGGGATGAATAGTCTTATCAACAATGTTTGCATTCTGAAGAGCTGTGACCGAATTAGCCTCCTTAATTGAATCTTCAGTTGAAGAAGAAACATGGCACTGAATGGAAGGATTAGGTTGAGGTTGAGCATGTAATTTACCTTTTTCATGAGTATCCAAAGAAGCTATTAGTGTTGAAGTGTGTTTTTGATCTCATTGATGACTTGTGAAGTCTGGTTATTGATGTTTGTTTGTCCATGCATGAATGCTTGTAAAATCTCATCAAGGGATTTTATATATGGAGTTGGATAAGAAGGAAAGTTTGGTGGCTTTGGTGAATGTAGCAGTTGGCATGGTTATCACATCGCCAACTAAAATTGGGATGATTTCTCTATTGTATATTGTAAGTTTGAGAATATAGAGAATGAAAAGGCTTTTTAAATGTGTTCATGACATTTGCTTGTACAGGATTATATTTGGACATTCATTGGTGAAGTGTCCCACAAGTTTACAAATGTTACAAACTTTTTTATCTTGCATAAATCTGATTTCCTTTATTTTTTTTAAGTTCCATGGCCTCAACTTTTCTTGTTGAACTAGCAAACATAGCATTTAGATCGTCTTCTTAACTAAGGTAATATTTTTTTTTATTACTATTAGCAAGATTAGATCTAATAGAACCTTTAGAAGAATTCATACTATGCCATGATTGAGAGTTTTTTACCAAATGCTTTACATATTCTTGCGCTTCATCGGATTCTTTATCAAGAGACTCACAATTGTATATTGTTTCAATAATTTTTTTTGTTTCAAGAGTTAAACCTATATAAAAGAAACTAATTAATTGCTATTTTTCAAAATCATGATGTGGGCATGAATTCAACAAATCTTTAAATCTTTTCCAATATTGAAAGAAAGATTCATTAGATTTTTGAGAAAAAAATTGGATTTAACTTTTCAAAGCAATAGTTTTATGAGTTTGAAAGAACTTTTTTAAAAAATCAGCTTGCATTTCTTACCAAGTGCCAACTGGCCTAAGTTTTAAAGAGTTAAGCCAAGTTTTTGCCTTATCTCTTAAAGAAAAAAAATAATTTGAGCTTAGCGATTTCATTTATACAAGTTTGATCTTCAAAAGTGGTACATACTTTATCAAATTCTTTCAGATGCAAGTAAGGATTTCAGAGTCTAAATCATAGAAATTAAGAAGTAAAGGGGTCATACCTGGCTTGAATGAAAAGTTGTTTGCATTGAGAGGAAAATTGAAATAAGAAAAAGAAGAATTTTGAGGAGGTTACAAGTAATAACAAATGGTACATACATATTGATTCTCATTTTCAGTCATGCTGGAAGTGTGTGAAGGTGACTCAAATAAATTTTCAAAGAAAGTTTCAAAATTATTTCTAACTAAACGACAAAAATTATGATTGTAATACCATATGAGCATATAACTATAAAAAAAGCAAAAACATAATATTTACAAAGGGAAAAAATCTACAAACCTAAATATTTACCTCACCTTCTCTAGCAACGACGCAAAAAACTTGCTGCAACTTTAAGGTTACAAACCCAAGTGCAGGTTGTGTCAAGTAATAAATTTCTCAAGAGTTTGACGCCGATTCGTAGAAAAATTGTTTTAAGTTTTTGGGTTTATATTTCTTAAAAGATGGGTTGAATGTGGTTTAGATTATAAAAAAAAAAATTATGCTGTAACTAAAAAATTAAAGTAATAAAAATATTGAGAATTAGAGATTCGCTATTGAGTTTGGATAGATGAACGGTTATTTATTAATTTTTTACCTTTTTTAAATGCAACTATTAGAATTCACACACAATAAAGGTTCTAATGAGAAGATGCTATCAACTAGCTCTGCATTAAGGTAATCATGATATTATCTTACTATTTATAAATTATCTCTTAACACCAATATTTGTTTATGGGATCAAATAGTTATGTTTGTCTACAACAAATCAACGTTTCATGGTAGCAGTCGGTCTAGTAGAACCGTACATCAAGCTAAATGAACCCAAGTATTTGTTGTGTCATTGGTAATATAAAAATTAAGAATCGTCACTAAACAAGAAGGGTTTTAATGTCAATGCTTATTTATGGGATTAAGTATTTATGCACATCTTTGTCTATAACAAATCAGGTTTCACGTTAGCAATTGTTGTAGTAGAACTGTATAATAAGCTAAAAGAATTCAAGTATTTGTTGTGCTATTGGTGATACATAAATCAAGAATCATCACTAAACAAGAAGGGTTTTAACGGCAACACTTATTTATAGGATTAAGTATTTATGCATACTTTTGTCTACAACAAATTAAGGTTTTACATTAGTAGTTGGTGTAGTAGAACCATACAAAATTAACTAAATAAACCTAAGTATTTATTGTTCCATTGGTGATTCATAAATCAAGAATCACCATAAAATAAGGAGGGTTTCAATCAAAAATTAAAATAATAATACAACAAATCTCAATATTATGCACCTTTATGACCATTTTTCTTTTTCTCCATCAAGAGATTTACCCTTTTTTCTTAGCTAAATGAAATTCATAAATACATAATGAAAGTTAAAAAGATTAAAAATAGAAGAGGAACTAGATAAATACATTTCTATTACTACTAGAAAACGTACATTAGTACTAGAAAACTTAGTCTAAAGAAAGACAACAATAAAACTTTATTTTCCCCTATAAAAGTTTTTATGTTTTTCAATGACATCCAAGAGTCCCTATTTATAGTAGAAGAATGCCTAAATTGGTATCTCCAAATTCACTCTAAATGCACTCCACATTTACTTCTATATGCTCTAAATTCACATTTTCTTTTCAAATTTGATTATTTTCACACATTTTTCTCTATAAAATTAGCTGATTTTAGAAAAGTGATCAACATAAAAGTTGTGTATTTGTCTGTTTGTTTTATTTTTCAACTTGAATTACCTATTCCAGCCACTATGGATGAAGTTATGCTTAATTTAAAGAGATATGTCAACATAAATAGATCCCTTCTAATACACATACTTGGATGATTTTTTGCTCTAATCAACGCTGAACTGGGCTGAGCTTCCAACAACAAAGTTGTAATTCTATCTCTTGCCCTTCAAATGAAATAAGATTTAGGTCTATAGAACTTTTAAACATGGAGTTATGCCTAAAATACAAAAAGTGCACAAGTTTGGAAACATGCTTATTTTGAATTTAAATCAAGCTCAATAATCATTTGCAAAATTCAAGTAATTTCTTACATATATTTTGATCTATACATAATAGACTTAGACAAAAATGCCCCTTTTTTTTTCTAATTGTGGTGCTTCTTTGATCCAATAAAATATTATCTTCCAACTTGTTCACAAAACTTGTTGTATTCTTTGGTTTTATTTTGACTCTTTTTTTTCTCTTTTTGTTCATTGATTCTTTAATACAAAATATTAATAAAATTAATATTAATAAGAATAAAGGAAGAAAAGTATAAAGGATTTGATATAAAAATATGTTAAAATATACACTTATTAGTTATCATAAGCACCTGTGCGGGGCAAAATTCATCTTAAAGATAAAGAGTTGAACTCTTGCCTCGGCCTTTCCTTACAGTTATTATTCTACCCACATTTACCCAGCTACTTTGATATTACACCAACCTAATTTTCCAAACAGTTTAAGATGAATTTTTCTGTGTAATTCAAATTGCTTCTACATCAGCAACACCCATTCCTCTAGCAACAACTCATGGAGAAAAATTGGAGAAATTCATCGAGACAAATTTCAAAAGATGGCAACAGAAGTTATTGTTCTACCTGACCACTCTGAACCTAGAAAGTTCTTGAGGGAGGATACCCCTACTATAGGGGAAGGAACGAGATCCTCAAAAGAACACAGCGTTCAATGCATGGAGTCACAGTGATTTCATATGTTGAAACTATGTCGTCAACGGACAGGACAATACACTATACAATGTGTATAGTTTAGTGAAAACAGCTAAAGAGCTATGGGAGTCACTCAAAAATAAGTATAAGATAGAAGATGTCAGCTTGAAGAAATTCATAGTTAGCAAATTCTTAGACTTCAAGATGGTGGATTCCAAAATGGTGATGGACTAAGTCCAGCAGTTGCAAATAATCTTGCATGACACACATGCTAAAGACATGCAGCTTAGTGAGTTCTTTCAAGTAGCTGCCATTATTGAGAAGCTACCACCTATATGGAAAGACTTCAAGGACTACCTGAAGTACAAGTAGAATGAGATAGGACTTGAAGATTTAATTATCAAATTGTGGATTGAAGAAGATAACCTCAAGTCTGAAATTAAATTCAGTAAGCTATCAATGGAAACCAAAGCAAACTTGTTGGAACCAAATACAAAGAAGAAGAGAAAGCACCAGGATAATGGTTAGAAATAGGGGAAGACGAAGAAGTTCAAAGGGAACTGCTACAACTGTGGCAAGCCAAACCATAAGGCCAAAGATTGTTATCTTCTAAAGAAAGGCAATCAGAACCATGTGCATGTGATCGAGGACAAGACTGTACCAATAGATATGTTTGAACTCGATCTCTCGCCAGTCATGTTTGAAGCCAACCTGGTAGATAATCTAAGAGAATGGTGGATTGACACTTATGCAATACGTCATATCTATTTCGACAAAGAGTTGTTCTCAACTTACATTCCAATCAATGGAAGGAAGCTGTATATAGGAAACTCGACAACTTCCAATATTATCGGATTATGAAATATGGTGCTGAAGATGACATCGAGAAAGGAGTTGACGCTCAATGATGTGCTCCATGTCCCAGACATCTGCAAGAATCTAGTGTCCGGATCCTTATTGATCAAAGATTTAAGTGTAACAAGTTTGTACTTGCTAAGAATGGACGGTTCATAAGAAAAGGGTACTTAGACAAAGTACTATTCAAAATGAATGTAATGATTTTACACTGTAATTTTGAAAGCAATAAAATTACAGCTTCCAATTATTTGAGTGAGTGTTCAAATTTATGGCATGTTAGATTAAGACATGTTAATTTCAACACTTTGCAAAGATTAGTAAATTTAAATTTACTTTCTTCATTTAAATTTGATTCACGATATAAGTGTGGAATATGTGTTGAGGCAAAAATGGCCAAAATGCCATTCCATTCATTGGAAAGAAAAACAACACCTCTAGAACTAATTCACACTGATATATATGATTTGAAATTTGTGCAAACTAGAGGTGGAAAAAAGCAGTTCATCATTTTTATTGATGATAGCATAAGATATTATTATGTGTGTCTTTTGAAAAGTAAAGATGAGGCCTTATAAGCTTTTAAGAGCTAAGAGCTATAAGAATAAGGTTGAGAATCAACTTAGCAAATGAATAAAAATTATTCGTAGTGATAGATGAGAAGAATATGTAGCTCCATTTGAAGAATTTTGCTCAGAATTTGGTATTATTTATCAAACTATAGCTCTTTACTCACCTCAATCAAATGGTGTTGCTGAATGTAAAAATCGTACTCTTAAGAAGATAATGAATGCTATGTTGATAAATTCTGGTTTACCTTAGAATTTGTGGGGAGAAGCTATGCTCTCAACAAACCACATTCTTATTAAAATACCACACAAGATGAATTATGAAAAGGTCGTAAGCTTTCCTATAAATATCTTAAAGTATTGTGGTGTTTGGCTAAGTTAGAAATACCCAAACTAAAACAAGTTAAAATCAGGCCTAAGACAATTGATTTCATTTTCATTAGATATGCAAATAACAGTAGTGTATATCGATTTCTTATGTACAAATCAACAATTCTCGATGTACATGAAGGTATAATCGTTTAATCAAGGAATGCTATACTTTTTAAAGATATCTTTCCTTGCCAAACAAGGAAAGAAGTTGGTTCTCATAAAAGAACTTAGGAATCTGTAAATGGTAATCATCAAAGTGATGAAGAACCCAGATGCAGTAAAATGGCCAAAATAGCTAAAAAATATGTTAGAAAATGAACCAAGGATGATTAGGGAAGCATTGTCTAGTTTATAAGCTCGATTCTAGAAAGAAGCCATCAATAGTGAAATAGAATCCATTATGCAAAATCATACTTAGGAGTTGGTTGATCTCCCACCAAGAAGTAAGCCTTTAAGATGTAAATGGATCCTTAAAATAAAGTATAATACTGATGTAACTATTGATAAGTATAAGGCAAGATTGGTAGTTAAAGGATTCAAACAAAAAGAAGGCCTTAACTTCCTCGATAAATATTCACTAATGACAAGGATCACCTATATTAGAGTACTTATTGCTGTTGTGCACTGCATAACCTTAAGATACATCAAATGGATGTGAAAACGGCCTTTCTAAATGGTGAATTGGAAGAAAAAATTTATATGAAACAACCCAAAGGGTTTGTTGCTCCCGATAAGAGAAAAAGGTGTATAGACAATTAAGTCATTGTATGGAATTAAACAAGCCCCAAAATAAAGGCACGAGAAATTTGACAAAATAATAATGTCAGTTGGCTTCAAAATGAACGAATGTGATAAATGCGTCAATATAAAATGCACACCAAATGCTTATGTCATTGTCTGTCTATATGTAGATGACATGTTAATTATGGGTAGTAGTCATGATATAATCATGAATACTAAGAAAATGTCAAAGAAATATTTTGATATGAAAGATATGGGCATAACAGATGTCATATTGAGAATTAGGATCAATAAGACATTTGAGGGACTTGTTCTATTGCAATCTCATTATGCAAAGACAATACTTAGAAAGTTTAATGCGTATGATATTTCCACAGTAAAAACATCAGTGAACTTATGTTTGCATTTGGCTAAGAACCATGGTGATCCTTTATCACAGTTAGAATATTATCAGATAATTAGCAGTTTGATGTACATCATGAACTGCACACGTCCAGATATTGCTTATTCAGTCAACAAGTTGAGTAGGTTTACAAGTAATCTAGGCAATGACCATTAGAAGGCATTGATAACGATTCTTAAATACTTAAGATTCACCTTAAATTATAGATTACATTATACTAGATATACAGTTGTAATAGAAGTGTATAGTGATGCAAATTGAATATCTGACACAAAAGACTATAAGTCTACTAGTGGTTATGTTTTTACCATTGGTGGTGGAGCAATGTCGTGGAAATTCTCTAAACAAACTTGTATAGCTCGATCCATGATGGAATCAGAGTTTATATCTTTAGATAAAGCTGGAGAAGAAGTTGAATGGTTTTGTAATTTCTTAGAGGATATTGCATTTTGGCTTAAACCAGTGCCTGCAATTATGATACATTGTGATAACCAGTCACCTATTGGAATGACACAAAGAAGTATATACAATGGTAAGTTTCGACATATATGTCGAAGACATAATACCGTAAGGCAGTTGATCTCAAATGGAGTTATTTCTATCGATTATGTGAAATTAAAGGAAAACCTAGTGGATCTGTTAACTAAAGGCTTTGGTAGAGATCTAGTATAATACTTATCAAGGGGAATGGGCCTAAAACCTATAAAGTAAAGATTTCTCATAGCGGTAACCCAACCTTGTTGATTGGAGATTCTAAGATTTTGGTTTAATGGGACAACTAAGTTATGAAAATTTAAATAAGCACTTGGGAGTTATCTCTCTCCCATTCCTATAATAGATAAATGTTAGTGAGGTTAAGTTATAAGCTTTTAATGATTCCTACACTGAAAAATGGAGTATGGCAGGATACTCTTAATAGAAGGTCACCTATATAAGTGTGAAGAAAGGCCATTTCAATGAAATACTTATGAATCCAAGATGTAGTCCAGGGCCAAAATGAACACAACCATGAGAACTAAAAGGTGTTAGAAAAGTTATTATGTAGATATTATTGTCTTGGTTTACCCAAAAAACTAAGTAGTTCATGACATTGCATCATTGAGCAGCTTAGTAAACCTGATAGTATTCTGCTAAGGAAAATTCAAAGCCACACGCTACCTCTCCTAATATAATTGCTTTTTGTTTGAACTATTTTTAGTATTTGCATACTCACATGCATTAATTTCATTCATGTGGGGGATTGTTAGAAATTAGTTTATAAAATTTAGGTTTTAACCTAGTTTTGACCAATAATTAAGTGGGTTCCATTTAATTATAAATGGAAATAAATTAGTTAAACGTAATCTACACTATGGGTAGATGAGTTTAACATATTTAATTTCTCAAAACTAAATTTGGGTAAATAAAAAATTATATATAAAGTAAGTCACTTAAAAGTATTAATTGTTGAAACATAAAAATGTGGAAACATGAGAAGTCACCATCCCACATTGGAAAAAGTGATAAAGTTTATTCACTTTAATTTAGCTCAAGTTGAATACTTGGATTTGGGCCCCAAAAGGGATACCAAAGTTTTTGGAAGGGGGAGACCTATATTCATGTAGGTATGGACCAAAATCCCACACGCGTGCGCACACTGCTGGCTTGGCTCAGCTCATCTAGGCTAGGTTGAGCCTGGGCCTGGGTTTGAGCTTGAGCTTGCTTGGTTGGTTGGCCCACCCGATATTATTTTTTCATATCAAAAAAATTAATGTTTTTCTTCCAATCTAAACGCAACAAGTGGACTAAATAAAATGGCGATGCGTGGCACTGTACGGAATCAGTTGAAGAGGTGAAAAAATGCCCAATTAGTAAAAAGATGTCTGCTCAGCAGCAAAAGACATCTATTGGGCAGTGGTGTCCGCCTAGTCAACACCGAATGGTTATGGCTGTTCAGTAAACGCCATCACTAAGAACAGGTAAATGAAGTAAGACAAGAACACCAATCACTTTATGACACGGTGGTTGAGGACTATTTATAAAATAATTGCACATGTGTGTAACTCATGATTGAGAACAAGTGTTATCATCTGAAGCTTCTTTGTGTCATGTCAAGATGATTCATGATGGTCGTTTTTGGTTGAACCCGCATAAAAATGAGTTGATCCTTGTCCTGTTTGGTTTGAGGATTTTTTAGGGCAAAGTTGGCAAATCTGGCCAAACCCATCTCACTATTGCAACCAGCCTATTTCTTATTATTGTTTTTAAATTAGGTTATTTTAATTTAGTAAAATAAATTGAATTAGACTTTTTATTTGAATATTTTAATTTAGTAAAAAATAAATTGAATTAAATTATTTTATTGATTTGTAAACAAATTGAATCAAATTTAGAATTGAGTTATTTCAATTTAGAAAAACAGAGTTAGAATTTTTATTTTGATTATTTTGGTTTAGTAAAATAAAGGAATTCAATTTTTTTATCTTGATTTAATAAAACAATGGAATCAAATTTAGAATTGGTTATTTTGACTTTAGTAAAACAAATTAAATTATTTTTTTAATTTTTTTAATTTAATAAAATAAATTGAATCAGATTTTTTATTTTGATTTAGTAAAACAAATTAAATCAAATTTAGATTTGGGTTATTTTTTATTTAGTAAAATAAAAATCAGATGTTTTTATTTAATTATTTTGATATTGCAAAACAATCTGAATCAAATTTTCAATTTTTATTCAATAAAACAAACTGAATCAAATTCTTTTTGTTCTTTTGTTTTCTCCAATTCAACCAGTAATTTATTCAAAAAATTTGAATTTGAAATTCGAATATATTTACAGTAAAATACAACCAGCATGAAACTCATCTAAGTTTCTGAATAAACATACCTCCACTTTTCTGCTTCGATGGTAATATAAAGGGACGTAAGAAAAGAATGTAAATATTCTACAGCATGAAGAACTCCAACTCCACATGCTTGTACAAAAACGAGTAACATTCATTATCACATTATACGATATTGCACAAAGTAATTTGATAACAAGGTAAGACCAATGGCTCAAAGGCCATCAGGCAGGGTGAGCTTGGAGAATTGAGACAACACAGAGAAGGCATTCCTTATCTCAAAAATAGAAAAGAAAGTTGAAAACATGTACACACCAAAGCCATAAAAGATATAACATCAAGAAGATAATATAACTAACTATGTAAGCGCTTGGTAACTTTCGATATCTCCAATACAGTAGCCTCACCCTGTGACTTGCGATAATAACTATACATCAGAATGCATAAATTTTTAATTATTGATAGTAATATGACATTAGTGACCAAATTTCTCAACAATTATGTTTGTTTCCTACAACTCTTTGATAATTACAAATAGACCCCTCAGATTCATTCATTTTTATCTTAGAATTTCATATTCTTTTTTTTTCTCCCCAGTATTCAAAAGAGAATTCTAAACATCTCTATAGTTCAATAGACTTGAGATTTATTGTGCTACTATCTCAAGTTTAGGTCGTTGTATATTGGGAGACGATTGTCAGTTACCATAAGTACCTGTGCGGGACAAAATTCGTCTTAAAGATAAAGAGTAGAACTCTTACCTTGACCTTTCCTTACAATTGTTATTTTGTCCACATTTACCTAGCCACTTTGATATTACACCAACCTAATTTTCCAAACACATGTTTCATTTTTTCTTATAATTTTGATTCTTCTTTCACGAATTGATTAAAAATCAAATTATACACACCATGTTAAATAAAGAATTTGTATTTTAGTTTCACCAAATCAAGTTCTAGGATAGAATAGGTAGATTAATTCTACTAGCATAAAATTAGTCATGCACAATATTTTTAGAATCAGACCGAATCGGCCGGTTCGATTGGTCCAATCGTGAATCAGTAGTCGATTCAATCTGACTAGGAATAAAAAATAAGAAATTTAGTCAAATCGATCAAAATCAATCAAAAATCAGTCAGACCGATCAAATCGATTAGAATTATTTTTTTATTTTTTATTTTTTATTTTTTAGGAATATTAAACTTGATATTTGATTATATGTGTGTGGTTATTTGAATTTTGGCCTTTGTTATATATATTTTTTAGGTAATTATTTATCTTTTTTACCTTGTACATAATAATTAGTTTATTATATTGTTATTTTTATAATATAATAAAAAATATAGTCAGTTTTTATCAAATTAGTCGAACCGATGGTTGAAGCTGCTGTCTACAGCAAGACATATTTGGTCACGATCCGATTATGAAAATACTAATCGTGCGTGGACATCCAATATGTGGATACACTTAGAGGAGCAACGAGAAATGATCGATGTAATGACTTGAGCCAATTCTATCAACTTATTCAATCGAAAGTAATTCAAGTAAAGTTTATAAAAAATTTATGCACAAAATATTAAAATACACAACTGGTCAAATTGCAATAATTTCAAAACATATAATAATAACATGTAATGTGTTTTTATATATTTATTGTAAATATTTTAATTATTCACTGAGCATCATATCCCAAAATATGCGAACCAACGACCTTTCTTGTATGACCTTAATTGGAAACCTTGGTATGATATGAGGATTGAGGAAAACATGGGATATCGCAAGAAATGGTTGAATCAAGGTGATTGGTGAGAGAATGAAGGTGCAGTTGTCATAAAAAAAATCAGGTCCAAATCCCGATGGAATGGTCTATCTATGTTAATTCGAGTTCCTCGATGCTCCACCCACTGGACTTTACCGGGTGGATCTCCATCTGACACGTGTTCTTTTTTTATTTTTGTATTTTTGAGTTTTTAAGCCTTTTTGTAAATATGCTGAGCAAGCAACTTTTAATCAAGATTTATACCCATGGTTAAAAATTAATTTCACTAGAGGTAAAATAGATTGACTTGTTCAACCCTCAGTCAATTCTCCCTTTCTGTGCCACCATATCACGTCCCTTTCTACGCCATCATACCACGTCCCTCTCCGTACCACCATAAATGTCTCTACCATTGCCATCTTCTCTGTTCTCCTCCTTTGGCATCGGTGGCTCTCGTCTCTATGATTGAAACACCACCTCTCATCTACCCTTTGTCGTTCTGTATTTCATCTCCTTGGCGACTCAACTATTACCGTTCTCCACCAGAGAAATAGGTAGAAATTTATGGAAATTTAGTGTTTATATTCCTTTTAATATTATATATATATATATGTATTATTTTGTTGCATAAATCAAGCTTCAAATCTGAAGATGCTTGGGCTTTTACAGGTAATCAAAATAGTATTATGATGATGCAATATTATTTTTCACTAACAGAAAGCATTTTGTAAGTCGCAGTAATTGGAAATATAGTTTTTAAAGTTTTTCCATCACCTAGCATTATTAAGGAAAAGAAAACAGAATTTGCAGAGCAAAATCATACACTGCATAGTTTTATGTTCTTGGAGTGTTAAAGTTTTTATTGTTCTTACCTCTATTGTTGTCGAGTTCTTTTGGGTCTGCCCTGCAACCATTTTTTCTTTTTGTTGTTTTTGTTTTCTTCTTTTATTTTGATGTGTGGTAATTTACATAAAGTTTTGATATTGTATTTTTTTATTTTTTTGACTCTGCTTATCACTCGTAGACATGGATCAAATTTCATCACTCAATGTCAAAAATGCAAACTGCGGCTCAGAGCAAGAGCAATATATAGCAATACAATCATCAATGTCAGAATATACTAAGGTACATAATGAGTCCATGGTAGATGAATTTCAGCGCAGATTGGCAGTTGGTTAAAGGATAACAAATCATGAGGATACATATTTATTATATTGTGAATATGGGCATGCCAAATGTTTTAGTGTGAGAAAAGAGAAGCAAGCGTATTTTCATGACTATAGTGGAGAACATTATATGAAGGAATTTGATTGTTCTTGTAATGGAACAAAAGATGAAAAACGTAGCGCTAAAAATAAGCAGCCAATCTACCTAAAAATGGAAACAAGAATTGGTTGCACCGCAAGACTTAGAGTTGGGCGTGAAAAAGAATGAAGAGTGAAGGGTGATTATTTTTTACATTGAATGTAATCATGAAATGGTCACAGCCAATCAAAGATATATGTTAAGATCGGCTTATAATAATTCATTTTCTAAGAGAGATACATTGAAAGCATTGCTAAATGCTGGATTTTCAATAGCTAATGTATATTCTTACATGCAACAAGAATCACATGGGAGGGAAATATAGGATTTCTTAAAAAAGATGCATATGGTTACCTTAATCGTTTAACAAAAGATCACAGACAAGTTGAAGATCATGATGCTGTTAAACTACTTTGATAATTTAAAAATAAATCGAATGAAGATGTATTGTTCTACTGGGATTTTCAAAGTTGATAAAAATAATAGGATGTGAAACTTTTTTTTAGGGATGGTCGATGTAGGATTGATTATGAGGCTTTTGGTAATGTACTTTCAATTGATACCACTTACAAAACTAATAAATACAATTTGATTTGTGCACCTTTCATAGGCATACACAATGTGATGTTCGGATTGTCCTTTATGCCTGATGAAATAGAAGCCACTTTTCAATGGTTGTTTAATACATTTCTTAAATCTATGGGTGGCAAACAACCTAAAATAATTTTCATAGATCAGTGCCAAGTAATAATGAATACAATTGAAATTGTATTTTCAGATTCACACCATCGATTGTGTCAGTGGCATATCAATCAAAATGCTCCCTCACATTTTGGTAGTTTGAATAATAATTCAAGGTTTAAGAATATGTTCCATAAGTGTATGGAATTATGTGAATCTGAAGAAGAGTTTGAGGATATGTGGAGTAAAATGATTGCTTATTAGAATCTCTATGATCATTCATGGTTAAACAATATGTATAGATTGAGACATAAATGGTCTACTATTTTTAGTAAAAACAGATTTAGTGTAGGGCTTAAGGCTACATCAAGTAGTGAGGGCACGAACTCTACTTTGAAAGACGGTGGTAAAAGGATGCATACTTTGTTTGAATGTATCCTAAGGTTTGAAAGAGTTCAAAACAAATGGCGTCAAGATGAGAAGGAAAATGACTTTAAATGTTGCCATGGGATGCCTACACTAGCTGTAAAAACTAATTATTTGCTGAGAGATGTTGTTGTTATTTATACACACGCAGTATACAATATGTTTCAATCAGAAATGATCAATGCTTTGGGCATCAATTTTGATGGACAACCTTCACATACTGGCACTTTATCCAAATTTAAAGTAAGATCTCACGGTGATTCAAATTGAGTTCGAAAAGTTGAGCTTGATATAGAATCACATGAAATAAAATGTATATGTCAATATTTTGAGTCTGTTGGTATATTGTGCAAGCATGCTTTGTTAGTTTTTAAGCAAATGAATGTGTATAAAATACCCTCGAGGTACATAAAAGGGAGGTGGACCAAAAGTGTGAGGGAAAGGGTGAGTTTCGATGAAGAATATCTCTATGCAGGTGACCATGAATCTGAGACAGTATATGTGAATCATATAATGAGTTATTGTTATGATCTTACAATGAGAAGTAATGTCCATCCGAAAAGAAGAAATTTGGTGAGAAATGGGCTCAAAAGTATTCTTTCAAATCTAAATGTTTTACTTGATAGCTTGAGTATGGATTATTTGACTACATATGGTGATGATATGGGGTTAGAGGTTTCAAAGCTAGAAGTTTGGATGCTATCGAAGAAAATAACATTATAGATGATGAGCATGTGTGCAACCCTCTTTATGTGGAGTCCAAAGAAGTTAATAATGTTTGTTTACCAAGCTATTAGGATTCAAAAAGCAAAAAAGGAAAAGAAAATATTGAATCTTCAAGTAAGTGTACAAATATTTTTGGAAATCATACTCTCATTTTGCTTTATTAGGAATATTTTATTTTTTATTTTTCTTTTTTTTTTTTTGAGTTTTCTTAGAGAGGACTAAAAAAGCACAAAAATAAAAGTGCAAAGATCTTGAATACCTAAAAGTGCACATCCATCACAAGAGTCTACCAATACTCTCCCATCATAGGGAGCTACTAGCGCATGACCCTTGCGATATACTAATTTTCATCATTTTCAAGAAATTCCAATTGGCTCCCAGTCTAGAAGACATCCACCTCATTGATTGTATCATATGTCATCTCTGACAATGCTTGTGGTAAGTTATATATTAATTTAGTACCTACTTTACATAATTATAATTGTCATCTTATACTCTGTCATTGGGTATCCAGGGGCATGGCCCAAATTATAATTTTGGTCAATTTTCTCCTAATATGTTTTATTATGGGAATCCTAATTTGTCAGATGTATGTATTGTATAGTCTTACTAATTCTAGTTTTTTAGTAAAATTGTTTTTGATGAAAATGACTTAAGGTATTTATCATGTTTCACCTCATTTATTAATTGTATATAATTTTCTCAAGGATCTTTTAACAACAATGAGAGGCCACCTAATTTCAACAGGGATCATTTCTTATCTTAGGTGTTGAAGTTTGATTACTACTCATTAGTTAACTTTAGCTTAAAGAATTTTCAATTATCTCCTTTTACAGATTTTGATTATCTTTGTGAAAGAACATAATATTTTCACCTCTTATCGAGAATAAATTGACACAGTCATATTTGGGTTTTTTGTACTTCAGTGGATGAAGATTATTATCTTATCTATTTAATATTTTGTTGTCGGTGAGAATAAGGGAATTTGACATTTGAAGAGGAATATTACGAATTAATCAGAACAACATTAGTGACATTTCATTAGTTGCTAGCAATTGTCTCAACTATAACCATTCAAAAATAAAATTGAAATATCGTATGTGTGTGTTATAGATAATTGACCCAACAATTATATAAAGATTATGTAATTTTTCAATTTTTATGGATGAAATTATTATGTCACGAATTGAACAACTACTATTCAGGAAAGTTAACGCCGCATGAAACTAGAAATCATAACAAGGAAACAAGAGACTAGATTACAAGAAAATTGATTAATGAAACATGTCATTCTGCATAATTTATCATAATATATCATAACAGCTGGAACTATATATTCCAATCAACAACAATGGGTTGTGAGAGCCTGAGAGGTCTTTAGCGATTTCCAAAATCTGATCAAACTGTTCACAATCTTGAATGGGCTTCATCTCCAAAACAGGGTTGAATAATTCAGGTCAGAATGCAGATGCCCTTAAATCTCTCTTTGCTCATTTTTCCACTCATTTTTGCTCCGATCAAATTCAAACCTGTTTGATTTGGCCAGGATTGAACCGGTTCCAAAGCTCCAGAACTAATGTTGGGGCTTCTTTGGTGGATTTCTCTATACAGAATGTGTGGATTAGATAATAATACTGACATATTTATTATAATCTTTTCTTGTTCTAAAGAAAGAAAATACTTTTAAAGTGATTTACCAACAAACGATTGATTTACAAAATAAAGCAAAACCCTTTAAGTGATTTACATAAGCATCAAGACACAATGCATGTGTGTAGTACTTGAGAACACAATGATACCCTGAAATACTATAGCTAAAAGTATAAAAGCATTCCTCACCACCAAAATAGATGAAGATTATAAATTTATGCTGGCACATAACATAAATATCTATCAAGAAACATGATTATGACAAGCTAAACTCAATATGTTTATGACTTAATTATAGATTAACCAAATTAATCAAGGGGAATGGAATAAAAAAATAAGCACCTTATTAGACGCACAAGCAATGGTGCAAAGAGCCCTACAACCACTATAGACCCTCTTCTTCGGCACAGCAACATTCAGCCCCACTGCCGCAACTAGAGACATCGCCGCCCTGCGTGGCCGCAGCAGTGGACTTGGTCTCCTTTTCTTCCCAATTCAATTGGAATGGTTTTCAAACAGGCTTCTAATCCAGTGAAGAAGGAAATAAAAATGAATTTGAAACTAAAATGACATATTTAACTTTTTCAAATCTAAATGCTGAAATTTTTAGGAGGGATTTTAAAAAAATTTAGCGATGAAAATTTTAGGAACCCAATAAACCCTGGTAAAAAGTTGCTTGATCATCATATTTATAAAAAAAGCTTAAAAACTCAAAAATAAAAAAATAAAAAAGAATACGCGCCACATGGAGATCCACATGGTGGAGTACACGGGGTGAGTATCGAGGGAACAGTTAATGTGCGTAGGTTGAGACAGGAGAGATTTTGAACTAGCAACTATGCTTGGATCGGAAGGGGCATTATATAGGTAAAATAATATCAAAGCAATAGGAAATTTAGCAGCACTTACTTCGTGGTTTGTGTGTAATATTTGGATTGGTACTAACAATTGGTGTCATCAATGTTTATGAAATTCAGAAATAAAAGCAACACTTTAGAAAAATCAGACTTTATATAAAGCAAACTTTATTTTTGTCCTGTATATTTGGTTAATTTGCTCTATTTTTACTTTTGATTCTTTAAAATAAGGGTCTGTAATTTATATAAAACAACTTCCAAATTTCGGCCTTTCTGTCCAATTTTTACAAGAAAATTGAAATTTGATCAAAAAGTTACCGGTCAGGCACGTAATGGTCAAAAAATAGGCAAATAATCCTCATTGTAAAGGACTAAAATAAAAATAAGTCAAATTACAAGGCTAAAAATACATACAGTTAATCAATGATTATGTAATTTCATTTTTGGTGATGGAACCTAATTCAAGCAGCAAAACTAGTTTCGAAATTCTTAATTCTTGAGCACGACACCCACCATATGTTTGAATATTTGTCGACTTTTATAATACTTGATTATTGATAGTTATTATTTATAAATTATTGGATTAATTTTACTTTACTCTAGACGGTCACAATGGACCAACGACGAATGGGAGTCCTATTTGTTTTTGGTTCTAAGAGTATTAATCACATAATCATATATATTTTTAATTTTTTTTTTTTTAAAGTTAGTTTTATGGTTGATGGTTAAAAAGATTAAGCATGTTTTGCGTGGACTTGAAACCAGTGGTTACAGGATAGGTTAAATCAACTACTCTGTCCATTCTTAAATTGTATGTACGTTTGTATTATTGATCGATTAATTTGATTTTTTTTTAAATGCAATAGTAAATAATTGAGTTTTTTTTTTAATTTTTTATTTATTTCCCCGTTGCTTCATGGAAAATGTGTCAATTTTGTATTGTTTACTTTTGTATATTTATTTATTCCAACTTAATGTAATATTTATTATATGCCTATTTGTTATGTGTATATTAATTTTTATAGAGATGTTGATATATGATATACTTAATTATTTTACACAAAAACTATATGAAAAATCAATGAAAAGATCTAGTATATCATACACATCCTGCACATCCTTGAAATTAGAGGATTAAAAACAGAATTATGGACAAATAAATAATATAGATTTTTTTTTTCTGCAAAGAATTAGAATCCCCAAAACCATGAACTTAATTAAAGTTTTGAATCTCAAAGCAACAAGAACAAGTAGCAGATGATTGAGATATACAATTTTAACCCAATTTTTTTTGGTAATCATTTTAAGTGGAGATCAGAGCTAGTTCTATTTAGGGTGGATTTTGAAATTATAATATGGTAGTTAGTGGTAGATCTTAGTTTTTTATTTTCAAACTTATTCCGCTCCAGACCCACTCAAATTATTATTATTTTTTATATTTTAATATATTATATATTTATGTGATATTATTTTAAATATATATATATATATATATATATATATATATTAGAAATTTTAATGGTATTATTTTTAAAAAATATATATTTTAATATTTTTAAAATTATAAAATTAATCTAACAGATTTAACCCATTGGGTCAAATCCAAGTCCTTACAAATCTTGCCTAGAAAGGGTCTCAAATTTGGCCAAACTTATTCTGGACACGTGCCATTGCCATCTTTAATTTTGGGGCATTGTCATTTTTGTTGGTTTCATAGTATAATTAATTAACTATAAACATAATGTACCAATTACTATCAAACCTTGAGAATTTGAACAAATTGGAGTTTTGGAGCTATTTTTTCTTAAAGGAACAAGAAGAATATATTTATATAAGAAAAAAGAGGTAATTAACATTCAATAATTCATGTAACATGTAATGGTCCCTTCTCTAATACATCTCATAGAAAAGGACTGTGGCCTCCAGGACAGCAACATCTATCCTACATTACCTTCACTTCACAACCATCTATGAAAAAAGAGAATAGTACTATATATACTTCGTTCCGAACCATGGCCTTGTACTAAATAATATACTCAATTCACTCTCTTTGTTTCATGCATGCTCTTCTAGGAACAATGCATTTTTGGTCCTATAAATTGACATATTTTCAAGTTTCATTATTTATTTAATTGTTTTGCAACCAATTTAGTTAATTAGTCGAAAAACTCAATTTTTGCCATGAAATTTTAAAAAAAATTGTAGATATTTAGGAGGTAAATTGCATAACACTCGATTTTATGAAATTTACCCTAAAATTCCAAATTCTTTTGTCTGTTTTTATGCAATTTACTCCAAAAAATTCCCTAAAATTTTTTAAATTTCGGGCCACCTTCACTTCAGGCCAATAATAAAAATTTTCAGTTCATTTTTAAATTTTTGGCCAAACTGAATTGAAATTGCCACTGAATCAACAAATTGTCGGCTGAAACTGCAAAACAAATAGATAAAGCATGAAATTTAAAAATAGGTTGTTAGGTGTGCATGAATATTGTCCCACATCAGCTAGAAGTGGGAATGATCATTAATTTATAAGTGTGGATAATATTTTCATTGATACGAGGCCTTATGGATGAAATCCAACAACAAAACCATGAGGATTTCTTGTTGGGAGGGATCTACATATTGGTATGATATTAACCAACTATCTCCATATTTGTATGATATTATCCACTTTAGACTTAAATCCTCATGATTTTATTTTTGAGATTCATCCAAAATGTCTCATACCAATGAAAATATTGTCCACACTTATAATATCATCACTAAAAATGTGGACACTTATAATACCATGACCATTGGAATATATGTATGTCCTTCTGGATATATGTATGTATTTGTGTAGTGTGAGCTTTAAGTTTAACTTAGGACCACTGGAATACCTTTTCTACTTTATAAGTTGTCCCTCATGCAGCCCCAACTTGGCAGTGTGCCCTTCTTTAAAATTTCTTGGATCTTGTGGCAGTTGATATATACTGATGCAGTCTCCATCATCCCACTCTTTTATCTTCTTTCTTTATCATGATCAGCCCCAACAACAGAGGGAATTATCGGTCGATTCGAAAGGACTTTTCTTTGTGCTGCTGCTGCTGCTTCTTCTTCTTCTTCTTCCATTCCCTTTTACTCAGATATTATTTTTTTTGTGTGTGTGTGTGTGTGATGTCATTAGGCTCTTTATCGTCCTTTTTGGCTTCATTCTCTTTTAGGGTTTTGTAGCTTGTTTATGTGTATATATGGTTATGCTCAATTAGAGTGAGTAAAACCAATATTTATTATGCAGCCATGCCCCACATGATGGCTAGTGTTTGTTGCTGCTGGTGTGTGTTGATTTAGGTTTATATTTAGTTATTTCATCTTAATTTGCTCTATTATTGTGTGTGTGTGTATATATATATATTATAAATGATTTATTTTTGTTATATTTGTTCCCATGCAATTATTAGTACTAGTAATTCCACAAGATTATTTAATTTGCTTATCACTAGGAGAAATCAATCTATAGATAGAAAAGGGCCCAACTATATCTTAAACGTACTATATATAGAAAATACTAACTATAAATCACACCACTTATTAATTAAATAAATTTTGCATAATTCTAATGGTGTATATCAAAAAATTGACACGTATTGAAGGATGAACAAGTATATATACCAGGATAGACTTCAAAATCTCATGTGACTCATTAGGTTTTGGATCAAGATTAATGAATTTTAGGTTCATTTTTCGGCAAACTATGAGGGCTAAACACAATCTACGTACGAAGAGTTGAAGTCAGCTGATCCTGGACCTTTCTTGGAAGCAAGGAAAATTCGTTTTATAGCACATGATTAAATAGTTCGGTTATATTCTTTGTGTTTATTTATCTCACAAAAATGTCTATCAATTCAAAATAATACTCACTGTGGGGAAGATTATGACTTATGTTAGGGATGTGGGGAAAGATTGCTGCTCATTCTTTAGTTTCTCCAACATGATTAAAGACTACTGAAATTCATAATGCTTTGTTTACATATGTTTTCTTCTTTGCTCAAGATTATATTTAAGGTTGCTATACTATTGTCGAATATGTCGAAATTAACTCCATTTGTTATATTGTTGTTATTTCAAATTACCAGCTGCATTCTTTGTTGGCTTAGCAAGCAAAGTACATACCATTCTTTCTTTTCTTCGTCTTCTTTCAGTTTACCCTTTTTTTGTGGTAGCTTCCTTTTACATTTTTGGATTAGGTCATGTTATCGGAAATTAAACCTTTCTATTACTCAGTAGTACTCCTATACCAAATGCATTAGTTATTGAGCAATGTCCTTGGACTATATGCTAAGTACTTGATCTTGTAACTGTTGCTAGGTTTTCAGACAAGAATCCATTTAATTACGTCTCATATAATTGAAGCATTAATATAACTAGATCATAGTTAGGAACATAATTTTTCAATGCCAAGTCACAGTCTAGGAAAGGAAATTAAGACTTCACCAATGAAATACTGACTTAGCTGTTCTTTTGTAGTCAGAGTACATATCAAATCTGATTTCTGGTACGTTATAACGATTAATTCCTCCAAGAATGAGTTGGTTAGTTGCTCATTATTTCGTATAAAACGAGGCAAAAGGGAATTGATCTTTGTACAAAACAATAAGTACTCAATTATTGGAGCACTTCAAGGCAGTAAATCTCTAGTTTCCTTTTCTTATCTTCTGGCTTTCTAATAGTAACTTCTTGTCCTTGGTGATCGGCATTTGATCTAACACTAAAGTATGCCTATGCAAGTATTAGTACTTAGGTATGAGTTCACCAGTTAGAAAATATGTCTTGTTTCGATATAATTATACAATATATGGTTGAGGATGATATTACTGCAAAATGATGCATGTGGCATTAAGTTAGTATGGTAGTAAAATGCACAATTACTGCTGATAAATTTAGAAGCCAATAGGATATATATCTTGATGGGATTTGAATATGCATGGTTAAAAATTCATGAGTTAGCTTCCTTAGAAATACAGACTTATTACTTGGACATCCTAGATAATTATTAATTTCTATGAAATCTTGTAAAAAACTTGAATCTTTTTATACATAAATCCCCTATATTTTCTGATTGATCTGAACTTTAAGAAGAAAACCAATTGGATAACTTAAATCAGCAATTGTTTCATGTTTAACTAGAGCCTATTATATATCTTGCTTGAGTTCTTGATTTACATAACATGCATGAATATGGCTTTTATTCCGAAGCTTTTCAATGTCCTTAGAGACTTTTCTTAAGTTCATATATATATATATATGTATGTATGTATGTATGTATATTGAAAACCAAATCTCTTTACGACCAAAAGGAACTGGTGAAGAGAAATTAATTATGTTGTTTTTTAGACAATTAATTTACAAGTACAATTAAGCCAAATAAGTAGTTTTCTACTAAAGAAAAAGTTTTCTTCCTGTATTATCAAAAAAATGTTTCATAAAGTAGTTATACCATGCATATTTTCATAACAAGATTGCCTAAAACTACAGAAAATACTCGATCCCATATAGTCTAATTCAGGAATGCATGTCTCAATATCAAGTCACACAATAAAGCATTATCTTCCATAATTACCCCAAGTTTACTGTATATAGAAGAAAAAATTAAACAAACTAATTCTTACATAAATATCATTTCCTTCTGTTAATATTATTCCTTATATATTTTTAATTATAAAATAATATTCTTTGTGAAAAATTAATTTGTCTATCAGCAAAATCTAACCAAAAAAATAATTGGCAGTGACAATATTTAGTTCTCGACCTATAGACATATATATATATATATATACATACATTTGTGTGCCCGCACGCTTGTGTGTATTTACTTATTTACTTACATGTGTATAAGAGATTTGTTAAATGACTACAGTTACTATAGTTTACTCAAAATATATAATAAACAAAGACATAGAGTTGAATAAATTTTCTCCCTCAGTTTTTAGGTGCGAGTGAAAAAGAGAAAGTGCCTGAAACAAAATCACCAACATCTTTATATATCTCCCAAAACTAGATTAACTCTTTTTAATCCTATTTTAACCTGCGAATTAGCTATGTTTTTAAATATTTCAAGGGAAGAAAATTAACCTGAAGAGGGAGACCAAAGAAAAATATGGTCGGATGAAAAGAATTTGCTAATTACCACATGTACACTATTGCATGCAATTATATCTCCTGTTTTACAAATCACTAATTAATTAATCCATAATTATTATTACTTTCTGTAATTCAAAAGTTAACCACACAACATAGCAATATACAAACAGTGTAATAATCATAAATTTCCAGTGTATATATGTTTCTTCTAAAAATTAAAATTAAAATAGTACTAAGTATATAGGGGACACAAGAATTCCTTACCGTACGACATGTAATTGTCTGTGAAGAAGCTGGAAACCAATGCAAAACGCGAACTTGAACTCTTCGATTAATCTTCAATGACAAGCACTATTGAATGCAAGAAATCAACTTGTTGGCTTTAAGAATTTCTGTTGTCTTTGTCCGGTTTCTCGGTATCATTTTCCTGTGATTGAGCATTCTTGGAGTTCGCACTCAAACTGAAAGATTTCATGGGGGAACTGATCAAATGAAGGGTTGTTGGCATGAGTGAATTTTGCTGGACATTCTGCAAGTGATTAATTTGCCTTAAGTGATCATTCTCCATAGATGGGGTGATGTATGAAGGAAAGGGAGGAATATTAATGGAGGGTAAAGTTGTTGCAGATGGACACAAATAGTGCTGAGAACTCGAAGGGAGAGCCGGCGAAAGATTGCTGTGGGACTGTTCTTCTGTTTGAGTTGAAAAAGAACACCCTCCTCCAAATTGGGATAAAGACAAGTTTGGAGGATCCCAATGGAAGTAATTAGAGTTATAAGGAAAGTTTGGTACAGAAAATTGATTGCTTAATGGGAATAAGTTCTGTGCTGAAAGTTGAGCTACAAATCCCCCAAAACCCTCTTGATGATTTTCTTGCTCCTGCTGGGATGCAATCCACTTGTCTTTTTCCACCACAATTTCCCTCTCATTCATCTTGATCCCTTCCTTGGATTGGCCGATTCCCAAATCTTTCGCATACGCTTCATTTGCAGTGAGAAAATCAGAAAGAGAGATAGCAGCTGATTCATGAGAAGCTAGTGTTGGTTGATGGAATTGTGGAAAGTTTCCTGGTATCATTGGTAGAGGGGGAAGCTTATCGATTTCGTGTTTAGTGGCATCAAGTAACCAATCTACAACTTTGCTGGGCTGGCCGAGTCCAAGCCTGTCTTGAAGATCATACAACTGAATTGCAGTAGGCACTGAGAGTCTAATCCGCCTGTCTCTCAATCCCCTCACAGTGCAGACCTTGCTATGCCTGTCTTTGCCTCCAAAACTACGTGATACACGAACAATTCTTGGATTCTTAAAGCTTGACCACTGTCTTGAAGAGGATGTAATCTTAGGAAACTTGTTGTAATCGGGCTCACCTTCTTTCTTTGCTCGAAAATCTTTTTCTCTAGGATTCATTGTCATATTACTTGCTTCATCATTGACCTGCAAGTCTTCAACTCAATCAACAAGTATTTTAGCAAATCAATTGACACAATCTTTCTCATATTGCACAGAAAAATAAAAAGACCAAAAGGTTTTCAGCTGAAAACTAAAGCCTTGTTGATCATAAGGATAAACCCTCAACTCAAATGGTAGATTTTACCATAAGAAGTATATGGTAGGTTGCAAATGCATAGATTTGCTACAAGCCTACAATAAGGTATCTGGTTGGATGCAAATCTAACGCGTTTTTTTGAGAACACACCATCGGACCTTTTTGTGAATTAAAATCCTGAGATATCAGACAATAATGCATAGATTATGAAACAACAATTAGTTTTACAAAATGGAATAGGAAAATTGTCTATATGTTATGCAATATTCAGAAATAAAACATCATGAGAGTCAACTCTCATAGCCGATGAACACAATCTATTTGGAACTAAGGGGAAAAAATTATAATCTTACTCTCAAAAATTCAGAGAGTAAAAAGATCGAAGTACGAACTTACGTTTGATGTCACTCTTGATCATCAACCAGAACTTGTTATCTTCACCAGCACAAAGCCATGGAGGTTTCAAAGACTAATGAATGGACTGCTCTTTCAGTTCAATCTTGTATGTATATATCAAGTGGGCTGTGGGCAAAAAATGAATTGAAAACCCTCATCTGCTCAAAGGAAATCAACTTAATAAGTTTCAATCTTAGGAAGAGGAGATGATGGAATATTACCATGCCATGTTGCAAAGTGAAAGAAAAAAAGAAAAAGTTATGGCGCATTTGTGGCCATGTGGAATCTATGTATAATTAATGACACACAAATTTCAGCAAGCAAGGTACTTTCATCAAAATAATAGAACTACTACTTGTTGAGCCATAGTTGGCAAAATTCAATGACCTGCACAATTGGTCATATGTTTCTGTTTATATTTTTGAGTCCTGATAGTCATATTAATAAATGGTTCTTAAGATAGACTTTTAACTTCAATTCATGGGACCAACCCAATACATAATACAAAAGAAAGGTAACTCCTTTATTGCCAACTACAAATAGCTTTATCCTCAAAATTCATAGCATGAAATGAACCCTAGCTCACAAGAGAGAGAGAGAGAGAGAGAGAGAGAGAGAGAGAGAGAGAGGTGCCCTTTTGGTAATGAACATCTTTTCTTTTATGTAAGGAAATAATTGTTTGATATTGTTAGTACTTGAGTGCTAGACAATTGTTCCTAGTAGGCACACAAGGAACAAAAGGGCATTACCAAGGCAAGAAACACACACACAATAGTGATAATGAAGAATCAACAATTAAAACATGCAAAGAAATTGCAAAAGAGACCAAGAAAGTTGAAGTAATCAGATAAGTTCCGGCGAAGCGGCTTTCAAAGTTGTGGTGCATTCTTTTGGAGGTTCATTAGGTGGATGAGATTATTGATATAGTATCTACCTTATAGAGGAGGGACCAATGTAGCTTCTTTATAGCTTCTGCTTAATACTCAGAGGACCACACAAAAATTTTGCACTGAGATTGCATCAAGCAATTTGTACCATATATAGAGTTTTCTGTTTTTCTTTTTTCTTTTTATTTTTTTAATTTTATTTTTTTTGTTGGGGTGGGGGTGGGGGATGTGATGTAAAGAGAAGTTATCTGAACTTTGTTCCACAATTTTAATTTCTGATTTTTTTGGTGCAAGATATATATATATATATATATATATATATATATCTTGCATGATTTAGTTCATCTCCATTAAATTGGTTTTAGGTGTACCTAGTTCAAATTAACATCGTTACAGTTGCAATTGAACTACTTTTGTGAATAATAATAGTACATTATAGCTCGCATTGCTTCTTGTATAGTACATCAAGTTGTGTAGGAAAGTACAGCAAGTTAATAATTTTAAGAAAAGCTGAGCCCAAAGCAGCATAATAAGTGATAGGGTTTAATTTGCATGTGGAAAAGATGAGATAGGTAAAAGATATCAATGGAAAAATGTTAATAAATTGAGTGTAAATTTGAATACCACCTATAGCTAACCTGAGGTGCCCTTTTGCAAGGTATTTCTTGTGGTAATTTGGGTATAAATACAAATAAAAAAATGTTCATTCCAATATTTATGTTGCTTCCTCTACTTGGTTACTACTATTATTTGGTATCTTCTCTAGTGCATCAATTATAATGAATAATATATAATTCTAGCTACTTTTCTTGGTTTAAAAGAAATTTAAATAATTAGGTGCTTTTTTAAATATATTTGTATGTCCTTTATGTATATTTTAATGATCAATTAATCGATCTTATATAAGATATTTAAAAGAGAATGGAAAAATAACTGAGACTTGAAAATCTGAAGATGGAGTCTTGTCATTGCATACTTTACTTCTTTCTCCTCAATTGTTTAGCAACTAGTTATCACCAATTTGCTCAAAAGAATAAAAAGTGAATTAGAAGATTATAGTTTGAAATGCGTTTCTATTTTTTATTTTTTATTTTAATTAGGAGGACGTAAATTATCAGCAATGCATCGAATATTAGTGACATAATTTTATGATCTTCTTCAACCATAGAAAACAAATACATTTTCTGTTTGTATAAAATAAAGCAAAGAAAATGAAAAAAAGAAACAATTTCTTCAATGAATATGTATACCAAAATATATACCAAGACATTCCTATATTATACATTCTTCAAGTTTCCTTTTGAAGCTTTCTTGATCTATATAACCTTGTTGTTAAGACAGTTTGGACTTAACTTATCTAACCAAAATAATCTGTTGTTGCCAGTTTCTTTAATTCCATTGAAGTAGAGTATTTACTCCTACCTGAATAAGATAAACTGCTCCTCCCTTCAATAGATATATATAGTAGTTACTCATTTTTGGCACAATATGTTAAGTCCAAAATACATTCATATAGTTGTGGCTTCACCCTTATTGCACATTGTGCACGTTTACTTATAACTTAGTAGCAATTCTCATATAGCAATTAGCACCCGTCGTGCAAATAATCACTACAAGGAAAAACAAAAATAGTGATATCAAGTGATAATGTGATAACTGGTAATAATTATATATATAAAGGTAATAAAAAAATTTGTTTTACGGTAATAATGATTTTTGCAAGTAAAGACACCTATAAGTAACAATAAAAATCTCATCACAAATTATAGTGATGATTTTTGTTGTTACTAAGTTGATACTGTCATTATTATCAATAATGTTAATTTAAAATATTAATTTTTATCACTATTAAGTCATTGCTGTCATAAATTAAAAGTTGATGCCACTTAATATTTATCATTATTGGTAAAAGTATTATCACTTAATATGTTATTAGTGACAATTTTTATATTATTATTTAATATTAATTTTTTTAGTCAATTAGCATTATAACTTTAAATTATTGAAATTTATATACATGCCTATTGCATAGCCTGAGGTTTAAGCTAAGCTAAGCTAAGTTAAAGGACAAAATAATGCTATAGCCTTAAATTAATTTGCTAAAACTCAAAAGCAAGAATTAATGACACCTTAATATTTTTCAAATTAACAAAGAGCATGCATATATCATGTCAAAATGATTAAAGAAAAGGTGGGGTTGTAGCTGCAGCAGGCAGCAGCTACTTTGTTGGGATTGCTGTGGCTGCAAACACACCATCAGTCAAAAAGCTGATGGTTACTGTCATATCTTTATCATCTGTGTCATCAAGAATTTAAGGAAAACCTAACAGTTACAAAACCTATGAATTTACTTTGTTCATTATCTTCATAAAACCATTCCTAGAAAATGTTGCAGTTGATTCCTAGGCTTCCCTCGTGAAGGTTGTCTGGATTCCCCATCCCTACCCCTACGCCCACCACCCACCCCCACCCTAAAAAAATTCAAAAAAGAAAAAGTATTAGAAAGGGATCCATGAGTACAAGAAATTTAAAGAAAAAACGAAAAGAAAAAGCAACTATCTATATCTTATACTTAACACTCAGCAGGTAATATTAAGAATAATAATAAGAAGGCATTATGTGAAATGCCTTTTAATTTTGAAAAAGAAAAAAGAAAAAAAATGATTTTTCAAAAGGTATATTATATGATGTAATGTTTTTGTTCCTAAAATTTTGAAGAAAAAACAAATCAAACAGAATGTGTTATCCTTGATAGTTTGTAAAAAAATAATAGCAATAAAGCCACAAAAGTATAATAAAACCCAATTAATTTCATATGACGCTGATTTTTTTTTTTTCAATAACAAATCGTAAAACTCAAACCCAATTTTGTTTTCTTGTCCATAAAAATATAATAAGATGAATTGAATAAAAAACCATTATCTATGCAGTAAACAATAATGAAATATGCAATAAGCAATAACTAAAACACACATATGTTGTGCTAAAGCAGTAATATATACACCTGAGTTATATATAAAAAAAAGTAAAAATCACAATAAATATTAAAAAAATACCTGACACTGACTTATAATTTTGCATCTCTTATTAGGGTAACTATTTCAATTCTCTAGTTACAAACAATCTACAATTTGTAAAGAGATATTTTTGTTAGATGATAAACATTAAAATTTAAACTTTAAGAAATATGATACGAATTTAAGAGAAAATCTTATATTATGACTTTCTTTTTGTACAAAAGAGATGAAAAAGAAAAGAAAAGAGTGAACTATCTACTAATTATCTTTGTCGAGCAAATGCTATATATTCACAGATTGAGTTTTCCATAAGACTTCCCCTTTCTGACTGGTAGGTTGATGATGTGAAGAAAAAGTTGAGGGTAAAAGTAATTTTGGTGATGTATAAGTGGTGAATTGTATATGGAGTGAAGAAAGTTGAGCTATAAATGATAAAGTTTTGAAATGAAGTGCAAAAATGCAAGTGAAGAAGAAATTTGTTAGAGGAGAGGAAAAGAATTGAAAGTTAACAAAAAAAAAAAAGGTAGTGAAGTTTGGAAGTTTGTAATGTTGCATTTTAAAATCTCATGGTCAAGAGTTAGTGTATCCTCAAACGTCTCATATATATATATATATATATATATATATATATATTATAATTTCATAATGTTAAACGCTTTTAAAAGGAGTTACGTAAAGTCCTTGATCCCAAATTTTTATCAAATGCCTTACATTGTATCAAATCTTCTATTTGATTTATTTTAAAAAAAAAAAAAAAAAGGCATCACATTACATAATGTTTTTCAATTTTTGAAAAAAAAAAACAAAAAAACTAAAGGTGTTGATAACATCTTCTAAAAAAGTGTAACACTTCACCATACTAAGATAAAGGGTTTCGTGTAGTATGAATTGAAGGTGTCATTCAATAATTAACTTATTTTTAAAAAACTGTCACAATGAGTTTCTGCTTATAATACGAACAAATGGTTAGAAATTTTTGAAATTACCTGGAGAAAAATCTCACCATAGAAATAAGAATTGAGTGTAAAACTATAAAAATGCATAATCAATGATGCACCTTGTCAAATGACATGGAAGGGTATTTACATATGTTTATAATTCGACTCATCATGAGTTGAGATAGACCCTTTATGTATTTTAGACCCCGTGGATCTATATGTCTTACTAAGCTAGAATGTAAGGTTGTTAGACTCAATTTAGACATGCCCAATAAGTTTGAATTTGCAGTATTTTGAAAACTTTTATTTTTTCATAATAATTTGTTAAAAAAACACCTATTTGACCCCATTCTTTCAGAATTCAGAGCAGTAAGGAAAGTTCAAATTCACTCTTTGTTGTGTCTGTGTATGTTTTCTGGCAGTCTGTGACTGTGTGTGTGTATGTGTGTATGTTTTCTAGCAGTCTGTGACTGTGTGTGTGTGCAGGGAGGAATCAGGGTAGGGGAAAAGGGGAAAAGGGTGGCCTGGGATCACGAGAAGTTTTGAAATGTCGCCATACATTGTAGGATGCATGGCCGAGATAATAAATAGGCAATTATGGATTTATGGATCCAAGATCCTTCCAGACCATTCTGCTTCTCTTTCTGAACACAACACAGAATATATACATACATATACACATAAATAAATAAATAAATATATATATATATATATATATTATATTATATTGTCTCTTTTAACTGCTAGTTGAAGTATTTACAACTTGCTAGTTGTAAGCATATCAGACAGGCAGGCTCATTCTATGTGATCACCACATAGTATACTTGTTTTGGTAAATTAAAAGGAAATGAGAGGGCGACTAGCCTAGTGACCCAATTATGCATGTCCATAAGAGTTTTTAGTTATTGCTACTATTCAAAAGGGAGTATATATAATCACAATTCTATAAAAAAAAAAAAAAAAATTTATGCACGATCACGTGATTATGATAGTATCATCTCATACATTTTGATGAGATGACATTATCACAACTACGTGATTATGATTCATGAGACACTATGCAGGGAAGTATTTTTTCTGCCCCACTAAGATATTAATCAAACAAGATCATTCCACCATGGGTTTACCGACTCTTTGTGGGATAATTAGCTGAGTAAGTTGGGCTATTTTGGTCATCCTTTTTATGTTCAGTCATTAGTGGAATAGAAAGCTGCATAAGAAAAATGCTCCATTCATCCCAATTTTATAGGTTTAGTAATGATTCAATATGAAATATAGATGAGAGTTAGAAAAATAAAATTTAAATATATATGACTCTAAAAAATAATAGGTTGATAGTTAACAGCATTGTCACACATCATTACTTTAGATAACTTTAAGTGAGAGGCTAATTTTGAAAAAATAAAATAAAAATAATTTCAGAAAATAGAGCTTTATTTTGAGATGTCAAAAAAAAAAAAAAAAAAAAAAGTAACAAATTTAGGATATAGAGAGTAGTGAATAGAAAAAGTCATGGATGCACAATTTTGGTCCATCGTATTCGCTAAAGATGTATTAAAATTGACTTAGAATTTTAGTTGTATGAATTTTTTTCTCTGCTCATAGGTAAGTTTCTAGGGAGTGAATGCAACACTCAGGAGTAAGTAGGTGGTAAAAAAAACAAAAAAACAAAAAAAAAACTTTTGAAGAAGTATTTGTCCAAAATTATAATTATACAAGTCCTAGGGTCAAAATGAAAATTTTCAAAATTTTAAGGAGCAATGGAGAAATCCCGATTGAAAATTGGGGTCAAATAGACTTAATTAATAAGCCTTGATTCCGAGAAGTCTGCAACCTTGAGGTTTCATTTGAACTTTCTGATTAAGGTTAGATGAATGAAAATGACATATTCTTCAATATATTGTCTTTGTCAAACTTAATTGAAAAAGGAGGACAAATTAAATGTGTATTTACAATATAGTAAATTTTATATTTTTAACTTGTTAGAAATTGGTTTGAAAAATTGGGTTTTGACCCAAGTTTGACCAATAAATAAAATGGATTTTATTTTATAAAAATAGATATAATGTGATTAAACAAAATCTGTGCCATAAGTAGATAAATTTAGTATATTTGATTCCTCAAAATCAATTTCGGGTGAATGAGAAATTAATGGATAAAGTAAACCACTTAAATAAATAATTTATTATGGGATGTTGAGAATATGAAAAGTCACAAATCTCACATTGGAAGAGTTGAACAACTTTTTCTTGTATATATAGAATCTCACTTTAGTAAGGAGTAAATGTGTATTTACAATATAGTAAATTTTATATTTTTAACTTGTTAGAAATTGGTTTGAAAAATTGGGTTTTGACCCAACTTTGACCAATAAATAAAGTGAATTCTATTTTATAAAAATAGATATAATTTGATTAAACAAAATTTATGCCATGAGTAGATAAATTTAGTATATTTGATTCATCAAAATCAATTTCGGGTTAATGAGAAATTAATGGATAAAGTAAGTCACTTAAATAAATGATTTATTATGGAATGTTGGGAATGTGAAAAGTCACAAATCTCACATTGGAAGAGTGGAACAACTTTCTTGCATATATAGAATCTCACTTTAGTAAGGAGTAATCAAGTAGAGTTCTCCTATGGTGCACTCTAGTGGTCTTTTGGCTAGTTTTAGCTAGCTCAAGGAGTTACAAGAATGGTGCGTCCGAGCCCGCAATCGCTCGCGTGCACGCACATCGCACGTCGCAAAGGTCGTATTAGGCGTTTTAGAATACTTGGCAAGGAGTTCAATGTAAGGGATCCACTACCTTCGCAGAGGGATGTAATCGTACAACTCAAATTAATCCGCACCAAAAATTACTCTCACTCATGAATTGACACCACAACTCTTCGAAAACTATAAATAGACCCCCATATTTCATCATTTTTCATTCATTCATTATCTTCTTATCCTCCTCTCAAGTTCAATAGAGAGTTCTAAATACTTTGATAAGTTCGACAATCTTGTGATTTATAGTGCAACTATCACAAGATATAAAATCGTTATATCTTGGGAAACGATTGTCATATTTCGTAAGCACAAAAAAAAAATAGTTCAACTCTTGCCTCAATTCTAGCTGTTATTCTGCCAAAAATACTTTGAGCTATTTTGATATTACACATACCAAATTCCACACAATTTTAAGACAAAATTATTGTGTGGTTCAAAATGACTACAACGTCAACAACACCTGCTTTACTACCTCCAGCTCATGGAGAGAAATCGGAGAAGTTCACCAGAACTGACTTCAAAAGGTGACAACAAAAGATGCTATTCTACCTGACGACCTTGAACCTAGCAAGGTTCTTGAGGGAGGATACCCCCACTTGGGGGAAGGAGGAACGAGATCCTCAAAAGAGGGCGGCGTTCGATGCATGGGGTCACAGTGACTTTCTCTGCAGGAACTATATCCTAAATAGACTGGACAATACACTATATAATATGTATAGTTCAGTGAAGATAGCTAAGTAGTTGTAGGATTCACTTGAGAAGAAGTATAAGATAGAAGATGCTGGCTTGAAGAAATTCACAGTCGGCAAGTTTCTAGACTTCAATATGGTGGATTCCAAAACCGTGATGGATCAAGCCCAACAGTTGCAAATAATCTTGCATGACATACATGCTGAAAATATGTAGCTCAGTGAATCTTTCCAGGTAGCTGCTATTATTGAGAAGCTGCCACGACTGTGGAAAGAATTCAAGAACTACCTGAAGCACAAATGGAAGGAGATGGGACTTGAGGATTTGATTATGAGATTGCGGATTGAAGAAGATAACCGCAAATATGAAATTAAGTCTGGTAAGCTGTTTATGGAAGATAGGGCAAACTTGATGGAACCAAATGCTAGCAAGAAGAGGAAGCACCCAGGAAATGGCCAGAAACAGGGAAAGACAAAGAAGTTCAAAGAGAACTGCTACAACTATGGCAAGCTAAACCAGAAGGCCAAGGATTATCGACTTCCAAAAAAAGGCAATCAGAACCAGGTACATGTGATCGAGGACAAGACAATACCTATGGATATGACAGAGCTGGACTTGTCAGCTGTCGTGTTTGAAGCCAACTTGGTGGATAACCCGAGAGAGTTGTAGGTTGATACAAGTGCAACACACCACATTTGCTCCGATAAAGAGATGTTTTCATCTTATATTCCAATCAATGGAAGGAAGCTGTATATGGGAAACTCTGCAACTTCCAACATTGTCGGTCTAGGCAAATTAGTGTTGAAGATGACCTCGGGCAAATAGCTAACCCTTGTTGAATTGATGTGCTACATGTCCCAGACATTCGTAAGAACCTGGTGTTTGGCTCCTTGTTAGTTAAAGCTGGTTTTAGACTAATGTTTGAGTTTGAAAAGTTTGTACTTACTAAAAATGGACAGTTCATAGGAAAGGGATACTTAGAAAAGGGATTGTTCAAGATGAATGTAATGAATGTACTCCGTAACTTTGGAAGCAATAAAGTTAAATCTTCTTCTTATTTGATTGAGTGTTCAAATTTATGGCATGTTAATTTTAACACTTTGCGAAGACTAGTAAATTTAAATTTACTTTCTTCATTTAAGTTTGACTTACAACATAAGTGTGAAATTTGTGTTGAGGCAAAAATGACCAAAACACCATTCCATTCAGTGGAAAGAAGTACAACACCTCTAGAATTAATTCATAATATTTATGTGACTTAAAATTTGTGCAAACTAAAGGTGGAAAAAAGTATTTCATTACTTTTATTGATGATTGCACAAGATACTGTTATGTGTATCTTTTTGAAAAGTAAAGATGAGGCCGTAGAAGCTTTTAAAAACTATAAGAATGAGGTTGAAAATCAACTTAACAAACGAATAAAAAATATTCGTAGTGATAGAGGGGGAGAACATGTAGCTCCATTCGAAGAATTTTGCTCAGAATCTGGCTTTATTCATCAAACTACAGCTCCTTACTCACCTCAATCAAATGGTGTAGCTGAACGAAAAAATCGTACTCTTAAGGAGATAATAAATGATATGTTAATAAATTATGGTTTACCTCAGAATTTGTGGGGGAAAGCTATACTCTTAGCAAACCACATTCTTAATAAAATACCACACAAGAGTAAGAATGAAACTCCTTATGAGTTATGGAAAGATCGTAAGCCTTCCTACAAATACTTTAAAGCGTGGGGTTGTTTGGCCAAGGTAGAAATACCTAAACCAAAACAAATTAAAATCGGGCCTAAGACAATCGATTGTATTTTTATTGGATATGCAAATTACATTAGTCCATATCAATTTATTACGCACAAATCAACAATTCCCGATGTACATAAAGGTACAATTATAGAATTAAGGAATGCTATATTTTTTGAAGATATCTTTCCTTTCCAAGAAAGGAAAGAAGTTGGTTCTTGTAAAAGAACTTATGAAACTGTAAATGGTAATCATCAAAGTGATGAAGAACTAAGACGCAGTAAAAGGACCAAAACAACTAAAACATTTGGTCCAAATTTTCTGACTTATATGTTAGAAAATGAACCAAGGACAATCAATGAAACATTGTCCAGTCCAGAAGCTTCATTCTGGAAAGAAGCTATTAATAGTTAAATAGAATCCAGTATGCAAAATCATACTTGGAAGTTAGTTAATCTCCCACCAGGAAGTAAGCCTTTAGTATGTAAATGGATCCTTAAAAGAAAATACAAGGGTGATGGATCTATTAATAAGTTCAAGGCTAGATTAGTAGCTAAAAGTTCAAACAAAAAGAAGGTCTTGACTTCTTTGACACATATTCACCAATGACAAGGATCACATTTATTAGAGTGCTTATTGCAATTGCAGCATTGCATAATCTTGAGATACATTAAATGGATGTGGAAATAGTCTTTCTAAATAGATAATTAGAAGAAAAAATTTACATGGAACAACCCAAAGGGTTTGTTGCTCCCGATCAAGAGAAAAATACGTGTAGATTAATTAAGTCGTTATATGGACTTAAACAAGCACCAAAACAATGGCACGAGAAATTTGACAAAACAATGATGTCAAATGGCTTCAAAATTATCAAATGTGATAAATGCGTCTATATAAAAGGCACACCAGATGCTTATATCGTTGTCTGTTTATATGTAGATGACATATTAATTATGGGTAGTAGTCATGATATAATCATGAATACTAAAAAATATTAAATAAATATTTTGATATGAAAGATATGGGATTAGCAGATGTCATATTGGGAATTAAGATTAATAAAATATCTGAGAGGCTTGTTCTATCGCAATCTCATTATGTTGAGATAGTACTTAGAAAGTTTAATGCGTATGATACTTCCCCAGTAAAAATACTAGTGGACTTAAGTTTGCATTTAGCTAAAAACCATGGCGAACTCGTATCACAGTTAGAATATTCTCGGATAATTTGTAGTTTGATATGTATTATGAACTGCACACGTTCGGATATTGCTTACTCAATCAACAAGTTGAGTAGGTTTACAAGTAATCCAAGCAATGACCATTAGAAGGTATTGATAAGGGTTCTTAAATACTTAAGATTCACCTTAAATTATGGATTACATTATACTAGATATCTAGCTGTATTGGAAGGGTACAGTGATGCAAATTGGATATCCAGTTGTACTGGAAGTCTACTAGTGGTTATGTTTTTATCATTGGTGGTGGAGCTATGTCATGAAAATCCTCTAAACAAACTTGTATAGCTCGATCCACAATGGAATCAAAGTTTATAGCTTTAGATAAAGCTGGAGAAGAAACAAAATGGCTTCATAATTTTTTAGAGGATATTCTTGTTAGCTTAAGCCAGTGCCTGCAATTATGATACATTGTGATAGCTAGTCAACTATTGGAAGGGCACAAAGTAGTAACCACAATGGTAAGTCTCGACATATACGTCGAAGACATAATACTATAAGGCAGTTGATCTCAAATGGAGTTATTTCCATCGATTACGTGAAATCGGAGGAAACTTATTGGATCCGTTAACTAAAGCTTTAGGTAGAGATCAAGTTTACTACTTATCAAGGGGAATAGGCTTAAAACCTACAAAATAAAGAATTTTATATAGCGGTAACCCAACCTTGTTGATTGGAGATCCTAAGATCTTGGTTTAATGGGACAACTAAGTTATGAAAATTCTAACAAAGCACTTGGGAGAAATTTCCTTCCCATTTATATGATAGTTAAAGTGCTACCTGCTACATGTAGTGAGGTTAAGTTATATACTTTTAATGATTGTTATACTGTAAAATAGAGTATGACAGGATGCTCTAAATAGGAGGTCATCTATATAAGTGTGAAGAATGCCGCTTCAACAAAACACTTATGAACCCAAGATGTTGTCCAGGGCTAAAACAGACACAACATGAGAAATAAAAGTATTAGAAAAGTTATTTTGTGAATACTATTATCTTGGTTTGCATAAATAGCTGAACAATTCAAGACATCGTGTCACTAAGCAACCTAATAAATCCGATAGTATTCTACTAAAGAAGGTTCAAAGTCACAAGCTACCTCGCCCAATGCAATAGCTTCTCGCATGGACTCTCTTCAATGTCTGCATATGCATTAATTTCATTCATGTGGGAGATTGTCAGAAATTGGTTTGAAAATTTGGGTTTTGACCCAATTTTAACTAATAAACAAAGTGGATTCTATTTTATAAAAATATATATAATTTGATTAAACAAAATCTACGCCATGAGTAAATAAGTTTAGTATATTTGATTTCTCAAAATCAATTTGAGGTAAATAAGAAATTAATGGATAAAGTAAGCTACTTAAATAAATGGTTGATTATGGAATGTTGAGATTGTGAAAAGTCACAAATCCCACATTGGAAGAGTGGAGCAGTTTTATCTTACATATATAAAATCTCACTTTAGTAAGGAGTAATCAAGTGAAACTTTTCTATGGTACACTCTACTGGTCTTTTGGCTAGCTTTAGCTAGCTCAAAGAGCTACGAGAATGGTGCTACGTACCATCCGAGCCCGCACCCGCGCGCGCACCCACACGTCGTAAAGGTTGCATTAGGTGCTTTAGAGACGTACTTTGCACTTAGCACGTACGCATCGTCGCGATGAGTTGAGGGGTCTTAAATTTTTTAGAAATTGAACTAAGGTGACTCAGTGTGACTCAGTGACGTGGCAGATGCATCCAATTAACGTACGCATAGCATGGCAATATGTGGTTGGAAGCTGAATGGGCGAGATCGGACACACAGCTGCTGACAAGGTGCATCCACAGGTTGTGAGTGGACCGAATCACTGACATGTCCATTCGGTTGGCAAAAACTCACTGTAAAGGGTGTGGACCTTCGCAGAGAGTTGCGATCGGGCGGTTAAGATTGATCCTTGCCAAATGGGTTTACTGTAAGGATGTGAATCTTCGTAGAGGGATGCAATCGTATGACTCAGATTGATCCGAACCGAAAATTGCACCCACTCATGAATTGATACCACAACTCTTCAAAAACTATAAATAGACCCCCAAATTTTATTATTTTTCATTCATTCATTCTCTTCTTATCCCCTCTCAAGTTCAATAGAGAGTTCTAAATACTTTGATAAGTTCAACGATCTTATGATTTATAGTGCAACTATCACAAGATATAAAATCGTTGTATTTTGAGAGACAATTGTCATATTCCGTAAGCACCAAGTGTGGGTCAATTTCGTCTTAAAAAAAAAGAGCCCACCTCTTACCTTGATTCTAGCTGTTATTTTGACATAATATTTTAAGCTATTTTGACACTATGCCTACCAAATTCCCAACATAATTCAGGATGATTGAGAACAAATCAAAAGATAACCAATATGGTGTATGTACAATAAAAGTTCCGTAGATCAAATGTACAGGCGTAAATTTTATATTTTTTGCTCAAGATGATTAGGAACAAATCAACAGATGATCAATTTGGTACATGTATAATAAAAAATCATTTTACAATGGATCGGTGTATTGTAAGAGGCATTTCCCCATTATTGACCAATGGGGATGAATGACCAGGTATACTATACTGATGTTATTAATGTGTATATGGAAGTTTTATATTGTCTCTAATATATATATTTATATATATGACCAGGTATACTATACTGATGTTATTAATGTGTATATGGAAGTTTTATATTGTCTCTAATATATATATTTATATATATATATATAGGCATTTTCTTCACTTTCTTTGAAGCTTTTCTTTCACTACCTTAGAGTATGGAGCAAATTAATAGGAATAAAAGAAAGCACCAAGTTGAGCAAATAATGGCAAGAATATTCAAAGTGCTTCTATGCCATATCACCATCACCATTGTTGTCATCAATCGCTTCTCATCAATCATTCAGTCATCATCTCTACTATATATGCCATCAATTTGATTTGTGTATGTGCACGAAAGAGAAATGAGTATTTTTTTTGGGTCGCCGGGGATGGGTGGGGTGGGGGGAGGGGGTGGGTGTTGGCGGGGTCAGAGAAATTAAAATAAATTTACTTATAAATGGATACACCTACAAGGAGTACTTCAATGTTAGTTCCTCATTTCTATATTAAAAAGCATTGTTTTTAAAACCGAGTCCATGATTGGTTTAATCAAAAATCAGTTTGATAAGCATTAAATAATCAAATTTTCAATTCAACAAATCAAATCGATCAAAATAGATTAAAATGATGAAATCGATTTTAAATTTTTTATTTTTTAAAAATTTAAACTTAACATTTTGTTATATATATTTTGTTATTTGAATTTTATACTTTGTTAGATATTCCTTTTTTAGCTGATTTTTTTTTTAATTTTAAAATATGTTACATAACAATTAGTATATTATATTATTATTTCAAAATTACCTTTAAAATTTATTAGACCGGATTAACGATTGAACCGATGCGATCAATTAAACCAGTGACTGACAGTAAAAGTAGTTTGGTAACCGATCCAATTATAAAAATATTACTTAAAAGTTCAATTTAAATTGATATAAAACTTGAAACAATAGTTGAAAAAATAAAAAAATATCATATATTTTTAATACTATTATCTCAAAATTAGCAATAGTTGAGAATTAATAGTGACACATAAAATTTTTTTTAAGTGAAATGTATTTTTGCAGAAAAAAATCATTTTAAGAGAAAAAAGTATTTTAAGATGTTACCAAAATGAATTAAATAATGAATTTAATACAGAGGAAATATTTGTTATAGAAAATTAGGGGGGAAAAAATAAAACCATAAATTAATATGAGTAAAAGGAATCCAAAATTCTGACCCTTTCATTGATATGTCATTTTCTGGTGAGACAGCTATTTCTCATACCCCTCAGAAAGCAGGCAAAAGCGATGCACCCAATGATAATTAATGTCCAGCATAAATGCTTCCAATAATGCAAAATCATGGCAGAAGATAAAGCCAACTGCAAGTCCTACTTATCCATCGCATATATGAATCTTTCTCACTATCCTCATTGAAATATTAAACGAACTCCTAAATTTCTTTTATCACACCATAATCTCTCATCAGGTAGCTGCTACCTCTTCAGATTGATTGATACTTTGGTAAGTTAGGATGATAACAAGTTCGTCTTTATAGTGGACTCTTACAATCACATTTTAAGAAAAATTATTAGTCGATCGCCCTCCCTTACTTTTAACAAATAAAAAAACCATAATGTCTCATCAATTTTCATATTGATACTCTCAATTCAATTGTAGACCCTTGCTTGAAGTTTTAGATCGGATTTGAAAATAAAATTATTGTGTATATTTTATATTTTTTAATTTTTAAGATATAGATGAGAGGTGTTATTGCTATATCATTTAGTTTATATGAAATGATAATTTTAAAAAGAAAATTATCATTTTAAAAAATAAAAAAAATATTCAAACGTCTCCCAAAAAAGGAGTTTAGAAACATTCATATATAAATGGAGACCGACTTTATTAAATATGAGGCTTGTATTCGATCTTAAAGAAAGTTTAAATAAGGCTTTGAATATAAACTTATGGGCCTAATAAATGTTACAAGCCCAACAAGGGAAAATTATGTTCAAGCAATCCACTAGAAGACCCAAACCTAACGATGGACCACAATTAATAACGGCCCAAACACTAAGCCTAAGAGGATCAAGAAGGATGGTTCAAGTTCGTAGGCTCATGAAATCCTGATGGTCCATGCACTATATTACACGGGATGTAGCATTTTGACATTCACTCTAAATACTCTCATTTTCCACCATTTTGAGGTACATATTTTATATTTGGGCATTCACCTTCTCTCGCTCTCTTACTAACTTGATCGTCGAAAGAGTATTTCTCTATACTAACCCCGAGATTCCTTACTGTTTGTTTGTGGCAGGCAGGACCTACCAAGCACTCACTCCGTGGCGAGGACAAAAATTACAAGAAGACATCTTTCGAAGATTCGAGGAGATCCAAGGTTCGACCACATTATTTTGACATCGTTTGTGAGAAACCTACCTCGACACTAAGATGGTTGATGAAGTCTAGAGCTCAAGAGGTCGGTGTTCACGATGCCCCTCACCATACAAAGGCAAACTTAAGGGTGACGGAGTAGATCAACCGTTACAATAGTTTTCACTGTCGACATGATAATAGGCAAAACACCCAATAGGATCACCCAACATTGATACAAATGCCTCAGCATGGGCAAGATAAGAGTGATGACCTACTACTGTGAGAACAAGCTTTGTGGAGATAGAAGCTCGCTCTCTCAGCACTTGTACCTTTGTATCCTCAAAGAGCTCGCCTATGCGGTCTCAAGAGCTCGTGCCCTCGAAAACTTATAAGCTCGTGCACATGCAGCCTCAAAAGCTCACCCTTGCATCCTCAAGGAGCTCACGCCCATGCGGCCTTAGGAGCTTGCCCTTGCAATCTTAAGAGCTCGTGGCCTCATGGACTTAAGAGCCTGCATGCTAGTAACCCTCAAGAATATCCACTATAACCAAGCTTCTTTAGCCTAATACCTACTCATCAAGCAAGACCACACATTCTATGAACATATAAGTACAACACTCTGTTGACAACTCCTTAGCAACCAACAAAGAGGTTTTGACTTGAAACAAGATAATCTTTCTAATGTATTATTAATGCTAATTAAGAGAATCACATGTAAGAAATGTCTAACATGCTCATGGTAACACATAAAAACATCCGCTTGTAAGAGCCCAACTCATGGTAAGTCGTCAAAGCACTTACACATAAGAAGTCTAAAGGCTTATGGCAATCATCTACAATGTTAACTTGTAAGAAGCTACCTAGAGCAGTTCATAATATTACAATCACCTGCAAGAGGTTGTCTAACACAGTCCCTCATGATTCAAGCGACACCACAACCTTGGAAGTTCGACGAGAATCCTTTGAGGTCACTAATGGGCCTATCTACTCGACCCCAGAATCCCACAACTTAGCTTCCCTTAAGGTCAAAGGCAAACTACATCTCGGATATCCAAGTGCCCCTTGAGGTTAACATTCACCTGGCCCCAGGCAATCAAGAAAAACCCCCTTGAGATGACATATTTGGGAAGTCATACTGACTTTCTTACTTGAGAGGTCATATAGACTTTCATATTTAAGAGGTCATACTGGCCCCCACCTTGAGAAGTTATATCGATTTTCTTAATTTAAAATTTGAAGTCATACCAACTTCCTTAATAAAAAAATTAAAAATTTAAATTGACTTCTTTAATCACAAACTTGATAAGTCATACCGACTTTCTTAACCATATGATACACTTTATAAAGCAAGAAATATAACGAACATTACATCAACATGAACATAAGACTAAATGAACAAAGTATGATATACCCAAAAGTGGGCAACTGTATCAAACAAAAGTGCTATAAGCCAAAAAGAGACTCAGCCTAAAAACTCAACCAACACAAGTCTATGAAAAACAATAACATTAAAACTAATAAAACAATCTAAGTCTATCATGTAGGTCGCACATCTACTTAGTGGGTTGGCTATAGGGGTTGCCTTGTCAGCCATAGCCTTTAGGATACCTCATTTCCTCGTATCAACCTGCATCGTAAGCTCATCCTTCGCAATAGCACCATCGACACACACTTTGGGATCTAAGGCTTAATGAACATGGAAATGTCTTCAGCAACATGCTAGGACTCTCTCAGCATTTGACAACATTCATAAATAATGTCATCATAAACAAACATGGCGCACTCCATCCCGATGTCCTCAAGTGTGGAAATAGCCTTGAACGTTGCGATGTCTTCCTCATTGACACCAGCTGTGAACGTAACCAAAACCTCCAGTGAAGACCCCCTCACCATTGAAAGGGTCATGAGATGACGACCTTTGGTTGCTACCTGCACGGCGAGAGAAAGTGGCCTAGCATCGCTTCATCTTGTCTATTAACTACAGTAGTGCATTCACCCTAAATAATAAGTATAAGCAAGACTATTCCTACCGAGCACCCTATCACTAATGTGGCATATCGCCACCCGTATAAATCTATATCCTACTAGGTGGAGCACTCAAGGATGAGCAGGAAATACAATAGTAATAATTGCTAAGTGCATCAAAGACGCTATCAAAGAGTGATAGAGTAGAGCAATGCAAAAATCTAAGCCCCATGAAGAATGTCACCGAAGAGGAATACATATATACTAAATGGGGAATAAACTCTTTACATTTATAGCACGACTACACTCTTGACTAGACTGGCCAACAAGAGGACTACCCTTTGCCCCCAAAGAAATAACATTGTCAGAGTTGACTAACACTTTTGACAACATGCCTTTCACTTAAAGCAAAGGACTCTTCACTCTCCCAAGACTCGCTCACACTCGGGCGAACTAAGGGAGAACACATGGCGATGAGAGGTACTCTCTCAACTTAGAACTCCACCTGATTGAACTGAAGTGGCACCAATCACCAGATTAGAGCTAAGATTTAGACCAACGAGCGGCAACAATGAGTAGGTCGAGCCATTGGCTCGACATACCATGCCACAAGTTAAGCCAATGGCTCGACCTGGAGAAGACCTCAATAAAAGATTAGCTAACTTAGGCTCGACCTTGGCATGAAGACTTTCTAGGTTAAGCTAATGGCTCGAGCTAGATAAAAAAACCCTCCAGATAAGTCGAGCTATTTGCTCGATCTAGATTCTCGTCGCCTCTCATGGCAACAGTAGGACGAGATATCGATAATAATGACCCATCATCGATAGTGGCAACCTCTCTTGTCACCTTTACTCCCTCTTATGGGTTGTACATCTCCTCCTCGAGGTTATCAACAAGAGACAACCCTTAGAAGTAGAAAGTGACCCCCTCAAAGCCAAGAAAGCAATGGTTGGCTCCAGAGATCACAAACTCCTTCTTTGAGTTTTTAGATAAAAGCAAAGCCCAAGAGGTTATCAACGGGACTCAACCCTCAGAAGCAGAGGTGACCCCTTTGAAGTCAGGAAAACAATGGTTGGTTTTGGAGATCACAAACTCCTTCTTTGAAGTTGTTGATAAAAGTTAAGCCGTGGAAGTGTGAAAATACACCTCGGAGGTCGAAAAGGATGTGAGTAGCCTTGAACTTCTTAAGCAACACCCTTTATGTTTATTATCTACCCCATGAATCTTAGGTCTACCTGCTAAAGTTAGCGAAGCCTAACTCCAGGGTCTCCAACAATTCTTCTCAAGGCAAAAATATCAAAAATTGCACAATTCTGAGAACTAAAATGATGCAAACTATATAGTAGCTCCCTCGAGCACAACTTCACCCTGAAAGAAACAACGTCTCACCCGGGCGTAACTTCAACATAAATAGAGCAAAACCTATAAATTTTAAGAACAACGACTAGAAATACTACAAAAAGAATCACAAGAATACCCAGATGAGCTACAAGCTTGACGTACGACCCATAAAGGTAGGTCAAGCTAAGGGCCCGATCTGGAGATACGATGGGGACCACTCGTATAGAGCCACTGATTTGGTCTGAGACGTGAGGGCAGTCAAGCTAATGGCTTAACCTACCTCGCCTACTAAGTAGTTGGTCGATCTCAACCTAGGGCCATCGAGGCATGCCCTCGTGTGTTATCACCGCTACGGCCTACACCTAACGACTCCCCAAGTTAAACCAATGGCTCGACCTCAGCATCACCACTGCCCATGGTGCCCATGCCTAGGTAGTAATGCGACGCTAGCTATGACGACCCCTCGCTGCCGCCCTCACTTTCTCCTAATGGTTAGACGCTTAGACCTTGACTACCCAATCCCTCCTAACCAAAATAACAAGTGAGAAGGATTAAGAGACCAAAAGTATGCAAGAGAGAAAATATTTTAAGTCCCTCGAAGAGCGAAAAGAGCACTCAACGGAGAAATTTTTTGAAGTCTCTCAAGGAGTGTACAAAGAGAAAATTTTCTAAGTCCTTCTAGGAACGTAGAAGGGAGAATATTTTCTATGTCTCTCAAGGAGTGTAGAAGGAAGAAAATTTTAAGTCCCTCAACGAGCGCACAACAGTGAATAAGCCCCTCAATAAGTGCAATATAAGCGCCAATAGGACTAATTCTAAGTATATGCAAGGTAAACGCACTCTACCTGCGTAAGTTGAAATGCGCTCGACTTGCACAAGCTCAAAAGATTAGCAACACCGTGCCACCCCCTCGCTCTCATGAAAGTCGTTCATCTATTATACGAACACCACATGTTTAATGAAATGACTCAAAGACCAAAGAATTTCCACTCTTCCTTACTCCACTTCTATTACACTTCTATTAAAAAAAATTACAAGACAGCCTCTGTAGCACTAGATAAAAGCAAGCTTTAACCTTTCAAGAATCTACTCCTGAACATCTTCCCTACGTTGAAGTTTATTCGAGAGTGGGAGCTATATAATGGAACTAAAAATGCTACAAGCCTAATAAGGAAAAATTATGTCTAAGTAGCCCACTAGAGGCGACCCAAGCCTAATGATGGACCATAATCTAATAATGGCCCAAAAGTTAAGTCCATGAAGTGATGGTCTAAACCCATAGGCTCATGAAACCCTAACAATTCATACACCATACCACGGGGGATTACACCATTTGCCATTCACTCTAAAAACTCCCATTCTCTACCATTTTGATATACACTTTTTTTTATATTTGAGTTTTCACTTTCTCTCACTCTATTACTAATATGAGAGTTGAAGGGGTATTCTCAAGCTAACCATGAGGTCCATGTATCATAGGTAGAACCTAACCTAGCACTCCCTCATGACAAAGAGAAAAATTGAGATGAAATAGTTCTGGAAGATTCAAGGGGATGCAAGGATCGGCCATATCAATAACAAAATACCATTTCAACATTTTTACATAACTTGGATCTTGTCTTACAAGCCAAAATAATTTTTGTTGTGCTACATTATTGCTAGTATTTGATCTAACAATATATTGTTTGGAGAAAGGATTACTGTAATTTTTTTCTTAGCACTTGTATGTGCGAAGTTATTGGACTTTGGAATCATAAAGCAGTTTACCCTTATTTATTTTTCCTATTTTTTTTGCCTTTTTGCATCTCTATCTTATTAAAAATTCAAACGTATAAATTCGATGGGTTACATGATGTAATAAGAGGATAGAAATAGTTTTTTTCTGGAATTGCATAACTAATATTAGTTAGAATTGTATATTTATGGAGTTTTTTTTTAATTTAAGTTGATTTTGTTTCCTTGTTAAGTTATATTTTTATTATAACTTTTTATTTTATAAACCTACAAATACATGGACAAAACTCTCAGTATATAACCTTGATAAACTAATAAATTGAGTTGAATACCCTAGTTGAGAGATAATTTTTGTTTCTTTATTTTTCTTTTAATTTTCTTTTGTTTACATCTTTCATTTTATTTGTGCTACATCAATTGGTATGTGAGTTTAACTTTCATCCATTCTGCTTTTGCACAATCATTCATTTTTTTTTCTTAGTTTTGTTTAATTTTGATTTTTTGGTTAGATAAATTACACCATCCACGCCTGAGGTTAAACTAACATACCTCCCCTCAAGTTTGGAAAATTACAAAAAACCTACCATGTGGTCTAGTTCATTAGAAACCTAAGAGGAATTAGCGCAGTTACACATTTACCCACAATTAAAGGGTGCAAAAGAAAAAAAAGAAAGGGAGATTTCTCATTGTCTACTGTTAGAAAATGGGCAATTTATTTAAATGGTAGTTTGGGCTTAAGAGATCATGTGTATGAATGTTCAAATATGTGAATCGTTATGGTGCATAGTTGAATGAGAAATTATTACTCAAATATACACCGTTAAAATTGGATAAATAAAGAAAGAAGCTTGAGTCAAGTTAATTATTTGTTCCAATTTGTTGGTAAGTTATATATGTAAATGTGCATGGTTGTTTGGTTTGTGAAATATAAAGACAAAAATGTTTGGCTTGCTGGCAATGCTTGTATATGTAGTAACAATGTAACAATTAGGTTTTAAGATTGTGTAAGTATAAGAAATAAACATTCACATTAAATGTGTAACAATGTGTAACCGCTAGAAAAATTCACATTAAATGTGTAACAACCAAAATTGTTAGAAACGTTCACATTTAATGTGTATTAACTAGAAACATTTAACCAGATATATTCAAAAATGGGAAAAAATCCAATTTAAGGCACCTTTTGAAGTTTGAACTGTGAACGAGAAGAAAACCCAATTTAAGGCACCTGCATATTTGGGGTTGCGTGGCAGAAGTAAAAGCTTGTAATCCACATGAAAAGAAACTGGACTACACAATAACCAGTGGTTTCTTCATTGGTTATCCAGAAAAATCTAAAAGGTATAGATTTTATTGTCCTAACCATAAGAATTGTTGAAACTAAAAATGTTAGGTCCATTAAAAATGGTGAAATTAGTGGGAGTGTTGAACCACGTAAAGTGGAGATTCAATAAGTTAGAGTGAAGATTCTTTTATCTAAAACTTCTTCTCAATTTATTGTTACAATAATTGTTGAACTGTTTAACAACTTACAAGAACAACAAAATGAATGATCAAATTCTCAATAATAAAACTATTGCCAATGAACATACAGTGGGTGAACCACATAAAGTGGCATTAAGAAGGTCTGAAAGGCAAATAAAATCTGTTATTTCTAATAATTATGTGGTTTATCTACAAGAGTCAGAATTTAACATAGGAATTGAAGATGATCTAGTTTCTTTTTCACAAGCCATGGAGAGTACTAATTCTACTAAATGCTTAGATGGCATGAGAGAAGAGTTGAAATCAACAGCTCATAATGAAGCCTGGGATCTTGTTGAGTTGCCAGGGTTGGGTGCAAATGGATTTTTAAGACCAAATGCGACTCTACTGGCAATATTGAACAACATAAGGCTAGACTTGTTGCCAAAAGTTTTACTTTGAAAGATGACATTGACTACAAAGAGACATTTTCTCCGATTTATAATGGAGTGTTTTCAAACACTTAAAAAAGGTGATTCTCAGCTCCTCACTAAAAAAAAAAAAATTTAGTGTTTTCAAATGCCAACTTCTACTTCTACTTCTACATAATTCAATAATAATTTAAAAGTGTGGGGAGGGATGCTTTTAAATTTCTGATTTTGCTTTTAGATTTTTTCAAAAAATATGTAAAAGTTCTTTTGGATATTTTTGCCCTTAAAAATATATTTATATTCCAAAAATACCCTTATATTATATAAATATATAAATATTTATAAATACACAATATGTAATATATATTTACATACAAATATTTGTATGAATATATGAATATTTTTTATAAATATATAATTTATTTTTATATATTTATATATTTGTGAATATATATATATATAAATACAGTTATATATCCATACAAATGTTTATAAATATATATATTTATATATATTTATAAATATTTCTATGGATATATAACTATATTTATATATACTTATAAATATAAATGTATTTTTATATTTATATATTTGTGAATATATAAATAAATTTATATGTATTTATAAATATTTGCATGAATATATATTTTTGTAAATGTATATATGTATTTTTATATTTTACAATATTTGGGAATATATATAAATATATTTAATATATTTATACTTTGAAATATTTAAATATATTTATTTATGAATATATAAATACATATATATGTTTATAAATATCTATATGCATTTTTATATATTTATTTATTTGTTAATATGTAAATATATTTGTAAATATAAACATATGTATTTTTATATATTTATATATTTTTGAATATATAAATATATATATAAATATGCATACATATTTTTATATATTCATGTATTTGAAAATATAGAAATGCATTTATATATTTTCATAAATATTTGCATGAATATACAAATACATATATCTATATTTATAAATATATGTATATTTTTTAATATATAAATATATTTATGTATTTATAAATATTTGACAAATATTTATGTATTTATAAACACACATAAACTTGTATTTATATATATATATATATATTTATGAATATACATATTTAAAATTCTAATTATCTATATATGTATTTTTATATATTTGTATATTTGTGAATAAAAAATATATTTATATGTATTTATAAATAATTATATGAATATTTAAACACATATATATATATATATTATAAATATATGTATCTTTATATTTATATATTTGTGAATATATATAAATATTTGAACAATAAATATTTATATCTACATATATACACATGTACACAAATTACTATTTTAAAATTGAAGGGCGATTTAGACTTTTACACACAAATAAAAGCACTTTTACAACTTATTTACTAAATATTCTCTTTTAACTTATTCTACTTTTTAACAACCTTTGCAAAAACTACTAACTTCTGATTCTCAACAGATTTTCACTTCTGCTACATTAAATCACTTTCTCTAAAAAAGGCAGAAGTTTTTGCAAACACTTCCTAAGAAAGACTCATTGGTAATTATCATAACAATGGTAACTCATTATGATATTTATCTCCACCAAATGGATATGAAAACTATTTTTCTGAATATGAATTTACAGAAAGAGGCTTACATGAAACAACTTGAGGGTTTTTTAGTTGAAGGAAAGGAACACATAGTGTGTAAACTCAAGAATTCAATATACGAATGTAAGCAAGCTTTTTGACAGTGTTATTTTAAGTTTAATGATACTATCATGTTGATCGGTGTATGTCTTTGAAAGTCAGTGGGAGCAAGTTTATATTTTTAATTTTGTATGTTGTGACAACTTGCTTGCTAGTAATGATCTTCGTTTATTACATGAGTCCAATAAGTTTCTCTTTAAGAACTTGGGTAAATTAGAAAAACTACGATTGAGGTTTGACCTATTTATAAAAAAATTCACTTATATTTTGAAATTATAAAAATTACCCTTGAAATTTGCATCAATTTTACAAATTACAACTGTCATTAGTTGCCCAAATAGAAAATGCTCACATCATCTAAAAAAATGTTATGAAAATTCAATTTTGCCCCTCGAATACTATTCACAAAATATATTGAGATAAAAATGTCCTTGAAGGTATATGTAATGTTTTAAATTTTGCATGATGTAATTGTTAACAGTTGAATATTTATTAAATATTGTAGTTAAAGGTTACTATTTTAATTTTTATTATATATTTAGTAATTATTGTAGTTTATTAAATTTTCTTCAATTTCCTTTTGCATTTTCTGAAAATATTTTTTGATCTTTATCGTCGGATATATGTATTTCGTTGTTTAAACTTTCTCCATTATATTTTCATAATTTGTTTTTTCAATAAAGAGCATTTTAAAATTTATTTGGTAATTTTTTTATTATCAAAAAAATCAAAATCTAAGTAAATAGAAAAATTTTGCACTACAAATTTATTATAGTTTAATAATTCTGATAATTTTAGATTATTTATTATAAATATAAATAAGAGTTTAAATATTAATAAACTTCACATTTTAAAAAGGATATTGAAATTCAATAAAAAAATAAAACTAAAAATAGTTTGTTAAATATTTAATTAATTTCTCAATTTATAAAAATATAAAATGATTTCCACATTTTACAAAAAATAAAGAAAAAAGAAGAAAAAATTATCTTCTTCCCCAAACCCCCCTCCCTCTGTAACCCCACAGACGAGCAATCATTACCGCTGCCTAGCCGCCGCCGCCCCATCTAGCTTTGGCAGTTGTACCCACTCCCTAACAACACCTCCATCTTCACGCCTAAACACCAACACTACTAGCCCCACCACTGCCTATCACTAGGGGTTCGCACAATTCAGCAAACTAGCCGAATCGTAACGGTACCAAAATTTCAATATGTATCGAAGATCGAACCAAAATTTTAGTTCAGTATTCATTTTTTATTTTTAGTTTTTCAGTATTCAGTACGATACCGATAATTTGGTCTGGTACCGTGTTGAATACCTATACTAAATTTCTATACATATATCTTTTTTTAAGTAGATTTTAATTTTTAGGACTTAATTTTAAAACAGACCACCACATTTCCAAATTCCAAATCTAGACTTCACCCTTCAGGCCTATTGTCCACTCATCCCCTCTCTATATCTTATTCAATATTTTATTTTTTTCAATCACAACGAGCCACCACCACCACCATCTCTATCTACTCATTTTTTTACCTCTCTAGCCATGAGCCCCAACCACCATCTTCCACCGTGATCACTGATTTGTCTAAGACTCTGAGCCACTAAACACCACTCCATAATAAATGATTCTTGTCGGTTGCTGCCTCAATGCCTCTCGCTCGTCACCATTGTTTGACCATCGACCATCTACTCTGAGTGTTGATTTAGTATATTTCTTGCCCAAAGGCAAAAAAAATCCTAAATTTCAAAACCCTAGGCCTGCCCATCTAAAATTAGATAATTCTACAATTCTTCTAGTTTATCATTGTTTTCTAATTTATGTCAGTTAGACTATGTTTTAGGAAATCTTTTTTGTGAATATGTAAAATCACAATGCTTTGATTTTGTTTTCCCATTCTTTCTCTTTTTTAGTTTTTTATATCTAGGTGTAATCATAGTTCATATGTTTTGCGGCAAACTAATATGTTTTACGTTGTTCTTATATTTAGTAATACGACCTCTTTCTTTTCCCCTCTCGCTTTTTATTTTTCTCATCTTGAATTTGTATAACAGTAAAGTCATCATTTGTAAAGTAATGCTATGAAAAGAATATTTGGCTATTGCATTTTGCAAGCAATCTTGGAAGAATACATTCTTTTAAAATTTGGTTTCAGGATATAATATTAGATCTGACAAATAACAAATTGAACTGTTCAAATCAGTTCAACTTGGTGGAATTTCGAACTGTATTTCTATAAGTTATTTTTTAATATTTTGATTTTAAAAAATGTACTGAATTTACCAAAAATATTTTGGTAAATACCAAACTGAACCATTTAAGTTCGATTCAGTATTTGGTGTGATAAATTGATGTACTAAATTTTTGGTTCTGTATGGTACAATTTTACCAAATGCACAAGCCTACCCATTATCCTCCAACCATCCATCATCGTTCAGTCTAAAAAAAATAAAAGTCATTGATATGTTTTATAATTAAAATAGTCATGAATGAATGGAGAACGATCAATCCAATTCATGGCTACTCGCTAGTTCAGGACTACTCGTTGCTCCTCCCGACTGATACCACTATTGTGTGCAAGGAAATCCACTGGTCATTGATTCAATTTTAGTAAAGACAGCCGACATGGCATGGGACGAGGTGGCACAAGGTAGTGACAGTCTTTTTTTGCCTAAATAGGTTGACCAAGGACGATAGGTAGTGGCGGTGACTGGTGTCTCAACCTGCTTGTTGCTGGGTTACCAACACATAGATGGAGAAGTTGGGTTAGGGTTGGGGGTTAGGGTGGGGTGGGTTTTGGGTGCTATTTTTATTTTTTTCTTTAATTTTTAAATAAAAATTATGAATCGTCGGATCATGATTGATGAGATGAAAGGTCCACCCTCATGGCCCCAAAGCTAGCGCCCCAGTGACCCTTAAGAATGTCCACCCTCGCAACCCAAGGAGCTCATGCTGCACTGGCCTTAAGAGCATCCACCCTCGCAACTTCAAAAGCTTCCAATCCATTGACCCTCAAAGTTTCCGCTCAATGATATCAAAGTTCACCTCCAGCTCCCAAGAGGATTAAGATGAGATGAGAGGAAACAAGGTAAGAAGAATCACGAAAGAAAGAAACTAATATCCGAGAAGAAGCTAGTAGCTAAGTCTCTTTCCTAGGGTTGAGATAATTAGACAAAGCCAAGACGAGAAAAGTCTCGGAAGAGAGAAAGCTATAAATGAGAGTAGCAACCAAGTATCACTATCCTGATGATGACGAGAGGCGAAAGTTGAAGGAGTGGAGAAGTCTCAAATAGTAACATGTACATCACTCGCACAATGTGGAGGAGTCCAGTCCATAACCCTCACAAAAATAGCTTCTAAAGTAAAGCAAGGGTGTCACCTCCATAAGCTATTGAGCATTTACTTAGACCGAGTACTGGGGGGCTAACTGATCCCCTAGAAAGAAAATTAGAAGCAATAAGAGCCCTTAATGAGGAAGATTCAAGTAAAGAAGAAAGTGATAGGCTACTGAGAAGCATTTTTTTATGGAGTACACTCCTTTAGTTCGGCGATAAGCGCCTCTCCCTGGAGTGCACTCCTCAAGTGTGGTGATAAGCACCTCTCCTTGAAGCACACTCCTCCAGTTTGGTGACAATCACCTTTCCTTGGAGCGCATTGCCCAAGTGTGGTGACAAGAACCTCCTCTTGGAGAGCAATCCTCAAGCGTCAAAACAAACTACTCCATTTGAGTGCAGTCCTCCATTTCAGTAACTAGTACCTCTCCCTAGAGTACACTCATCCAGTTCAACAACAAATGTCTTCCCCTGAAGTGTACTTCTTCTGTTTGGGGACAAGCTCATCCCTCTAGAGTGCAGTCCTTAAGTACGATGACAAGCACATCCCCTTGGGGCGAACTCCTCCAGTAGAATAACAGGCACTTCTGCCTAGAGTGCAGTCCTTCTATACGGTATATGTTAATGAATGCCCCACCTGGAGCACACTCCTATAAAGTAAAACTCAACACATACCCCTAGGACAACTATTTTGCGACTGGTAAAGAAGGCATTAACCACCATGTTCCCTTGTAGAAATCAAGTTACTTCTTGGGCTCCTAAAAAAATTGAGTCAAGTGAAGAAGGCCTCGCAAAACAGAAGAAAGTTAGAAGATAAGCTTCTTCCACATGATCTTCTACGGAAACTTTATCATCTAATCCTTCAAGGAAGAATACCCTCCAACCATGAAAGTATGCAAAGTGGAGATAATGATAGAAATAAGAAGGGAGTACACCGACTCTGCATCTTGATTGGCAGACTTGAACGGCAACACTAGCTGGCTCTATGCCATACCATCCAAACTCATCACGCCACACTCGACCAGGTTAGCACCGTGATGGGCAGATTCAATAGCTTGACCACTTTGCATCTTGGTTCACAGACTCGACCAAGTCCATGGTCGACTAAATCTACATCTCGATCAAGGTAAATACATAAAGATAAAATTCTCTACTCCCGATGGGATAAAAAAAACTAGAGGGGATCCCGAGAAAGTGCATAATTCCTATGCCAATACCTCAAAGCATCAAGCTCGATCCTAGAAAAAATGAAAAGAAAGCCACATACTACAACTCCCAAGAAGTAAGAATCTCCAGTAGAGGCAATGGTGAGCCGACAAGATAGAAGAGAAATATAATAATGGTAAAGAACTCTAGCAAACACTACTAGTTGGAAGAAAGTTGGATTTTACAATAAGAGCAAAACACTCATATTATATAGTGATAGGATCCAGATGATGGTTAAATATCTACATTCTCTTTGAAAGGTAAATGATTAGCTGAATGATGAAACTTATTTCCCCATCACTTCATCCCTGAGGGGAATAGTATGCTCTTCTCTTCAATAATAAGTTATGCTAACAAAATACTAGTAATTAACTGCATTCTAATGCTCTTTATTGTAATAAATTTAAAATTTTCTTTAATAAAAAAAAAAGTAAGAGCCTCCCCTTCAGTCATATGCTTTAGTTGAGGTTTGATGACCAACTCTTAAAGTGGCATAGCCCCGCATATAATTTTTTGTGTTATGACCATGAGGGCCCTTACCTTCATTTGCTCGCTAGGATATCCACATTTACTTTATGTTGATTTGCCCCATGTATGCTAACTATTTGCCTCATTTTTTAGTTCATTTTTACATGAATTATCATATGATTTTTTTCATTGTCTTATTATCTATCAGTGGATACATTCTTTCAACACTTGTCTAAATTCAAATAACACCATGGCCATGGAAGTTCGACAAGATTCCTCAAGGTCGATAATAAACTTGAGCTCAGAATCCCATAACTCGACTTCCCTCGAGGTCGAAGGCAAACCTTGTCCGGAGATTCCTACATGCCCCTTAAGGGTAGCCTAAGCTTAGTATAGGGCAATCAAGAGGAATCCCTTCGAGACAAACACATGGGAATTGTGACTCAAATATCCCATTCACAAGATTAATATAGCAGCAAATATAATGAAGATTACATCAATAGAATGAATGAAACTAACTATATTCAATATGGCAAAATAATCACCTCCAAAATCAAAGCACTGTACCAAGTAACATACAGTCATCAACCGACATAGTACTAGATGAGCTATTGGCTTGACCTGCCACCTCCATAATAAACTAGGTCGAGCCACAAGACTGACCTGGAGCGACGATAGCACCCCCACATAGGTTTTTGCCATCACGGGCTCAAACCTAGAGAGCTTGGCTCGACCTGGGGGAAAAACGCCCATAACTGCCTCTCATCTACGGGATTAGGTGCACGGGTCTAGCTCCGCACGAGACCTGGGCACCTAGGTCGAGCCAATGGCTCAACTTGGAAAACCTTCTGCCTAGATCGAGGGAAAGCCCAGCAGACGATTAATAAATAGAGGATTAAATTTTTCACAAAATCCAACATGAAAATTGAATACTTGGATAACTTAGTGAGACCTCCGAGTAACTCAGCGAAGGGGACATTAGTTAATGGAAAACACATACCTTAGTTTGAGAGTCTATCTCTCGAGAGGATATGCCCCCATCAATTACAATAAATCTCCTAGATTCCTCTGAGAAGCTTACTCCCAACTAACTTTCCTTCTGAAGATTACCTAGTAGTAGGGGGCTAGAGAATTCTCATTCTTCCTCAAGGTTATCAATGAGAATTAAGCCCTCAAAACAGAGATGACTCCCTTGAAGTAAAGAAAGCAATGGTTGGCTCTAAATATCGCAAACTCCTTCCTTGAAGCTATAGACAAAAGTTAAACCCCGAAAGTATAGGTAACTCCCTCGAAACCAAGAAAGCAATATTGGCTCTGGAGATCAACTCATTTCTTGAGGTTGTCAATAAAAGTCAAGCCATAAAGTGTGAAAAGGCTCTTTTTAGGTCAAAAGAGATATAATTAGCCTCCAAAGCAACACCCTCCGAGATCGAGAGCAAATATCTTGCCCCAAGAATCTTAGGACTTACCTATGCCTAAAGCAAAATTTCGAAGAGCAACGCCTAAAGCAAAATTTCTAAGTCCTAGCTAGAGGCCTCAAACCTTTACCGCAACCTATCTCTTGGGGCCATATCATTGGCATACGCATACTCAGAAGATTTATCACATCTAGCAAAAAAAGGACCAAAGACATAATGCTTCCATCAATGAAGTGGTTCGCTCTAAACCAAGGAAGAAATAGATGATCTTGGTGATCACCAGCTTCTTCTGGGGGATTTTTGCCAAAAAGTTGAGGTGAATCTGTTAAGCCAAGAAAGTAATGATTGGCTTTAGAGATCACAAACTTTATCCCCTAAGGATAATGGTAATAACTAAAACTCCTTCAAACATCAAAAACACTTCTTGACTCATAAGCTTAAAGATGAGAGGCCAAAATAAAGGTCTTCGACCCAACACTTAGCAGCTAGGTGAAGTAAAGCTTCCTCAACATTACACTCAACTAGGTAAAAATAAAGTTTCCTCAACCCAAGCACTTAGCCAAAAATAAGGTGAAATAGAGAATCAACTCAATTACCCCAGGCAAACTTCCTTGGAGGTAGACTATAGAAATGGAACTACCACTCAAAGCAGAGCGACTAAATTTCCTAAGTCAAGCTAAGAGCTCAACCCAAAAATCCCAACAATCTAAGTCGAGCCTGACCACGACTCGACGACCCAAATTGAGCTAAATACTTGACATGGATTGCATCTCGATGTCCCAAGTCACCACCATCTCCCTATCTATATCCTATCAATACTTCCCATATATTTAAAAATATGGTAAACAAGTGAATAATACAGAATCCGATAAAGTGTGTACACTTTCACCAATGAACTTTTATACTTCACACCACTGCAAGCTATCCTCACTTCTACGAAGCTTACTTGGGAGTGGGGGCTAATGATGAGCCACAATCCAACAGCAACCCAAATGCTAAGTCATAATGGTCTAGGCTCACGAAGTTCTAATAGTCCACGCACCATATCACATAGGATTATACTTTTCCACTTTTTGCTATAAATACCCCAATTCTCCATCATTTTGAGGTGTGCTATTTATATTTGGACATTTACTTTCTACCATTCGTTCATTATCTCTAGCTCTGTTATAGACTTGAGTATTGGAGAGTTATTCCCAAGCAACCCCGTGGACTCTCAGCTATTTGTTTATGTTATGGGTAGAAACCATCTAGCAGTCACTTCCTGTTGGGGAAGAACCGCGAGTATACAATTCTTGAAGATTCGAGGAGGTCTGAAGTTAGACGACATGTGGCTAGAAAAAAAAGTCCACGTCCTTCGTTTTTCCACTCTTGAGAGCTATTGGGCTTGGAAGAAAAATCGAGAGAAGAACGTTTACCAAAAGAAAAGGAACCATGCTTAAAACTCTGGTGCAAGCATTTCACATATGTAATATAGTTCCTATGGCCAAAAAGTCCTCTTCAAATTCGCTCAGTTTTTGAATCAAAGTGACACAAAGTCACCTTCAATTAAACATTGGGGCCTTGCGGGTGTGGTAGCCGTCTACTGCAATTAGAAGCTCGAACGGTACAGGCGAAAGTTGTATGATAATTTATTGCAAAGGTAGTACTTCTAGTGGATAGAGTGATGTGTGCTTAGTTCGACCACGGGCCGGTTACATGTTTGATTTTCTCCAACCCTTGAACCGTCGTGCCCGACCCAGTGGTTTTTTATTTTTTTTAACCAAAATACTAAAAATAGTGTAAAAATAGCCCATGTAGGTTTTGAAACTGTGACCTCCATGTTATTAGCATAACAGTCTAACCAACTGAGCTAATGAACCACTATATCTATAACTTTGAATAAGAGCATAAATAAATCTCATGATTATTTTTTTCGTTTTTTCCCCTCAAATTGTTTGTCTTGTTTCTGAAAATCAATATAATTCGTATTGTTTCCCTCTTTAAATTTAATTAATTAGTTTCACATATGGCAAGTTACAAATCAAGTCTTATATTTAAGCATTCTACATTTCATCTTAACAATAAGTAAAGTTTTGAAAATTATCTAATGATGCTACTTTACAATCATCTTAATAATAATTAAATTTGTAATCTTTTAAAAATATTTAATGATGCTACTTTATAATTATCTAGTATTTATTCCCCAATTAGTCATTTAGTATTATGAAATTATTGTAATATTGCATCGATTTTACATGATAATATTAACTCCAAAAATCAAATTTTAATAAATTGTGTTTTATCAATGCAGTGTAAATGAAAAAAATATTTTTTAAAAGTTTCATAAATTAATTTAGTCACTGTTATTTTTTACCATAAGCTTAAATTTTAGCTATTTTTTTTTTCAAATTTAAGTTATTTTTTTTCATTAAATTTAAAAATTAACAATATTTTTTAGAAATTTAAGTTCAAAAAATTTTTAAAAAATAAAAAAAATATAAGGGTCAGAATTGGAACCGAAACCGACAGTTAACCGAAATTGAAACCGAAATCGGCCCGCCGATTTCAAAACCCAGACCGTAACCGACCTTAACGGTTAATGTTAAGGATCGAAATTTTTTTGAACCGTGAAACCGACAGTTCCTAAACCGTAGTCAGGTCTATGTGTGCCACGTAAGTCTCTTGTAAATGCTAACAACAATTTCTTGGAAATAATTGTCTATGTTTTTTACTAATAGACAATAGATTTTGATTAAAATGTACACTTAGTAAATAGCACGTTGTTCATAGATTTTATCTTTCGTTAGTTTATTGAATGGCATTTGATTCCAGTTTCTAAACTTATTATATGATTAACTCTATCAATTGAACTTGAACTTCTTTTTTATTAACATCTACCTGCTTTATACTATATTTTCATTAGCTGGTAGCAATATTTTTAAACTCGGCCGGACCAGCAGTCTCACTAATTGAACCGCCCTAGCCATGAAGTGGTTTTAATTTTGGCTTTTACCAACGGTCTGACTAATTGAACTTGACCAGAAGTGGATTATAAATCGACAGAAAGAACCGCTTTATTTTTGCAAAATCTGTAAAACCATGGGTTCAATCGGTTCTTGCTAGGTCGTGGGAAGTTGGCCGGTTCTTGAACTTTTTTGAAAATTTCCACAAATTGGGAAGTCGACATTGAACCCAAGACCTCTTACACCAAAGGTTGAGAGAGACGCCACTCAAGTACTATCCAATTTGTGACCATGATTAAATGAATTCGCATCCTAAATTCCTAATCTCACTATATTTTTATCTCATTGTCGTCATTTTTATAAAATATAATCACTTAAAATTAATCATTAAATGCAAGTGTCCTTTCTATAAAATGTGATCACTTAAGGTAATCACTAAATACAGATTTTGTAGTATAAAAGATGAGCATCATTTTAGGAATGTGTAATTCATTATTTGCTAGTAATGAAACTTAAGTATGTATTGATTCAAACAATGAGTAGTTCATTGTTTTTGTTGACTATATAATCTTTTTATTTTTAATCTTAATTTAGAATATTAAATGTGTTGATTTTTTGTTGAATTTTGGGATATTTTAAAACCGTTGACCTGATTAATCCAATTGAATGAACAATTTGAGTTTTAAAACATTGGCTAATAGCTTGATTTGTTAAGGAAAAGTTCAGCTCGATAAAATTTCAAAAACTTAGATTCATTCTCACACACGTTTGTCGTATGAAATTTATTTGCTTTTTTTTTATTACACATATTGTGAGAAGTATACAAATAAGGTTTTGCGTTCATATTTCCTGTCCAACATTCCTTTCTCTCTAGTTTTGGGGTTCGCCCTTATCTATTTCTTTTAAAAAGGGTGATATTCAGAGTTTAATTCATTAAATTAACCATCTTTTTTTCTTTTCAATATCATTTCATGTTAAAATTGTCAATGAATTATTATGACCAGTTAGAGGGAGTTTGGCTCCCTAAAATATTTCAGAGTAAAAATTATTTTGGTCTTTCAATTTCTATTATTAATGTTAAGTTGGTAGACGAGTCTTTACAGATGTCCTAATTGATTCATAGGTTTGGCCATTTCATAAAATTTATGTACGGATTCTTATAAATGCTCCAATTTGTATCCGAATTTTGCCACAAATGTTAAATTAATTAATAAAAGCATGATAGAATGATGATTTTTTAAATATTATATATTGATAAATTTTATGAGTTTAATGTGATTATGTTTCTTTATTGAAGCGAATGGTCTTGTGTTGGATCAATTGAGCGTATAGTACTTTACAAGCCAATTAGATTGGTATTATAATTGATGGAAATTAAACACAATTTACATGATATGAGTTCAAGAAACTTATCAAAATTTGAACTTATAATTGTGGTTGAATCACTTACGTTTTCTTCTATTTTTAGGCTCACATTCATCCTAACTTAATCACAATAGAAGGGGTTTTGATTCACAATACAAATGCTTCCTTAACTAGTGTTCTCTCCAAGTTTGATCACAAACTTGACTTCTAAATTATGCCTTTATATTCTACTAAAAAATTGCATAAAAGAACAATCATCTTTCTCTTCTTCTATTTTAATACATTTTTCTTTTTCACAGAGACCAGTTTTTCTTCACATGTTACAGTGGTGAAAACATGGGGAAGTTAACTTGGTTATGAGGTGGTTTTCTATTACAAGAAACTACTTCCACTAAAATTTAATTTTTTGAACCACTTGGGTTGGGTCAGCCCTCATGGGTGACCCGTTAATTCATTTAATATTTTTTATATATTTTACTTGCACATGATGGTTGGACCATCGTCTACTGCAATCATAATTATACACCACTAATTTTATATAAATAAATAAATCGTGTGAGCCCTGAGCATTCTAATAAAATTTTAATGTCATACACCGGTTAAGAATTTTATAAGAATAATAGCAAAGAAAACTCAGTTCTATAGCCTTTTGAATGGTTTTAATGTGAACTTACAACACAAGTTGACAGTCAACTATACAATATAACCTCAATAAGTTTTCTCTTATCAGTTTATGTTTCTTATCCATTATGATCTAATAAAGTACATAGAGTGCACTATTTAATATTTACATTATTCAACGAACATATACTAATTGTAACATAATACATTGGTCATAATTCATCACCACTAACCATTTATAATGTTTAGTACCACAATAAGTATCTTAGTAGATACTAACCAAGACACAACTCAAATTCAAGTAAAAGAAATAATCTTAGAAGAACAATTATAAAAATCAAATTCTACAGATTCTTGTACATTGGATACTTTGTAGAATAATAGTATGGTCATCTTGCAATCCGGACATGAAAGTGTCAATTGTTTTTGCATTTGATTTCAATTTAAATCTACATAAATCCATTTTATACCAAAGTGAACTTGACAAAATTCCACAAATGCCTCTCAATATCCAGTTACTATAACTATATAATCCACATAGGATAAGATTTTGTAACATAGTGCTTCATGTATAAAGAGAGCTTATAGATACATCAGTAAGCGTTGTCTTTTCAACTCAGTGCATTCACGAGAGAAATAAACCACCAATATGGCTACCATAACATTTTTAGCCCTATTCCACTTCTCTTCATTTAGTGGTTAGGTTTGTTATTCTTAAATTCATCTCTAGTCTCCTTACTATGCTTGTCTTTGTTCTAATCTTAGTTTTATTAAGAGCCCGAAGCTCTCTAAAAAACTAAACTCATCCACAAGGCACAAGCCACTAGCCTAGCAGTAACTAGTCACTTATCCAAAAGCTCAACATGACAAACATCATTTAAGAAAGTCTTTTCATATTAATTAGATCAAATTTGACTTTCAAATGTTCTCTATTATTAAAAAGAGAATTCAGTTTGTACTTACTACTCATCAGAAAAAACATTGCTAGTTGACTATAAACTCTAAAATTATTTGACATCACATGTTTATTGCATAGGGTGTTTCTTGTCGTCATCAAATTATTGTCAGCTATTAAATGTCTCAATTCTCAATTGTACTAATATATTTCTCTTAGGTACATACATAGATCAACATAATGATTTTCTTAATTGGATATGAGACCATCAATCACACAGTTCAGCAAAATAGTATAAGTAGTGTACTCTCTTTCTACTTTTGGTAAACCTGTTGATCTTAAGTAGCATGATCCACACTAAGTCTTACATGACTTGGTTGATGCTTTCTAGAGCATTTCACTCATTCATAAGTATACCAAATCTATTGGCGCATAGTATTACAACTATTGCCAATAAATATATTTTTATAAATAAATACACATATATGATTTGGTTGATATGGTCACCAATCTTAGAGATATCATAAATATGTCCATCTACATATTTGATTGGTACTTAGCAAATTAATATTTATGATAAATCACCATAATACACATATTCGAATGGTCACATAGTTCTCAATCATAATCTATATTAAAATGTTCATTATCATAAATTTAATTTCATAGTACAAAAAATTTCATAAGTTTTAGGTGAGAATTACTAAAATTCTTCTAACATTAGAACTCTCACTAGACTAGACTATGTATAGCATGATTACATACAAGAATGTATCTTGGTATCCAAATAAGGAGATAAACATGAATCATCATATTGAATGCTTAAAACTCAAAATAAATATGCATTCATAATTACATAAATTCCAACATAATCATGCATTCATAAATTTCGGTATCATAAAGAATGCATAATTCCATGTTACAAATTAAACATGTTATATTAAACCATTAAACATGTTAACATAGAATCAATTATCTCCATTAAGGCTTTCAAAAATTTACAACAATCTATACGCTTAGAATTGTGCTCACTCCGTTCTCTTGCCAAAAATTATTCTAAGTGGGCCCAACAACCACCACAATAGTCAAAAAAGGAAAAAATTTCATTAGATGTGGCCACAAAGTCGATCTTAAAATCATCGTCTAAGTATTTGAAACTTATAATCATGATTTTCCATTTTATACTCAATTTTATAGACTTATCATGGAAAAATGAATTTTCTTTGTACTCCATAAATTAATTAAATATGTATAAGTATCCTAATACTCCTACTGAGTAGCCAATATCTCAAAATAATTTCCTATAATTTTTAGAAAAATTGTCTGAATTTTTCTCACTTAAAATATATATTTATTTAATTTTTACTAAATTTTATAATTTAAAATTTGGGGAAAAAAATTATCAATAGAAAAATTAATTTTCATTTATAGCTAACTAGAACATTAAATTTTGAGCGTAAAGGTATTTTTTTAGCCGAACATTCCCACTAGAATGCTGTCCATAGGCCTGCACGCACTAGAAGGAGGTTAATGTCACATTAGCTACAAAATTTATTGTTCAACTTCACTATTTTTCCAGAATTTTTCAAAAATTCTTAAATTCGATATAAACTTCAAACGATCATATATCACTCATTTTAATTATGATTTGTGCGTATAATATATGGTTGGAAAGCCCTTGGTGAGAAGAATCTAACCATATAAATTTCATGCAGCAAAGCCCATCATTCATAGACTGAAAATTGAATTTTCAGTCGACGTAGGGTATAAAATATCTCATAATATACAAACTATATTGTCATGAAACTTTGCAGATCAAATGTACCATGTATAAGCATGATTCTCTTAAAAAAACTACCACCTAATATGAAACATATCATGATTTGTCATTTAAAAACCCATCAAACTTTCATAAAATGGGTTGCATGCCTAATGGTGCGGAATGAAGCATTTGAACACATGAAACAGAGCTAAAAAAATCAGAAACTCAACCATTTGTGGTTCTGATACCAATGACGAAAATTAAACATAATTTACATGATATAAGTTCAAGAAACTTACCAAAATTTGGGCCTATAACCTTGGTTGAATCAGTGATGTTTGTTTTTATTTTCGGGCTCACTTTTACCCAAACCCAATCACAATAGATGGAGTTTTGATCCATAATCCAAATACTTTATTAAGTGGTGATTTCTTCAAGTCTAGATCACATAGTTAACTTCCAAATTATGCCTTTATATTATACTCAAAAACTGCATAAAAGAACAACTTGTTTTCTTACATTTTTGTTTTCACAAAGTAGTTTTTCTTCACATGTTAAAGTGATGAAACATGGGGGGAGTTAACGTGGTTTTCTACAACAAGAAATCACTTCCATCAAAATTTAATTTTTTGAACCACTTGGGTTGGTCAGCCCTCATGGCCAACTCCGTTAACCCATTTAATATTTCTTACATTAATATCATTATACACATTTTTTTATTCAATAATATAATTAAAATAGGTAATTTATTCATCTTTATTTATTTTATGTGTATTTAATGATGTCCTTAAATGATATATGCTATCGAATATGGTCTTGTATAAGATGATAAGCATAAAACATATCCCTAAAACTTAAATTAATAATTTTCAACAATGCAATTTGTGTAGGTTTTTTAGGCAAAGATGCAAATATTGTTTGAAAAAATCTTCATCCACAATATAAACTATTAGTGTCGACAGGAAATTTAATTGTAATTTGAGCTGAAGTGAGGGATGCACAAAGCCAATCTTCTTAAAACAGATTTTGCCCCTGCACTGGTGCTACAAGAATGTGGACGACTATCTCCTAAGATACAGTGCTCTTCATAAGTTTAGTACATCATTATACTAATCTTATCGAATTAACCAAAATCTCGACTATACTCTTCTTGAAAGAATAACTAAGTATATTAAAATAATTGAAAGAAAGATTATTTAGTAGAAGGGACAAAGAGAGAAATCAATTAATTCAAATTGATTTGGGTGAATTAGTATGAATGCTTCATATTGAAGAACCCTTCTTTATTTTGAGGGGTTGAGTTCCCTTCACCTCAATTATCCAAGTGATACATAATACTTCTATATCGGGTTAAGAATCCTTCACCATCTGTATATCCATTATCACATAAATAAATTTTTTTTGTAAAAGATAAAATACGAATAAAATAATACTTAGATCTCTACAAGGTAAATATTATGAAAATTTAGTAGTAATGAGATAAATTAAGATTTGTACATATATATGGACTACTAGACATTACCTATTGGGACTCGCAAGCCATTATTCCTTGTAACCGCGTCACGTAAAAGCCTTCGAATCTGCAGCACTCTCTTTCCATCTACTTAAGACATAGATGAATTTCATTTTTCGATCACAGGCTGCTAGGGCATTGACATCAACATCACATTTTCTGTTGCAATAACGACCCTTCTCAGATAACCGAACTCTCACTTTTATGTACGTCACATCTAAAGCATCTAAACAACCCTATGAGAAAATCAAGTGCAACCCCTTCAAAAGTAAAATTAGATTATACAATATTAATTAAATTTAACACCTATCACAATAATGATTAAACATTCGTAAATGTTTAAGCAAATCCCTTGAGTTCTTTCTACTTTTCATTCATACAATCTTCAAGAACAGAGATTGGATCCACAAGTAGTAACTGATGAAGCTGTATTATGGCATTGAGCACTCCATGGAAGTGTTTACTGACTGTTCATCTAGATTTTGGGAAATTGTGACTCACCATATGATTTTTCTTGTGATGGGCAAGTATTTCTAGGAACATAGCTACTTGTGTACTTACACTAACATTTCGATTTGAAACTAAGTCACCTATATGTTCTACGAGTTTACACAGTCGACCAATTCCTACTCATCCTCAAGTCCACTTGAAAAGGAATGGAACAGATCCCCATTCTAGATCATCCTAGTCAAAGACGCTAATTCATATGCCCTTGCCTAGGTTCATCAAAGCCTGTAAAAAAAAGAAACTCCCTAGCTAGTGGTTCCAAAGATCTTGGCCCCTACCTCGCTGAAATGTGAAGATTCCGGAAAAGATGGAATCAAACAAATCCCATTGCTCAACCAACATATTTATAAACTAAACCTCATGGTTGAAGAGAGTTATCACAATTTAGCAGAGGTACGTCTGCTCAAGTCTATGACCTACCTTTTTCTTTGCTAAGTGGTACTGTAACGACCCTAATTTCGCACTCATTTCCTATTAATTCTATCAAGAACTTTGTTACATTTCATATATAATTGCCTAGCTTAAGATTAGTTGGAAATAATTAATTAATTAAGAATTAAATTAATTTAAATTGGATGAGTTAATTATTTAATTAAATAATATAATTATTTAATTGAACCCAATAAAATTAGAAATCTAATTTGGAGTGAGTTAATTAATGGATTGGATCAATTAAATAGACTTAGGCTTATTAATTAATTGAATTAATTAATGTGCATGCTGAAGTCCAAGCCCAACTTAAAAATAGTTGATTAGTAGAAGCCCACTTGGAATATTAGAAGAATTAAATAAAAAAATATATATAGTTTTTTTATTTAAAATTGATATAAGATATCAAGATTGAATTTATGGGATATGTTCAATGTATTTGGATATCAAGTTGAATATATGGGATAGGTTCAATGTATTTGGAGGAGATAGGGGCCGAAAATTGATAGCCAATTAGAGTCCGTATTTTCGTCCATTAAAGATAGAAGGAAGAGGAAATTTTGGTATGATATGGAATTAGTTTGTTAGGAAAGTTATACTTTCCAAACAACCAAATTAATATGTGGGGTTAATATTAGTTTTGACTTAATTTTTGTAGCCACCATATAAAATAAAATTTAAAACAAAAAATTCTAATTTTTCTACAACTTCATAAATTGGCCACAAGCAAGAAGTTTTCTTCTCTCCTTCTCCACTCAAGTTGCATGCACAAGCCACTCTTCCTCCCTCTGCAAACTAAAAGTTAGCATCTTTACAACCCTAGATAGGCAAGAAAGAACGTGTTTTACGGTCTACTTCAAGGTTTTTCAAAGAGTTTGTGAAGACAGTATTGGAGGGCCACTTAGTCGATAGAATTCTAGTTGGTTTAGAACTTGAATGGTAACCCCACCCTAGTTCCATACATATAATTATGTGCCTAAGTGATGATACGTGTGTGATTATGTATTGATGCTTTAAGTTTTGTGTGTATATTATCCTTATACTGTCATTGCACTTACATATCATGTCCACAAACACGATGTATGATTAAGTTGAACATAGAAGGTGCCATGAGCCTGCAAGTCTATTTTCAAAAGATACATGTACCCTAAATGTTTTGTTTACAAAAGTTTAGTCGGGTGTACATTGATGCTGAGAAGGGTGTTAGTGGAAAATGGGCACGGGGGACCGGCATTCCGACCAAAGGCCTTTATAACCAAATGTAATGTTTAATGTTAATGTTGATGTGCCGCTTATGGCAAAATGAAAGTACTTATACTGTTATATATTTCTGGTTCCAAATAAGTAGGCCCACTGCATCCCTAATCAGCTAGATGTCTCACCAAATGAGCTCGCAACTTGGTCAATGAAATGAAATATTCAAAAGTTTCCATAATAATGTTCAAGTATAATGTTTCCAAGTCAAAGATTTAAGTTTAAAGTTTTTTTAAGTTGATGTGCAACTCTAAGAGGTTTTCAAATTAAAACCTATGTACTTTTTTTTTATAAAAAAAAAAAAAGGGATACTCAATAAGTTTTTACACAAGAAGCATTCATGAGCATGCATTCATGCATGGGTTACTTAATGAACTTGTTAAAAGCTCATTCTATATTATATATATATTTTCAGGTGATGACATCTAGGAGATGGACGGAGATGGCCAAATGCAGTGACTTGCCCATTGTTTTACGTTAGTAAATGAACTTCCTGTTTTAGAACCTTTAGACATGTTTTATTATGGGTTTCGCTTTCTTAAGATTTTGAGAGAATAATATTTTGAAATTAAATTCTTTTTCATTTCCGTTACGTGGAGTTTTGAGAACTTGGTATTTTATAAGTGTTAAATGATTATTCCTAATTTTTCCTTAAGTAAAGAGAGTTTTAAATCTTTTGCATTTTTTTTAAAAGAGTAAACTCTATTCATATTTAAATTCCACATATATATAATTTAAGAAAATACTGGTAGGCGTTACATTTTGTGGTATCAGAGCGCCGACATTTTTAAATCGATTCTATAGACCCTAAATTAATTTTTTTAAAAGAAGTTTTGGGCTATGAGTCGTGTTGTGGGCGTGTTCTCCTCTATTACCTAGTAAGTGTTTGAGATTATACGTTGTTATTTGTTTAAGTATTTCAAGTGTTTGTATGTTATGCCTTACACAATTATACTGCTTATCTGTTTAGGTGATTCCATATGATTAGGATCCTATTTGCAAGTTGGTTGGGATAGTAAAAAAAAAAACTAATCACGCTAGTAAGAATTAATGCTTGATGTACCATCGTAATCATGATAACTCATTTCTCATATATGGACGTTAATTGTGTAGGTATAAGACTTATTAGAACTAGATACCAAATTTGTTTGATTGACTTTTGTTTGTCTTGGGTAGAATAGAGTCAAGTTTTGGGGATAAAATTTTTATAAGAGGGGGGAGAATTGTAACGACCCTAATTTTGCATTCATTTACTGTGATTGCATTTGCATATCATGTCAACAAACATAATGCATGATTAAGTTAAGCATAGAAGGTGACATGAGCATGCAAGTCTATTTTCGAAAGATATATGTACCCCAAATATTTTGTTTTCAAAAGTTTAGTCAGGTGTACATTGATGCTGAAAATAGTGTGAGTGGGAAATGGGAGCGGGAGACCGGCATTCCGACCAAGGGCCTTTATGGCCAAATGTAAAGTTTAATGTTAATGTTGATATGCCCCTTGCGGCAAAATGAACGTACTTATACTAGTATATATTTTTGGTTCCAAATAATCATGACTTGGTCAATGAAATAAAAGATTCAAAAGTTTCCACGATAATGTTCAAGTTCAATGTTTCCAAGTCAAAGATTTAAGTTCAAAGTTTTTTTTTTAAGTTGATGTTCAAGTCCAAGGTTTTCAAATTAAAACCTTTTTATGTTTTTTTTTTAAATGGGGGATACCTGATAAGTTTTTACACAACAAACATTCATGAGCATGCATTCATGCATGGGTTACTTACTGAGTTTGTTGAAAGCTCATTCCGTATTATATATATATATATATATATTCAGGTGATGACATCCAGGAGATGGACGAAGACGGCCCAGCGCAATGACTTACCCATTGTCTTACATTATTAAATGAATTTTCAATTTTAGAACCTTTAGACATGTTTTATTATGGGTTTCGCTTTCTTAAGATTTTGATAGGATAATATTTTGAAATTAAATTTTTTTTTGTTTCTGTTACATGGAGCTTTGAGAAGTTGATATTTTATAAGTGTTAAATGATTATTCTTAATTTTTCTTTAAACATAGAGAGTTTTAAATCTTCCGCATTATTTTGAAAAGAGTAAACTCTATTCATATTTAAATTCCACACACACATATATATATAATTTAAGAAAATACTAGTAGGCGTTACACTTTGTGGTATCAGAGCACCGAGGTTTACAAATCGGTTTTGTAGACCCTAAATTATTTTTTTTAAAAGAAGTTTTGGGTTATGAGTCGTGCTGCGGGCGTGTTCTCCTCTGTCATCTCGTAAGTATTTGAGATTATAAGTTGTTATTTGTTTAAGTATTTAAAGTTTTTGTATGTTGTGCCTTATGCAATTATATTGTTTATCTATTGAGGTGATTCCATATGATTGGGATCCTATTTGCTAGTTGGTTGGGATAGTTAAAAAAAAAACTAATCACGCTAGTAAGAATTAACTCTTGATGTGCCATCGTAATCATGATAACTCATTTCTCATATATGGACGTTAATTATGTAGGTATTAGGCTTATTAGAACCCAATACCCTAATTTGTTTGATTGACTTTTGTTTGCCTTGGTTACAATAGAATCAAGTTTTGGGGACAAAACTTTTATAAGAGGGGGGAGAATTGTAACGACCCTAATTTCACACTCATTTCCTGTTAATTTCATCAAAAACTTTATTACATTTCATTTATAATTGCCTAACTTAAGATTAGTTGGATACAATTAATTAATTTAATTAATTAATTAAAAATTAAATTAATCTAAATTAGATGAGTTCATTATTTAATTAAATAATATGATTATTTAATTGGCCCAATAAAATTGAAAATCCAATTTGGAGTGAGCTAATTAATTGATTAAATCAATTAAATGAACTTGGATTTATTAATTAATTAAATTAATTAATGTGCATGTTGAAATCCAAACTCAACTTAAAAATGGCTCATTAGTAGAAGCCCACTTGGAATATTAGAATAATTAAATTAAAAAAAATACAGTTTTTCTTATTTAAAATTGATATAAGATATCAAGATTGAATTTATGGGATAGGTTCAATGTATCTGGAAAAGAGAGGGGCCAAAAATTGATGGTCAATTAGAGTCCATATTTTCGATCATTAAAGATAGAAGGAAGAGGGAATTTCGGTACGATGTGGAATTAGTTGTTAGGAAAGTTAGACTTTCCTAAACAAATAAATTAATATGTAGGGTTAATATTAGTTTTGACCTAATTTTGTAGCCACCATATAAAATAAAATTGAAAACAAAAAATTCTGATTCTTTTACTACTACAAAAATTAGCCAGAGGTAAGAAGTTTTCTTCTTCTCTCCTTCTCCACTCAAGTTGCATGCACAAACCACCCTTCCACTCTCTACAAAACAAAAGTTAGCATCTTTACAACCCTAGATAGGCGAGAAAGAATGTGTTTTACGGTCTACTTCAAGGTTTTTCAAATGATTTGTGAACGACAGCGTTGGAGGGCCACTTAGTCGATAGAATTCTAGTTGTTTTAGAGCTCGAAAGGTAAGTAACCTCACCGTAGTTCCACACATGTAATTATGTGCCTAAGTGATGATAAGTGTGTGATTATGTGTTGATTCTTTAAGTTCTGTATGTTTATTATTCTTATATTGTCATTGCACTTGCATACCATGTCAACAAACATGATGCATAATTAAGTTAAGCATAGAAGGTGACATGAGCATGCAAGTCTATTTTTGAAAGATTTATGTACCCTAAATATTTTGTTTCCAAAAGTTTAGTTGGATGTATATTGATGCTAAGAATGGTGTGAGCGAAAAATGGGCGCGGGGGATCGCCAAATGTAATGTTTAATGTTAATGTTGATGTGCCGCTTGCAGCAAAATAAACGTACTTATACCAATATATATTTCTAGTTCCAAATAACTAGGTCCACTGTATCCCTAATTAGCTAGATGTCTTACCAAGTGAGCTTGTGACTTGGTCAATGAAATAAAAGAGTCAAAAGTTTCCCCGATAATGTTCAAGTTCAATGTTTCCAAGTCAAAGATTTAAGTTCAATGTTTTTTTTTTAAGTTGATGTCCAAGTCCAAGCTTTTCAAATTAAAACCTTTTTATGTTTTTAAAAAAAAAGAGGGGGGGAGGGGGATATTCGATAATTTTTCACACAACAAGCGTTCATGAGCATGCATTCATACATGGGTTACTTACTGAGTTTGTTGAAAGTTTATTCTGTATTATATTTTCAGGTGATGACATCTAGGAGATAGACAGAGATGGCCCAATGCAGTGACTTGCCCATTGTCTTACGTTATTAAATGAACTTCATATTTTAGAATCTTTAGACATGCTTTATTATGGGTTTCGCTTTCTTAAGATTTTGATAGGATAATGTTTTGAAATTAAATTCTTTTTCATTTTAGTTACGTGAAGTTTTGAGAACTTGGTATTTTATAAGTGTTAAATGATTATTCCTAATTTTTCTTTAAGCAAAGAGAGTTTTAAATCTTCCGCATTTTTTTTAAATGAGTAAACTTTGTTCATATTTAAATTCCGCATATATATATATATATATAATTTAAGAAAATACTAGTAGGTGTTATATTTTGTGGTAGTAGAGCGCCCAGGTTTTTAAATAGGTTCTATAGACCCAAAATTATTTTTTTTAAAAGAAGTTTTGGGTTATGAATTGTGTTGCAAGCGTGTTCTCCTCTGTCATCTGGTAAGTGTTTGGGAGTGTAAGTTGTTATTTGTTTAAGTATCTAAAGCGTTTGTATGTTATGCCTTACGCAATTATATTGTTTATCTGTTAAGGTGATTCCATATGATTGGGATCCTATTTGCTAGTTGGTTGGAATAGTAAAAAAAAACTAATCACTCTAGTAAGAATTAATGCTTAATGTATCATCGTAATCATGATAACTCGTTTCTCATATATGGACGTTAATTGTGTAGATATGAGGCTTATTAGAATCCAATACCCTAATTTGTTTGATTGACTTTTGTTTGTCTTGGTTGCAATAGAATCAAGTTTTGGGGACAAAACTTTTATAAGAGGGGGGAGAATTGTAACGACCCTAATTTCACACTCATTTCCTATTAATTTCATTAAAAATTTTATTACATTTCATTTATAATTGCCTAACTTAAGATTAGTTGGATACAATTAATTAATTTAATTAATTAATTAAAAATTAAATTAATCTAAATTAGATAAGTTAATTATTCAATTAAATAATATAATTATTTAATTGGACCCAATAAAATTAAAAATTCAATTTGGAGTGATTTAATTAATTGATTGAATCAATTAAATAAACTTTAATTTATTAATTAATTGAATTAATTAACGTGCATTCTGAAGTTCAAGTCCAACTAAAAAATGGCTCATTAGTAGAAACCCACTTGCAATATTAGAAGAATTAAAAAATATATATATAGTTTTTTCTTATTTAAAATTGATATAAGATATCAAGATTGAATTTATGGGATAGGTTCAATGTATATAGAGTAGAGAGGGGCCGAAAATTGATGACTAATTAGAGTCCATATTTTCGGCCATTAAAGATAGAAGGAAGATGAAATTTTGGTATGATGTGGAATTAGTTTGTTAGGAAAGTTAGACTTTCCAAATAACCAAATTAATATGTGGAGTTAATAATAGTTTTGACCTAATTTTTGTAGCTACCATATAAAATAAAATTGAAGACAAAAAAATCCGATTCTTCTACTACTCCAAAAATTGGCCACAAGCAAGAAATTTTCTTCTTCTCTCATTCTCCACTCAAGTTGCATGCACAAACCACCCTTCCACCCTCTGCAAACCCAAAGTTAGCATCTTTACAACCCTAGATAGGTGAGGAATAATGTGTTTTACGGTCTAGTTCAAGGTTTTTCAAAGGATTTGTGAACAATAGTGTTGGAGGGCCACTTAGTCAATAGAATTCTAGTTGGGTTAGAGCTCAAAAGGTAAGTAACCCCACCCCAGTTCCAAACATGCAATTATGTGCCTAAGTGATGATACGTGTGTGATGATGAATGTTTATTATCCTTATATTGTCATTGCACTTGCATATCATGTCAACAAACACGATGTATTATTAAGTTAAGCATGGAATGTGACATGAGTATGCAAGTCTATTTTTGAAAGATACATGTACCCCAATGTTTGTTTCCAAAAGTTTAGTTGAATGTACATTGATGCTAAGAAGGATGTGAGTGGGAAATTGGCGTGGGGGAGGACCGATTTTTTGATCAAGGGCCTTTATGGCCAAATGTAATGTTTAATGTTAATGTTGATATGCCGCTTGCAGCAAAATAAAAGTACTTATACCGATATATATTTCTGGTTCCAAATAACTAGGCCAACTACATCCCTAATCAGCTAGATGTCTCACCAAGTGAGCTCATGACTTGGTCAATGAAATGAAAGATTCAAAAGTTTCCATGATAATGTTCAAGTTCAATGTTTTCAAGTCAAAGATTTAAGTTCAAAGTTTTTTTTTTTAAGTTGATGTCCAAGTCCAAGGTTTTCAAATTAAAATCTTTTTACGTTTTTTTTTAAAAGGGGGAATACTCGATAAGTTTTTACACAACAAGCATTCATGAGTATGCATTTATGCATGGGTTACTTACTGAGCTTTTTAAAAGCTCATTCCGTATTATATATATATATATATATATATTTTCAAGTGATAACATTCAGGAGATAGACAGAGATGGCCCAGTGCAATAACTTGCCCATTGTCTTACGTTATTAAATGAACTTCATGTTTTAGAACCTTTAGACATGTTTTATTATGGGTTTCGCTTTCTTAAGATTTTGATAGGATAATGTTTTGAAATTAAATTTTTTTCCATTTTCGTTACATGCAATTTTGATAACTTGGTATTTTATAAGTGTTAAATGATTATTTCTAGTTTTCTTTTAAGCAAAGAAAGTTTTAAATCTTTGACATTTTTTTTAAAAAGAGTAAAATCTGTTCATATTTAAATTCCGCATATATATAATTTAAGGAAATATTAGTAGGCATTGCATTTTGTGGTATCAAAGCGCCCAGGTTTTTAAATCGATTCTGTAGACCCTAAATTATTTTTTTTAAAGAAGTTTTGGGGTATGAGTCATGTTGCGGGCGTATTCTCCTCTGTATAGGTACAACTAAGACAAACTCTCATAAAAAGAGCCAAGAAGGAACTTAAGCACCTACAAGAAGGTTTCTTACATCACTAACTTTAATAGTATCTATCAAGTGACTTACTTGTTTTGGAATTCTAGAAAGCAAATTATGTTGTTTGCGAATCATACTACGCAATGTGGGCGAGCGTACATGATTATGAACACTATAATAGTACAAGAAGATCGTGAGAAATGTTATACTCTCAAACATAATCTTTGGTAATGTGAGTAAAATCTCATGGTTACTTGGTAATATATCCACTTTATGGCAAAAATTACATATATTACAACCTTATATATATAACCTTCAACATATAGGAGTACAACATGTTTAAAATCATATATTGTCAAATCATACATATGTACAAAGTTTTTCACTGAATGTTGTATATGACATATCAACAAATAACAAACTTTTAATAAGTCTACTTGCGCACTATACACTTTACTAGGCTATATTTTGCAGGATTTCAATTTAAAGTTCAATTTACTAACCTACAATATCAACATTATTGTCATTTCAAAATGTTGTAAATATCCTACCTCCAAAAATAACAATCTAATTTTTATGGTAGATTTGAATCTATTTCTATTTTAAAATTCACCTCTCATCACACCACTAAAAAGTCTGAAACTAATACACTAGGCAAGGCACTTCTCCCTTTTTTCACAATAATATTTGAGGATTATAGATTTCAAACAACCCCACCCTAAAAGTTATCTTAATCTAACCGAATTATCGGGATACTACGGTTGAAAGGTGAAGAAAGATGCTACCCAAAGCCAAATAGGAACTAACCCATCTTCCTCAAATATATTCGAAGGATTCAACAAAAATGGACCATTAGGTTGAGTTGAACAACTTACTCAGTTCTTACAACAAACTTTAAGAAGACCATAAATAGATTTAGATGGCAACTTCGATCACAAATAGTGAGATTGGCAGCAGCTTTACTTTCTGTCTTGGTTGGTTTGAACAATGTCTAAGATTACCATGGAGAAGGATGAAACAATGCAGCTAAAATGAGGTTAAGGGTAAGTGGACTTTCTAAAACTGATATGGATTAGCTCGAAGGGCATTCAATACAATTTCACATTGAAATTCAAGGACAAAATACACTTAAGTCCTTTAGTTAGATAATAATATCACATCTCCCTAGGTCACATTCTAATCCAATAGAAATTTCAAATTTATGTCGAGCAGGCTGTTATTCCATGGGCCGTCATTTGGAAAAATATGCATAGGGTTGGGCTTGATAACTCAAGACATGATTGGTACGTAGAATGAAGTGGAAATAGAATTAACATTTCCCAATACATGATTGATATAATTTACAATTAAGAATCCTCATTTCCATAGTAATTACCATTCCCAAAAACATGGGATTGGTCATTCCTTTCCTCCCACATGGATTTAACCATTCTCAATCCACTAAGAATAAATTAATATTTATTTTTGAAAAAATTATCCTTTTAAACTTAATAAAAGTATTTTGATAGAATTTAAAGATAACAACGGGTCGGATTTGGGGCATGTTTGCCAGACCCAACCCATCAAAAATTTTATGGACTTGGACTCAGACCCGAAATCGCCCCAAACTAAGACCCAATGCATTAGACCCACTAGACCCATTTTATATTTTTAAAAATATTAAAAAAATAATTTTTTTTTAAAAATAGAACTAAATATTGTCATATTTTTTTAAATATGATAAAATAATGTTATTAACAAATACTTAATTATTATATACGTATGTGTTTTAATTTTAAAAAAAATTAAATATATTTATTACTTTTATATATTTAATATTTATAATTTTGTATTGATTTTTTAATTTATAAAATATATTTATATTTTATATGTGAATATATACGTGGCATACACATATGTTTTCATGTATACATATATATATAATCATATACATCACATAAATCATATATAAAAAATAAAAAATATATGCAATATTTTAGCGAATTGAGTTTGAGTCGGGCTTAGGTGTGAAAACTAAAATTTAAGACCAATTTGTGATTTCAAAACTCACCCCAAGCGCAACACGGCAGGATGAGGTGGGTTTGATTTTATCTAAAACAATAATCATTTCTAATAAAACTAAATATATAACACCGACTATAAATGAACACATTTATGCATAATAAATTAAATAATAATTTTATTTTAAAATTTTTTACTAAAGAGTAATTTGATAATTAAAAATATTTTATTACATCCTACATTTATTTTTTAATTATCAATTATGGAATTAATATCAAGTAAATAATAACGATTTCATTCATTTTTTATTCTTTATATATACCAAGCACATGAATAACACACATATATCATTCATTTCCTATTATATCATTCATTTCCCATTATCATTTTATTTCTTAATTCATTTCATTTTTATCTAAATTCATTGATGAATACGAATCAACCCTCTTTGTAAATTCAGCCTAGTTTGCAAAAGTAAATGGGGGCTTAAGGTATCTATACCCTGAAACCAACAGTAATTAGGAATGAGTCGATGGGTTAAGAATTTTATTATTTTATTGATGAACAATTAATCATCGGAAAAAAAAAATCGTAATATTTTGAGAATTTAAACCCCTAATTTGGTAAAATCTCGGGCTGGGACTCAAAATTGACAACTTGCTAAATTATTATCAGCCGTTAAATGCTATCAATCTTGTCCGTCCATTCTCCATTCAACCTCTTTAGTATGTACAGTTGTCTCTCTTTACAGCTAGGGTTTTAGAGAGCAGTACCCCAAAACTTTGCAGAGTTGGACTCCGTGAATCCCTGTACGTTCAACAAAATCGTTGAAAATGGACAAAAGCATGCTTGGAGATTTGGACGCTCTTCCAGAAGAAGATAAGCTCCGAATGTCCGCAATGATTGACCAGCTCCAAATCCGTGACAGGTATATACATGCTCTAATTTCTAGTTTCCCTAAATATTTTAAAAATGAAAGCTTTTGATGGATAACAAATTCGAGGCTGTTAAGTAAACGGTTTATGATCTTTGAGTATATATTTAAAGCTTATTGAAATTGAACTTTCCACCAAAAAAAGGGGAGCATGGTATGAAATTGCACCAGAAATGGCTGAAATTTTGTTTTTTATATTATTTATTGGCGTTAATTTGCTATATGAAGTTGCAACGCTGATGGGTTTTTCTGGTTTCTGCGAATGATTTATTTTAGTTTTGTGCCCTGTAATTTCGTTTATGTGCTTTCCCTTGTTATGGAAATAGTTGATTAATCGATCGGTTGCTTCTCAATAAATGAGTCAACAACTTGAGTTCATTTGCTGAGCTGAGAGATTGATAGTTTGAGTTATACCTTTTCAGCAACCTGCCGGTAATTAGACCGGTTGTTTTTAGTGGTACTGTTGATTCATAAACGGGATTTATGACCCTTTATTGGATCTTAAATGCTAGAAATGTCATAGAAGGTTCACAAACAATCATTGTTGAACTTCAGTCTAGTTTAAATAATACTGGCGAATATAACCAGTGCATTTTTTATTCAACCATCCTATTGTTTTAGAATTTAGGTGGTTGATAGTAATTGCCTTGACAGTGGCCACATCCCTACTACATGAAGCTTTGTTATCTAACTAGTGCTCCTAGCTTTAGATATGTGTTAAAACATTTGTCTGGAAAGAAATGCTCTATTTGGAGTGGACTTGGTCGTTAGCATGAGGCTGTGGGTATTATACGAATGTTAGTAACTGGTTGTGAAATGTGTATCCATACATTGTGGTTTTGGTTAAAAAGAAAATGTCTATACATTTGTAGAGTCTTTCGTCAGAGGTGCTGTTTTCCCATTAAGTTGAGGAGTATATGCTGGTTTTGTCATTATTTCAATCAATTAATCATCACTTGAGACTTTACAAGTGTTATTTGGAATTTGAAATATATTAGAATTATTTTACAATGTTTCCAGTTAGAATCTTTTTATAATTTTAGCAGAACAAGTCTCCCAAAATGTGCATCTAATCCTTTGTACCGCCGTTGATTACTTTGTTAGTTTACAATGTGTGATGTGTTCTTTTACCTTGCGAGGTTCTCGATATATGTCTTTCCCTATGAATTTCTTTGTTATCTCCCCCACTTTCTGTCTTTCTTTCTTCCTCAGTTACCCTTCTTTTTAAAATTTGAACAATATTTTTATTTTTCTTATCCTAAATTTAATGTTATAAAGCCCATTCTGTTTTTCTTACATAATCGAGACAAAGACCCCTGATTGGTCGAACGTAGATGCACTAGAGAGCTATCAAAATTTTCCATTCATGATCTGATTCAGGCATCCAACTTTTACATTTTGATTCGTTGAGCTGTCTACATCACATACAATTCCATCTGCTTTCTCATCTTTTCACCTTCAGAAATTCTAATTCAGGCTATCTTCATACTCTCTTTTTTTCAGTGCATATAGTTGGAAAGCATTGACACTGCCAAAATGTTGATCCGGGGACCAGATATTTAGAACCTTGTGGAACTTTAGTTAGAAAAAGATTTGAAATTTCATACTCGCCTAATTTTATTTGTTAGAGGGCCGCTTTATTGATGAATTTGTTCATATTTGAGACACAAGCAATCTGCTTAGTTCATGAAATAAGGCATGAAAATCAATAAACTACAAGATATGCTATTTCCTACATAAAGTTGAGAAATTTTCGTCGTGTGATCAATAATAGGTGGCACAGGAGTGACTCTTTGTTAAAACCTTGCTTAAACGGATCTGGAAATTAAATCACTACTTAAACTTTAGCTACACACCAAGCGAGACAAAAGTAGAAGAGTTCTCAATATGTTCCATTGCAGAATTTTTTAGAGTAAAATTCATTTTGGTTCACGAGTTTTGTCATTTATAGCAAATTGTTACATAAATTTTTGCATTGCTCTAATGAGTACCCAAGTTTTACCATAAATACCAAACTTGTAGTTTGGTATATATTAGATAAATTCCATTCAATTCTCCTTCCTAAATTTTTTTAAATGACCAAAATACCCTTTTAATTTCTAATTTTAATTTCTATTGTTAATTTAATTTCTCATAATATTATCTTTTGTTGAAGTAATTCTATCACTATAATAATATAAACAAAAACTTGATTAACATTAAACAAACATATTAGCAATAAGATGTAAATAATTCATGGTTAAGTAAAGAAATTGAAGTTAAAATACACTGAATGCAAATGGTAATTTTGAAATTAGAACTTAGGAGATTAGATTTAAAAATTAATTTTTGAGAATTGAGATTTAAGAAAAGAAATATAGGGTAAGAGAAACATTTGCTATGTTTTTGTTGCATTTTCTTTTCATACTTTGTTTAACTAGTGTAATTATTAAGATGAGAATTCCAAAAGAGTTTAAAGAATAAAAAGATTAAATATTTGTTGATAAAAAATGTCACCTTTGAATTCTTAATAAGGGTTTCCTATAATATCAAAAATTAATATTTGTTTATTAAACTTTAATTTTGCAATTATTGCTTTCTATTAAATTGTATTTCGATATCAATCTCTTTTGTTTCATTATAATCTTTTTAAATCTTATTTATTTGATGATATATTGATAAAACTATGAAATTTATATTATCATTATGATAGAATGCTATTTAACCAAATGAAATGTAATACGGATAATTGAAAGGAGAATTAGAGCTCAATAGAGTTTAAATTGTGTATTTATCATTGTAAAAATCTAAATTAAATCAAACAGATTTATCCGATAGCATTTATGGGAATACTCAAGTATCAACAGATTATTTGAAACTCGTGGACCAATGTGCTACTAATGACAAAACTTTTGATTTTTACTCAAATTCTTTATATATAATTGACACCCTAGTTCAATTACGAATTAAAATGTGTTTCAATTCGTTTGCTTGCGTGCCTCAATGTATGACATAGGAACTTCCATGCATTTTTTAGAGTTACCTTAAAATAAAGAAAAGAATTAGGAATTTCAATGTTAGATGAGTCTGGGAAATGGGAAAAAATAGAGAAAGCACCTCTTGTTTCCTGCAGTAATTGTGCCGAAGTTCTTAAGAATCTGGTTGCAGGTCTCTTGTCATTGACCAAAAACTTTTCTTTTACCCAAATGTTTGTTTGATTGTCATTATTTCAACTTGGATATCAAACCTCTTGTTTGATTCTAACCAATTTAAGTAGTGGAAGAAATATTTTTTGTCTTCTCTGTGGTTTATGGTTCTAATGTTGGATTTTTGTACTTTGCTACTCTTCTGATTGTTGATTATTTGCCACCTCCTTTTGTATATTTTTTCTTGTTCTCTTGTGAAACTCTGTAAGGAAGATATAAGAAGGATCCTCAGTAAGTATGCTGGACTGACTCAAGAATATTTTCTTGGTCTTGCATCTGTTAAACATTGAGCTTCCTGGGATAGAAATGCATGAAGTTGAATGAAGAATGTCAACTTTAGGTTTGGCATACTGATGATTTTAAGTACTTTTTGGGGTTTTACTTGGTAGGGAGTTTTAGTCCATGTTAACATTAATTGAAGTGGAGATATTTCATGTTGTGACACATATTTGTTGGTGTAAGGCAAGATTGAAGTACTTTGTCATAAACCATGGGGAACGGTTGTGGCTTCACAAATTTGAGGCTGATTTATGTAATTTGCATTGAAAAATTGATATGGAGAATTGTATGTCCAAGAAGAGAATTTGGCTGATGTTCTGGAGTGATGTGGTACAGTATCATCTATTTTGTTCAGGGTCTTCTAATTTGAGGGGGGAGATTACTTACTGCTAAATAAAATGTATGAATCGCTCATACAAGTTGTAAAAGTCGCTCATATAACCTGGACAACTTACATTCCCATGTGGATTAATAAATAAAAAATGTGCCCTCTGTTTCATTGGAGAACTTTTAAGAGCTCATATGATCCTTACAAGGATATGGCATTATGGTTCTTGTGCTCTGCTGGTGTTGCATGTTTTTCTCTGTACAACTTGATATAGTAACATGGATCACTATTAACTATTTGCAAAATGGTGGTTTATCTGCTGCAAAAAAATACTATAAAAAGTTAGGTTTTTTTGTTATCTCCAGTCTATTAGCATCAAGGATTTTTCTGCATGAAATTTCCCTTGAACTAACTTGTTTTACTTCTTGTTTGTTTCTTCATTTTTTGACCGAACTACTTTGTCCAATTTCAACTCTTCTTTTATTAGAACTATCATATATTGGTATAGCAGAATTGGAGCAGCTAGTTGATGAGAAAAACACAACTAAATTACAAATAGTGATATCTATTCATGTATTTCTAAGGAAAAATATTTTTTTATTTTCTTCTGCAGTTTAAGGATGTATAATTCACTGGTGGAAAGATGCTTCACGGATTGCGTAGACACGTTTCGGCGTAAAACTCTAGATAAGCAAGAAGAGACTTGTGTTCGCAGATGTGCTGAGAAGTTCTTGAAGCACTCAATGCGTGTTGGCATGAGATTTGCAGAGCTGAACCAAGGCGCTGCAACACCAGATTAAGAGGCCTTTGATGTATTTAAGCAGGGTGCTTCAAAACCATATAAAGATGCCTTTTCCATGCGTAGGCATTCATGTTCCAGCACACCTAATTGTGCTCTTATGAGATTAATTTCAGATAAGTGTACTTTTGAACTTGGTGATATTCCGTTAATTAGTTTCTAATGATTTCTTTTGAGTTCTTCATTTGGCTGCTTCTGCCTGGAGACAATAAGATAAGACGAATATTGTTTTTTACATCTTTTCGGTCAGTCATTTATTTCCCTTGGCTTAAATGCGTTGCTACCATTAAGAACATTGTTTGTCATCTTTTCTGAGATTAAAGGAGCAGTAACAGACTCTCAGTATCAAGCATTGCCTGGCAATGCCATAGAGCAGCATTGAGCTGATCAGTTGGTCTTTCAATAGAGAGCTGCAAATTTCGGTGAAGAGCGTCCTCAATGAGCCTTACCGTACAGACTGTGTTGGTAAGAAGGATAGTGGGGGAGGGAGGGTAAGTGTTTCAAGTCCTTGTTTGGTAGGAAGGGAAAGGAAGGTGGGGTTAAGTAAATCCCTCTACATATAAAGTCAATCCCACCAAAAAATTTGGCTTTGGGGAAGGAATGCATTCAAATTGATAATATTAGCCGAAGTTTATCCCCCTTCCCTTGTATTTTATTATTATATCAAGCAAGGGAAAGGGATATATTTCCTTCCCTTGTCTAGTAACGAAAAAAACAAAACAAGAAAATACAAGGGAATGCAATTTGGGTTGTTTGGTTGATAGAGAAAATATTAAGGAAAAGAAAATTTATGGAAAAATATCATGTAATTATGAAAACTCATGTTCCTCATAAAAATGTTAGGAAATCGAAAGAAAAATCTAAGGAAATTATTATTTGCTCGCGTCTTTAGCTCCCGACATAGGCTGCCTCCCTCTTCCAAATTGTTTTTTTCATTGTTTTCTCATGTTATTTGTATGCACTTCCTTTAAGATTTAAAGTTTTATGCCATGATTGATACGAGGGAATAGAGTAGAAATGGAATGAACTTTCTCAAGCTCTTTCTCATTGACATGATTGGTATAATTTAGTGGGAGGAATATTCATTCCCATAAAAATCTCATTCTCAAAAATATAGAATAATCATTCCCTAGCATTCTTTTTCTCTTTCATGGGTTTTAACTATTTCCAATCAGTTAGGAATAAGCTTAAATTTATTTTTGACATAATTATTCTTCTAAACATAATAAAAGTATTAGATAAAACTTGAGACTCGACATAACAAGATTTTTATGAAGTTAAACACAAACCGCCTCCAACTCAAGATTTAGTAGGTTAGACCTGCTAAACCTTTTTTATTGTTTTAAAAATATTAAAAATATTTTATAGAAATAATATCACCATATATTTATATATATGATAAAATAATGTTATTAATAAAAATTATTTATTTATATTTTAATTACTAAAAAATTAAAAATTTCAAACATATTTATTACTTTTATATATATTAGCATAAACTATTTAATATTTTTTATATTATTATTATAGGAGTATTTTATTTATATATTAGTATATATGTTACATGCATATTATATATATATATATATATATCACATAAATACATACATAATAAATGAAAAATTATATGTGTAACATTTTAACGGGATGTATTCAGATCCTAAAAATTCGAGACTTGTTCAAAGATTCATTTGTCGATTTTTTGTATTTTTTATAAAAAATATATATTAGTGTAAAATTTTATCAATATTCTATATATATATATATGTATGTATGTATATTGTTTAGCACATATTAAAATGATAACAGACTTATTTATGCACAACATATTGAATATAATTTTATTTTAAAAATTTTATACTAAAGGGTAATTTGGTCTTTAAAATTATTTTGTTCCATTTTTATTATTCATTTCTAGATATCAATCATGATATTGAAATCAAGCAAGAAATGATGATTTTATTCTTTTCTCATTCCTTATACATACTAATCATAAAAATTGTTATATTCATATCATTCATTTATTATTATTATTATTATATTCCTAAATTTGTTTCATTCCTACCTAATTATATTCATGCATACCAATCACCCTAATAGTTTGAATATTTGGTAAAGACTTTCCCTCAAGTGTTTGAGCGAGTTAATAAGCTCCTTAAAATATCTTATAATGTATTTGATTTGAGAGTTTATAAGATGTCATAAAATATTTGATTAAATTTTTAAAAGATGAACTTATAATATCCCAAAATAAGATATTCAGATCATATAAACTTTTTAAAAAAAATATAAAGAGTTCTTAATATGATTTTAAGAGATTAATATATTTTTTTAGTTTGGACTCTATTAATTACAAAATTATCATTACTAATTTGTTATAAGTTTTATAATATTATTTTATTCGAATACTTAAGAATCTGAAGTTAAAAAGAGGATTTAACATCTTATAAGTTTCAAAGATATACAAGCTTATAAAAAAAATTAAGTTTAGCAAAACACCCTCTAAGTCAAAAATTCCAAAAAACTTGAATTGAAAAACCAACAACTCCTAGCTTAATATATATGAAAATAACCATCATTTTCAAAAAGTTAATTGAGTCAATTTTTAAATGACAAATATAATATTATATGACTCTCTCTTTAATTATACACAAAATATATTAATTTAACACATGCTAAAGTAATATATAGTTTAAAAAAGAAATGAAAGACCGAATTAGGGTAATTTTCAACAAAATAAATAACATTGATTAATTTTTACGAGAATTACTTTTTAGAAATTAAAGTTTTTTTAAATAATTGTTATAAAATAAAGGTGAGATCACCATTAAAGTTTAAGTCAGATTACTCTAACAAAGAGTACAAACTAACTTTTTTATGTATAAAGTTAATACATAATTTGAAAACGCGAAGGGTGCGATTGGACGGCATCCTAATTTGTGAGAGAGCATTTTTATAGAAAAAATTTCATAAAACTAGCTTTGTTTGGTGTTTTAAAAAATCAAGAATCATCTTTATTCTTCCTCAAAATTTCTCCTATTTTTCCGTACTTTTCTTCCCTACTAAATTTAATGTGAAAAATCACTTTATTCTCACAACAAGGAAAAAAGTTGGGCTATATTTGGATGTGTTTTAACGTTTTGGTGGAAGTGTTTTGGAAAAATAAATTAAAAATAATATATTAAAAAATATAATGTATTATAAGGAATATATATTGAAAAAGGTGATATATTAATGTAGTTTGATAATAAATATATTTTGTGAGAATAAATTAAAAATAAAATTATTTTGAAAAAATACATTCAAACAAAACCTTATTTCCCATAAACAAAAGTGGCCTTTCATAATATTTTTCATCTACCCCTTGTCCGATTCACTCTCTCTCACACACAAACACATATATGTACAAACACAACTTGGTCAAACACATATACAAAAATTTGCATACGAATATATATATATGTGTTTACATCTAAGTATATAAATATAATTACACGGATATATAAACGAATATATATATATATATATACACGGATTTATGTATATATGTTTGTTAACCTAATTAAATTATGACATATAAGTATATAAATTTTGTACACTAAAATGGTGGTGCCAATTCATTTAAATTATTAATGTGTTGTAGGTCAAATGATCTTGGTAATGACAATAACAAATAGAAACTATGATCGATGAATACTTATCTTTGTAAATGCATATATATGTACATGTATTCATTTCATTAACAAGATAATTACATATATTTATGCATGTACATTTAAATACTTATATATATATTAATACGTATATATCATACATACATATACATATACATGTACATTTTACCATCGCTTATTGTACAACATATATAAGTATGTTTTCTGAAAATATAAAAATAATAGGTACATGTACATATATATATTTATGTATGTGGTGCAATAATGTAATACCAAGTATCCATGAAAAATTCTCTAAAATTTACTAACCAAACATATATCTTGATTTTTTTTTCATAAAATAAACACCCATCCAAATATCATCTAAAAATAAGAACATGTCACATCATCTATCATCACTATACTTTTTCTCTCAAAAAATGTCATCCAAACATATATCTTATTTCACTTCTTATTTTTTTTAAATTACTTTTTCTCACAATATCAATTGTTAAAAATGAATGTGCCATCCAATTGTACCTTAAATGAGGTCATCTTTTAAATATAATTTTTAAAAAATATAGATGGTGACCAAAATCTAAATTATGAAAATCAACAATATATAAAAGATATATTATTTATGAAAAAATTAATTCATTTGAAAGTAACCTCTTTTGATATTATTTTTTTAGAATATAAGATTTTTGTGATTAAAAAAGATTTTTTAATTAAATGTAAAATCTCTCATTTCATTTTGAAATTATGCATTTGGAAATTTGAGAATTATTAACAATTATGAAAGTTATAAATTTTTTTATGTATAAAAATTAATGTATATTCTTTTATGTAATTGAAAAGACATTAAACTTAAAATTTCGTATCACTCATTATCTTTTTAATTAAACTATACTCTTTTAAGTAATTGAAAAAAATCTTAAAATTGAAAATTATGTAGTGTTTATTTTATCATCTATAAGTTCACAAATGCTTCTTAGGATATGAATATTTTTGTTCTTAAATAAAAAATATTATTGGAATTTGCTACGAGAGGTTTTTGTCAAGTATATATATCTTAGATGAGGTGGACGCCAAAGCTCCATACCTAAGAAGGTGGATGCATAGTAAAAATTCGAAATTATTCGTTTGCTCTTAAAATTCATAATTCGGTATTATTTGGTATAATTTGAAAAAAAAAATCAATTAAATGATGTTTACGTGACAAAATTCATCATTAAAATTCACAATTAATTTGAGAATATATCAATACAATAATCCTAATTATTTTATAAAAATAAAACATTTATTAGTTAAAATTATCGATAAAAATTATGTTAGCTAGTAAACTTATATATATGAATTGAAACAATAGATAACAACTTTGTATAATGTAATCAGAAAAAAAAAAAAACATGGAAATAAATTGTTATCTTAATAAAATGTGAGAGGTTTTATTATATTACTATTTATAAAAGATGTAGACTGGATTGCAACAGCCTACAAAAATATCATATTTTATTTGAATTGTTTTAAAAAATTCAAAGAATTTGTGTGGATGCAAATAACCCTTGTTTTTTCTATATGACCAAAACTTACATTTGTTTGGATTCATTTCATTTATGATATAGGGAAATATTTTTTGAAAATCTTTTGAGATGATTTTTTTGTGAAATGTGTGAAAATAAAAATGTATTTAAATGAGTGAATTGTAAAGTTGACCAATTGAGTTGATATGTTGATTTTGACATTTCATTTTAAAAAAACATGTCTAGTTTACTCATTTTCAAATTTAAAATAAAATATTTTTTATAATAGGGGTTAAGCTTTCGAAAAATATGATTAGGGTGTTGGGTTTAAAAATAATTTTTTTCAAAAAAAAAGTTTTCTGAAAATATATCAAATCAAACACCTTTTCAAGAAATGAGTCTAAAATTTATTTATTTATTTGTTTTCTTTTGTCCTATCCTTTTTCTTTTCTCATGCATTCTTGAACTAGAGCTTGAAGTTCTAATGCTAACAATAAAAAACTTTTTTGAACTCTAATATCAGTCATTTTGAAATTGGATCAGTCATTAAATGTTATTGTTGATTTAGTGGTTTAACCAAGTTTCAATGAAAATTGCCTATATTTTTTTATCATATTATATAAAATAATAATATAATATAAAATAGTAATGTAATAGACTAATTATTATGTACAAGGTAAAATAAATAAATAATCAATTAAAAAACACATATAACAAATTCTAACATTCAAATAGCCACATACATATAATCAAATACCAAATTTAAATTTAAAAAAAAAATAAAACAAAACAAAAAAACAAAAAAAATCGATTCTAACCAATTTAGCTGGTTTGATTGGGTTTTCGATTCTTTGCCTCCAATTAGACAGTAATGACCACTAATTTGTGATTAGACCGATCGAAATGGCCGATCCAATTCAATTTTAAAAATAATATCTAATAGAATAAAATGTATAGTAAAAGATGTTTTCCGAACTCAAGCACTAACTTGTAAACCATGGGAAAAACACGCAATGTCATTCTTATAACTAAAAGCATCTTTATTCCAGACAAGAAAATTGACAAAAATAAAGAGAAAAATAAAAACCATGGGTTTGTCATTAGAAAGTATGTAGTCTAATAACTTTATTTGGTTGGGAAAACTTCACATATGATAAGTTCATATTTTGATATATTTTTGTAACAAATCTTTTATATTTTACTTACTTTATTATTGTTAATATTATATTTTTATTAATATTTTATGTTAGGAAATCAATGAACAAAAAAATATCAAAAAAAATCAAAATAAAATCAAAGAAAACAACATGTTTCGTAAGCAAGTTGGGAGATAATATTTTATTGGATTAAAGAAGTATCACAATTAGAAAAAAAAAGTGCAATTTTTGCCTAAATCTATCATGTGTAGATCAAAATATATACAAAAAATCACTTGAATTTTGTAAGTGGCCTTGCATTAAATTCAAAATAAGCATATTTCTAGACTTGTGCATTTTTCGTATTTTGAAAATAACTTCATGTTCAAAAGCGTTTAGTCTAATTCAACCTTGATTATAGTAAAAAATTCATCCAAGTGTATGTATTGGAAAGAATATCTATACTGACACATCTCTTTAAATCAAGCATAATTTTCTCCCTAATAGTTGGAATTAGGTGATTCAAATTGAAAAATAAAACTAACAGACAAATATACAGCTTTCATGTTGATCACTTTTTCAAACTCAACTGATTTCATGAAGAAAAATGTGTGACAAAAGTACAATCTGAAAAGCACATGTGAATTTAGAGCATATTTAAAGTTAATTTAGAGTGCATTTGAAGTGAATTTGGAGATGATAATTTAGGCACTCTTCTACTATAAATAGGAGCTCTTGGATGACATTTAAAAAATATAAAAATCTTTAGAGATGGAAAGAAATTTTTGTTGTTGTCTTTTTTTAGGCTAAGTTTTCTAGTAGTAATATAAATTTTCTAATATTAATATAAATGTATTCTCTAATTTCTCTTCCATTTAGTTTCATTTAGTTTACTGTACGGTTCTACTACATCGACTGCTAATATGAAATCTTGATTTATTGTAGACAAATATATGCATAACTACTTAACCCCATAAAAAGTGTTAGCGTTAAAACCCTTTTTGTTTAGTAGCGATTCTTGATTTATGTATCACTAATGGCATAATAAATACTTGAGCCATTTAACTTATTGTACGGTTCGACTGCACCGACTGCTAACGTGAAACCTTGATTTATTATAAACAAAGGTATGCATAAATACTTTATTCAATAAATAAATATTGGTGTTAAGAGATAATTTACAAACAGTAAGACAATATTATGATTGCCTTAATGCATGAGTTATTTGATAACTTATTCTCATTTGAATCTTCATTATGTATGAATTTCAATAGCGGCATTTAAAAGAGGTAAAAAAAATAAATAATCGTTCTTCTATCCAAAACTCAAGAGCGAATATCTAATTTTCAGTATTTTTATTACTTTAATTTCTTAGTTATAGCATAAATTTTTTTTATATTCTAAATTACATAAAACCCATTTATGGATCAACCTCGAACTCTCGAGAAATTTATTACTTGACACAACCTACATTTAGGTTTGCAAACTTAAAGTTGTAGCAAGTTTTTTGGCGCCGTTGCTGGAAAGGCAAGGTAAGTATTCAGATTTGTAAATATTTTTTCTTTATAAGTTGTGTATTTTACACTCTGAAAGTCCTTACTTACATCTGAAAGAATATGATGAAGTATGTGTTACTTTTAAAAATCAAATTTGTACAAATGGGATCATTAAACTCAAATTATTTTCTTTTTCTTTAAAAGATAAAATAAAAACTTGGTTTAACTCTTTAAAACATAGGTCAGTTGGCACTTGGAAAGAAATACAAGCTAAATTTTCGAAAAAGTATTTCCAACTCTTAAAACTAATGCTTTGAAAAGATAAATCCAATTTTTTTCTCAAAATTTTAATAAAGCTTTCTTTCAATATTAGAAAAGATTTAAATATTTGTTGAATTCATGCTCGCGTCATGATTTTGAAAAATGGCGCTTAATTAGTTTTTTTTATGAATGTTTAACTCCTGAAACAAAATAATTTATTGAAACAATGTGTAATAATGAGTTTTTTGATAAAGAACCTGATAAATCCTTAGAATATCTACACCATTTGGCCAAAAAATCTCAATCATGGTATAATATTAATTCTTTCGAAAGTTCTATTAAATCTAATCTTGCTAGTAGTAATAAAAAAAATATTACCTTAGTCAAAAAGATAATCTAAATGCTATGATTGCTAGTTTAATAAGAAAAATTGAGATTTATGCATGCACAAAGCAAATGTTATTAATGCATTCAAAAAGCTTTTTATTCTCCATATTCTAAAATTTACAATCCACAATGAAAAAATCATTCCAATTTTAGTTGGTAAGATGAGAACCGTGCCCAACTATTATATTCACAAAAGCCACTAAACTTTTCTTCTTATCTAGTTTCACATACAAAATCTCTTGAGAAAACTTTGCAAGAATTTATGCATGCACAAACAAACATCAATAACCATACTTCACAAGCCATCAATAAGATCAAAAGCACACTTTCAACCCTGAAAACTTCTTTGCGTACTCATAAAAAAGATAAATTTCTATTCATCCTCAACTTAATCCTTCCACTTAGTGTCATGTTTCTTCTTCGGGTGAAAATTCAATCAAGGAGGCTAATTCGATCACAACTCTTTGAAATAAAAAAGTTACTGAAAAGACTATTCATCACAAAGAGAATCCAAAATCAGTAACCACTTCTAAACCTTTATCTCATACTTATGTAGCACCTCCACCTTTTTCTAGCAGGTTAGCAAATTCTAAGAAAAATGAGCAAGAAAATGAGATTCTTGAGACTTTTCAAAAAGTATAGGTAAACATCCATCTTCTTGATGTGATCAAGTAGGTGCGTCGATATGTTAAGTTCTTCAAAGAGCTATGCACTAACAAATGGAAGTTAAGGGATGATAAAAAAAGTAAGTGGGGGGGGAGAATATTTTGGAGGTTTTTCAAAGAAAACTCCCTCTGAAGTATAAGGATTCGGGCACTTTTACCATCTCTTATACTATTGATAAGACCATATTTGAAAAATGCATGTTAGATTTAGGAGCATCAATTAATGTTATGTCATATTCTATTTACATTTTTCTAAATCTAGGACCTTTAAAAGAAACTGGTGTTATCATACAATTGGCTGTTAGATCTAATGCATATCCAATAAGGGTTATGGAAGATGTTCTTGTGCAAGTGAATGAATTAATTTTCCCTACTGGTTTTTTTGTTCTTGATATGGAGGATGACATATGCCCTAATCCTATAGGCATTCTTCTGGGAAGACTGTTTATGAAGACAACCCGATCTAAGATTGATGTTCATGATGATACTTTTACTATAGAGTTTGATGGTGAGGTTATAAAATATAATATTTTTTAAGCCGTGAGATATCCTACTGACGTGAATATTATTTCTGCAGTTGACATTATTGATCTCAAGTCATAATAAATGCTTGAATTCACTGGCAAGGATGGAGTGGAGATTACTTTACAAAAACATCTCCTTATGGAGGATTTGAAAGAAAAGAAGTTAGATGTGCAAATATTAGGGGATGTGGAAAATGTTGTAATGAGGATGGATTCGTTGCCAAAAAATCATGGCATAATGTCTCTTATGTTGAATTGTCAATATCTACTAAAAGACTTCTACCTTCTATGATGCGGATACCTACAATGGAGCTTAAACCAATCCCAGCCATCTTAAATATGTCTACTTGGGTTAGAAAAAAATACCACTAGTCAGCATTGCTAAAAACCTCACTCAAGTACAAGCGAACAAACTTATTTGGGTGTTTCGAAATTATAAGATGATGATTGGATGGATAATGGTTTTGGCAGCATATGTTGATGAGTGATGAATGAGGCAATGTCGGACTGAGTACATTAAACAAGTGCTTGATAGAAGACAACCTAACGGATGAAAAAGAAAACTATAATAGTCGATAATCACAAATTTACTTTCTCTAACCCTCATTCTCTTTTCTTTTTATCCATTTAATATTTTTTACTTTTTTCTATTTTATTTTGTTCTAATCAAAAAGATGTGCTACAACGTGGTAGGTATTATTTTTTTTAAATTTTGTTATGCAAAAGCACATGGTAGACATTTTTCGATAAAGAAAACCACTGCAAAGATCTTGCAGTGTGGATTTTATTAATCCACTCTTTTCAAAGACAATTGCACTTTCCGCAAAAGCTATGAAAATTATCAAAAATTAGAATTCTTTTTTATTAAGTGGCGGATAACGATACTTCGTGGCTATTGAAATCGGACTTATCAGTTTCCCAAATAACTGAAATCTCTATATAAAGTTTTTTTTTTCTCATTCTATTTTCTTGTTCTTTTCAAAATGAATGACATTCTTTTAACTCTCAAGAAATGATTTATTTCTCTTCCTAAAAATGCAATTTTAAAAATTTATAAAATCAGGATTAAAAGATTAAGGATGCTTATGCACAATGGCATCCTAGGGGACATGCGATGGATAATTGAAGCAAATGTAAGAGCATCAAGTGAGTTTTCATACGAGTTTTCAAACTTGCTTACTAGATACATGTCTGATTTTGGTAAAATCACATATTCAAAAAAATGAAGGGTGAAAAAAATACAAATTTATCACAAATGTGCTTGATGGACTTGCAACAAAAAGTGTCGTTCCTTAGGAATGATTTCTAAAAATTGAGAAGATAAAATTCAATTCAATTCATTATAGATGGACTGAGTAATGAGTCTTTAGGTGATATTATATTGACTCTTGAGGCGCATTCATGTAAATTAGTACAATGTGTAATTCTTGATTTATAAAATCACTTTTGGGATGAATATGAGTATTATAGTTTTGGAAATCTAACATTAAAAGACCCTATTTGTCAATTTATAAGAAAATTGGATGGAAAACATATTCTCAACCTATAGAGGGAGTTTAAGCCGCTACTGGACATAAAATCAGAATAAAATATAAGTCACATTCATAACTACATGTACATTCACATGTAAGTAGTTAATTTTCAAAATTTTATGTTCTTATTTTGAACCTTTTTGACAAAAAAAAGACGTGCAATAAATGCATTCTTTGTTCAAACCTCAATAAATAGCACTGTACTTTCTCCATTTTTGCCCAACTTACTTTAAAAAAAAATGGAAGTCTCATTCACTCGCAAGAACTATATTTGTGTCTTTTGTGGAACCCATGTAGGAAAAATGGTGAGTTTATAAGGGCAGTCAATAATAACCTTGGTAGAACTTTAATAGAAAGAAATATTTATTTAGTGTATGGGGGAGGTAGTTTGGGGTTAATAAGGAGTATTGCTACTTCTGCCCTTATAGGAGGAGATTAAGTTTTAGGAGTTATCCCAAAATCTCAATAGTATAAATTATCACAGGTATGACTATCAGGGATGAGCTAAAAGTATTACATATTCATGACAGAATGCTTAACATGTTAAATAATGCGGAGTGCATTCATCACTCTACTTGGTGGTTTTGGTACACTAGATAAATTATTCTAAGTTCTCTGTTGGACATAACTCAACATTCACCAGAAATCTATAGATATTTTTAATGTTAATGGTTTCTTTGATGTTTGTTATCTTTTATAGATTATGATGTAGAAAAAAGTTTTATTTCACCGTCTGCGAGACAAATTCTCAGTTCTGCTCCAACACATGACTAACTGATTGATTAACTTCTAGCATATATACCAGAACATGATCCAACATTGGCTCATGTGGATTGGTCCAACAGAAACAATGGTCGAAAATGCAAAATAAATATGACTCTCAACCTGTGAAATTTATCCTTAATGGTTTCAACTAATAGTGTATCTTTTATGTTGTTTCAACTTTATTTTTTAATAAGTCACATTTCAGGTAATATATTTTAAACTCTACTTTTCTATCTATTTTTTACATTGGGGACAATATCTCAATTAAGTTAGAGGAAATGATAGTTGATATCATATCTTGTATGTTCAATATGTGTTTTTCTAATTTTTTTTTAAATATATATATATATATATTCAAGTGTTTTTTTTTTTTTTTGGTCCGTTGAAACCATGAAAAATGGGTGGTAGAGTAAGGGGTAATTTTAACATTTTTGAGATGTATCCCTATTTTTTTATTTTTTTTATTTTTGCCTAACATGGCAAGTTTGTGAAATTTTTAATAAAAGTTTATGAATTGTCAATTTTTTTAATCATAAATGTTCTTCCAACTTCAATGATTAAAATTAAGCACAAATAATGTGGTTTGATTGATGATAGGTGTTGTTTTGGACTTTGATATTTTTCTTTGGTTAATATATTTTTGTGATAATTATACTCAAATCTCTTTGCATAAATAGTTATGTCATTCGGTGTGGAGACAATTTTGTCAAAATAGGTAGTTCTTATACCTCACTTTAATTATCACTTGAATTTTCAATATGTAGGAGTTGAGTGTTAGAACTTTTTCTTTTGGTCTGTTGAGGTAAACGACTAATTGAGCACCACTTAAAATATGATTAAGACATTAGGCTTTCTAACACCATAATCAAATCAGCTTGTTCCTCATGTGATGTTCCAAAAGAATATCCCCCATAGTGAGTCACTTTGAACCTTTCAATAAATATACGTTTTCTGTGGTAACATATCTTCTTACCCAACCTAAATACACTATTATCCTATCCTTGTTCTAAAAATGATTTAGAGGTTAAGAGACATTCCATTGATAATGTGAGCTTGCAAAACAAATTTAAGTTAAATAGAAGATAAGTGTAGGAGAGTTTCTCTTCTAAACAAAAAGAAAAAAAAATGCAAAGTTTTAAAAATATTATGAGTTGCAACTAAAAATGAGATATTGTAAAATTAATGAGAATAATGAAGAGGAGGGTCTAATTCAATAACAATAGGCTTCGATATTGAAATTCGTGGAGTATAAGAATTTTTCATTAATAAACTCTATGTCTCAAATCCCATAAAGTTTTTAGAACATTTATTGCATCATATACTTTTATTTCTTAACCACATCATTACAATTTGACCCCATTACAATCTTTGTTGAAAATCTTTTGATTTCGTATGGTGTCTTGCGTGTAGTGGAGATTTGTACCAAAAGAAGAGCCTATAATATTTAACTCTTCCATTAGAGATTGGGTAATAGATTTTGTGAGGTTCTATGAAAATTTACTTGTTTGAACCATGTATGATTTCATCACTGTTGAGATTAACTATTCACACACACACTTAAGCATGTTTATCTTGGAAATGTATTGACTTTTAAATGACTAAGGATTATATTCAACACTTGTTTGATTTCATTTTCATACTACTTTATTACTTTTTGAGAATAATAGTTGAAAGTTAGTTATCATAGGTGTTTGTAGGTATTACCACTAGAAACCCTCACGAGATTATAACCCATCCTCTATGAGCCACCTAGGGATTTAAAGGTTTGTTGTATATATTGATTAGTTAGGTTTGTTTTAGGCTTGCTCAAGGACGAGTAAGGGTTAAGTGTGGGGGAATTTGATAAATGCATATTTTGATATATTTTTGCATCAAATTCTTTTTACTTTCCTTGCTTTATTCTTGTTAATATTATAGTTTTATTAATATTTTATGTTAGAGAATAAAAGAACAAAAAAATATAAAAAAGAGCCAAAATAAAATCAAAGAAGACAATACGTTTCGTGATCAAGTTGGAAGATAATATTTTATTGGATCAAAAAAATATCACAATTAGAAGAAAAGAGCAATTTTTGCCTAAGTTCATCATGTGTAAATCAAAATATATGCAAGAAATCACTTAAACTTTGCAAGTGATTGTTGGACTTGCATTAAATTCAAAATAAACATATTTTCAAACTTATGTGATTTTCATATTTTGGGAATAACTTCATGTTCAAAACTCCTATAAACCTGAACCTTACTTCATTTGAAAGCGAAGATATAAAACTACAATTTTATTGTTGGAAGTTTAGCCAAATTTAGTTTTGATTATAGCAGAAAATTCATTCAAGTGTGTGTATTGAAAATGATCTTCTATGCTGACATCTATTTAAATCAAGAATAACTTTCTTCCTAGTTGAAAAATGAAGCTAACAGACAAATACACAGCTCACAGCTTTCAATTAATCACTTTTTTAAAAACAATTGATTTCATAGATAAAAATGTGTAACAAAAGTCAAATCTGAAAAGAACATATAAATTTAGAACACATTTGAAGTTAATTTAGAATGCATTTAGAGTGAATTTGAAAATGTCAATTTAGGTATTTTTTTACTATAAATAGGGGCTGTTGGATGGCATTTAAAACAGAAAAAAAACCCTTAGAGAGGGAAAAAAAAAATTATTATTGTTTTTTTTTTACGTTAAATTTTCTAGTAATAATGTAATATTTCTATTAATAATAAAATTTTGCACTCTTCAATTAGCTCCATGTGACACTTTGCACCCTTAAACTGAAAAAGAAAATGACATATTATACCCTCAAATTAACATTTTCTTGACACAATGCTAAAGCACTTCTATGCCAAAATTTCTGAAAATTCGGAGGGGTAAAATGGTTAGTGATTGTTTACTCCCTCCATTCCCCCTCATTTCCCATTCATAATTAACCTTGCTAAGTTTCTAAAATAATAATATTATTTTAGTTAAATTAAATAAAGTTGGTTTTAATAGTAACAATAATTATATATTTTTTAATTTATGTGAAAAGATAATATCTTTTACTATAAATTAATTTTCTTTATGGGTAAAAAAAATGAAAAATAAAAACATTACCTTTTCTATTCTTATTTGCAACTAAAATATTAAAAATCACAATATAAGTATTAAAAACCAAATAAAATACTTTATAAATTCAAATAGTCATATCCATATAAAAAACAACCTTTAAAGATTACAAAAAATATAAATAAAAATATCAAATAAAAATGTTTTATTTACAAATTTTGGTTACATATGTAAAACTGAGAACAATTATTCCTTCACTAAATAATTTTAATTATTTCTTTTATTTTGATCTATTTGGATAAGCTTTATATTTATCAACCTAGTATATGTTTTATGATTTTTAGTTTTCTAAATAAGGATACAATTAATATTTATTTTTACTTATGAGTAATAATTTATTTCTAAATAATGTATATTTTTTATTTTTTATTTTTTATTTTTTTATGTTTAGAGAAAATATTTATAGTCAAAAATATTATTTTTGCAAAGAAATTAAGAAAATATAATCGTTGTTAATATAAAAATAAATTTATTGAATTAATTTAACTAAAATTATTTTATTATTTGAGAAATTTAGCAAAATTAATTATGAATGCAAATGAGGGGAAAATGAAGGGAGTAAACAGTTATTTGACCAATTTATCCCTTCAATTTTAAAAAAATTGGCCTAAAAGTAATATAGGGTGCATTATGCTAAAAAAATATTAATTTGAGGGTGTAATTTATTATTTTTATAATTTGAGAGTACAAAGTATTAAATTAACTTAATTAAAGAATGTAAAATGCCAATTACCTCATCGTTTAAATAAATTGAGAGCACACGAATTTCTAAAATTGTTCTATTAATCACAAGAACAAAGTCGACTCAACAAATAAAAAATTTGGATGATGTTTTATGTGGAAACTATATTCAATCCTAGAAAAAGATAAAAATAAAAAAATGGCATATTTTTTTACCTACTTATCTATGGTAAAAGAATTTCCTTTTTTTTTCTATTTTAACCTCATTTTTCTCTTTTTTGTTGAAAAAAAAAAAGAAAGGGAAAAAAAACAAGGAAAAGAAAGATGTAGGCTTAGGTGGTTTTTCCTATTTCCAAAATTACCCCCGGCTCGAACCCTGACTACAGGCCCCAGTCAAAGGCTATTTTAGGACTACCACAGTGTTTCGCATCCTCAAAACCCCAACCCCCCAATACAAAACCCTAGCCCCCTCACACTCGTTTTCTCTGAAGAAGAAGAAGAAGAAAGGGAAAAAGAAGAGATTTTAATGGCGGATAAAGTGATTTCAGTGGAGAATATCAAAGCCTTTTGGCACTCTCAGTTTCACGACCCTGATAAATGGGATCTCAACACGGTATTTACCAATTATTTCATCCAATTGCTTCTTCTTTTCTGTTTCTTTAATTCTTCTGCCACGTTTTTTTTGTTCTTTTTTGTGTTGTTTGTTAGATTTTTTATTGATCTTGGTATTTTGAATTTGCTGGCTAATTAGGTTCTTTGATTGGCGATTTTTATTCCCTCTGTTTTGCATATGATTGCCGAGCTTAGGTTTGGTTTGAGATCAAATTTTCATTTCAGTTCACTAAATATATATCCTCTTGAGTGAAATTTGGGCTATCCCCGTTAAATTGATGGGGTCCTAGTTAATGTTATTTTTGGAAAATTGGTATATTCAATCAGGAATCGAGGTTGATCTCCTTTTTTTCTTTTTGGTATTTTATGAATCTTGAACCAATTAATATTTCTGTTTATTCCATGGGCTTGGCTCTTGTGTTTTCTCCATTTGTTTGTAAACTTCCCTTGTTATGGCATTTCAGAGAGTGGAGTTTTGAGACCTCGATTCAGTTTTGTTGTCATGCTCAAATGTAAAAACCTAAAGATAGGCGAGAGTACCTGAACCAATAGAGTGTCTTTTTCTGCGATCATATTATTTTGTGCGCAAGTTTTAGGGTTGGAAAATAGTACGAGGGATTAGTGTTTGGATATGAGGTTGTGGGAAGTTAAGTTCAAATGATATATCGACGATGGCAATAGACAAAGCATTTTCTTTGTTTGCCATTTGGTGTCAGTCTTTTCGGTCCTCATTTATATGATCTCTATCTTCAGGTTGGGAAGAATGTGGGTACCAAATATGAATGTCTTGGAGTGGAGTAGTGATGTGAATGTTTATGCTATTACTTTGTCTTTATTGTGCTACCATTTTTTATTTTTTTTCTTTTGCTGCTTAAGAAAATAGTGCAAGTCTTCCTCTTTTATCTCATGAAATATTTACTGTCTAAACTTATTATACAATTTCGTTCTTGTTTCAGCAATATCTTTCACTTAATCAAGGACCTCTCTTTTACTGTTCTTGAGTATGGCTGGTTGTTGCTTGTCGGTTTAAGAATTGCTAATTTAGTTCAGTGCTTTGTTTAAATGTTTTCCTTTTAGTAACTCTTTCTCATTCCTTTTCTTTTACTGCAGAAATTACTCCGTGCAGTAGGGCTCTTTGCTGGCTCCATCGTCTTAATGCGCCAGTATGGTGATATGATGGCCATATGAGAAGTCCTACGCTCAGGTTTAGCTTCTAGTTGGTTTAGGATTAGTCGGTTGCTCTTGTCCTTTTCTTTTTCTTTATTTACTCCTTCATTAATAGCTTTTGAAAAGAATCTTCTTGTAGACTGGCAATTCATGGAACAATGTAAAATTTGAATTATGATGGTGACTCTTGGAATTTTATCTGATGAGATACAAACCTTCTTTTGTTGATACTACTATTTTCCTGTTGATTTATAATAAACCTATATGTGTTTTGAAAATGGATTTTGTGATGCTAAATAAATTCCTTGTTCGAGTCTTTTTCACCTGATTTATCCCTGTTTTCCTTCATTATTACAAGGCTGAAGGGGAGCATGAGATATTTCCAGTTTGTTTCTGGAGCTGATGTATATTTCTTGAATGTTTTGTGTTTCTTCAATGTCAAGGAATTGGTTCAGTACTCTTACCGTTTGGCACAATTTTATAACACAAACAGGCCTTCCCGCCGGAATTGGCTCGCAAGATCGAGCCATGGCCATGCTGGAAGAAAGAGGACACTAACCTGCAATTGTTGTTTCTCCATCTGTTTGTTGAATTAAATGCATCTAATCTGCCACGAAAACAATTAGGTTCATGTTTTGTTTGCTTTCAAGTATTTTGTCAAAAGTTTACCAAGTTATTCTGATGTGAATTTTTTTTATTTCATCAATGGATGATGATCTTTAAAAGTATGCCCATCATAAATAATCTGTGAACTGGAATCAAGTGATTTCTTATTATTCTTAGTGTTATTGGTTTTCTTTACTGGTGAAGCAATGAGAAGTAAGTTTATTTACTGCAAAAATAAGAGATAGGAGTGTACATTAGGTATTCCAATAAAGTCTCGACTCTCAAAACATTCTAAATACCATGTGCATGCTGAGACCTTAATACAGCTCAATTTCAGAGCCTAACTGTGGGAGAAATGAACTACCATTGAAACAAAATCTCTGGTTCCCATTAAAGAATATACGAAAGAAACCCTTAGGTCATATAATTCCAAAGCAGACTAGTCGACAACATTTCAGCAATGAAGCAGAAAATTCAACAGCACTTCTAACATCACTACCTATCTTATACGCACAAATTCAGCATAGATTAGTCAGATTCTAGTGTACGAAAATTGTATTTGGAGAGTGTTTGCAAAAAAATTTACTTTTAGACAAAGTAATTTATTGTAGTAGAAGTAAAAATTAGTTGAGAATGAGAAATTGATAGTGTTTGCTTGGGTGAAAAGTAAAATAAATTAAAAGGGTTAGGAAGTTTTAGAAGGGCCCCGAAAATTTACACATCCACAACACCAGTCATGGATCGTCATGATGAATTAGAATGGAGTTTAAAGATGCAAACATCTCCATCCTTAAGGTTGTTGGATTCGTAAAACTCATACCAACATTTGTTCATCGAATCACGTGACTAAGAGGTGTTGGCAAAAATATGCTTGATCAAATTTCAAATTTCAATTTAATCTTGTAATTATTAATAACTCGCTGAATATGTAAATATCAGTATAGAGAGAGGAAAGAAGTTTTAGGCCCGAGAATCTGCACATTCATAACACCAATCGTCAGTCGTCCTGAATGAAGATGGAGTTCAAAGGTGCAAACATCTCCATCCTTGAGCTTGTTTGATTCGTAGAACTCATTTCAACCTTTGTTCATCAAACCACGTGACTTAAGGGAGTTGGCAAAAATAATCTTGATAAAATCTGTAACTAATAAAAATTCATAAATTGATAACGAAAATTCCCAAAAATTGAAATATTTGTTGAAATTTTGCATGTGCGATTCACATGAATGACAAAAGATGATAATTTTTTTTTTTATTATTTTCCGACAAAACTAATTTTTTATTTTCCGAAAAATCTTCCTATGCGGACATATGCCTTCTACTGTGATTAAGCTCAAAGCTGACTGAAGATTAAAAAATACAAAAAAAAAAAAAAAATCCTCCAACTAGACTGCTAACATGAAAAAAAATTACCAAGTAGAGGACAACAAAACACCCATTTCATTTTTATTTATTTTTTTCCTTTTCTTTTCCAGCTTTCCCATTTTATTCATTTTTTTGCTTTCATCTTCTTCATAAAAAATTCCATCCCCACCACTCATCCCACCATCCGCCACCACCCACCTAATACATCAACCCGGCACCCCTAACCCATCAGATAAAAGTTTTAAATGGTTAAGTCAGTGAAGATTTAGACGTGAGTTGTTTGGTTCACTGTTTGATGGTGGATTAGAGGTTTGGGTTCATGGCAGCCTGAAGATCAGGTTAATGGGTTGGGCCATAACTCGCTGGACTTTCGTGCTCGCCATGGCTGCTGCTTGTGGACTCTTTTGCAGAGAATTTCTTGCGCTCTTTTTTCTTCTCTTCTCTTGCTGCAAAAACCCTAGCAGGTGGGTATGAGATTCTAGCACTCTTCTATAGTACCTTGAGCTCAAATCGGGTTTTTGGACTCACATGCCACCACGATTTTAGTACACGAAAAGAGAAGGTCTAACGATTTAATAGGGTCTTTTGATCTAAGCTTGAGTTTTTATTTGTTAGACTCAATCAGATTGGCGTTTAATATGTGAAATGGTGAATTGCACTTCAACCACTCAAAAAATGCATTTTGGCAATAAATTTCAATAAAATAAAAAATATATATTTTTCCCTCTACATTGTTTTACTCGAGCACTTTCCCCACTCAACTTCTGATAAATTATTGTCACACTTCACCCTAAAGTCACTTTTTTTTTAACAATTTACACCTAAAATTAATTTGATGTAATAGTTTACCTTTCAAAACCTATACCCCTCTTTCTTTTAATTTTTAATATCACCACCTTTCTATAGAAGACATTTTACTCAATTATTCCAAAAGTTAAATAATTCATTTGTAGAAACAAAAATCTCAACTTCCAAAAGAGAATTTAAATGAGAACACTTGATGGAACCATCAAGAATGCTCAAAACCACATACGAGAATAAGCTTAAAGAATACTTGAAATAATTTAATATGAAGTTTTTTTAAAAACTCTATTACTTATAAAAATTTTGGACTAAATATTTGCACTTGGGTTTTATTTATTTTCCCCATTTTATTAATTCTTTTTTAGACGACAACAATTATAGTGTATGTACCACCAATTTGGCCAAACATAGTTTATGTGTACTTTACTTGTTAGAAAAAAAGCAAATTGAAATCATGACTATAAATTTTGTATAAAAAAACTCTTGATCACTTATAAGAGTTACAACCATCTATATATTTTACTAAATTTTTGCGACTCAAAAGTTTCCTCATTTAGAAATGATATAAATGCACTAACTATAGTAGGTAGTTGGGTTGTCTTTACAGAGAAGCTTACAATATTGATGTAAGTGCGTCGAAAACTTCATTTATTTTTATGTCAATGCACTTGCACGATTAAAGATTGTAGTTTTCTTTTTTATGTGAAATATACTAACACTTCTTTTATAATTTTTTTTAATTGAACCATTTTGTTTGCTACTTCAACTAATTAAATTATCTAAAAAATGTCAAGGAAATGAAATCCTTTTACGTAGAAAGGGATAAGACTTTTGGAGGATAAGTTGTTACCAAAAGTAATTTTACAAGGTTAAGTATTTCAAGAAAATAATTTTATGGTGTAAAGTACTATAAAACATTTGATAGAAAGTTGATTAGAGGCCAAAATGCTTGGGTGAGAGTAATTTTAAAGATTTAAGTGCAATAAAATTCTAACGAAATTGCCATGAATCCTGTCGTACGTTGACTGCAACTATTTTGAAAAACAGTGCACTATTAGAGAAAATTAGTGTACAAAAACTCGTGGTCCTATACATTTTTTTTTAGTTTGAAATATTTAATGAGTCAAAACTATAACTCGACCAAACAAATTCAAGTCCAAGCTCCCTTCTATTCATGCCTAACACTACAAAAGACTGGCCAACAATTTAGGTCTTAGACTGATGATTTGTTGAAACTTGCAACCAAAGGATAAGATGATCCATAGACTATTTTTTCTTTCTTTTATTTTTTTTGGTTGGGGGGTGGGGGGGGGCGGGGGGGGCTTGAAGGCTGAAACCTTTATTTCTGTAACCCTTTGTAGAAAATACTTACCTAGATTAGGTGTTTGATGCATGGTATGATCAGGCAACTGGGCTTTTTGTCCTAATAAGGTAAAAAATTCTACCTTAAATTATTCGAAATTTTGATTTCTTAGATAATATATTATTTACACAGTGAATTAAAATTCCAAACTTTCACAGATTGAAAGTACCTGCAACAATAGCTTGCACCCCCTGGCTTAACACTGCATAAGAGGGTCAGAAAAGCCAAGAACTAAAGTTCCACAATTGAGCTTAAACAATTTTACAGTGGAGGTTAGAAATTTGAACATTTTTCTATTAGAAGGGTGGTCAATCAGTCAAGTAATCAAATTAGTGATATTACTGTTAATCTATTGATGATCATTGAACTTGAGATTGATTGTGCGGTAGGAATGTCGATCTTTTTAATTGATTAAATCGTCCGATTCAATTACAAATTCATTTTTAAAAGTATAATTTAAAATTGAATAAGTATTTTCAATATTTGAGATATTACACTATATGAAAAACATAATAAATATTTGAATAATAAATAAATATTTTAAATTTTATAAAATAAAATAATTATTTATTTTTAAAATACACGATAAATAATACACGGATTTGCTAACTTGATTTTACTCATCCAAGGCGGTGATAGCACATGTACACAGGGTCCTATCCCATGACTCAATCATAAAGTCAAACAAACTTTCAAATGATCAATTCCAATTTTCAAATCAGTTTCTAAAACGACAGCACTGGATTCTCCACCATACTAAAAGCCAATCATGACCCTCGAAACTACTTCATGCCGACGGTCCATCTGAGCCCGTTATTTTACTGTTAACATTCTCTACATTGGTTTATCAAATTTAAAGAATATTCGGATCATCCTATGTAAATCCACCGCTAAGAATCTGGAGAACGACGATTATTAGTGTTTTTTTAAAAACAAAGTTTACACATTAATGATCGGATGTTCCTAGGAATTTGAAATAAGGTTTTGGTGTGTAGAGGGCACCCAAGAAAGAGGAAAGAGGACTAGGGATCAGCACCAATGGCTTCACACCGTGAGTACCACCAAATTCAAGTTTTCTTGAATTGTTTTTTTTTTTTTTTCTTTTTTTCATCATTCTTGTGATCTTACGAAGAGATATGTGCATATATCACAATGAATTCGTATGAATGTGCTTGTGTGTATTTTTTTAGGCATGCACAGGATGCAGTTTGTTTTTGTTGTGTGCTTGTGTGATTTGTGTTTCTGTGAGTTTTTTTGGAAGGTTTGGGATCTGGGTTCTGTGGGTTTATATGGATTTATGGTTCTTTAATGTTTTCTTTTTAATCACTAATATTTGCTACAGTTTGTCTGTTTATTTTAATGGTACATGTGCTGGATAATATTGTTGCTTCTGATAATGTTATAGTTGCACAGATATGGAACGCCGTGTTCCTTGTCGTCTGACTAAATGACTTTGATTTTGGGACATATTTATGTGCATAGCCGCTCTTTTGTTTTGACATTTTGTGAATGGTTACCAAATTGGATCCATAACTCTTGATATAATAAGTTTCAAAGCGGCTTATGATGGACATAAGGAAATTTAAAGTAAATGCTGTGTATCCTGGGTTGCAAATTTTTGTCACGTTTGAGATTGGTAGTCATAATGCCTAGGCAAGCAAGGCTGTCAGGCTAGGTGTGCTGCCTAGATGATAACCTGCTTTACAGAAAATCAAATAATCTCATAACTAAGTGGAGGAAAGCTCAGAGTTAGTGTAATCCTTATACAAAATTAATTCAATTCGATAAAAAGGATTGTCGAGTTTTAAGTAGTCATAGCATGAGTGGCTTTTGGAAAGCTCCAGACAAACAAAAAACCCCAGGGCAGAGTCATTTTGATCCAAACTACAACAAGGACTTTAAATGGAGTTTGTCCTCTGATAGTTGCCAGAGGACATTGCTGGGTTGGACTTTGTACTTTATATAGTATTGCAAAGAACACCAGCGTCTATGTGTTTGTAAGATTAGGTATTACAGTTATCAAAAGTTAAATTATTAAATTTACCATGGATGGCCCCCCATATTCTCTCATTTTCTTAGTCTATTTCTTGCCTGGTGATCTGTTCACATAGTTTAATTCTTATAAATGTTATTTCTTTAGCTGATGTGCGAAGAATTCATGCATCATAATTACATGCCACAATTTAATACTGAAAAGAAGAAAGGAAATACTGGCACCTCATATGCATTCGCATTGCTCAATTATGCTATATGTTCGGCAATGCTTTGCAGGCCTTGTTCCTTTTGTTTTTCTGCTACTTCTTGTTGGGTGCTCTGCAAGATCTCTTTACCCACTCCCTAGCAGGAGAAATGATAGAAACAGACAACCAATCCAAACATTTCGCCCATATAATATTGCACATCGTGGTTCAAATGGAGAAATTCCTGAAGAAACCACTGCTGCATACATGGTATGCTATTCAATGCTATACACAAATTTCTGGGCTCTTACTGCTATTTAATACTATATCTTCCAAAATTTTCTTCTCATTATTATAATCATTGAAATTACGTCCGTCACTTTACAAAATTAAGTACTTCATGCATAAACCTTGATTTCCTGGTTCTACTGTTAATACGTGTTTAACTAGTCAACATATAAATGTAAAGGTCAAAATGATTTTGTGAAAGTGCATTTTTCAGCAACAACAGGAGCATTCTTAATGCTTAAATTTGATCCCAATATTGGCTTTAAAGTAGCTTCTTTCTCTGTATACCACATTTATTATTAATCTATATGTGAAATATGAACTTGCAGAGAGCTATTGAAGAAGGTGCTGATTTCATAGAGACAGATATATTGGCCTCCAAAGATGGTGTTCTGATATGCTTCCATGATGTAACCCTTGATGATACTACTGATATAGCCAATCACAAGGAATTTTCCAACCGAAAGAGGACCTATGAGGTTCAAGGGGACAATATTACTGGTTATTTCACAGGTAAAAAAACTAAGGCAACTGGAAGTAATTGTGTTGTGGTATCTTCACATTTATTGCTAAGAACTTTAAGTGTCCTTCTAAATAATTATTTATGCCTTCCCCCTTTTCCACTATTAGCTTTCTTGTCATGATGTTTTACTGAACTGGATGATTGGATGTGCTTGAAGTATACCCCAATACCCTGGCTGGAACAGTGCTAGAGCACTTCTTAGTTCTTACTGCTGTTGGCAATAAATTCTGCTCTTGCCATTCCTCCTCTAAATTCTGTGCATGGCTTGACTTTTAGTTTTTGAAACCATTGATATCAACTGTTATGACATGCAGTTGATTTCACACTAGAAGAGTTAAAGTCACTGCGAGTGAAGCAGAGATACCTGTTTCGGGATCAGCAGTACAATGGTTAGTCCATGAGTTTTATTGCTTTTCTGTATGGATAAACTTACCTTGCTAGTCATGTGGTTTGTTTTTTATCTTCCTATTACTTCCTGAAGCTAGTGTGTTGACTCATATTTTGTGCTCTTTCTTCAACTTCTACTCATCTTCAAGAATGTAGAAAAACAAACTAAACTTTTGTGATGAACTCATTTGGCACATGAAGACAACATAGCATGCAATGCGTTAAACCATACTTAATCACCACTTTCATGCACATTGTATAAGAAACAAAAGAGGCAAGCTTACAAGCTACTGAGGAAACTCATAGCAAGTATTCCGTAAATTGCAATTTCTGACATCACTATCAGATATCCATGTATCAAAACTTTGTAAGAGAATTTTAAGATATGAATATATCAGTGAAGAAGCTTACCTCTGAAGCTAAAAGTGGCATATTCAAGTTGGCTGGCAAAAGTATCAGACTTTTGGAATATAGACAGAAATTCTAGAAATAGTTGTCTGGATTCTTTCACATCTGGAAACAATACCAAATAAAATCAAAGAGAGGCAACCTACCGAACCCTGGAGAAACCATGCTTAAGCAGTTTACATCTATTGCTTTTTGTGACATAAGATGTCCACCAATCACATCTTTATTGAATATAGGTGCTTAGAAACTTCTATAGCTGGAATCAGTGACTCAAGTAATTTGAGAGGCAGATTCATCAAGCTAAATGTGAGATGTAAAAGAAATGGTTACAGATGATTGATTTTGGCTTTTCTTCTAACCTATATTTGAATCAGCTGCAGTTAAGCTGAGACTTATTGGATGTCTTGTTCTTTGACTAAATAGAATTAGTTTACATTCTAGATGATCTAATGCACTCTCCTCTTTACTTTGGTTTTTGCATTTGCTCAATTTGTTGTAATACGTATTGGGAGAAAGTGTGGGAAGTGGGAAGTGCTGGGAGTGCATGAAAGCTAACATGCCCGTTTAGAACTAAACTCTACCCAAAAGTTTGTAATTGCATATTTTTACCTGCACAGTCATGCTTATCCTTCTCGCTTATACTTTCGATGTAGGACATAGTCACATTATTTCTTATTCTTGTAGGAGCATCCAACAATCTCCCCTTTATAAGTGAAACTTCCTCATTAGGAATTGAGCTTTAGGTCCGGCCTCAACTAATTACACTGCCCTTTGCAAACCAAATCCAATACTTTATATTCTGAGCATTGCAAAAAACAAAGAGGCATAACACTCTTGTCAAAGAGCAGTCCAAGATCAAGAGCTTTTGTGTTGCCACGAGGACTAATGCATACCACACAACTTTTCTGCAAATTCTGCTCTTTCTCATAAAATGTCCCAAGTATCAATCTTTATCTATCAGCAGCATACCCAGTAAACATTGACTTTCTTGCTTCTTTTCCAACAAGAGTCCACATACGTCCTCTATGAAGGACCTTTGCTTTGAGAGTCGATTAACATTGTGTTACAATGACCAGGTTGACTAAAGAGCGTTGAACTAGAATTTTTGCAATATTTCGTTACCATTTGTCATGACTAAGCTCGGGAACCTAGCATTACAGAGAACAACCCTGTTTAGAACTCACTTTCGCCCAAATGGTTAAAATATCTCGAACCTACAGAAGTTTGTATGTCTTTTAACTTGTTCTTCTCGGGGAGGGAAATAATCTCCATTATTTATTGTTGGTGAGGTGACATTTAACATTCATTTTGAAGGTTCTTTCAAATTTAATCTACATTTCTGTTCAAACCAGCTAAAATTACACTTAAGTCTATGCTACATTGTCTGTTACAGCTATCCTTTGAACAATGTAAGTATTCTTTATTTTCCGGAGATGAGTTTTGGTTTTTTCAAGAATTGTACAACTTAAGGGAGTGTGGTCCTTATTCACTAACTGGAAGTCTAGATATAAAATGTGGTGGGAAATGTACTTACATAGAATATTGAAATTGCAGGACGAATATTTCTCGAGATTCTTGACACATATTTGAATCAAGAGTAACTTGTGATAAAGTTGAACCAAATTTAAAAAAAAAAAAAAACCTACAAGGAAAGGTTTTATTTCCCTTGGTTTCTCTGAAATGCCAAAAAAAATTATCATTAAATTCTTGTCCGTGCATCTCTTATTTTGAGTTTACTCTTCCAATACTGGTAAATGCTTTGTCCAGCACATATAAGCTTTAAATTTTATTTCTTTTAGCCCAGAATGTATGCCGTGTTGAGTCAATTTCAAGTGCATGTGTTGCTTTTCAAAGTAGCTAAGGATGTTGAGTTTACTATCTCAATTTTCGTGCATGCTTAGACAATCGCTTCCATTCATAATTTTTTTGATTAGTTAGTGGTTGTTGCCTACTTGTGTCACTGTTATTTGTTGTCATATTTAGCCCATCTCTTTTTGCATATAGTTAATGTGGCTAAGCTTGGTTCATATTAGTTTCTCAATGTGTTGGAAGCTTCTGCTTGTGAAATCAATACCCTCATATCTACCTCTTTCTACAAAGACCAATGGAATTAAACATAGATGAAACATTATTTTCTTGTCATCCATTGCCAAGTTGGATACACTGGAATGTTAAATGAAAAAGAAACCGTGTTCGATAAACCTTCAATTTTCTATTTACCATGCAGGAAAGTTTTCTATTATCACATTTGAAGAGTTTATTTCAATTGCTCTGGATGCACCCAGAGTCGTCGGAATATATCCAGAGATAAAGAATCCAGTATTCATCAATCAACATGTGAGTTCCTTATCCTCTTCTTGCTGCAAACCTGATGTAAATAAGTATTTTACATTGAAAAGAATTTCATCAAAAAGAATATTTTAGTGAGATTGATTTATCATAGAAGATATATTCAACCTTCCACATTTACATGCCTTCTTTCGACAGGTAAAGTGGTCGGGTGGTAAGAAATTCGAGGATAAATTTGTTGAGACGCTCAAGAAGTATGGATACAAAGGTTCTTATTTGTCAAAGCAATGGCTGAAACAACCAGTTTTTATTCAGTCATTTGCCCCAACATCTCTTACCTACATATCGAACCAGACCGACCTGCCCAAAATTTTTCTAATTGATGATACGACTCTACCAACTCAAGACACAAATCAGGTTTAGTTCTCCCTTTATCCTTCTGTTGGGGAATTTGCATTCACATCCTCTAAGGTTTTGGTCGTTGGCATCCTTCTCTCCTAAGGTTTGGCTTTTTGACAGACTTTCCCTTGGTACTATTTAGTCCAAGATTATGATAAAAGTTAAGTACAACACTAAGACACCCCAATTCTAATGTATACTCTTTTATTAAGTGCTACGTGTAATGCTCCCACATTGGTAAGGGAAGGGTTTCAAGACGAGCTTATAAATTGTGGTATTCTTTTCCCTGAGTAACCAGTTTTCTTGAAGTGGGTTGGGCGGTGAAGTGGTATTAGAGCAGGACTCTATTGATGCCCAGGGGTGGGATCCATGTGTGAGTTCCTGAAATAGGGTCGGCTCAAGGAGTGGCCTACACGAAAGCTTGCATAGGTAGGATGGGGAGTGAATGTAATACTCCCACATCCCATATTGGTAAGGGAAGGGTTTCCAGACCTACTTATATAGCATGGTATTCTTCCTAGACCTTATATAGCGCGATCTCCTTCCCCGTAGTGACTGGTTTTATAGGGGTGGGATGGTTTTTAGGGGTGGAATGGGCCCATAACATAGGGCCTTAGAGTTTGAATTTAGTCTCTAAATGTTTTTACCTTGTCTAAATAAATAAAAATGTCTTTGGTCAAGCTTAGCTACATTTTATGGTAACTGCCACATCCCATAAAAATCATATATTCATGGAAATCATCTTTAACACCCCACCCGTCCCCTCTCCAAGTTACCCACTGAAGCATTGTCTCCCATGTCTCTTTATGCGCTAAAAAGTTTTCTAATGCATTCTTTTGTGATTTTATCCATCAATACCATGTTCATCCCCTCTCTCCCTCTCTCTTATTGAAACTACTAAAATATAATTTTTTTATCCATAAAATCTATTTTTATCAAGTCTTAAGTCTTTTAGTTGTAGACAAATCTTGTGTGCCCCGTGCATTATTACATATAAAAAATGCATACCTTCCGTAAATGGGTTTATTTTTCAAATTACATAAAAGCTGACCAAATTCATATTCAGAGACCCTTTTCAATTCTACAAAGGGTATAAATTGATCTCACAATGAATAATTTTCAAAACGAAGTGAGTCCAAAATTTAAATTCTACGACCATCTTTAATAACATATATGATCAAAGAGAAATTGTTCATTTTGAAAAATGTAAATGAGTTATTTATCAAAATGGAAAATTACAAATAAAAAGAAGATCGAAATTTAAATTTTAGGTCCTTTTCTATCATATAAAGAATATAATTAATGCTTTATAAGAAAAAACATTGCGTGACTTAAAAAGAATAAAGAAAGACCTCTAGAGCAAGCTTTAAAAATATAAGTAGATCAAGCAAATAGTGGTAGCAATTGAAAAAAGTTGAATATGCACAACAACAATCTAAGGTCATATACCCTAGACCTTAGTTAAGCCTGTTGTGAATATAATTGGGAAAAGGGGGATGAATTAGATCAAATGGGGAAAGATGTATAAATGAATAATTTTCAAGACATTAAAAAGGGTGTTGGGCTAAGTTATTTAAAATATCTCCTATATCTTAGTAATGATAAATTTGTAATTAACATGGTAAAACTAAAAGAGTTTTTTAAGATCTTAAAAATAAGTTCCAAACTTCTTACTTTTTTTTTAAAGGATCTTATAAAATCCTAACATTTTGTTTTGAGGGCTTATAAGCATATCTCCTAAAAATTCTACCAAAACACTTTAGGACATCTTATAAGATCTGGAACATCTTATAACATGTTTTAAGAAGCTTATAAGCTCACCAAAACACCCTCTAAATGAGAGTTATTTTTCAAAGTTTCACATTTTTAAAGAAAATGTGCGAGAACTAAGTCCATGTATGACAACGCAAGCACTTTTCAACATTATAAAGAGTACAGATATTCACTTAGGAGGAATAATGCATAATTTTAAGAAGTATTTTCAATATAAAAGTTGACGAATACTGTTTACAATAATGAAGATTGATTTAAAATTTTAACTTTGGTCCTTCACTTCATTACAAAATTATGTATTTCAGAAACTATGTACCAACTTAACTTTTCTGAAGATTATGTTGTATTTGTGGTAGATAGATATTAATATATACTCTTGAGCCTCAAAATTTCAATTTTGTTCTCACCTTGTTTTAATTTTCTATTCTGAAAAATAACTCTCATACGATTCTTTCAAGTTTAAAATTATCCTTTGGTTCTATTAAGGATGTGGTCTTTTAAATAAAATTTATGAGAATCTATGACCCAAAGTGCCAAATGGGAGGTCATTGTTAAATATTCGAACCTTAGGAGATGTGGATGCAAATTTTCCCTCTATTTTTCTTTAGTTCTCTTTTTGTTTCTTTTTTCTTTGGAGGGAATATTGTTTACTCTTGTGGAATAAATGCTCCCTCCTTCCCAATATTATAGCTCTTGTCTGACTTGGCATGGAGGTTTAGATGGAGTTGAAAATGTAAAAATTTTGTGTATCTTTACTCGACTGCCTTCAAAGGTAAAGGTTGAGAGTTAGTGATATCAGATAAGTTGTTTAAATGAGAAAGTAGTATTGGAAAACAAAAATTTTCATCTTAGGAAATGGTGTCTTATTTTAGGACGTCCGAAAAAAGGAGTCGTAAATTTAGGACAAAAGAAGTATTAAGATTTTATGTTCTCATCTCTTATCTGAATAAGACCAGCATTTTTCGACAAAATCTACAACAAATCTTTTGCAACACCTAAACACTAAAGTTTGATATTTCTAATGCCCCATTCAACTCCCATCATGGATTTTACAATTGGAGAATAAATGCCTCAACTATTGTCAGAGCATTTGAAATAACTGGGCCTTTTAGCAATGGAATAGACTTTCCTGTGTTGGCTCTTTAAAGGACACAATCCCTTATTACTATCACAAATGGTCACACTTGGCCAAACTCTGTAATACAGTTGTTCTCATGTTGGAGATGTGAAATATTGTAAGATGGTAAATTGATTTTCCTTCTGACTGGTCAGTTTATTGCATTAAATACCAGGGTGTTAATTAGTGTTTACATAAGAATTACTTGATGGTTTAACTATTACATGCATGGGATTCACTTTACTGTTCAGTATCATTGGGCCTTTTCTCCACATGACAGAATTTTGAGCCTGGCATCTTTGTGTCTGCTCTGGTTATGTATACAAATTCTCATTCTGATACTAACAATGTCACACAAACACTTGAGTGTATCAGTCATTTTGGGAGATCACTTCAGATAATTATCTCGACTATATCAAGGAATATGTTGTGGGGATTGGACCCTGGAAGGATACTCTGGTAACTGCATCAAATAATTATCTCCAAACGCCCAGTGATCTTGTAGCCAGAGCGCATGCCCATAACCTTCAGGTACGAAATTTTTACTTTTCTGGGAAAGGATTAGAATAGTTTATCCTTTAAAGTTGGCAGACTTAGGCTTAACAAATTTTTGTGTTGTTTTCTATTTAACATTACGAAATTATAATATAGCACATCCTCCTACTTTGCATGCATTAGAGATGGCTGCTTTGTTCCCCATTATAAGCTGTCATAAATTATTTGAAGTATTCATGAAAATCTTCTTGATATATCGTCTCCTATAAATCAGTTATAGCAAGATGAAGCAGCATATTTGCAGCATTTGTGGAGAGAACTTCAAAATAAATGTGCATTTACATAAATACTTATGCTACAGTTACATTCTGCTTCTTTGCTTTATGTATAATGAGTCGATGCTTCTGTTGACACAGTACTCCTCAGATTTGTTGAAAGATTTTGGTAAAATCCTCAAGACAATAAATATTTTTTTTTTTTTAATTCAAGAGTGTATAATAAATATTGTAACTTTGCAGTTTTTAAAGTTTCAAAATATGTTCTCTTTATTTACAAGATAAATTGGTCATCTAATTATTGGTTACATATAAATCTATTTTTGTCCTGACTAAGAAAATTTTCAGAAATGAAATTTTTGCACTTTTAGGCTTATATATCAAAAATCATATGGACCATACATCTCTCTCTGTGTTCTTTTATTCATTCACGTACTTTACAATTGTGGGATGAAAAACTGAATGATTTTTAAGTGGGTACGATGGATCCTAAGCAACTTAGGTTCACCATTTTCGCAAAATAAAGATGGGTGCAAAGTAGTTTCTAGTGGAACCTATTGTGCCATGTTCTCACTTCTGATCCCCACAATGGACTTGAAGCATGACAAAATGGTATCAAAGCAATCATGGGGTACCATCAGCACAGGAGGCCCGATCGAATATGTACTATGTACTGTGGGCCATTATGGAGTGTAGAAGAATGGATATGGATGATTTTGATGTCCCACATGGATTGTGTGGAAAGAAGATTTGAATGGTTGATAATTGTGTACAATTGACTCTTCTATCAACTTGAGTTAACCGTTTTCATAAAATGGCAATGGTTGCGAAGTAATTTCTATTCATAAAACGAGTACGGTGCGAACTAGTTATTAATGGAGCCGATTGTACCATAATCTTACTCCAAACCCCCAACTTGTGGGCCCCGGGCTCATTGTTATGTTTCATTTGCAGTTATTTGATTTATTAATAGTGTAATGAATTTTCTCAAGATCTTAACTAGCTATGACATTTTATCCAGGTGCACCCATACACCTTCCGCAACGAGAATCAGTTTTTGCACTTCAACTTTAGTCAGGACCCATATAATGAATACGATTATTGGATAAACAAGGTAGGGGTTGATGGACTCTTTACAGACTTCACAGGGAGCCTCCATCAATATCAGGAATGGACTAACCCTTTCTCATCTGGAGAGGAAGATGCATATAAACTCCTAGATAAGATTGTCGCAATGATCTCGAAGTTCAAGCACACCTAGATTTATTCTTTGTTAGGCTTATCCCAGCTATTAGACTGGGCTTGCAGAAATTTGCCGTTGTTGTAGCTTTTCTGTTTTAGTCCCAGAGATGTGCCTTCAAAGGGCTGCCAAACTCCTCCAAAAATCAGAAGAAATGGAACTACATTTTTTTTTTTTTGCTGGAGGTAATTTGGGATGGAATAACTAAAGATGAGTTGTAAAGAATGGGAATATAATTCGTAATGGTTTTTTCAAAAACAACATTCCATGTGGATCTCAGTGTATATAAAAGTTCAATGCATTAGAGTTGGCTTTTCTCCTTTAGGCCAAACCTTTACCTTCTTGATATCATATCATGAACCTTGTACTATGTTCAATTCTTCTTATGATGGATTGTTATCAGCAAATGTCATTCTCAGGCAGCCAAGAATAGTGCCCAGTGCAATGTACTTCTAATAGTATGGTGATGGGGCTCATTCAATTTATAACTGTTTGCTGTTACCACTGTTGGTGTAAACAGCTTAAAGATGTGGTTCAACTGGTGTGTTTAACTCCAAGCTGGTAATGAATTACCAGGAAAGACCCTTCAATTTTTAGTCCAACCTCTACTTACATAGGTCAATATCAGTATGCTGCTTAAGTGCATAAGCTGCATTTGTTTGAGGTTTAGTTACTTGATCAAAGAAAGTATAATGTTTAGAAAAATAAAATGTAAGAGTAAGAATTACCATTCGGTGCTGCATAATGATCGTCCAAAGTAAGATATTTCTACAGAAAAGGCCCTACTGAACTGATCAAAACAATACTAGCATATATTACAAGCATTGCTAACAATACCCTATTCATTTCAAGCCCTGAATAAACAAAAATCTGGTTTAGAGGCAGCCCATCAATTAAACAGCACGGTCTACAAAATGTACTATGCAACTATTTAGATATTTTCATCTTGGATATTTCTTCATGCAAATACTTGGATTCAGTTGCATAATCAATGGGAGCTACAGCCCTGATGGTTATCCTCTGCTTCTTCTCATTATTGTACTCGTGTGGAGTAACACTAACTCGGAAAAGGTGAGGAACCCATGTGGCTTCCTTCAATTTCATTTGATAAGAACTGTCTCCATCCTGAAATTTGTGAAATTAACAAAGGAAAATTAGCACTATTTACCATTACAGAAGCAGTGAGCACCGGCCAACAAGGAAAATGGACCATTTTTCTCAAAATGGAGGTTGCATAATGCTAACCTGAGATTTTAACTCATTTAGCTCATCTGCTGTGCATCCAATTATTTTCTCAGCTTGTTCATTGAAGACTGAGAGATAGGCTTCACCACTTGCATCAGAAACTTTAACCACCATTATGTATCTGTAATAGGACAGAATGATTTTGGTATATGCATAAACAAATTTGATAAATAGCTGAAAGTAGATGAAATATTTCCCAAGTTACAAACCTCAAACTGCAATCTTCTTCGTTCTTCTGGCACCCTTCACACCAATAGCCAGACCCAACAGCTTCAGTAACCTTCTTGTTACATGTCTTGCAAGCCCGGTACCACATTGCTTGATCAGGTTTGATGTAGCTAATGTATGCCTTAATGCAGAAGAATACAGGCTGTGAAGAAGAAACAAATCATGTTAGAGTAATAATGAGTATTACTAATATATTATTTTTATCATATTTTTTTTACTTTTTTATTATTATTTTTGTTTTCCTATGTCAAGTTATATAACATTGCACTTGACTTCACCATAAACATTATACTGCCAAGTTTCAACTAGAGAATCTAATCACTTGCTATTAAATTTATGAAAATCTATATGGTACAGTAGTACATGTAATTAATTAATTGTCGAAAATTCTATGTACTTCTTAAAACAGCAAAGCTGTAAGAAGATCTGAAAACATGGTACCTTGTCCTCTCCAAAGGATGGGTTACTGGTGATATGAGCTAGGGAGACTCTGTCAGAGTACATCGATTGAGCTCCACTTTTTGTGGAAGGGCTTAAGCCAGAACCTATAGCAGCCAAAGAAGTGTCTTTTCCTTCAGATTCATACCTGTATGCCATTACAACCATCAGAGCATAGAATTGAGAAGGTTTGACAAGTGGAGAAGAGGTTAAAAAGGAATTTTTCTATTGACACAAGTATTTCTTACCAAGATCTCAACTTTTTAGCTTCCGGTGTGTCTGGATTGACTACTAGAATGCTTTTGCTCAGTGCTGATAATGATACACCTGAATCAACAATGAAGTGAATTGTTCAGCTGACATCATCAGGATAATCCAATTTCATCTGTGATAAGTAACACATTATTTTCATTACCCTGAAAGTCACCAACTCGAAGGGATTTTATTGCAACTACAGGAGATTTATCAGACATATCCAGCAGTTCTTGTCCTACATTTGTGGCAAGATCATTCCATAGAGACACCACCACAGTTTTCTTCCTGGAAATCATATGTAATAGTGTAAGGTTTAACATGTAAATAAACTACAGAAACAATCAATATGACAGAAAATGGGGGCATACGTCTCATCAGCAATGGTTATATCACGCTTTGGAACAGTCTCATTGTTGCTCTTCCTTCTAATACTCATTGTAGGAGATACATTCTGAACCACTCCAATAACATCTGTAACAGTAAAAAGGCTCATTATGTTGCTGAAGATAGAGAATCAAGTATTAAGTAGATATAAAGAGGCCTCTTACCAACAAGCTCCCTGCCATTGACATACGGGCCTAGTTCATCAATAGGGACAAAATTGAATTTTGTTTCAGGAATAAAAGTTGGCTCATTGTTGGCTTCCTCCACTTCAGAATTTTCATTTAAGGTCATTTCATAATCATTTTGTACAGTTTTGAATTGCTTGTTTGCCACTTTCAGGGTTCCTTTTGATATGTAATAGACCTTCCCCATCTGGAACTTATCAAAGAACTTCCTTGCAGCCTCATTAAACATTGTTGCTTGTATTTGCGTGCCCTGAACCATAATGACAAATGTGACACCTCAGTTACCGTATAGAACTAATAAATATAATAAGTTTTCAACATCTCACAATATCTAGCTTTTCACTCACATCTTCATCTGTCAACTCTACATTGAACACACAGCCTTCTCCTCTAGCATTCTTGTAAGACCGCATGTTTCCTTTGCCTGTGACTCGAACTTTTATTGTCCAGTTTCCTTGATAAGGATTCAAAGAAACAAGTGGCTGGATTCTTCGTGTCATCGCCATTCGTGCAGCAGGTGCCAGACTGCCATTAATCACATGTAAGAACCAACCCCTCAAATAGACTTAAATTTTTGTGAGATTGAAATATATGGATTGTGGCATTGTCTATAAAAGAATCTAAATACCCTTGTAGCAAGTTATAATCAGTGAATTAGAAAAGCAAAACAAAAACAGAGAAAAGAAAACCTTACTTTCCATGTTGTTCGTGAACTATTTGTGCAGCAGATTTAGTCACAACTTCTTGCTTTGGCTTCAAAACAATAACAGCAGCTTCATTCTTCACTTCACCCTCAACATCCATTTCCTGCTTTGGCTTCAAAGAAATCCCACTTTCCTCAGTTTTCACCTGAGCCTTGTATTCTGCCTCAAGCGCAGGAGACACAGCCTCACATTTTGATACAATCAGGAACCTAAAGTAAACAAAAAACATTTATGATCAAATAAAATGTTAATATTCATCAAGAAGTACAAAGAAACAACAGAAAATTAAGCAGAAGAAGAGCAAAAACCAAAATTTACTTCTCATTCTTTGTCGGGATGTCATTGAGAGCGTAGTCAAGAACACGAATGAGACCCAAATTCTGGATGTTCCCAGAGGTTACTTCTGATGACAAAGCGGATTGCAGCAAAGCCCTCACCTTCATTTTCCCATCATTTGCCACAAACCTGCAATAATTTGCCAAACCATTTTACAAATGAGACTCTTAGAACCAAATCTCACAATTTTACAAATTGAGACTCTTAGACCCAGAACTTATGTCTCAACATCAATGAATCATTTTACACACAAATCATTTCTACTAAATTCATAAAACAGATCTCAGCATTTTTCAAGTAATTAATCAATCATTTTTGGCCGAAAAAATTGCTTCCTTGCAGTTTGACTTCTTCACTCATTGATATTAGCATAACTCAAGAAACAGATCTCAGCATTTCAAGTAAAATCACAATCAATTTCCCCCTAGCCCAGATCTCGCCTATAAGCACCCATGCAGTAGATTTCTCGCACTTAAAATTCTCTTCATCAATATACACATAAAAACCCACAAATCAAATCTATAAGAAAATTGACTAGATCAAAGGTAACACGTACATGTACTTGGTGCCAGTGGGCTTGAGGTCGAGCACTTGTACAATGATTTCCGGCAAATCTGAAGAAGAATCAGGGCATGGGTTCGCTAGAATAATCGATATCGCATCTGGGCTCACTGTTTTTGCCATTTTTTTATTTATTTTTTTTGCCCTTCTCTTTTATCTCTTTCGAGAATTTATAGTAAAAGAGAACAAAAACAGGGAAAAACCCAAATCTAGTTTTGGTTGGAGAATGGAAGAAAATGTGAGAGAGATGAAGAGAGGGTGAAGGGGAAATAGGGGCATTTTGTATATGCTCAAAATTGGCGCGGAAATTTTTGGAGGGTTTTTCTTGAAGTTCTTTTGGGAGTAAGCGGGAATTTTTTCGTTTGGATTGAGGATTTTCGAATTTGCTGAGGAAGTTTTGGCGCCATGTCGCGGGTGTGATTTGTTTTCCTTTCTGTTCGAAGTGGCGCCAAATATTTACAGTAATTTCACTTAGCCCCGAGTTTGAAGAATTAAATTAAAACTTAAAACAAGGTTAAAAAATCTTAAGAATTCGGTTTGTTTAACTTGCTCGAGTAATAGGAATGAAAATCTTAGGAACTGTCGATTCTCCATAATACAAAGATTCAAGATTTTTGACCCGCAAACATATAATCACTTATCGAAATTATATTCAAATAAGAAATGTATAATTTCAATGATGAGCATAACTTATTTTAGTTATAATTTTGTACATATGATCAAATTAAAACTAAGCAAAATAAAACTTGTATGTCAATTCTTTTTTAAACTCCTAAATTTTAATTTCAATAGAATTGTAAAATTATCAAAATTCTGCGAACAATATTTTGAAACAAAAACTAACCCATCTTTCATACACTAGACTAGGTAACATGTTAATACAAGATAATGCCTAAAAGTCATTGTTTCGTACTCAAGGAAGGATGTCTTGGTCGATTGATAAGACTAAAGTCCCCAAACTCCACAATTAGTCAAATGTAGATTTGAGCTTGATATCATGGAGATAAAGAACATATCTAACTTACAAAGAAATAGGATCATTGAGATACTGCAACAAATAAGAAAGATGTCTTGAAGATATATTCATATCCATAACATTTGAAGATCAAGTTTTTAGATACTTCAGTGATGCTGCATAAAAGGAGTTTGAACGCAAATAACGTGATTGAGTTTTGGCCCCACAAGCTTGGTTTCAAGAAATCACATATTCATCATTGAGACGTGTTTGAATACAACACTCTTCTAAAGAAGATGATGAGCTTTTCGGGAGAAAAGCCAAATTATCAAGAAGAATAATTTGAAACATCGGTTTGATGTTTTAAGGGATTTTAATATTGCAAAGAGTTCAATAACTTAAAGTTGATGAGATATCGCATAACAAGTTAAATTAATTGATTCATACGATAATAGATTCAATTATTAAATGGAGTTTTTAATTGAATAAGTCATAATGTTGTATTTATTATGTTAATTATTAAATTATTCATTATATGGATGTAATCCCGTACAATAGGTTTATCCGAACCACAAAAAAAATTGACGTCCATTTTACTTTCTGCAGTATGTTATTACTTAATTAGGTTACGTTATATCATAATGCTACAATATAACAACTGGATTAATTAACTTAAAAGTGTGTAAAATCATTAGATAATAGATCTTTCAACTTTAACACTAATTTCTTTCTTTTTTGGGGTTTAGAATTATTGATTGTATTTATTGGTCTTGAATTATGCATAATATTTAATTGGTCTTTGATGATTCTATTTAATTAGTTTTGAATCTTAAATCGAATGATGCGATTCAATATTATTCGCAAAAACAAAAAAACTTCACTATCTCACTTTGTACCATTCAATTATATGACGGCGAAATTATAAAGCAAAATCACAAATTAATTGAAGTTCGAAGTTTTCCATTTTAGATAGAATAATGCTCAACAACGAAAATTCTCAAAGACAATTATAGTTATTTTGAATCCTAAGTAAGTGTATAAATAATAAAAAGACTAATTTAATAGAAAATAGTAAAATTAATTATTAATTAATAAGTTACCGTATATTGAGGGGAGATAATATTTTAGATTAAAGTTCAAGTTTGGATTGCGCCCCAATATACTTCAACTTATATATTTTTTTTAAAAAGGAAGCGCAACTTTAAATTACACTCCAAATCATAATTTCTACAAGCGCAACTTAGAGTTGCACTTCCAACTTAAAAGGAAGCGCAACTTTAAGTTATGCTTCTATTGCATATATATATATAAAATTTATATATACACATAATTAATAAAGATAGAAATATACACAAACACATTTCATTATACAATATCATTTTAATAAATAACATAAATTTATATTATTTAAATAGTTTTTTTTACTTAGTATATAAATATTTACCTATGTATTTAAATATTTCAATAAAGATAGAATAAATATTTATACATTTACATTTGTTTATACAATATTTACATTTATAATACTTAAATAGTTGTTTATAATCAAATATATATTTATATTAAATAACTTAATTTAATATATTTGATCAAACTTTATAAAATAAATTATTATTTTAAACTTAAGGACAATTTTAAACAAATAAATTACTTGTAACAATACCATTTTTGCTTCACAATCACACAATTAATTTTGTTGAATAATAGTTATAGTACTGAATATATACATTATAGAAGTTTTAAAAAATAAAAAATAACAAAAAAATACTAAAAATAGTATGTCGATGACGTTATTGTCTACCTCTGCGTTCATTCTCAACAGCAGCAGTATCAGTATCATGTGATTGATTTTAGGTCGGATCATCAACATATATACTATTATAAAAATTGAAGCTTGGGCGACCTGATGAAATTGTGGATCTCGATTCTCTACGATCATGATACGAGTTCTCTAGATATGGAAATGCAGTAGGCGAGACAATAAACTCTCCGACCAGAATCGTATCCTGGATGCTGTTGAGCAAACAGTGTATGCGACATGCCAAGATCTGAATTGAGCAGTGTAGAGAACAATATCGTAGATGGCGGCATGCCCTAATACGGAGTGAACATGTTGTCCTGTTGTGCTTGTTGACGCACATAATAGTCTGCAATATTGTTCATACCGTGTGATACATGGTGTGTCAAAGTAGATGGACTCGCCTCATCTGCTACACTAAACATAAATAGATGAGGGATGTCATGAAACGTAGTAGTATAGCTAGTAAATATAGGGCCTGTTGAGGTAGAGAAACCCGTATCATCTACTACGCTACTACATCTCCTATTCCTCCTATCTCTGTCTTCTAGTAGTGGCACTGACATATTTACTGCATCTTGTTGTCTACGTAGTAGGCATCTCAGATCATCAGTGGCATGTATAGCTTCACTCTATAACTGCGTAAGTGAAGCTATATCTTCCTCATTCGCACCATCAACACTAAGCCTAATCCTATCTACCGCCATACTCTGAAATACATGTAAAAAATAATAATATTAAAGAATATCATTAATAGGATACATACACATTATAAAAAAATATATTATTAATGAAAAAGTACCATAGCTTCTAAAACTGAAATGTGTGAAGGTTGGTACCCCTTCTACATAGGCGAATGGGATGGTGATATTATACAATATGTAATCCGATCGTACCAATCCATATGTCAAAGCTCAGTACTGTCGGACCTAGTAATAGGAGGGCTGACAACAATAAGCTGATGTTTATCTGCCCACTGTGACACATACTTGCGGTGATATCGAGTCAAATCCTTTCCACTGTATCCCCTACAGTCTATATCGTGTAAAGTCTCCTCGTATGGTGGTATATCCGGTGGAATATACTGACGCATGCCAAACTATCGTATAACCCGCTCTGGGTGATGGAACTCCACAATGGTGTAGTTGATCAAAGGACAATGCATTGTTTTGAAAATCAAATTGGGCCGACCGATTCAATCAAAATTGGAGGTTTGTCCAATCTAGTAAAGGTTATAAAATTGGATTTTCAATTTAAAAGGTCAAACCGGCCAAAATCGATCAAATCGGTTTGAACAGTTTTTTATTTTTATTTTTATTTTAAAAAAATAAATTTAATATTTTGTTATATTTATGTGATTATTTGAATTTTTTTGTGTGTTTTGTTAGATATTTTTTAGGTAGTTATTTATTTATCTTTTACATTTAAAATGTATTACATAATAATTAGTCTATTATATTATCATTTTACATAATATAATAATAATATATAATCAATTTTTATTAGACCGGACCGACTGCTGATTGAATCGATTTGACAAGTTGAACCGCTAATCGTTAACAAGATCGATTTGGTCACCAGTTCAATTATGAAATCACTGGACATCGAGATCTCCATAGTAGCGTGTTACATGTTAGACCCAACACCATAATATCTGGTGAACTCATGTCATATGACTCCCAAATAAACTGCAATTAATAAATGCATCAATTTTTTGTTGACATATGAAAACAAAAATCAAATTTAAACAAAATATTGAAATTTGCTCAGCTCTCTATCAGTCATTTTGTTTAATATATATCTAATAATCTTGGTAGAATGACTCGCCGTTAAGCTATAATACTACATTCACCTATATGCATATTAAAATAATCATTAATTAACAATCACAAAATATTAGTGGAACTTAATATTAATTGTTATTGAATGATATCTTGCACCGTTATTAATTGTTATTAATTGTTTCAACATTCTAATGTGAAATTTCAAAAAATGCTCTTGACTAGAGCTTGAAACACCTGCATTAAGGTCATTGATGCCAACACTTGTTATCCCTTGCGTGACAATAGTCATATCATACACATTGTCATATCTTAAAAATGATGAATACTGATAATACTCATTGTTTGACGGTATCTCAAGTACAATATTATACACCATTTGCTCTGCCTCAGCATAAATATCTACAAATTGATTTTCCCTCCCCGGATCCAAGAAAAACTCCAAATCTTCGTCATTGTTTATTGATATTAGTTGTGACATATTGTTACAATAGTACTTATCAAATAATTTCAATAAGAACTGAATATCGTCAATGGCCGTTATCTGATACACTTTAGTAATTTGATAAACTGTCGTACGAGACATTCTCATAACTCTAATTATATGACGATTATATGTCATTAAATAAGCATCTTATATAATTTGGCCTCCAAAGTGGACCAGAACATCGATATTGTCCCTATTTGACATAACTTCATAAATATGAATATATTAGTAAACTATATTATTTAATTATTACACTAATATTTTAAGGTTATTAGTAAATTATTTAAATAATTAATTGTTAATATTAATTTTTTTATATAATAAAAATTAGTAATATTATAAACCACATAAATGTAGTGAAATTTAAGTTTTGAATAACTGGAGTAATTCGTTGCAGGAAACCTTATTCTAGTGAAAAAATTAGGATAGTCATGGGGAAGATTGCCTAAATACCTCAATAATTTTGACAAGTTCTAGAATTTACTTACATTCCTATATATTTTAACATGCAAATGAAGAATTAATGAGTGTGATTAGAGTATAGATGGATATTCAAATTAGTTAATAGATAATATTAAAATTGAAATTTTCAAGTCAAATGACAAATATAAAATATAAAATACAAAAAAAAAACATGCACGCAAAAATCAAATCAACTAATATATGATATTAAAGTTGAAATTTTCAAGTAAAATGATAAAGATAAAGTATAAAAAAAAAACATGTACGCAAAGGTTGACTTCTCCACATATATAACATGCTCTTAAATATGTAATTTCACATGTCATTGTATAAAAAGTTACTAACATTGCAACATAATTTTATTTATTCAATATAATAATACATTTAGTTCATAATTATTATAATAAAATACACATATTATAAGTAAAATATTTATGGTACATGTAATGTTACACTTAAAATTTGGTTTGCGTCGTACTTTAATCCCTCGCACAAATGATATTTATCTGAACGAAATACAAAAATATGAATTATTCTATTTATCTTTGCAAAATAAAAAATAAAAAATAAAAAACTTACACTGGAGTAATTCTAAAAGAATAAATGCCTGATGAAGTGGGATGCAGCCCGGGAAGTGGGGAAAGGGGAGAGAATGAAAAAAAAAAAAAGCAACCGGGTGGAGAAGTGGAAATAGGGACAAACATAATTAATTGGGGATGTGGAATTGGAGTGGGGAAATGGAGGGGTGGGGAGAAGATGGGGAAGTGAAGTGGTGGAGAGGGAGAGACGCAGGGGGAGTGAAGGGGTGGGGAAGAAAGGGTCCGCCTCTCTTATAGGAGAGGCAGACCTCGTCTTTTTTTTTTTATTTTTTTAATCAGGTTGCGCTTTAAAGGATAGAAAGTACAACCTCGGGCTGCACTTTTTGCGCCTTGGTTAGAAAGCGCAACCTGTCCGCAGTCAGTGAAGGACTAACCCCTCGCTGACAAAAAGGATGCAGACCACGCCTGATTCAAATTATAGAATTTGAATTGAATATATAAGTTTCACTTGCGATATTTAGATAAAATTAAAAATAAATAAAACTCTGTGACCACTAACTTTATTTGCACTTTTAGGCAAAAACGTGACCTCTAGTTATGCTTTTGCCTAAAAAATTCACATTCCCCCAATTTGCCACAAAATGTTAATAAACTATTAAATATAGTATATTCCATTAAATTAGTCAAATAAAAAAACCCATAATTGAGAAATTCTTCTCGCATATGATAATTTATAATTTTGTTGGTGGTAAGTTAGGCAATAGGTAGACAAATACTTCAGCTATATTTAATTATGTTTTGGTTGTTTTGGAAAAGGAATTTTAGAGAATGAAGAGGGATTGAAAGTAATATTTATTTGTGTATTGTCAGGAAAAAAATTTAATGTAACAATCAAATCATGCATGATTTTGTTGCCTAGTGTCATATTAATATTTTTTTAATGTTATATATTATATTTTAAAATGTAAAAATTAAATAATATATATTTATAATAATTAATTAATGTACAATTGTGAAATGTATTGAGCTCCATTTTTATTTAGGGGAATGATAAATTTATTTTAGGGAATGACTTTGCTACTTCATCCTCAACTAATTGAGGGGAAGCACCACTAATGCGCAAACTGGCCCGGTTGTCTTTAAAATTCTACATGACTCAGCTAGAGCTCTACTCCAAATCGTTCTCAATAGATACCGAGCTCCAACCTTTTGGCTCATCACTTAATAATTATAAACTTAAATATAAACAAATTGGGACAAACAATTAAGAGGGTATTTTACAAATCTTTAAAATTTCTTATAGCAAAATAAAAATTAATAAAATATTGTACAACAATTGATAAAAATTCTAAAAAATTAATTTATAAACCATTAAAATAAGATTTTAAAATCTCATAATTTTCTTTTAAAAAAATAAAAAATCCAAATTTATATTAAAATTTTAACAATATTTTTAAAATGTTAAATTATTAATAAACACAACAATTTATTTTAAACAAAATTTAACATCTTATAAATTACAAATAAATCTTATAATTATGAAATATATAGAAACTTGGAAGTCCGCTTTCCTTCAACAATGAGAACAGCCATTTCGACAAAGTACAAGCTAAGACATCAAAATGGATTACTGAAATCAACAAACTCAGACATCGAATTTAATTTTGATAGACAGCTACTAAAAACTGTAGATGGCAGAAGTAAAAACTTTAATATGAATCTAACAAAATCCACAACCATGATCATTCACACACACAGAATTCTGGAAGGCATGCATCAGATCCACATACAGAACTGAAAAAACCCAAGTTCAACCTAAGGCATAAGGACTATCCATTTTCGTGTTAGCATTAGAGGTTAATCTAGCTTGGCATGAGAGTAACTAGCAGCAACACAGGAAAACGCTAAAGTAATTGACAAAACCTGGTGCTAATAAACTGACATGGGATAATAACATTAATTAAGAAAAAAATTCATTCAAATACTTAATCCAGTATTGAAACACAAAAACTGAGTGGGGAAACTTAATCCAGTCTGATTTTTCGTCTAATATTTAGCTAGAACAGCTAAGGGCAATGTAAATGTAAATCCCGACAAAACAAGGCAAAACCAACAAGTTTCCATTTCCCAATCAGGACGCTTAGAAAAGGGAAGTTCCTTTGCCCTTCTTATCTCCACCAATTTCAAAATGCTTGCACCTCTGCAAAGCCAGCAACATAAACCAGTGGTAAGTATAGAGAGGAGATATTACCAGAAAGAAAATGTAAAATGAAACACCAACCTTGATAGGGTGCTGTGATACATGTTTGCAACCCTGGCATTGCAGCCTTAGCACAATCTTCTTAGTTGTTTTTGCCTTATCAGAAAAGACAATAATCGGAGTCATTTACACAAGAATGAAGATCTCTACAAACGTAACCTCCTGATATGAAGAGCACATTTACACAATATTCACAACAACTCTTTCAGTAACCTTTCTTATTTCCTAGTACATTCAATTATCTACATGCTTGTATTGTTGGTAATAAAGGTTTCCTCTCGATGGTGAATTTAAGTATTAAAATGAAATTAATAAGATAATCATTTTCACCTTCTTGTGGAAAACGGGCTTGGTCTGGCCACCATAACCTGACTGTTTGCGATCATAACGGCGCTTTCCCTGAGCAGCTAAGCTGTCTTTTCCTTTCTTGTACTGGGTGACCTTATGCAAGGTGTGCTTTTTGCACTCCTTTGATTTGCAAAAAGTTTTCTTTGTCTTCGGAACGTTCACCTGCAATCACAAAGCCAATAATAGATCAATAACATCCAAGCACATGAAACAAGACTGGCTGACAGCTCTGCAGATATACAAACATCAAATACACCACATCCATGTAAAAAAACCTTTGAATTAATAATACCCTCCCACTCCTTGGAATTACAGACAAGTGAACTATAGTCATCAAGTTCTGCAACAAGCAAAATTAAAACCAAATTCTGCGAAAGTAAAAAAACATCTAAACAAACAATAGGACAAGTTGCACACAAGCAGCAAATATCATATCCAAGTACCAAATCTAACACATTTTGTTCAATGAAATCACATTAGATTAGAGAGATCATCATTTTAAGAACCTGGCACCTATCCACAGATTCAGAACACATCACACACTGGCACATCACTCGACAAGTCTAAAAAATACTATCCAAAACATAAAAATGCGCCCATTCACAAAAGCATCAATAAAGTCCTAGAAAACAAAGATGCTCCAAGTGCAAATCATCGACCAAAAGCACTAGCTAATAAAATCAAACTATTGTTTCATCTTGCAGGTATCTATAACTACCATCCCAAATGATATCTCATAGGACAGTAGCTCAAAACAACAATGATTTTCAATGATTTACTCCCCGTCACTGAACACCAAAAGCTAAAGTTTGATTTCTCATTTCTGCTCAAAACGCAGCTCAAATTAACAATTAAAAAAATCGGAAGTCCTTAATAAACAAAAATAAAGAATCTCGGAGCAGAAAATTTGATAGATAAGCAATTCCCACAACTCAGCTTATTTAATTCGAACTTCCCTACAATCAACTTATACCAAGTTCTCTAACATCTCTTAACAATAGCACGACTGTTTACGAGCAAAACAATCCAGCATCAACTATAACATATGCAGAACAGTTACAAATAAGCTGAAGGTGTAGTAATGCTCGCAGGGAGAGAGAGGGAGAGAGAGATTACCATGGTTGACGACGGAGAGAGTAAGCCTGCAGAGTGGTGATTCTGTTTTCTGCAAAATGCCGTCTGAAACCCTAGCAATCCAATGTCTGCTGGTATTTTATAGCAAAATTAGGGTTTGTTGTGTGTAAGACAGTGCTTCAATGGGCCGGCCCAATTAACTAATTCTCTCATAAAATGATAACCCATTATGAAACTGGACCTTATTTAATTATTGGGCTTCAATTCACGGGCTTGGGTTGTATACAAATGTTGGCAATTTAATTGTACGTTAAACTTAATTGGGGCAAAAGGACTCATTTACACTTAACAAGTAGCATTGCATTAAATTTTTGTTATTTAAAACTCGTATATAATATGTACGTATGAATAATTATAAAAAATATTTTTATTTTTCATACATATTCTGAACTGTCGAGTAATACTTCATAATTTTAGGTGAAACGTTTAGTACACACACACACATATATACATATATATATATATATATATAATCTAAAAATTATTTAAAAATTATTTATAAATTTTAATGGAATATCATATAATTAAAAAATAAAAATCATAATATTATGAATATATTAATTATTATTACATAGTTATCCTTAAGTTATGTTATAATTATAAATTAAATAATATAGAAATACATATAAAATAATTTTGATATACTTTAAAAATAAGTACAAACATAATTTATATAAAAATAATATCAAAATAAGTTGTATTTTCACTCTTGAATAATTCTTTTACATTTGTATTATACCCGTATGTTTATGAATTCATATATTATCCATTTTTATATTTTTAACAGATTTTTTCATTCATAATTTTAATAAAAATTTATAAAATACTCGTATGTAATAAATTTATCCGTTCCGTATTTAACAAACTAGATAGTAAACTAGTTGATTGTTCCTCCTTAACAACAAGAATAAGAAAAAGAAAGAAGGAAGATTCATGCTCTACCCTATGTTATCCATTTTTATATTTTTAGCCGATTTTTCATTCATAATTTTAATAAAAAAACATAAAATATGAATATTGTTAAAAGAAAACTAATTCTAAATCTGAATATGAAGAAATAAATACATTCTGAATATAAGAAGTTTAAGGGTAATTTCATCTAAAATTAGGGTAAAACTTAATAGTTGTGTTTTTGGAATGAAAAGTTAGTGGAATGAGTTTTTAAATAGAAAAAAAAAATCACAAACTTTTTAGATATAAAAATTTATTTTGTGGGATTTTCAGTAACTTTCATTTTCCTTGCGTATGTACTTTGGTTTAGATATAACCCAATAGTGAACTATCAAATAATAATTTTGGGGTCGTTTAATAAAAAAGACTGGCATTAATAAGTTCTTAACTTGATATCTTGTACCCTTATTCAAAATGACCCAATAAAAAGGACTCCTCAAAATGGCCATAGAAGTTCATTAATCTTAAAAAAAAAAAAAAACGAAAAAAATAGTATTGATACAACTACTATAAGATGTTTTGGAATTCAACCTAGTTATTTGGAGATAAAGTTTGATTATGATTATTAGCTTTTATGGATTTAATTTTAATTCCTTTGTATTGTAAAATTAGGATTCATTGTTATAAGAGTAGTAGTGATCAAGTAATTTTTTTTTCTATAAATAGAAATCATTTCCATTTACTTTAGATTACTTCTAAGATATTTTTAAATCACACGGTGGCCAATACAAAAGAATTGTGAAATACTTTTGAGTTAGGAGTGGATAGATAATACAAAAGGGTCATGAGAAAATTAAGAGTGATTGTACAAATATTTTTTATTTTATTGGTGTAGTCACATTGATTTTGCACTAGCAAAACCATTGACTTTTCCCAATAACCCTAGTATAAATAGGTTTCCTACCAATCAAATATTCAATTGGGACTCCCAAACCTTTATCATCCCAGCACTCCAAATTCCCAGTAATCCCACAAAATCGATCTCTCTGAAAGCCTTATTCCATATCACCACCACTTGAAAATTGGCCAATTAAGCCTTTTTTAACCACAAAGCAAAAGAGCATGACCAATTAATTGGCTTATTACACCCCAAAATACCAAATAGCCTCCCCTTCTAAGTTATCCCCTACAACTAATTTCACTGCAAACTTTAATCTAGCCATTAAACAAGGCTATGAACACAAAAAAAAAAGAGCCTAAACACAACCACACTTGAGTAAATCCACAAAAAGTTAAAAAGGGGACCACTATAATGGACCGCGCAACCCTCTAGAGAGCCGCCTCACCCGTCAATCTAAATCAAGAGATTTAACCTAAGAAAATAACACCCAAATCCAAAAAAGAGAGAAGTAGCTTAGAAATCTGTGTGGCCCTCCAAATCACCCATTTTTGCGTAAGTCCGTCAGTGAAGAATGAAGGGCACACTTAAGGGTGATCACAGTGCGATTTAACGTTTTTTTTTTTTACTAATTTAAATTGAATTGTTCTATGCGATTTTATTAAATATTAATTTCAAATTGCAAGTTTACTAAATAAAAGTTTAGGATGATTGCGGGCGGTTGCACGGTTTTAAACAACAAAAATAAATTATGTGATTGCAAAAAAAATATATTTTAATATTTTAAAAAGATAAAGCAAATGCGAAATAAGTGAATTCAATTCTAACATGTAATATCAAAATTACATGGATTGAAAGATTATATCTTAGCAATATCAAATCAGCTAGCATATTCAAAATTACAAACCTAATAAAATTATATTTCCTTTGTATTAATCATCTAAGCTTGCATAAGAGCTTGATCCATCCAACTCTGGAAGATGAATAAATACTCATTACTATAACTAAGAAACACTTGAAAGCATGATTAAAAAATAGACAAAAAAATTGAAGTGTTTTACCTTTTTCTAACTCCGCAAATTGTTCAACATTGTCCATTATTGTGCGAAAATCAATTGGAAAAGGTGTAACATGTAACCAATCTTGAGAGCATATGAGGGCTTCTACCATTTTCGGAGATAGAAAGCTTCTACTATTTGTTTTCTTATTGTTTTCTCTTTGTGGTTCTCAATAATGCAAAAGTTTATGATTCTTTTGTGCAATTTTCAATCACTGTCTATCCAATGTGCAGTAAGACACATATAATTTAAGTTGTGCAATGAAGTCCAAGTATCGGTGGGCAAGCATACTCTTTGATTTTTCAAAACCCTTTTCTTTTTTTTTTCTTTTCAAGAAAATTTTTTATGCAATCCCTAGCAACAGTATGCCTAGATGGTACTTCAAACTTTGGCTCTAAAGCTTGACAGCAAGCTTTAAACCCTTCTCCTTGCACAATCTTAAAAGGCAAATCATCGATGATTACCATTTTAGCAAGACTTTTCCATACTTCTTCAAGATTTAAAGCCTTTCCTTTAATGGTAGAATTATCATTTTGGTTGCTACACACACTTTTATAATCATGCATAGTATTTTGTGACTTATCTAATTTAAATGGATACTTATTGCACAAAGACTCCAAATGTGTCCACATACTAGTAGTTCCATTAAGTTTTGGATGAGTAGCATAGCTCGTGCCACAATAGTTGCATGCAGCTCTAAGTAGGTTACTACTTTCTAATCTAGTAAAGTGATCCCATGTTTCAGAGGTAATCTTTGAATCGTCTCTCTTAACTATTTCAACTGCTTTAGTTCTTTGCTTTTTCTTGGGCGGTAGCTTAGATGATTTATTGACTTTTGAACATGATTCTTGTATGATATTTTTTTCATTTGGATTGTTCTTTTGAGAGAGAACTTTGTCATTACCTGATTCAATATTATGAGTTTGTTCTTGAGATTTTTCTTGTTCCTTACTTGAAGCTACCGTTTCCACTAGAATTTTCACGTTTGAAACTTCTTCAAAAGCTACAATCTCCTTCTGTTTAACATAAACAAAAAATAGAAAAAAAATAATTTAAATTAATATCAAATCCAAACACATGAAAATATTATCAAATATAAAAAAGTAAATATATTTTAAACAAATAATGAGACTTATTGTTGCATTACTGGTATTCTCCATGGGATGGACACACTAACAAATCAATTTAACACCTGTACAGAATTAAACCTACTAAAACATTAATACAAAAACCCCAAATATACAAAATTAAATCAAAGATTATGCAAAATGCTATAAAAAGAATGCAATTTGCATTTGATTTTGATTCAAAATAGAATGCAAAATATATTTTATTTTGACTCAAAACATAATGCAAAATGCATTCTTTTTTGAATGCAAAGTGCATTCTATTGATTCAAAATAGAAATCAAATTGCATTCTGCAAAATACTTTTGCATATGCTTTTATTGAAAACAGAATGTGCAAAACATAATGCAATTTTGCATCTTTTTTTTTTTTTTGAAAATAGAATGCAAAACATAATACATTTTGCATCTTTTTTTATTGAAAACATAATTTGCAAACAAGAATGCATTTTACGTTAAGTTTTCAATAAAATAATGCACATACACACAAGTTTAGAATTATAAAAGGTGTATGAATGTGTTGTTTACATAGGGAGAATGAATGCAGTGGACACTAGGACTATGACTTATTGCAATTGATTAAATTAATCTCAAGTAACTATCCCTCCCCCTGAATAGATAGTGAAGACTAAGAGTATGGGATGAATAATTTTCAAGGAAATCCTTATTGATAGTTTTGAAGGTAAATGTTTCATTAATGGCCACAGAGGAGGTGTCTCACCTATAGACCAAAGGATTTTAGCTATTTTTAAATGTGTGTATTATGAATTGGGCAAAACAAAGAACATAGTATAAAAAAAAGTGAGTACAAAAACTTTTCTCTTCAAAATTAGTACTGGTTTTTGCTGTCCAATCATTCATCTCCTCCCATAATACAAATGAAAGAAAAAGAAAATAACATATGTAAACATCATAATATGACTGACATAACTCTTAAGAAATATAGGTGGAATATGCAATAACAATTGCAAATGCAATATATATATATATATATATATATATGTGTGTGTGTGTGTGTGTGAAAAAATTAGACATGAATTTTATTTTTCTAATCATCTTTAGAAAAATGGAAGAAAAGGGAACTCACTTGATTTCAATAACTTGCAAGCTCTGGCTGTCTACTTCGCGAAGTGGTGAGGTGAGGAAAATGGAAGAAAATGATCCTAAATGAGCCGGGGTGCTATGACTGTAGTAGTGACCCATAGATCTGTGAGATGAGAGTTGGGACTTGGGAGAAAGACATATGGAAAGACAGACAGCTGCTGCTCTTGAGTCTTTAGATTAAAAGATGAGAGTTGGGAGAAAGAATAATCAGCTTAATTGCTAGGGTTTGCTATGATAGGCTAATTACAAAATTACCCCTTTAAATTGTAAATAGGCAGTTCAGTTTCTAGCGGGTTTTTATCTCCTAAATCGCCCTAGCGGTACGGTTTTTGTTTAGTATTTTAAATTGTGGTTTTTGTGATAAATCAATATTAACGATGCGGTACAACTGTCGGTTCGGACAATTTTTTAAAAATTATGATCACCCCTAGCTACACTACCCTTCGTACCCCCACCCCCCCAAAAAGGAATTGTGGAGAAAAAAAGAGCTGGGTTATGAGGCCCTTGGAGAAAAACTTAAAGGAATGTGTGACCCTCTAAGCAAAATCCCCACCCTTTTTAAGTTATTTTGTTATTTTTTTTTATTATTAGTTTCTTTATGTACTGTGGAAACATGCATCTGCATAAGAATAATTTTTGTCCCAATTTCACACACACATTAAAAACATCACAAAACACCTTCTTACTCTCCACCGCACATAATAAATACTTACACACAAAGCACAAACCATCACATACTATACATACTCATTTTACATACACAAACTCTCTCAAGTGCTCAAGCTGCCTTCATTTTGACATTACACTTACCACCAAAACACTCACCATACGCCTTACACACAATATAATAAACACTACTCAAAGTATACATACAAACACATACGCATATTAGAAACACACCCACATTTACACCAAGTTCATATATCCATCTTCCATCAACACACCAAGAACAGACGAAGCTTGAAGAAAAGGAGAGGAATCAAGTTCGTTGTTTAATGAAGAAGACAATAATTAAAGCTAGATGACCTATTCCTTTGGTAATTATTGTTATCCTTAGAAATCTCTCCTCATCCATGAAATGAGAATGGCCACCCTAGAACTATGACTTGAACTTTTTGGCATTTTTTTTTTATACCCAGATTCTTTGCTTACACCAGTTAGTCCTAGACCTCCTAACTACCTGCTCAAGCACATAGGAGGAGATAAATCACGGGATATGCCTCAACTAGATCACATGTTCCCCATGACTGTACACTTCTGCGCACCTACTTGATGATAGCATGACTTGATAATCTATTCCATGCATTTTCCTATCTTTGATGGTGTTCGTCATTTTTCATGATCTGTTCACAACTTGTATATCATGATAATTTATTGCATCTCTGATTATTTATCACCGTTTTAGGCTAAAATTTGCTTTTCTAGCATTTTTTCATATTCTTTTCCATTTCCAAAAAGTAGGGGCATAATGTCATTTTGCCATTTAGGGGCACTTTTGTCGTTCCACTCATATTTTTCAATAATTCTAGGCATCCTAGGATATTTTCTACACTTTCATAAGTTTTCTGTAATTTTACCACTTTTACTATTTTACTAATTTAAAAAAGGGGTATTTGGGCCATTTCACTCTTTGGGTGCATTTTGTCCATACAAAATTCCATGTTTCAATGTTTTGAAATTTTAAGATATCCTCCACGTTACAACAATTTTCCATAATTTCTTCTAATTTTTACTATTTTCCTAAGGAAAAAGGACATTTCAATCAAGATGGCCCATTGGGGTGGCCAAGCGATTGTGTGGCACGTCAAGGGGCCTTGTGGGGAAATGGTCCTTGACATCGGACGGGGTAACTTCAACATTCCACATGTATTTTTAGCATTTTAAAATATTTTTGAACAGTTTCAGCACATTTCTATAGTTAGGCATTTATTAGTTATTAGGAATTTTCCATTATTTTTCAAAATCAAAAGCACATAAATGTTATTTAAATAGGGATTGAGTTGGAGTTTTTAGTTTTGGGGATCATAGATTGTAAAAAATACTACTATTTAATTATCCATAGATGTGAGTTCCTTTGTTTTAATTTTGTGCTGCTATTTTTTCTTACAAGTAAATTGGCTATAGAAGTTGATATTTGCATTTCATAAAATGATATTCATACTTCACTTTAACTTTATTCTTAAGCAATTGACAAGATTGGCCATGAATTAATGAGAGAACATAGTTGTATTTTTCTATGACAAATATACCCTTCAATAATCTTATTCACAATTATGGTGGAAATATTGAGTTAAAACACTTGTTCTTCTACTAACTGTGCAACAATCAATCAAATTCAGGGATCTTTTAATTGCCTTTATCTCTCTTTTTATTTTTACTTCCTTAGAACCTTGATCAATTGCCTAAATTATTCTTTTATTTCTCATATTTGTTGCCTTATTTATATGTTTGATATATTAAGTTGATAGTATATGACTTTTCTTTGGTTATTCTATAAATTGAAGTTAGGACATCAACAAGTTATCAATTCTTATTTTGTTATTTTTTCTTTAAATATTTTATTTGACAGTAGTATTTGTTGGGTTCAATTAAATATTGCAACACACATGGAAGTATATGACACGATACAAATTGTGCAATTAAAAGTGAAGAGCTTATTAAGGACTTCAATTGATTTCATTTAAACATGTCATTGTAAATTTAATGTTTTTTTTAGACAAAATCATGTGATTTTTATCTTGTATTTCTGCTTTTTAATGTAAAGCGGCTCCTGATGAAAATTTTCTGAGACAAAAATCTCTCTCTCATTTTTAAAGACGTTGATGACACAATGCGAAGTATTAATGTAAAGGGGCTCCTAAATGAGTGAAGAAAGCAGCTGAAAAAATTGCAATAATTAAGGTGGCACAATAAATATGTGACTCCCATGAGAGAGCAGCTTTGTAGAACAACAAATTTTCAAATGTTTTAAAAACTTCTACAACTAAAATGAAATTTAAAGAAGTGATAGGGCTATGTCTGCTCCAGTCCTGCCTCCATCTCTTACTAAATCCTACCATATTTATGTGCATTTTAAAATTTTTATTGTTGGGCAGCCAACTACAAAGCCAGAAACTAGTACTGGATACAACAGTAGTAGGAAAGATGCAAGATTCAGCCTGTCCTAATTCTTGAAATCAGTACAAATCTTACTAGGTTTCTTGCTCCAAATATGTTGCCTTTTCTTGCATCCACTTCACATTCCAATTGTTTCTGTTTCCTCAACTTCATGTTAATAACTCTCTGGAGGCAACAAGTTTTAGCTTACCTCTCCCCTACTAACACAATGAGCAGCATGAAAAGTAAGGAAGCCATTTGGATTGAGGCGCATTTCCTGTTGCTGCAGGAGTTTTCTGCTCAGGATGTGTCCATGGCTTTGGCTCTGGCTTCATCATTGGCTGCGGTTGAGATTGCGCCTGCTCATGGCTTGACCTTACCGAGCTAGGTATCCTCGATGAAGCGCCTTTTTCTGCGTCTCCTGCCATTCTGAACATATTGGAAATGATTCAGTTATGTGCATGCAATAGAAGTACTGATAAATCATGATATCATCCAGGCTGCAATAACCGAAAAATGAAAAGCCCAACAAGTTTATGTGATCCACAGCTACTTGGCATTTATCTATGACGTGCAATAGAAGATCTGAATTGATAATCTGAAACTTCTAATTCATTAAAATGAGTTACAGGCATTGATTATATAAAGAGCTCTTACAACTTCAAAGGCAATAAGCATTATATGTTAGAAAGTAGAGATAAGGGGCACGCTGATTTCAGTCCTTTGCCAATAAAACTTGGATGTAAGAGAACTTACAGTGAAAATGCAAAAGATTTGGTGCTTGTTCCACTCCCCTGAGAACGACGAGAATTGCGTACAGCAGCCAGGGATGTTTCATAAGTCTGACCTTCACTTTCCTTAATTACCTCTTTCATGGTTGCCTCTGCTAGTCCAAGCTCACGACTTCTCATGTCAGCAACTATTCCACATGCAGACTGGTGAGCAGAGTAACTAAACATCTGATCAGATGTAGAAGCCTCTCCAGGTGCACCTAGGTCTCCAGACCGCCAGAAGACGTGGTCATTTCTGAAGCTCATATTACCCGTGTGAATGCTAAATAACGATTCATTAGATGCTACGCTCCATTCCATTGGCGTCGTGGACTGACTTCTTGCAAATACAGAAGATGGAATTCTATATGAAGAAGCAGAACGCTCCATCGCTTGGTTTGGAGGTGCTGACACATTTACTGGGCTCAGATCAGAAGTTAGACTTGTCGCAGTCGTAGGTAGTACAACACATGGTTCTCCATGATCTGATGGTTCAAGTTTGGGAATAGAGTTTATAAAAACTGGGATTCTATCACATTTGTGTGCAGGTGAAGATGCAGTGCTTGAAGTGGACTTATCATCATCACCATCATCGTTGTGGAAAGGATCATCTAATGGGGAATCTGGTGAAGAAGAACTACTAGAGGAGGAGGGACTTAGTTTTTTGTCTGTGGGGTGAAGTGCAATTTTTTCAACAGCAGGGGAGGATGTGTCTTCAAATTTGCATATGCAGTAGTCTCATGCTCAAATTTTACAGGTGAAATGGTTCTATTCAGTTCAGTATTTGAAGATTCCATACCAGTTCAAACTACTGACTCATCTGTGGTATCAAGACACAGAACATAAGTCACTAATCAAACAAATGATTTTTGTTCAAAACATGTTAGGCCTAAAAAAAAAAAGAGGAAATAGCATTAGAGGTGAAATTCAAGCACAAGTCTCGCAGACAATGCATAAGATTCAGTCCATCTCTGCATGTCAACATTTCAGCACACTCTTTCCTGTACCCGTAGACCCTGTCACCGAAATATCTCAATTTTTTGCCAGAGTTTTAAAAGTATTATCTACGATTTCTATCCTTGATGAAGCATATCATAAAGTTTTAAAGCCAGAAAATTGTTATGAGATCAAATTCGTGGCAAGATGGTAAAATATGTGCAGAGAGTATCATCAAGAACCTCAACACACACACACACACACACACACACACACTTGCATCAAGTATGTAGTTTCCTTCCAATAGATTACTTATTACTATAACTAATGAAGATGAGAGGAATGTGCAGTCTGATGTAAAAGAAAGTTTATATGCAAAAGAAGAAAATCCTTAAGTTTTCTGATTCTGGGATCAAGTAACCAAGCTAATTTTATTCTGCATATCACCTCAATTCTCTTCTGTGAATGATCTAAAATGTCTTACATGCTGCTTTGTCTTGGTTGTCCATCTAAGGTAATTCTTTCTATTATACTAAATCTCCTAGATTTGTCATTATTTCAGCAATGTGATACCACCATTGATCTAAACTTCCTTTCAAACAAGGCTAGGCATTTGAACCTCATTTGTTGGCATCCCAAATCCAGACATGCTAGATTACAGAATTGCCTCCTTTATGTTTTTCAAGATTCATAGACTACAATATCCAAATTTCTGAGGGTCTTTTCTAGGCCTCAAATTATGAAGTCCAAGATTAGAATGCAAAAGGTTTTTGAAGCACAAGTTTTCAATCTGTATTTAACTTGATCATATGCCATAACAATACTTATTTTCTCAAGATTTCTTCATTTTCCTAGCAAAAAATTAGAAAATAAAAACTGCACAGTACCAAACAAGAAATGAAAATCTATCAAAAGCCCGCATCAAAAAATCAATGTGAAATAACAAATGAAAAGGGGACAAATTTTTTTAGGACAATTGAGAAAAAGTAGTTGAACAGAACTGCATACCATGCACACATGCACACGGAGGAAACGAAGAATTAGAAAGAGCCTTTGTGTCTTTCCGGCCAAAGTCCCTCAAAACTGGCCAGAAAAATTAGCAGACCCCTCTTTCCACCGTGCAGTCCGATCAATGATAAGAAGAATGTGCAAATTCTTGAGAGACAAACTGGGGGAGACAAAGAAGAGAGAGACAAGTACAAAAAAGTTCTAGGAAAAATTGATGGCCTAACGTTAATTTAGCTTCTCTATATATATTGTCTTGTGTTCAGACACGCACACACTCTAAATTTAGGATGTCATCGATGCTATTGCATACATGTACAAATAATCTTCCTAAGCATCATTACACCCTACCTACCATGCAAGGTCAGGGCAACCGCCCCCCTCCCTCTAAGACTCTACGTTAAAATTTTATCCCCCTAAAATTGATAAAATCGCCCTTTACCGGGATCAAATTTTTGGCACCATCCCTGCCTTTCGATACGCTCCAACTGTTTCAATTGCTCAATGAAATCTTAAACGACTTCGAACCTTCCCATAGAACTGCTCCAATTGTTTCAACTGCTGAAGATAAATGGTATTTGGATAATAGACCTGTAAGTAACATCTCCAAGATTCTTGTGCCAACCATATTAGACCTTACTTAATGTTAGTGCATGAGAGGTTCAGCTCCTTAAGATGCCTTGAGCTTTCCCAAGTAGTACAGCAACAGAGACAAGATCCCAACATCCTCGGACAAGCAGTGCATTAAGCCTCACCAACAACTTAAAAGTGCCAATGGATCTGACATATAAATCATCATTTTCTAGTAAGCATGCATTAACCAATTTTTCCATCAACTTCTCTGAAATGAGTTTGCCAATTCATTCCTTTTCAGTGAGCAATACAAGAAACAAAGTTGTAAGTTTGTCTCTTAGATAACTTGAATCCAGTCGACCAAAACTATACTTAAGTACTCTCCTAACACCTTATCTTCCATGTCTACCAAAATTTTCCAACCTTTATTTTAGTACCTGTCATTTGATCTCAATAAATCACAGTTGAATTTTTATGTTTTTCATAATAAATCAATTTATTCAATTATAAAAATTGAAGAAACAAATCAACAATATTTGAAGAGAAGATAAATTATGTTTGTAGGTCGACTTTTTAGGCTAAACCAAACTCAGCCTAAAATTCATATCAATTGGTGGGGCGGAGTTTCAGCCTCAAGTTCTTATGAGTTGAGTGGGCCAAGTTTCAGAGAATAATGACTACTTCAATTTAGTACCAACTTAAAGGGTGTTTAGCTAATTTGATCTAATAATTTTTCTAAGTTTTATTTCATATTTTTGGAATGAAACCTTATTTTAAATATAATCTTTTGAAGTATTTGAATAAAAATAAAATTATGAAATTTATAATATTTTAGTAATGTCAATCATATAATTAATTTTATCAAAATTAAAGGAGTTTGTTAAAATTTTAAAAATAAGTTAAGGATTTACTTGTTTATATGTACATAATCATAAAGAAAAGATAAAATTTACATTCGAAAATTTGAAAAAGAACAGAGTTTCTTAGGAAAATTAAGGGGGGCAAAAAAGAGTTTCGCAAGAAAATTGAGAATTTTAAAAACTACCGTCTATTTGAGTTTTTCATCGAGTTAAAAAATAAAACTTATCCTTTTCATTGGAAATTAGCGAAAATTTTAATCTACGCCCCTCACTTAAAATAATTGTGTGACAACCACTACTATTTTTTTTATTTAATATTACTTTTTGTTGGAATCAATTGTAAATGTCAAGATCCATTTCTTTTTATTTTTTCAATTTTCATGGCTAATTGATCTGAATGACATTTTACCCCTTTGACTATACCTTTAGTTACAATTTAAACCCACCCCACCCAAATTAGCCATTATACTTGTATTTTTATATTTAAAGACAGTTGGAGTATTTAGGACACTTTTTCTTTTAATTTTTGTATCGGAACAATGATACCTATGTAACACATAGATATGTATATATAACATGCACATATTATTACATTTAATAGTTATTGTGGTATCAATATATTTGATATATAACATTTGTTTTTTTATTTCTATAAATATATATATGTATATAGAAATATTATACATATATATATGAGTACATTAAGGATATATAAATACCAATATTGATAGGATATAATTAACACAATGGAATAGTTGCAAATGATGAGAGGAGCAAGTGAAAATCAGCTAAAAAAATAAGGAAGGAAGAAAGGAGAGAAGTGGACAAAAGAGTAATTTTACACAATAAAGAAGAAAAAATTGTAGGATCTTTTAAAAACTCTTTTATATTCTCAATTAGTGGCATCCTAGTATGAGGTATAATTTTCCAATACGAAAAATAAAGGTAAAAGAGCCCCAAGTACTTCAACTATTTCTAAATATTAAAACGCCAAGAATAAAGTGGGAACATCATAAGGCCTAACGGATTGGGGGGGGGGGGGGGGGGTTGTTTGTTAGGTGTATATTTTCATAATTGAGGGGGTAAATTGTTATTAATAAAGAAAATAAATATCAAACACTGATGAAAAAAGAAACCTGCTATTTCAAGCTAATTTCACAACTCCAATTTGTTGAATTAAGAGACCCTGAAATGAAAGAGTGATTATGAAACCGCAATATTTATACTAAGTTGGATTTTATATTTTTAATAAATATATCTATATTATCAATATGTGCTTACTACGATTATATTGTGATGAATCACGTTACAAAAATTGGGCGAATTGAAGTGGCAAAAGTTAAAGCATTTTTTGTATTTGTATCCATTAGAAATACGAGTTTATATCTACACACACACACACACACACACACACACACATATATATATATATATATATATATATAAATGTATATATATACTTAGCAATGGTTGATAAAATTTAATGAATAACATGCATCAAAGTCCATGTCAAGATAGAATAAACTAATTTAAATTAAAAAATGTGTATATATGTATATGTGTGTGTGTGATTACTTAACAATGGTACCTAAAATCCAATGAATAACGTGTATCAAAGTCCAAGTTCAGATGGAATAAACTAAAATAGCTGAGTTAAAATGTCCTTAAATTTAAATTAATACCTTTCCCTAGTATTGACATTTAAACGCAAGAGGAACTGGAAGAAAGGCAAGAAATGGAAAAAGATTGGAGAAGGGTCTAAGAAGAACAATCCAAACCACAACCACAAGAACAAATGTAAGCATTTTGGAATGAAGAAAAATAAGAGCAAAATGAAGGGCTACAACTGTCAAGCACTTGGTCATTTCGCTCGTGAGTGCCCTGAGCTAATAAAGGTAGCACTTAATAACACTTCTTTAAATGTTATATATGTATTTAGTACTGTTTTATTAACTGAATCTTATCATGTGTAAATTATAGACTTAGGTGCAACAGACCATGTAACTAGAGATCGTGAAGTGTTTGTGGAATTTCATCGAGTTTCTTATGATACGAGGTGGATATATGTAGGAAATAATGCCAGAGTTGAAGTCAAAGGTATTGGCACTTGCAAACTGGAGTTGCGTGGTTCGCTTACTATTAACTATAGTGGTTAATTTAGATTTAGAATTACATCAAATGGATATTAAGACTGTTTTTCTCAGTGCAGAGCTTGAAAAAAAAATCTACATAGAACAACTAATAAGTTTTGTCGTCAAAGGCCAAGAAAATAAAGTCTGTAAATTGAATAGATCAATTTATGGCCTTAAGCAGTCTTCCAGACAATGGTATTTGAGATTTCACAAAGTGATAATCTCATATAACTTCATCATGATAGATGAAGACCATTGTGTTTATGTAAAAAGATCCAATAGAAAGTTTGTAATTCTATCTTTTTATGTCAATGACATATTGTTAGCCAATAACGATGAGGAGTATATTCAAACCATTAAGAAATGGTTATTCCAACTTCGAGATGAAGGACATGGGTGAGGCAAATATATTCTGGGTGTTAAAGTTTATAGGGATAATTCTAAAAGACTACTTGCGTTGTCTCAAGAATCGTATATTAAGAAAATTCTTGAACAATTTAGAATGGAAAGTTCAAACCCATTGATACTCATGTGGCTAAAGGTGAAAGTTTAGCAAAGAAATGTGTCCAAAGACTTCATAAGAAAAACAAGAGATATCTAAAGTAGCATATTCTAGTCCTGTTGGGAGTATGATGTACGCTATAATGTATACTCATTCCGATATTTATTATGTCGTGGGTCTAGTTAGTAGGTATCAATCCAATTGGGGATAAATACACTGGAGTGTAGTTAAAAGGATTTTTAGATACCTGAAGGCACTACATATTATTTTCTTTGTTATCAAGGAAGAGATATTACTGAAAATATATACAAATGTTGATTGGGGTGGTGATTTGGATCAACATAAGTCCACCTCTGGGTATGATTTCTTACTAAATGGTGGTGCTATCTATTGGAGAATCAAGAAACAAACTTGTGTATCACTATCCATAATGGAAGTAGAATTTACAAGCATATGCCTCTACAGTACAAAAAGGTATTTGGTTGAGAAAATTCTTACTTCATTTGGAGTAGTAAGTGGGAGCTGTAATGATTTATTGTGATAATCAATCAGTTATTGCTTATACTAAAAACAAATACCATGGCAAAACCAAACACATCGATACAGGTACAAGTTCATCAGAGATATAATTGAGAAAAAGATATGACTTTGAAGTACATGTCTAGGCATTTTATGATAAGCTAATACTTAGAAATGTCTTTATAAGTCATGTTATGTCTCTTGGTTTGCGTGGAATGTAATTATAATCGAACATATGAATGTTTAATATGCTATGCCCATTATTGTTATGACATTTAATTATATAATACATATACACATATTGCTTTTATATGATATGTCTTCAACTTAAAAGTATATGTGACAAGTTGAGATTAGCTCTCTCATACGAGCAATCGCCTCTGACATTGAGTAGTGTGCAAAGATGAGACAATATTGATTTTGTTGAGAATAAAGTCATACGCATGTCGCATTGGTAAAATTACCAAGATGAGATTCTACTTGAATTTTTATAATTGAAATGGATTATCCACAATTCATTGGACTTGTCTATTAGCCAGACGTGAGTTTTCTTAGATTGTTATACTTATGGAGGACAAATAAAAAGAAAAGTCAAGTATTGAGACACACTTGAACTATTATTTGTACAATGTATTTTTTCAGAGTGAAAGACAAATGCTTCCAAGTAGAAAGATACATATCATCACACGTGTTTTCATACCATGTGTGCTTATTTAACCATTTGGGTAATGAGTAATAAAGTTTTTGCTTTCTTATTGTATGAGACTCGTAGGTTTATATGACTTCATATTGTACTCTTAAGACTCTCAACAACTTCTTGAAATTATTTTAATATTGCTACTTTAGTATGTTACTAATAGTCATGGATCATTCGATAGTGCGATACATGTCTATGAAAGCAGCTATAGTAGAGTTGATAGATTCTAGGGGCAAAGGAAGGTTGAATTTTACTGGCACATGTCTTGTATTAACAAGCTAACTAATTATGTTTAACTTAGATATTAAAACATAATTGTGGATACATAACATGTTTTTCGAATCAAGTATGCTTTTGTAAATATTGATTGAGGGATAAAAGATACGTTGATTGGTATAGTAAAAGAAGTTTAGGGTATAACGAGTTAATTTGTCCTCATATATATTTAAAATTGAGTTGTTATATATATCCTTAACCGATGTATAACTCTAAATTTTTACTTGTTATGCTCGCAGGTCACACAATCCACTTGCTTGTATAAATTAGTGGTGTATTTATGATTTCAATTGACATTAGTTCAACCCTCGTGTGCGAGTGAGAGATAGAAAAAATAAATAAAGTAAAATGGGTTAACAGATCACCTGTAAGGGCTGACTCGACCAAAATTATTTGAAATATTTATTTTGATGGGGGTGATTCCTTAGAGCAGAAAACCCCACCAATACGTTAAAAAAAACGACCCACCAATTAGAAGTTAACTCTCACTTTTGGAGATACACATACTCCACCTATCAAAAGTTATTCTCCAATACAGAAAACTTTCAATAAAGTAAAATACAAAGAAACAACATAAAATATAATAGTATTGAATAAGAGGGTTATTATGATCAAGTGTGAGTTACTATAAAAAGAGCATTTTAATTGTAAAAATGAAGTCATTTTTTATCTAGTTCAAGTATAAAAAATACAACAAAATGTAAGTAAATCAATTATAAAAGTCTTATACTTTTAATATGAATTTTTTGTTAGAAAATTTATAAAATTCATTTTAAATTCCATTGATAAAAGTAAACACCCCTTAAAAGAGAATAGACTAATAAATTGTACAAATGCTAACGAAAATTACATTAATGCTTTTCTATTTGCACTATGAATAATGACATGCCAGTACTCAACTTCAAATTAAATTTTGTACAATATTTTATCTTAAGTTACATTGAATCGTCACTCTACAAATTATTAACCAAATCCCTTAACTGGCCGACCCTCCACTCCAGTCGCATTTTATAGAATGTAGTAATTTTTTCCAAACTGAAGGGTGTGTTTGGGCTTCCACAAAATTTGGTTGGGTTTCTGAACCCTTTCACCCTCCAACTACATCCGTCGCTGCTTATTCACGCCCCCCAATCAAACATTTTGGATCCAAAATGGAGCAGAGTCCAAGACCCAGAAGCATTCTCGAAATATATGGTGAAGAAATCATCAGAATTATAACCCCCGTCTCAATATGCATGCTTTCAGTGGTAATTCTTGTTTCTATTCTCAATGGGGATTCCTCCTCAGGAGGCGGCTTATCAATCACAACCATGGCCACCATAGCCTACACTGAAAGCAGCTCAGACTCCATATGGGACAAGCTCAAAGGTGCCCTCTTGAATTCACTCGTCTTTGTTGTTGTTGTCACCGTGGTCACTTTCCTCTTGGTGCTTCTGTTCTACCTCAGATGCACCAAGTTCTTGAAATACTACATGGGTTTCTCTGCTTTTCTAGTTTTGGGCTTCATGGGGGGTGAGATTGCTCTTTTCTTGATCAAAGATTTCAGCTTTCCCGTTGACTGCATTACATTTGCTATTGTGTTGTTTAATTTCACTATTGTTGGTGTACTGGCTGTGTTCATGTCAAAGATGGCTATTTTTGTTACACAAGCTTACTTGGTTGTTATTGGGATGTTGGTTGCTTATTGGTTTACCCTTTTGCCTGAATGGACCACTTGGGTGCTTTTGGTTGCTATGGCATTGTATGATCTTGCTGCGGTTTTGTTGCCTGGTGGGCCTTTGAGGCTCTTGGTAGAGCTTGCGATGTCTAGGGATGAAGATATTCCTGCTCTAGTTTATGAGGCGCGACCGGTTATTAATGATTCTGGTCCGAGTGGTGGTGTGGTACGGAGAAGGGTATGGAGAGAGGGAAGGGGTGATTTAGATGAAAACCAAGGGCTTAGCTCCAATACAAGGTCCGATCTTGCCTCAGATTCTACTCCAGGGACACATTTATCTGGTGAAATTGAGAGGAATTTTGCTAATGCTGAAGAGGGTCGGGTCTTCAGAGGGAATACTGAGCTTGCTGCTCCTCTTATTCAACATGTAAATATCCGGATGAATTCTCTGGAAGACGCTGCTCCAAGTGAAAATCTTGTGCTTGAAGGAATTGGCTTGGGATCCTCAGGTGCAATTAAGCTTGGATTGGGTGACTTCATCTTTTACAGTGTATTAGTTGGTAGAGCTGCTATGTATGACTTCATGACAGTCTATGCATGCTACCTTGCCATCATAGCTGGTCTTGGTATAACTCTGATGCTCCTCGCATTTTATCGGAAGGCTTTGCCTGCTCTTCCTGTGTCTATCATGCTAGGTGTGTTATTTTATTTGTTGACTCGGCTGTTACTTGAAGTTTTTGTTGTACAATGTTCTATGAACCTACTGATGTTTTAGAAACATGACATATTACTTAGGCTGTTGATTTCATAGTCTGTTAGAACTGTGTGCTTGTCTGTGACAGTTCTTACTTTGTTTTTATTATACATAAACTGAACAAAAGTCATCATGATGGCTGCTGAAATATTCAGTTTGAGGTGGTCAGTGTTTCCACTTTGAGTTTACCTTTGTATATAGGGTGACTTGTAATTGGAAGCAAGCCAAAAATTTCCTTGCTAATAAGACTGGAGGCAGATTTTTCTTTTATTGTTTGTTTTTATTTTATTTTTTTGATTCATCAATGATAATTATATCAAGATACCATAACTGTGGAAGGCCCAGTGTCCAATTTATTAAAGGATAAGGGTGGCCTGGGCTAGAAAATATAAAAATTGTATTGCAACGCCTAATTGCAAACACCACTGGTAATCTACTGCAGGAGCAGTCATGGCTGCACACCTAAAACAAAATAGTGGCAGATACATTGCAGAGTAATATCCAAAATAGATTACTAAGATATATGCAGAAAACACAAGCCCCGAGAATAAGTTCAGAAATTGATTGTGGCAGTTCTAAACTTTCATAATTGCTAGATCAGAATGTTGGTTTTCGAGGAAGTAAATTCCCTTGGGGAAACATGTCAGAGACAGGTATGGCAAGTAGTTTGCAACATCTTTCTTCACTGCCTTGGGAGCATGGATGAAGGCCTTCCTGAAGTTGTAGAAACTTCAAATGGGAAAACACATATTTTAGATTCTAAAGTGAGTTTTTGTTAATGCACATATGGACTAAATTAAACCTGGAAAACATTCGAACTTGAGTTGATAAACACCTGGAGAAGCAAATCTAACAGTTGGAATATTCATTACATAATACTTGACTTTAACTACTAGGATCTTGGGCCTTAGGGGAATGAATGTTTGGTGTAAGCTCTATTGCGTTCTGCTTATTTTTGGTAATTTGTCAGTTTCTCCTCTTGACTTGTCCATTAAAATAACCAACACTTCTGCAGTATAGAAATATTATTTTGGGTTCTGGAATTTGGGTTTACAGGGAGACTGCACTTATAAAGTTTTATTATGATCAGAATGTGTATGCTCATATGCTTATAACTTTCCTGCTGCACCTTCCCATTCAGATATTCTTGGGTTATGCTCTTTGTTAATGTAACTCTAACAAGTTGAATTAGGCTGCAAGCCTGCAACTTGCTAGTTAAAAATCAAGCAAGAGATAAACAAATAAATGAAGTTAGAAGTACTTTTCTTTTCACATCTTTGAGTATCCTTTTCAATTTATTCCTGTTGTGGTAAAACTTACTGTAATGAATTTGAAGCTTCTGGGTTTGAAACTATATTCCCATTCATCTGGATAAAAGTTGGTTATTAGAAACTAATCTTGGAACTTCTTCCTTTTAAAGGCTTAACAACTTTTTCTTTCTGTCCATTGTCATTTATTTGCAAACTTGTCATTTCTGTGCAGAAGACAATTAATTGGGTTGCTTGGTTTGCCTTATTACCTGATAGTTGTGCATCAAGCCTTTTCTTTTTTTTTGGTTTTGTTGTTTTTCTATGTTGATGATTCTGCTTTATTTATTTGATACCTGATGGTTGTGCATCAAACCTTCTCTTTGTTTTGGTTTTGTTGTTTTTCTGTGTTGATGATTCTGCTTTATTTATTTGTTCAAAAGTGGAAATGCTCTTGTCAGTGCACATGGTGGATGTTTCCAATAACAGATCTCCACAAGGTTGCATGTATTTTAAGTGAATTCAGAATATAATAAGCATGAATTGCAAACTAAGTAAAACAAATAGGAGCAGGACTCCTAACTTTATGGCAGTTTTCTACTTAAACTGAATTCCCTCTCTCTTCGCAGATAGCAAAGAGAGGCTCATTTATTTTGAACACAAGGTTAATTAAAGTCTTTTTTAGGTTCATCATAGCAGGTTTCCATAAAATATAATACGTATATGGTTTATATTGCTGATAGGTGCGGCAAAAAAGAATAGAAACTAAAATACTGTCTTCATTGTCATTGCTATTTTTCATTTTTCAAGATGTTTTCATGTTTTTGGTATGATAACGTGTTGTTTTTCTCATTTTATGATTTCAAAAAACACCACCTATTTTCAACCATATTTTCAAAGACTAACCCTATTTTCAAATGTCTATACCCAATTTCCGGATAACAATGCTCCGTTTTCAGCTTTTCATAGAACAAGTAAACCAAACATTTTGCTCAAAGTTAAATGCCAAATTAACCTGTTAACTCCATGGATCAAATACTTTTGCGTCTCACTAATCCGATCACATTTTCGTTTCCTACGAAAGCCGAGGAAATCTTATAAGAACAATTTCACAAAATATTTCCAAAAAACTTACTTGAAAATGAATCCAAAGCATTACCATTGATTTCCAGTAACCAACCAAAAGGATCCAGTTACCTATTGTCCTCTGTTAGAAATTGTAAAGATGACAGAAATTTTTCATTTTCCACCCTCCATCAGACTTCTTTTTCCCTCTCCAAAAGTTTACTTATGTGCTGTACTTTGAGAAGTAGAGCTCAATGCTTTGATGAAATCAATGAGGTCTTTCTCTACCACCTATCATATCTAAACATTTCCATGGTGGAACTCAAGAGTCATATCTTTGAGATGGACATCAGCCATTACAGGATAAGCAAATGTTAGCTGAAGGGAGAACAATGTGAAGTTAGAACCAAGGAGATCCTTCTCATCCTAGAAAAAAGTAACTCCTTTTTTTAAGTTCTTTCATGTTGTATATTTTTAAAGTTTTTAGAAAACTGCAGCTCTGGCCTCCCAATTTGCATCAATATTCATTTACAAATTTCAGCCCTTGTGCTTTGGTTGCTCAAGTGGTGTAAGTAGCTTTCTCTTAACAAACTATAGCCCTGTAGTTGGTAGATGTTATTGCTGTATAACTTGGAAATTCTTCTTTTCATAATAGAGAAGGTGAGGAAAAATAGTTTCTCTAAATCTCTATTCTGTTTATCTTTTCTTGCTGAAATTAGAGACATGATAACCTTGACGCAGATGCTGAATATTGATGCTAGATATGAGAAAAATTTCTAGCTTTGCTGTCCCCTTAAGTGCAAATATGACCACGCACGATTTCCTTGGTTTGGTGAAACCATGGTTTGTTATGGGAATATCTGTATTATACCAATGTTAAAAATATAACTGGATAAGAGAAAATACTTTATCTGGTTAATGATCAATCTCAAACCCAACAAACCCTTGTAGATCATCTCATCTTATGAGAATTCACCTACCTGCAATGTTGGCATCCCTTGGTTACAACTCCAAGTAGGATTATCTATCAGGCTATATCAACTGAAGCTTTGAGCGTCTCAAACTCAATATTATCAAATGTTCAATCTTACATTCAAAGTATTTGTTAGAAATTTTTTCACTTCTACTAAAACTTGGCTCACATTTTAAATGAACTTCTGATCAATATGAGCTGACTCAATTTATCAGGTTTTCATTAATAAAAAAGAGGATAATGAAAACAAGTGTGAGAAAACTGGTCCTGCATGACTTTCTGATAGAGCGCACAAATTACAATTCAGAGGTAATAAAGAGTTTATCCATCAAAATAACAATTAGTTGGGCAACAATCTTCATTTTAAAACTTAACCCTAACGCCTTGTATTTTGATTGAGCTGAGTGCATTTTGCACTGAACTTTATTTGGATCAAAATCAGCTCACTAAATTATTCAATTCAAATTTGGATACTCTAGTTCAACCCTGCTCGAATTTTGTTTAGCTTACCCCAAGTATAAGTGGGGATAGTGATTGGGCTTCAAGCTGTCTTGGCTTAATGTCAAGCCCTAACGCCAAGCACCATAGGAATTTCCCCCTTTAAAACATTTACTATATTCTTTAACTGGCTAACTTTTATTTATGTCATTAGAAGCCCTATAAAGATGCACTCATTGATTCTCTGCTGCAGTGTGTTTTCTATTTCTTTATCATCTATAGATTACAACAATAGTAGCAATTCTGAATTTATGTTCAAAAGTAGAAGATGTGGATTTACTTGAGAAAGTGCCTGTTGGCTTGAAATGGAATTTAATATTGTACCATCAGCGAAGTACCCTTGTACAGTTGTAAAGCCTTCTCTGTGACAATGAACACTAAGTACAGGTTACATACTGATTGGTGGAAGTTTTTATCGCTTCTCCTCTCCAAGTATTATCCTCCCTTTTCATGAAAATGTCATTTGACCAGTTCATGTAGATATAGAAGTCATTTGTGTACTGCTATGAGTACTGCATCGACCCTATCCAAGTATTTTTAGCTGCTCCATTAACTGGTAGACCCACTTTACTACCGTTACCTTTATGCATTGCTATAGCCACTGAGCATGGGCCTTTAGATGATTGGTGCACTTCTAGCATCACCCTTCGTCAAAGCTTAATACTGTCCCACTAGCTTGATGCATTGAATGCTATTGCTGTTAATGTTCTGCATGAAGAGGTCAATTTGTGCTAGGGGACCAGTGGTATTGTCCTAATTTGGACTGCTTCTTGCTTCTACTCAGTAAATTAGCTGGAAGAATTTTTGACCATTTCCATAATTCTAGATGTTTGTATGCTTGTCAGTTTATGAATCTCAAGCGAACAGATAAATTTTGTACTCAGTGCACCTGTTATGAGGGTGCTTAGATGCATTGCGGTATGATCTGGAAAACAATTTCTGCAGTTTGTATTTTACCTCACCTATTTTTCTTGTTTAGTTTGTATGTTTGAGATTATCTATGAAAAGTTAAGTCAATAAAGTCCCATAATTAAACTATCTTTCTTGGTTTAATTAATGAATGATAATTTATTGCAGGAGAATAGCTTGTGTGGATTATTATGATTACGCATGAGTTATTTAACTCGGGTTTTGTCTTTAGAAAAGGACAGTTCCTCTTTCAGGGATTTGAAGCATCAGTTGAGATGAGATACCAGATGTTGCCATGTATGTAGTTGTCATAGTTTCAATTGTCACATCAGGTTATGTGTAATAAACAATAGAAGACCTGAACTTTTTAAGGAATCAAGACCAAAGTATTTATCTTAGTAAATTTTGATTAGGGTACCGATGTGAAGAAAATGAAGCCATTCAATTGGAGAAAGGGTCATGCTGTTGACCAGTAATATGATATTAGTGTATTGTGCAATGTTCAAAACTACTTTGCAGTTCACATGTTAAAGGGCAGGTTCTAATCCAGATTAAGAAAAAAAAAATTGATATGTGACAAAGATGGCCTTTTGGGCATGAACATGTGGGTGAAGGGAACTACAAAAGCAATAAGCTATAAACTTTGGGACCAGGCATCACATGTTAATTTTTCCTATTTTACCTTTTTTTTTTTTAATTTTTAGCTGAGCATATATTTGTGTAGCATCCTTAGGCATATGCTGTAGAAACAAAATTTACTGCACTACTAGATGACTGCAGCCTCTTTGATATGGCAATTGGTGTTATCAATTTCTTAGTATACTGCACAGCATTTAATTTTTCTCCATACCTTGTTGGAGTTGATTTGTACCCTAACTAATGTTGCTGGCATTTTGTGCCACCTTCAAATTACGGATATAGTTTTGTGAGGTTGACAATGTCTTCTTTTTGGTTATATAAGCACTATTAAGTCTGTCTCATCTAAGTCTTTACCAACATTGACATATTAGTTATCTTGTCACTTCCTCCCTTTTACATGAAACGGTCAATTAAGGAGTTTTTATCATTACAGAAGTCTTTTAGACTCACCAAATGCTGCATGACTCCCATCCACATGTCATTAGCAGTTGTACAATAAAGTTGATATGCATTGAATATTGTAACTTTGTATCTTCCACACTACATGTGCCAAAAAAGTGGAGCTTGATGTGCTAGAGGACCGGAACAATTGTTTCTGGATATATTAGTACAATTTCTGGACTTATTCAGTTGAAATGAGATTGCATAGCTGCTGCATACTCTTGTTGATGGTTCCTTTGTTCTTTGCTATTGAATCCCAATATTGCAGAAAATTGTGTGAATGCAGTTCAGACAGCCATTATGGTATGGTATGGCATGGGGAAGAACTTTCTGCAGTTTCATATGGTTTCACTTACTGTATTTTGTGCTGTTAATTCTGGTGGTGGAAGTACAAGCTAAATTTCTCAGTATTCTAGGCCAGGTAGTGTGTCAATTACAGCACTGTCTTCCTGGTGGAATTACTACTGATGATTTCTTGGAAACAATCAAAAATTTGTTTAAGCTAATTTCCTTTTAATTATTGAACTCGTCCACTTGGAAAAGTTAAAGGTCATATGGAAAACTTGGGTTTGTTTTCAGGCTCTAGAGCCTTAGCCCAGCATCTTGCAGAGGAAAATGTACTGCAGAATAATGACAAGAAGATTGAATTTGAAGAAACTAGAAGAAAAATAGTAATATCCAAGGAATGTCTCTTCTATGGAGTTAAAGCATTGAGATTGCTTTTAACTGACATACTAGTAAATCTTACCTTGGACCTAGCACTGGATATTGCAAGAAAACAGCCTATGGCTGGATGTTCTCAGGCATGGAAATTTGGAATTGTTTGATTCTTAATGTCCTCTGCTATGTTGAAATTATCCACTCCTTTTTAAGATAATTTCTGTTGTTCAATATATAGAATGAGTATAGAATAATATGCATTGCAGACTTCTTAACCACAACCCTGTAACTGCATTTTGATCAATCTTTATTGCAATTTTGGATGAACCTACTGACACGGGTGAAGAGCAGAACGATATTCAGACATCTTTTCAGAAGCAAGCAGAAACAAAAGTAAGCTCATGTATTTAGTTCTATGTTGGTCTTTTAAACATTTTTTGTACTTACCGCTAAAAAATGGTGTAACATATACAGAAGGGCATGGTGTATAAATAGTACAGCTAACATCACAAAATTCAGATTGACGACATATTTCAGAACAACAGACAAGGATTATAAAAACTAGGAAGAATGCATTTGAAATGACCCACATTCACCTCTTCTGCGACTGGTTTAATGACTTTGATGAACCCTCAAGAAGATCCAGGATATAATTGCCCAAGTCCTGTTCAGTGTACTTAATGTGCTTTTCACCAATAGAATTGGTAATCTTACTCACAAAGTTCCGGTATGCTTGGATAACTGTCTTTGAAGCTGAGATCCTTAAATCTTCACGAAGTTGAAGGTCCGGGACACACCATCTCGTTTGGTTCTTATATACACCCTCAAAAGCAGTGGTGAAAGCCCGGCATCTTGCCTTTAGAGTTGCCTTCCCTACTTTCCCATCATCACGAAGCAAGGTGAGTATAGAACTCCAAGTGACTCTTTCATAGCACATTGCATGCTGCCGGAATTTCCCAACATGGTTTCTGATCCAGTCATCCCCAAAGTAAGGGCTGATTTTAGAGTTCCTAATCTTTTGAACCATGTAGTGGATGTTATTCATCATAAAAATATGCTTCAAAGAACAATCTTTGTATAAGCTGGACTTGGTATCTAAGTTGGCTTCTAATATTGATGTCAATGACTGCAGGTGAGTTGCCACTGCACAAGAGATATTCTGCCTGACATCTACACTGTGCCCTCCATCTGAATTCTCCCTATCTTGAGCTTGAAGAAGTAAATTGAGGGTATCACCATATTCTGCAAAGCACAAGATGTAGTTCATGACATACTTGGTCAGAGGGTGAATACCACCATTTGCAAAAGGGGTTGTAGAAGAGCATGAGGCAATATGGTTCCCTAAATCGTTAAAGATGACCTTAGCAGAATCTCCTAGTCTTGTCAAAAGCTCATGGAATTCAATCCTGACCAAGGAGCCGGTCTCTTCTGGAAACAAAGCATCCACATCTGGTATCAGAGCAGCTAAAACCTCATACATATCAAGTAAGCAGTAGAGCCATTCTGGCCGATGGGGTCCAATTGACACAGCTTGACCAAAATTCAAGAGGCACAACAGAGGAGCCTTTGAAGCCTCGATTAAGCAAGTTGAACTAATATGATCATATTCTCCCAGAACTTGGTCGAACAGCCGTTTTGCACTAGCAAGATATACACCAATAATGCTCTTTATTGCAAGGCGCCATTTCCTGATTCTGGAGTTCAAGCATTTCCACTCCATCTGGAGCACATCTTCAATGCTGAATTGTTCCATATCAAGAATTGTCATATACTCGGCCAATGTATCCCTCCAGAACCTAGTGAAAGCCTGACAAAATTCCTGACCATAGCCTGAAGCAAACATTATATTCGCAATGGATTTGATTTGAGGAATTACATCTGGATGGATCAAATCCGTTACATATTCCTCAGTCTCTGTGCTACTGCGCTCCCTTTGAGATTCATTCTCCACTGAATCATCTTCGTTCGAGACAATTGATTCCTCGTATATTGGATTCTCTTCACAAGCCGGGAGTGACACATATTCATGCTCAAAACATTGCTTGTTCTGCACAAGAGTATATATCAGCTCATCTTGGAGCCTGGCCATAGCCATCTGCAGAGTGCTTTGAGCCTGATCAAAAAGCTCCTTACTTCTACCACTTCTCTTTAAGGGCATATTTTCCAGACTTGCTGTCAACCTCTGGACCTCAGCAACTGCTTCTAAATATTCCAAAACTATCACAGGACTGGAATCCCATATCTTTGAGTGGTTTGAATGCAAACTCATGATGGTGTGCTGAGCTGACATGAGCCTAGTCTCAATCTCTCTGTTATTCTCTGCTTCACCCTCATTGAGCCTGATCATTGTGGACAAATGGATGTCCAGATCTCCTAGAAGTCTTCTCATGTCATTGCTCAAGCTCTTAGTAGCCTCAAGGGCCTTCACCAGGTGATGAGCTGCAGCAATCACATGCTGTTCCCCATCTAGGTTTCCGGCCATCGGTTCACAACCCCCTTTGCCAAGAGTAAAATAGTGTTCTTGAATGACCCAACAATTCTTAGAACAAATAGACCTCTTTGGTGTTGGATGAGAATAAACTTTCAATCCCTCATAACCAAATATTAGAAATGAAGGTCATACACAAGATTTCAAGGCACATTGGCCTTCAATCAGTGGCAGCATCACAGGTGAATTCTGAAAAAGGAAGAGCATTGACTGCCACAGAAGAATAGACTTCCAAGATTTTCCAATGAATCCCCCCACTCAAAATTTGAAAATGAAAGGAAACAGGGATAAAAGGGTATTTTGACCAAAACTAGAGACTGACCCCATGCAGCCTCCCATTTTGAATCCTGACTTGAACAAGACCACTTAGAAAAAGGAATGGAGATTCAAAGAGGGGGAAAGAAATAAACATTTATATGTATTTATATATCTAAAAGCAAGATCAGTGACTTTTCTTCTGATGAAATCAAAGTTCTTCTGCAAATGAAAATTTCCACAAATTTCCACAGGAAGATGAGCCAGGCTAGGTAACTAAGAATGTGCAGAAAACATTAGGGTTTCTTTCTCTTGATCCCTTTCATGCTCAAGCAGAACAGAGCAAGTACAAACAAGATTCCAACAAGCTATGTACTAGTCCAAATTGAAACCATGTAAACAAATAATAATACACATATACCAACTATGAGGAGCAAACTATACAAATTTTTGGTACAAAACCAGCATACACAACTTTGGAAAACTCACATGAATATTACAACCAAAAATATACAACACACAGACATAAAACAAACAAAAAGATTCAAGAAATGGGATATTGAAGGAACAAGGAAGGACAAAGAGTTTAGCTATATTTTTTGCTGATTTCTTGGACTAGCATGCTCTAAAATGAAAAAAGAAAAAGATATCTAAGTGAAAAACTGGGAATTTGATAAAGACCAAGATCTTAAAAAAGAGTGAGAAAAATATCACGCGTTTTATCCAGGGAAAATGATTTGTCCAATAAAAGAGGGGGAAACAAAATAAAAAGAAAATGGGACAGAAGAAAATTAAGAAATGGTTAACAAGTGGGGTTGAAACTAGAGCTGAAGCTTCTTTAGGATTGGTACAAGTTTTTTCTTTTCAACTACTTGCGGTAAATTAGTAATAAATTCGTTACCACATCTTTGTCAGAACTAGCAGGTTCAAATGTATGTTTGGTGTTGTTTTTACAAATTATTTTCCTTGGCAGGTGATTAGGATTTTGAAGAATATTTTTTTTATTTTTTTAAAATATTTTAATCATTATTTTAATTAAATAATCATATCTCTCACTACTAATCACAATAAAATAATATTAATAAAATATTTATAATTAAAAATATTTTTCAAAAAATAAAATTAAATATATTTTTAATATTTTTTTAAAATAAAATATGCGGCATCATCATCTCCTAACATCTCATACAAATATATTAATTGTGTATTTTTCAATCCCACTACATACATATATTTATCCCAGTTTTTCTTCTCAAAATAATGGAATAGCACCAAACACAAAAGTCTCTTTACTAAGTGTTCTTTTTCTGTGTGTGTGTGTGCATTTTTTTTTTCAAACACTCATTCATCGTGCTTTTGACTCTTGACTTGTGAGTTGTGACCACTAAATATTTGGACATGTCATTGGGATCTTGGCTTGACCAACACTTTTTCTTTCTTTCTTTCTCTCTGTTTTTTGTTTGTTTTTTTTATGGTCATAGTTTGACAAGTCTTAATAGGGTTAGACCGAGTTTATTAGTGATGCAAATTTTATCAAATGTCAATTTCATGTTTTTGACGACAACGAGAGCTTGACATAACATAGATGATCCCGATTCATTGGACTAAGTTTATTTTATGCAAGCAATTCTACTCACACATATTGAGATTAATTTTTTGACTTTTCACATAAAGGTGGAAATTAGTACACCAGACCAAATGACTGATGTATTATTTTATAATATATATGACTATTATGTGTTGTAAATTAGGTATGAAATTTTACATTTTTTCCTTCAGTTTTTTGTTGGCATATTCAATTAGCCAAAGGTCATGGGTCATGAGACTATAATGGATGTTAGACTTCCGAAGCTTAAGAGGTTGCACGCATATATCCAGAGTGTCCTTAGCATGGACTCTTTGTTGTTACAATTGGCATAATTGAAGATATGGGAATCAACATTTAGTCATGACATGTCGGTCACTCGAATACTATTTAAGTAAAGAATGTAGATTATTAAATTACTTATAGTAATATTAATATTTTATGTTATGATATTATTTTATACACATATAATGGGTTACACACTTGAGTATTACCCCAATAGATGACACAAAAAATTTCCTTTCATAATACTACAACGAAGAGATTGCGACTAAGAGTAAATACACGCAAGGGAAGCATATGATAACTCTAAATCCCATGTATGTCACACAATTAGAAGAAAAAAAAAACTACCCGAATTTATTGATTGGTTTTTCCTGCATATGATAACTCTAAATCCCATGAATTTGTTATGATTCTTGATGAGGCCTGAGCTCGGCCTCATTGACGTGGTTCCTTAGCGAACGAGTTGACATGAACCAGGTCGGGTTCCATGAGAAGAATTTTGGAACTCCAACTCCAAACTAATCTCTAGATTTATAGGGTATTATTAAGGGCAAGCTTAGCTCGGTCTTTTCAAGGTCAGCTCGGGGACAAACTAATACTATCCTATTCAACTTGAGCCCTGTGAAACGCAGTCTTCTATTGGAATCTTGTAATAAATTGATTACTAATGGATAAGAAAGAATAATATATAGAATAAATTCCTGAAATGAAGGGAGCTTATTATTAATTCAGTTCTTTCTGAGTAGGGAAATTTTACCTATTTACCCTTACTCATTCTATAGTTATAAATAGGGAGCTTGATGTATAGTTTCTTTTTTCAGATTTTCAGTTATTCATTTATGATAAGTGCATATTTTTATATTTATTTGTATAAATTCTTCTATGTCTTCTTTGCTTTGTTCTTGTTAATAATAGGTTTTTATTAATGTTTTGTGTGTGATAGGAGTTTGAGAATAAAAAGATCGAAAATGAGCCAAAACAAAGTTGAAAGAAGCATTCTTGGGCCAAATTGACACGTTTCTACTGCGGCAGTGTTTGTATTTTGGGCATAAAAGTCTGATACAAAGCTCAATTGACCTGATTCTTCTCTTATTATAAAAATAAGAGATGTATCTACAACTTTTATGTTGGAAACTTTTGTCAATTCAATTGATTTCAAAGAGTAAAATTCGGTTAAAGAGTCAAATATGTACTAAAACTTCCAAATATGACAGTCTTTGTATATCTGACATAAATTTCTCCACAAATGTTATATTGATCTAATTCAAGTGTATACAGAGAGCTAACAAATAGGGATACAATTCTTATGAAGACATCAAAGGCCAATTCAACCTATAAAGAGGTAAAAAATCAGTTGAAAGAGGATACACAGTGTCAGACAACCATTTTGAAGAAGAAAAAAATAGTAGCATCGGCGCCTAGGCGCCCTGTTTTCGGCGCCTAGGCACCGTGCTTACTGTCCTCTTCAAGAAATATGGCGCCTAGGTGCCATACTTTAGCGCCTAGGCGCTATCCATGTAGGAAAATTTATTCCTTTGCTTGAAATAACAACTCTTTACATCTTTTGGCACATGTTTGTGATATGTATACACTAGATACATTTAATACATCACACAACACACCTCATACACTTTACACCAAACACATAACACACCTTAAACACTTTACACCAAACACACAACATACCTTAAACACTTTACACCAAACACACAACGCACCTTAAACACTTTACACCAAGTACACAACACACCTTAGACACTTTACAATAAATCACATCACCATCTCACACTTTATAAAAACACACTATCCTCTCAAACACAAAGATCAATTTTTAGATTCACTCATTCTCTACATTCATTCACATTTTGAAAGCACTCTTGGGGTTTTGGAGCTTCAAAGAAGAAAATGTGAAAGAGGCTTGGAGGATGAGACATTCATAATCTACCATCAACTTCAACTATCTTCTTCAACCATTAAGTTTCTTTGATTCCCAATGTTGCTAATTTTTATTCTCTTGTCATTTCTTATTATGTTAGGCTAAACTTTCTTATTGGTTGAGGTTGATTTCAAAGCCATAGACATAAGTTCTTATAATTGAATGTTTGATATTATTGATCAATTTTTCAATTGAAGTTGTTTATGTTTTTCTATACTTAATGTCTTATGGGTATTTTCTTGCTTCGTTTGGGTGCGCAACCAAATCAGGTTTGAGAAATCCCTACAACTAGATTAGAAATTTTAGATCCATAATTGTCTTGAATTTCTAATCATATGTAGTAAATTTTGATTAATGATTATGGGGTATTTTTGTTAATTGCAATGAAAAATATAACCTAAGTTAAATGACCCAAACTTGTATGGTTGTGCTTAAATTAATCTATCTTTCTTGTTTAAATGCATCCATTGGATTAAATCTAGAGAGCTTGTTCTAGGTTGTTTGGTGGGTAGAGAATTAGATAGAGAGCTTGTTCTATCTAACGAGAAACTAAGGAAAGATTAGGGTAGTAGAGCTTGTTATTACCTACAGTTGATAATTTCATTGGCAAATTATTTATAATATTGATATGAAATTAGAACCCATTGTCTAGTGGTGGCGAATGAAATCTCAACCTACTTTAATCACTTGTTGCTTATTGATTTAATTTTCATTGCTTTGAATTTTAATTAGTTTTAATTTCTGCAACTTAGTTAATCAACTCAACCCCCCCCAAACGTTTGTTGTTTATTTCTAGAGTTTGCTTGTTGAAGTCTTTGTTTTAAGGTTAGTAATTTTAAAGTTAAAATTCTTAGTTAGTTGAGTCGATAGTAAATTAATTAGCCTTGATCCTCATGGGATCGACTCTTACTCGCACTATACTCATTAAAAATTTATTGAAGAGTAAAGTTTAAATTTGGTAGGCCTACGACAACTGACCAATTTAGCACATTTTTCTTATCTTCTTTAAAGAAGCTTTACTGACTTGAGCGTCGGAGTGACCATGCTAGGCAATCCCAACGCCACTAACGATTATTTTGCAGGAGCTGATTGGAGGAGATAGGAGTTGTTATTGCTAATTGAGAGTTCTTGGCATGTGCTCTTTTCAGAACACACCAAGTGGCGTCGTCTATAGGAACGTTTGGGTTGAGGCTTGAGAAGATGGCAAGAGTTGGCAAAGGCTTGCAAGGGGAGGAGTTGTACTGGAGACAAGACGTGCCTCTTCCTCCGTCGTTGAACCCCTCACCGAAAGAACATGATCTTGGATAGGGGGATAGCCCACCACCCATTATTCTGGGAGTCCTTCTCCACTGAACCACTAATACCCCGTGAACCAATTGAAGCAGGATTTGCTATGACAACCATAAGACAGCTCACCATGGAATAACTAAAGGGTCTAGTGGTGGCTGCGATGGACATTACCTTGAGCAAAAGAGAAGCCAATGCACCTCCACCTCGGCAGAGTGGTTCACACCCACCTCGAGGAAAGACAAGTCATGTAGCTGAGAAGTTCAAACCACCCGGAGAGATGTAGGGAGAGAGCCATGATAATAAAGGCAGAAGTCGAGCTGTGTCGAGTGGAATGCCTAACTTGCCTGAATGGATGGATGGCTTGCATCAAGAGATTTGGAAAAAGATGGTGGGGGAATAAAAATCTTAGAAGCGAGGAATTCCTTTCTCTAAGAAAATCATGGCAGATAACCTATCTGCCAGCTTTAGAACTACGAATATGATGGAATTGCTGACCCTTGGGAACACTTATGTCGATTTGAAAACTCAGCTCGTCTACATAGTTACTCAAAGTATAGGGCATTCCTTACTACCTTAGCTAAATCGGCCCATCAATGATTTAGTCAGCTTTCTCCCAACTCTATTCACTCATTTGACGATTTTAGTTCAACCTTCCTATATCAATTTTCCAGCATAAGGAGGCATCATAAAACTCCCCTAATTCTATCCAGCTTTTGCCAAAGAAAAGATGAGACCCTTAGGAGCTACATCAAAAGATTCACTAGTGCAGCCCTGGAGGTGTCGTTAGCCACACAGGATATGTTATCAATACCCTAACCTAGGGCCTCCAGGATGGCGACTTTTTTAGATTATTAGTAAAGAAACAAGCCAAGAACTTTAACGACTTGTTAGCCAAGCTAAGAAATAAATCAACATGGAGAAAGCATAGAGGATGAAAGAGGAAGACGGGGAGAATGGAAGGGAGAAAAAAAAGCCCATGAAACAGAAAAAAAGTCTTGGGAAGAAGCATAAACCCAAGGTAAGAGGGTTGCACTCGAGCAAATCAACGGAGCTTAAGAAATTCACGCAATTGATTGCGCCTAGATCTCAGGTGCTTGTGGTGATTTAAGGATATGAGGAGCTATGATGACCCCAAAAGTTACTCAAAGATACCTATCAAACCAAAGTCTGAACTCTTCGGTAAGTTTCATAATGATTATGGACATACGACAAAGGAATGTCAGACATCCGCACTAGATAACTTAGAAAGTGGGTGTTCCTAAAGAAAGGAGTACGAGCTTTAGAGGGAAGAGTCCTAAGTTATAAGGCCCCAGTTGCAGGATGGATCAACAAGAAGGGAATCCACCCAAGCCCCTAAGAGATGAATGATTCAAACTATTATAGGTGGTCTACAAATAGAGACTCTAACAGGACTAGAAGAACGCATGTTAGACTTTCCCAACAAGGAGGATGGCGCTAATTGAATAAGGTAAACAAGGGACCCACATTACAGTTCAATCCCAATGATTCTAAGAGGTTACAGGCACCCCATAATGATGCAGTGGTCATTATGACAACTGTTGCCAATTATGATATGGCTCGAGTACTATTGGACACTGGTAGTTCTATTGATATCTTTTTCTTTGAGGCATATAGGCAAGTAGACTTGGAGATTGAATTGCAACCAGTTGATACAACATTGTTCGGGTTCGAATGATGGGGGGTTGAGCCTTTGGGATAATTGGTTTTGCCCTTAACTCTTAGGGCGAAGCCTTTATAGAAAACCTGAATGGTAAAGTTCTTGGTTGTGGATACCTATTCATCCTACAACGTCATATTAGGCCGACATTTCCTCAACATCTTCTAAGCGATGATCTCTACCTTCTAAATGAAACTATGGTTTCTAGTAGGAGAGACGGTGGGGAAAGTTGAGAGGAATCAGTATATTGTTAGAAAATATTATGTAGAGGCAGTGAAGAAAGTTTAGAAAAAGAGAGTCGACGAGCAAACAATACCAATAGAGGTCGATCAAGGAATGAAAATAAAGTATGTAGTAGGGGGATGGGGGGACGACCAATCCTACGTCAAGCACAATGAGGAATTTTTGGTTATCAAGCTAGTTATAAGGGACCCAAAGAAAACCACGCGCATTGGGTCCCAACTCAATCCAAGCATAGCAAAACAACTCATGTAATTTTTAAAAAATAATATGGATATATTTGCATGGTCGACTCGAGACCTAAAAAGAATTAGCCCCGATATGGCAATGCATTGCCTCAATGTAGACCCAGGATAGAAACCAGTAAAGCAGAAAAAAAGTCACTTTGGCCCAGAGAAAAACAAATTTGTTCAGGAAAAGTTGGAGAAGTTGTTGGAGGCTGGCCATATTAGGGAGATACCATTTCTAGAGTGGTTGTCTAATGTTGTCCTAGTACCAAAAGGCGTGGAAAAGTGGAAAATGTGTATAGATTTTTGGGACCTTAATAAAGTATGTCCTAAGGATCATTATCCCTTGCTCCTGATAGACCAATTGGTCAATTTCACTTCGAAATATGAGTTGCTCAGTATGATAGATTTTTTTTAGGGTTATCACGATCATGCTAGCCCTTGAGGATCAAGAGAATGTAGTTTCATAGTCTCTACTAAGACTTATTGTTATAACATCATGTATTTTGGGCTTAAGAATTCAGTGCGACCTACCAACACTTAGTAGATCGAATGTTCAGAAGTCAGATCGGGATGAATATGGAGGTGTATATTGATGAAATGCTAATGAAAAGCTACAGGGCTGCTTCGCACATGGCCAATCTAACTAAAATCTTTGAGGTTTTGAGAAAATATGGTATGAAGTTAAATCCAGTCAAATATTTTTTTGGGGTTAGTTCGGGAAAGTTCCTAGGCTATATGGTGATAGAAAGGGGTATTGAGATGAATCCAGAAAAGATCAAAATAGTTCAGGATATATCACATCCTACTATTATAAATCAGGTACAGTAGCTCATAGGGCGAATAGCAGCACTTAGCCGATTTATTTCCAAATTAATAGAAAAGTGCTTCTATTTCTTTAAAGGTTTAAGAAATAAGAGTAAGTTTGAGTGAACAGAGGAGTGTTAGAAGGCTTTTGAGAACTAAAAAGATTTTTTTAGCTCAGTTACCTCTCCTAACCAAACTAATACCAGATGAGAGCTTGTTTGTATACTTGTTTATAGGAGAATTTGTAATCAGCTTAGTTCTACTTAAAGAGAAATGATGGCTGTAGAAGTCAATCTATTATGTAAGCAAGCTCTTGTAAGGGGCTGAACATAGGTATTCAGAGGTTGAGAAGGGTGGATTGGCCCCCTGGTAATAACAACAATAAGGTTAAGGCCTTATTTCCTTTCACATAAATTTTTTATACGCACTAACTAGCCTTTGAAATAGGTCCTGAGCAAGCCTGAATCTTCAGGATGAATGGTAAAATGGACAATTGAGCTAAGTGAATATAACGTAGATTATGAGCCTTGAGCTGCCATCAAAGCTCAAGCATTAGTTGATCTTTTACAAGAAATGACTAGGCCCAAAGAGGACCGAGAAAGATGGTTGTTGCATGTGGATGGGTTGGCCACAGTGACTGGTTGCGGGGTTGGGATCCTCCTAACTAGCCCCTAGGGAGATGAGTTACAATTCTCGATAAGGTTTGACTTCAAAGCTTTCAATAATAAAGTAGAATATGAGACTTTATTGAGAGGTGGAAATGACCTTAGAGGTTGGGGCAAGGCATTTGAAGGTCTATTCAGACTCCTAGTTAGTCATTCAATAGGTGGAAAAAGAGTATGAGGTGCTCAGGGAAAGAATATAGAGGTATGTGGAGAAGATAAATAGTTTATGCCATAAATTCACATGGCTTGAGCTGAAACAAATACCCAGAACTGAGAATGCAAAAATAGACTACCTCTCAAAGATTGCAAGCTCTACGGTAGGCTATAAAACTAGAAAAATCACCCTGATCATGGCTGGTAAAGATGGGATAAGTAACGATATTTGAACCATAGAGGAAAAATAGGATTAGAGGATTGAGGTATTGGATTATTTTCATAAATGAATAGTACCACAAGATAAAAATGATATAACTAGATTTATGATAAATATGGCTTGATTTTGTATCATCAACGGCTATCTTTATAAGAGAGGTTTCACAACGCCATACTTGTATTGACTATCAAAAGTGGAAGGGGCTTATGTGTTAAGGGAAATTCATGAAGGTGGTTGTGGGGGTTATGAGGGTGCTCATGCTTTGGCATGTAAAGCTTTGAGGGCAGGATACTTTTGGCCCTCTTTGAGGAAAGATGTCGAAGAACTGGTGTGAACATATGAGAAGTGTTAGAAATATGCTTCACTCATCCATCGGATTGCTAAGGAGTTTGGGGTTATGAGTTTGCTATGCTTTTTTGGAAAATAGGGGATAGACATAGTGGGACCTTTCCCAGTAGCCACCGGCAGAAGAAATTATTGGTGGTGGCAGTAGATTACTTCAGCAAATAGGTAAAGGAAGAGCCTTTATCTAAGATCATGGAGACTGAAATGATGAAGTGTATTTGGAGAAATATAGCATGCATATATGGCCTCCCCATGGAATTAATCTGAAATAATGGTGCCCAATTCCATGGTACTAAGACCCGAGCATAGTGTAAGAAGATGAAGATCGAGCAACATTTCACCTCGGTGGACCATCCACAAGCTGGTGGACAAGCAAAAGTAACTAATCAAATCATTGTCCAAAACATTAAAACAAGGTTGGACCGAGCTGGATGAGGTTAGGTAGATAAGTTGAGTTCTGTCTTATGGGCTTATTGAATAACACCTAAGACTTCGATGGGTGAAACACCATTCGGTTTGGTATATGGAGCGAAAACAGTAATACCTATTGAAATTGGAATGTAAACATATCGGATTAAAATCTATTATGATGATGAGAATACTGAGTTGATGAAGGAAGCTCTGGACCAGTTGGAAGAGAAACATGAGTTGGCCTACTTGTGACTAGAAAAATAAAAGAGTTTGCTTTGAGCAGAGTATAACAGGAAAGTGAAGAAAAGAAACTTTGAAGCATGGGATCTGGTGCTGCGGCGAGCTGATGCATTGAAGTCGACTGGGAAGTTAGAACTGAACTGGGAGGGGCCATACAAAGTAACCAAAGTTTTGATGGGTGGTGCATATGAACTAGAAGACCTTGGGGGCTGAAAGTTACATCGGCCTTAGAATGTTTGTCACTTGAAGAAGCTTTATGCTTTAGTTGCATTAAAAAGTAAAACAAGATGAATGAATCAACTTTGAGTATTATTTTTTATTTTTTACAAAAGCAATACTTAAGTCCCTAAAGAGAGTTCACAAAAAACGATCTCTTTAGGTCCTTGAGGGGTTCGCAGAGATCGACTCCTTCAAACTCAAAATCTTTAAGAAGAGTTTGGAGAGAATGATCCCTTTAGGTACTCGAGGGGTTCATGGAGATTTACCCCTTCAAACTCAAAGTCACTAAAGAGAGTTTGCAGAGAATGGTCTCTTTAGGTCTTCAAGGGGCTCACAGGAGTTGACCCCTTTGATGATAGACTAAACATCCTTTGAAAAGAAGTTTTCAAAAAAAAATTGAAAGAGAAAATAGGCAATCAAAGGTTCGCAAAGATCAACCCTTCTAACTAGAGTTCCTAAAGAGTTAGAGAAAAATAAGCTCTTTTAGTCCTTAAGAGCTCGCAGAGGTTGACCCCTTTAAGACAAACTCTGTCCTTTTGAAAATGAGTTTTCAAAAACTTGGGAAAACAAAAATCCCTAAGGGAAAATGGGTAATCAAGCTTGTGACCAAGAGATGAAAATGAGTTTCCTTGAAAGCACAAACAATATTCTTTAAGTTGAGATACTTGTGTTAATTAATATTCAGAATAATAAAACCATTGCTCAAACAAAGTAGTTCATTCATAAAGACAAAGAGAGAAAGATATAAAAAAAAGCTTATTCTACGTCATAGTTGGCTACATAAAGAGGTTATTCAATGGTTGCATCATCAGTTCTCCCCCCACCTTTAGGTTGGCCTTCGCCTATTCCTTGTTCAATCTCATGAACCACAGCCATGACTATCCTCTTGTTCACTTGGGTTGTAGGAAAGGGAGGTATCTCTGTGACAGGTATACTTGGGGGTTGCTGGGGGTTTGAGGCCAACTTTGGAGCATGAGTGGAGCCCTCTTGAGGAACCTCACCTTCCCAACCAGCTAGTAGAGGGATTGAAGCAATTGCTCTACGTAAATTCAGCCCTCTGCTAAACCAATGTTCGCAAGCTTGCTCAAGGTAGTAGTTGAAGTTATGTTCTAAGTACTGCAAAGCCCCATCAATAAAATGGTCCAAGAATTTCTTAAACTTTAAGAATTGTCTTTTTGCCCTCTTAATACTGGTTCAAGTATTTATAACCAGTAGGAGAAGTGATCCATTCTTGTTGCCCTTTTTGGTACCTATTCTTGTAGCCCTCCAACCAAGCTGATGATGCTTGTCAAACGACAGTCATTATTTCTTCCTTAAATTTCTTAGCCTACTCTTCCAATTTTTTTATCTCCTACTCAAAAGAGGCATGATGACCTAAAGCGAGCTCTAGATTATATTCCAACTTGCTCGCCTGAGATTGGGACTGCTTTAGAAGTTGCTGCAGTTTAATATTACTCTTCCTGAGTTGTTCATTCTCTTGTAAGGTGGCAACTGAGGGGTCGAACCTCTAAGTAGGGAGCAAGGCCTCAAAGAGTAGGGTGGACTGTAAGAAAAAAATGGAAGATATTTACTTAAGAAAATTTCATCACACTCAAAAGAATATAGAAGAATGTAGTCTAATACCTTGGTCTGATAACTCGCAAGCATGGTGTGCTACTTAAATCTAGACCTAATAGGATGTACCGATCAGTGGATAATCCTATTACTTGAAGACCTCTAAATAGAGGTTGCCATTACTGGTCTCCATGATAGAGTTACTGACAAACCAAGTAACGTTAGGGTCGTGGAGGTAGAAGCTCGAGATTTTTGAGATTATATTGAGCGGTCCGAGTTGCATCATCGTGTTGGGTAGGACACTTGCTTGGGTTGCAAATTTGGACCTCGGGGGACTTATTCCCTAAGGTCGGTGAGGAAGGGCGAGGAGCGATTTGAGGCTGCTGTCTTGGTACCTGAGGTCGAGAGGTTTAAGGTTGAAAAAAGGGATTTCTAGAAGCTCCAGTCAGTCTGGAAGGAGCAGTGTTTTCTTCAACATAAACACCAGCTGTTGCAGTTGACCTAGCCTCAAATCGAGCAACTGGCCTTCTATTCATCATGTTGTCTAAAATAGCAAGAATTAGTAAATACAAGTATAAAATAAAGCAAAAGTTGGTCAAAAGTTAGTACCTAAGATGTCGGGAGCTCTTCATGCTTTAGGTTAAGCCCGAAGTGATATAGTAGAGGTCGTGAGTCTACCAACAGACTCATGTTGTATTCGTCCTGATTTAAATGGCAAAGAAGAGCTGATCGGAAAGCATTTTGGATAGGGGACCGATCTCAATAGGGAAGGTTATTTATCTATCTAGTCGGAAAGCCCCAGGATTAAGAAGAGAAAATAAAAAAAAATATTTTCTTCCAACCCTTGATCGACCTAGGTTATTTGGAAAAAAACCTAGCCTCACTTTTGATGTAAAGTAGAGTAATCCTAATTGGAGTTTTTAGGCATGGAAATAAGTTCGTAATATCTCAGCTATAGGTTAATCACCAACATATTGGACAGTCATTGAAAATCCAGTCATTAGGTGAAAAGAGTTAGGAGTGAGTTGGTTAAGAGGAATCTTGAACTAGTTGGAAATCTGGACAAATAGCTCGGGGTTGGGAAACCATAATCCTACATCCATTTGAGTTGTATAAAAGGTTAAGAACCCTGAGGGAGGGTGATGAGGTTGGTCGGAATCATCAAGTGCCATTATAAAGTATTCAAGGGGTATGCCTGTGTTTTCCCTAAGTCTACTCAAACTATCCTGAGAGAGAGTGGATGCATATCTTTCATATGCGCCCGACCTATTAGAGGGACCACAGATCTACTTCAGGTATGGAGGCGGTAAGGCGTCTCTAACTCAGTCCTGAGGGTTATGGCAGATATAGGCTGAGGTAAGCCCTCTGGGATGCTAGGAATGGTTTCAGATGAAGAAGACATGGTTCTTTATTGGAGTGAGAGATTGCTTAGTAAAAGAAGAAAAAAAAAAGAGAAAGAATAAGAAAAAATAAAAAATAAAAGACTTGCTTGGAGTTATCGGAGTACATCTGCTGGAGGAAAAGAGAAGTTAGAAATGTTGGAGTTGGAAGCTTTTAAATCCAAGTAAATCCAAAAAGTGTGAAATAGTCTCAAGATGGATCTTTTTATAGGGAGGAAAAGGGAGGTAGTATCGATCCTCTACAAATGGATGATAATTGTTGATGAGGAGACATATGGAAGGGCGATATCAATCCTGAAAGATAAAAGGACGTTCATTTAATAGTAGTAGTTTCGTGCATGGGAAACTAAAGTAAGCACAAGATTCGGAATGATCGATTGATTTGAAGGATATTTTCATTTAAATTGTGATAAGATATGTTCAATCACTCTTCAACTTTGCCTGAGGTCGATGCCCGAGCTCAAGAAAAGGGGGGACTAGATGATGAGGCCTGAGCTAGGCGTAGCTGACGTGGTTCCTTAGCGAACGAGCTGACCTGAACTAGGTTTGTTTCCATGAGAAGAATGTCAGAACTCCAACTCCGAACTGATCAACGGATTTATAGGGTATAATTAAGAGCAAGCTTAGCTCAATCTTTTTAAGGTCAGCTCGTGACAAACTATTACCATCATATTCATCTCAAGCCCTGTGGAACGTGGGCTTCTGTTGGAATCTTATAACATATCTAATGGATAAAAAAGAATATATAGAATAAATCCTTGAAATTGAGGGAGCTTATCATTAATTCAGTTATTTATGAGTAGGGGGATTTTACCTCTTTACCCTTGCTCATTCTATGGCTATAAATAGGGAGCTTAAGGTATGCTTGCACATTTTTCTTATCTTCTTTAGATAAGCTTTACTGATTTGTGCGTCGAAGTGACCACGTTGGACAACCCCAAGCGCCATTAATGGCTATTTTACAATAGTTGATTGGTGGAGATTGGAGTTGTTGTTGATTGAGAGTTCTTGACGTATGCTTTTTTTCGAACACACCAATTCTAATTTAGGAATTATAAAGAACTTGAACCCACATCATTAAAATAAAATATTAGTGAGGTACTTATATGATTTTGGTCTCTCACATGCTTTCATAAATTCTACCAAAAACTGTGGTGTGGAGCCTAGAGAGGCCTTCAATCTTACGAGAATAGGAATGCATAGAGGTACAATGGAGACTGATCACAACTACCAATGATACCAATCCAAAGCATATATTTCAAAGAAACACATGTTAATCAAACTAACTTTTTTTATTTTAAATGATGATTTATTTTTTATTTCAATATTATTAATGCACAGGTCAAGTGTAAAAAATAATATTATCAATACACACTTGATATATATTAGTAATATTGAAATAAAAAATAAAATAAAAAATGAAATAAAAAGATTATGCTGGCTTGTTAACGACCAATGAGGTTAATGCAAGATTAGCCACACATTGATGAGAAAATAACTTTTGTGCATAACTTGCTAGCAACAAGTTGTTTTCCTTCAGAAACCTCTACAAGAAGTAAATAGCTCTCTCTCTCTCTCTCTCTCGACATGATAGGAATTGCATTTGATAGGCTTACATGTAGCATATATGTGATTACTTAGCAACTATAGATAAAATTCAATGAATAACATGTATCAAAGTCCATGTCAAGATAGAACAAAATGGCAAGATGGTATAAACTATTTTATTATATCTTAACATGGACTTTGATACACGTTATTCATTGAATTTTATCTACAATTAAGAAAAGAAGAAATGGGAACAGTGGACAAACGAGTAATTTTACAAAATAAAGAGGAAAAAATAATAGCATCTTTTAAAAACTTTACATTTTTACTTTTATATTCTCAATTACTCACGTCCTTAATCAACAAAAGAAGGGAATTTTCCTTTGTTAGTTGCACAATTTTATTATTTAACATATCATACAAATGTCAAAGATTGTTATCAAGTTCAACATGGCGAGTAGAATCAGAGAAAGTCTTAATGCTATTATTGTGAGTCAATTTGACTTTCAGATGTTCCTAATTGTTAGGAAGAGATCGGATCAAAGCTTGAACTTACTACTCATCAGAGAATATATGACCAACTGACTTTAATTCATGTATCATGTTTGACATAGTTCTTAGACATTATTTGATGTTGTGATTATCTTGTTTCTTGTAAGTGTCAAACTTGATAGTCAGCTGCCTCAAACGAATGACAGTCATACCTCTATATTTTTTCCTGAGGTATACCCAGATATCATGACTAGTAGCATGCTGCTCACACTCGTGAATGAGGTCATCAATCACATAGCTAACCAAAATTGCACGAGCAGTGGAATCTTTCTTCTTCCATGCCTGGTAAGCCTCTTGATCCCTTCTCTATTGAGCAGTATTGCTAATGTTAAGATCCTGCATGATCTAATTGATACCTTCCAAGGTCTCTTATTCATTCAGTACATACTAGATCTTATGGCGCCAAGTACCATAATTATCGCTATTCAATTTGTCACCTTTGTTAAGGTCAACTATGATAGATTCCGATGCCATGGTCTGTATTTTAAAAGGTAATTACACATGTTAATGCTCATTAAATATGCTCATTTAATTTTATACTTATAATTAACATTTACGATAAGTCAACATATGGTATAGATTTGAAAGTTCACTTAGTTTCCAATCATCACCTATAGTCCAAATATTGCATTATCATAAGTTTAATTTCAAAGTAACAAAATATCAATAAGTTCTAAGTGATAATCAATTAGATTCTTCCAACCTAAAATTCCCACTTAATTGTATGACTTATGTTATACAAGAATTCATCTTGTCATTTATACAAAGATAAATATGTATTGTCATCATATAATCTTAAAGTTATTGCATCATTCAAAAGATTTATAATACGTACTTTAAAGTAAATATATATTACACAGCATGAAGTCCATTATATTACATTACATGTTCATAATTGTTACTAAAGTTAACATATGTACATAATGAGTCATCTCCTTAAGGAAAACAAAATTCCTTCTTAACACACAAACGAGATACCATATTGGTCATTCCTTCTGAAACCCTATCTATTGGAGCAAACTTTAAGATACAACTACCTGAATTTATCCTCAAAGATAATGATTTCTTCATCTTGAGTTCCATCTTTTTTCTCCATCTCTTAATCAACCTTGATCTCAATACTTTAAGATTTATGTCTCCCTCTAGTCCACTCTTCAGGTAAAGAATTTTTAAGTATTTGACGTTCTACATAACAACTATTTCCATTAAAGTTGTGACCCAAATAAAGAAGCTCCTTGTGTTTTTCCTTCATTATCGTAAGATGTTGTGGCAAAGAGTGCAAAAGATCCATTTTATAATTCTTATACACTTCCCACTTTATCAAACGTTTTGGAGTCTTTCTTTCTCTAGCTTGCCCCAGAGGATGCTAAGAGTGTGTCTGATTATCACCATATCTAGAAAATAGAAATAAATATTAGATTCGATACAAAGCCAATCTTAATATTAAAGAACAAAAGATGAAATTTTTTCAAACACTCAAAATTATAAACATACTCAATTCTATAATTTTCTTATATGAAAAACTAATTTTTCATACATAATTTAATGAGCATATTAATCAAAATGTATTATAAATTTTCATCAAAGTAGCCGAATTATAGAAAATATTTTCCAAAATTAATAAAAAAAATTAGAATTTTTTTGATCAAAAAGTATTTTTCTAAAATTTTATACAATTTAAAAAATTAAAAATTTAGAAAAAAATTAAATTTTAAATTACAAAAAAAATAAAATTAAATTCTGATCAAGATAATGTCATTTCCATCAAAAAATAATGGCTGGAAGCCATCGCACGTGTCGTCTCGTGTGGGATGCATCGTCCACTCGCTACATCGGCGCGTGTGACACATGCGCCGCCGTCCCAATATTTTTCAGCGACACCTCTCTAGCTACCCCGTAATATTTTTTGACCCTTCTGAATCCAATGGCGCTATCTGTTTCAAAATCTAACACTTTTAACTAGGGGTTTGGTTCACATGCAGATACGACCAAGAATGGGATTGCATATTTACTGTTCATCTTCTTCCCCAAATTTTTCAGAACACCCTAATACATGATTTTAAATTTTAACAGTCATATCTCACTCATTTCTAAGCTTTTTTAATCATGTAATATATGGTTGGAAAGCTTATTTCACAAGAATTTAACCATATAAAATTTCTTCCATAATTCGAACAAACAGTTACTAAAAATAGAGATAAAGTTACTGCAATTTTTATGATAAATCATAATATCTCATCATACATAAAATATGAAGTCATGAAATTTTAAGGCATGCTTCTATAACAATAAACATGCTTTGTTTAAATTTTGAAAGCATAATTTGAAGCATATTAAGATTTACCATAAAAGAGCATTCAAACACCATATAAACGGGAAGTAAGATTTCTTAACATAATTATTCACATAATCATGCTAAAACACAACAAAGTCATAGTTGGAAATAAACTAATACATGCTCTGATACCATTGTTGTAATTTAAAATGAATTTCATGATTTTTCTAACAAAAAATTCATGTTAAAAACATAGGACATTTATAGTTGATTTACTTACCTTTTGTTGTATTTTTTATACTTGAACAAGATCATAAACTAATCATGAACGAAAATAGCTCCCACAACCCAAATACTTCTTTTTTGATAACTCATACTTGATCACAATAGCCCTCTTCTTCACTACTGTTATCTTTTACGCTATTTCTTTGTTTTTACTTTATAGAGAGTTTTTTATGTTGTAGATCTGATAGGTAGAGACTGCGTTTCTCCAAAAGTGGGAGTTAACTTCTGATTAGTGGGTCGTTTTTTCTCATAACGTGTTGTGGGTTGGTTTTCTGTTCCAAGAAACCAGCCCCACTAAAACTACTCCCACCAAAATAAATATTTCAAATAATTTGGGTTGAGTCAGCTCTCATGGGCGACCCATTAATCTATTTTACTTTATTTGTTTCTTACATTTACAAATTGGGCCAGATTGGCTATTTTATCACTCTTGGTCTCATGTGTACTTTAATGGATCTTGCTTGATGGTTATTACCTAGCCCGGTGCTAATTTAAAATTTTGACCTGATTTGAATCCCACTTGAGAGGTGGATGAAACAATCCAAAAATAAAATAATGCCAAAAAGTTAAGAACGTCCCTATCTTTCCCCAAGCTTTTCTTAATTTGTTCCTCAAATAACAGACCCACTTCCACATGATATGAGACCAAGCTTTTCTTTCCCAAATGATAGACCTATTTCTATAGGATATGAAGAAATATGAAAAGGGGAGAAAAAGAAAAAAGGCAATGTAAAGAAAGTAAAGAGAAAAGATGGATGGTGGTGGTTGTGATGCCATAAAAAAAAAGAAGAAAAAGAATAAGAAAGGGGAAAAGACAAATAAAATAGGAGAACAAAGAGGAAGAAAGCAGCACCAAACAGTTTAAGAATGGAGGAAATTATAGTAATAGTGAGTGAAGAAGAGAAGAGAGGAAGAGGGATGAAAAAGAAAGATTCAAAAGAGAAAGATTATGGCAGCGGCGGTGGTTGGTGGAGAAAAGAGGATGAGAGGAAGAACAAGAAGAAGAACAAAAAAGAAGGAAAAAAATAATATTTGTTTAATAATTTAACTTTAATCACATTATTCAATCATACGAAGTATACATGATATTTGTTTGATAATTTAATCTACATCCCATATTTTACGATAAGAGCACAAAAACCTACCCCATTTGAAGCCTAAGAGGTAAAATTATTAATGCAACTTATTTTTCCATCATTTCCACAATAAGGTGAATGAATGCATGTTTCTCTTTCAAATAACAAATTGCACTAAGAAAGTGTTAATTATGGTATCACAATACTTTTCATTAATAACAATTTTGCCAATCTGCACACTTTAGTTGAGGTTCAACAATCAATGTACTGGCTTCGAAGGTTACAAACTTTTTCTTCAAGGTTATTGATAAAAGTTCCAACTCCGAACATTGAGATGATGACTTCGTTGAAGCCAAGAAAGCTATAGTTGGCTTCGGATATCACAACTTTCTTCTATGATATTATCGGCAAAAGTCAAGCCATTTTTTCATAATCTATTATTCCTTTCAAATTCGTTGACGAAAGCTAAGAAATCAAATCTTCTTTCCCAAGGGCATTGCAATAAAAAAACTTGTTCAAAGGTCATAAGCACTCGTTAGCACACAAGGTCAAGAAAGAAAGGTCGAGGCAAAGCATTCTCGATGTAACACTTAACAGCAAGTTGATGTAGAGCTTCCTCAACCCAACACTTAGCATCGAGTCGAGGCAAAAACAAGAAATACTTTATTCACCCCTAAAACCTAAATCAGGTTGGGGCGCTACTTCATCTTGGTAGCTCGTTAAGCCCGACATAGATGAAGAAAGAGCCACGTCTCGACTAGGCAAAGGTCCTGACAAAGTTATTGGGCAAGGCAATGCCTCATCCTAGCCAAGCCCTCGAGCGAGGCATTACCTCGCTTGGGTCAAGTTGTTAGCAAGACAATGCCTCGCCTGGGTCAATCTGCGAAGCAAGGCAATGCCTCGTTGGAGTTGAGCTCTTAGACGAGGTATTGCCTTGCTCGAGCCAATCACACTACTCTAAGGTGAGGCAAATGCCTCACCCAAACAATCGGCCTCGCCTGATCAAGACTCTTCTCTATTTTTTTACTTCACTTGATTGCAAGCTAAGCTTAACTAATCGAGTGATTTACTCTTGGCTAACATTCCTTCACAAAATTTACCTGGGAGTGTGGGGGGCTATATGACGGACCCATTAATAATTTGAGGCCTAGTCGAAAAGGCCCAAGTCTGAAGATTTAAGCGTTCCTATCAGTGCATGCACCGTACTATATGAAAACACAACCTTTATTTAAACATCTATAAATACCCTATAACCTTTTATTTTGAGACATGCTCAATTCATTACAAGATTTATTATTTTTAGTTATATCTTTCTATATTCTCTTTCTCACGATTTGACTTGATCGTTGGAGAATTTTTGTTAGAGCTCTACCAGTGCCTCTTATGGTGGAATTTTTGTCGGAGCTCTCCCAACACCTTTAATAGTTTGTTCATGTGACATGTTCAATTGAATACATAGATAAATTGACCCTTCGAAGATCCAAATGACATCTTTGTGCTCCATTCTGTTTGGAAGAATTAACCACTTCACCATTGAATGGAGGCCAATGACATCAGTTTGGGTTTTTGTTTTTGTTCATTATAATATGCGTCAATAAGGTTTTTAATTTAAATGAAACGAGCTGGGTGCAAAAAAAATAGTACTTTTTGCGTAAGTCACAAAGGGACTAAACTGTAAATAATACAATAAAGGACTTAGATACTGCATATGCTTGAAAAATAGTTAAGACTTCTTTTGCACTGCCAATAACAATGCTAAGTAATATTCCCTCCGTCTAAATTATTTTGGTCTGATCTACAATTTTAGATGAGAGGTTAAAAAGTATAAATTATATGTATTTTTATATTATTATTTTAAAAATAATAGTAAAAATTTAATAGTGTCTCATCATTATTATAATTAAGATACTAGTTTTTGAAATACAAATTTCTATTTAAGGAAATAAATTCTTCTTTTGGACATTTTTAAAAATAAAACAATTCATGTAGAACAGAGATAGTACTTATATAAGACTATATCTGTATGCGTAAAATTTTATTTTATATGAATAATTCACATGTAAACAAATAATTTATAGATTTATTTATTTATTTAAATTACATAATGTAGGTCTCAATAGTTATATATGTAATTTGTATTATACATATTGAAAAGTAATAAAGGATTATGTATTATATAATATTTATGCATTTGTGAATTTAAAGATAAATTTATAGTTATGCATTTGTCTTTATTAATGAATTTGAAAATTAATTTGTGACGCTTGGTTCTAAATAACAAATTTAAGTAAATTGGGTACAAAGTTCCCACCAAAAATATTTGCTTTCATTATAAAATTAAGTTCAATTGAGAGAATTTTGGAGAATGAGATTAATATTTATAATTAATAATTTATCATTGAGAAAATGAGTTAATGTCTTAAATTTATGAAGCATGTGGACTTTAGACGGCAAACTTCCCTAAAAAAAGCCATTTTTTCATAAAAAATCTAATGATAATGTCAAAGTTGCATAATACTTGTATCCAATTAAAATTAAATTTTAAAAAGAATGATAGTAACGATTTAATAAATATCACGTGCGGTCGAATAAATATTATATGCGATAATGTACGTCAGTTGTATATTTTACCACATATTTTATTCATATATATATAAATATTTATTTATATATGAATGTATAAATGTATATTTAATATATATTATCGGTTATAATATATAAATGGCGGATATTAACTTGCAAATCTTTCTATATTTTAGGAATAAATAAATTTTCATAGGCACTCATAAATGATAAATTATGCGGCCGCACTGCTCCGGCTGCAAACGAAATATCTACCACCGCAAGGTTCTCATCAACGGTTGAAATATCACAATCTTAAAACTAACGGCTGCCATCCATTCTCACACACTATATTTTTCCTCATTTTCTCTCTTTCTGAAAAACCCTCCTCAGCTATTTTCTCTCTAGGGTTTTACACTCGACTTGAACTACAGAGTTTCAACAACAATTAATATAGCTTATCACCAAGGTACAATTTTTCTTGTTTTCCTAATTCATGCACACCTGCATCAGAGATTGTATTTGTGTATATTCTGTTTATTTCTTCGGTTTATACTGCGTTTCTATTGTTTGGTTTTTGTGGGATTCTGCGTTAGATATAATTCTTTTTTTTTGTGTTTTTGATTATTCTGTTATATTTTGAAGTGGGTTTTGTTCTTGGCTAGAAATTGTTAAGAAAATAATCTAAATATTTATGTTGTTAGTGTGTGCTCGTTCTTGAGGTTGCTGTGTGATGATAGGTAGTGTTTTTTTGCTATTACAAAGTGCTCAAAGTTTTAAGATGGATAGATGTGCTGGATAATAGCTTGTTTTCAGATTTTTTTGCTATTAAGATGGATTTTTTTTTTATTGTGGGAGGAGGGATTAGTTCTGTTATAAAATTTAAACTTGGGACTATTGCTGAAATTCAATCTTTATGAACTTTAAATGAGTACATATTTTTCTCGGCATAGGTGGTAATGGCTTTTCCTAAGGATGCTCTTTTGAGGAGCTATAGGCAGGTGTCAACATCAGTGGTGTTCTTGTTCTAATGCACCATCATTGTTTTCTATTATTTGAGAGAACTATAATTTCTCTGAACTGAATCTGAAGCAGGTTGGTATGGATTCTTTATCCTTATTTAGAGAGGGTCTTTCCTTGTTTCAGGTCAGAGGAATGGCTTTCTTTAAAAAAGCTGGGAATATATTGGGAAGAACTGTTAGTAATCACTTCAGTCAGGAAATCTCTTCGTCCAAACCATCCATTTTTCAAGCTATCAGATGGATGTCGTCTTCGAAGCTCTTTATTGGAGGTGCAATACCATTTTGTTGGGGACTTTCTATTTAATAGATCTGCTTTTGTTATATCAGATTTGTATTACATGCCTTGATTTTCTTTTTGAAGGACTCTCATACAGCACAGATGACACAAGTCTCATAGAGGCTTTCAACAAATATGGAGAAGTTGCTGAAGGTACTCCAAGCATACCTTGTCATATACCTCTTCTGTCTGTGAATTTCTGATAGTTTTTGACACATTATGTGGTAGTCATGTCATCGGTTTCTTGCAGTAAACCAAAATGACATTTCAGTTGTGTATCCTTGTGATTTCCTAGTTCTGCATGCTGCATAGTTGGTCATATTCTTATGGATGGATGGATGAAACATTAACACTGCACAGGGTTTGTGTTAAGAAATAGATTTTACTAAAAGGAGTCTTAATTTGACAGAATTTTTATGCCTCATACTGATTGGAGCTTGTGTGAGGAGTTTTCCTTGAAATCTTTATACTTGCATGTGTGAGCTCCTCCTTCTTGGTTTTCATTATTATATCTTTATACCTGCAGAGAATTGAAAAACAGCTTAACTTCCAGGCAATTGGTGCATTCTTAAAAAACATGGTTGTGAATTGCGAATATTATGTAGAAAGTAAGGCAACAATGCTCGATATCTTACTCTGTTGTTTGGCTGCATCACCAATTAAATTATTGTTGGACCAAGTTTTGTTGCATCTTGATATATTCATAAATACATTGATTATACTGGAGAGGTCTTATTTTTATCTGCTTCTAGTCTTTTGTTTGTATACGGTATAAACAATTATCAGTATTTGGTCTGGAAATGAATAGAATAACAATGTGGAAACTTCTTTGCATTGATGCTGACAATAATGGTATTTCTTGCAGCAAGGGTGATTGTGGATCGTGAAACTGGTAGGTCCAGAGGATTTGGCTTTGTTACGTATTCTTCCATTGAGGAGGCATCTGCTGCCATCCAGGCTTTGGATCAACAGGTGTCATTATCTTACTCTTGATCTGATGCTTCCTTTGAGTTTCCATTTCTACTTGAGAAAGTTCGAACTTTTTTTTTAATCCATGCAATTGGTGCTGTCTCCTGTCAAACTTTGCGTAATTAGATGTTAATTCATTTTCCATTTCAACATTCTTTTAGGAACTTCATGGTCGTAGGATAAGGGTGGATTATGCAAATGACAGGACGCGTGGTTATGGAGGTGGAGGCTATAGTGGTGACAACTTTGGCGGCGGTGGTGGCGGAGGTAGCTATAATAGTGGTGGATATGGTGGAAGCTATGGTACTGGTGGTGGTTATAACAATAACGATGGTTATGCTGGTAACTATGGAGGTGGAGGTTATGATGGCAGTTCAAATTTTAATTCTGGGGTCAATAGTTATGGAAGTGGAACTGGATCTGAAGGCAGTAGCAATTATCCCACCAATAATGCTGGGAATTTGAGCTATGGCGGTAATAGTCAAACTTTCAGCGTTGCTGGTGGCAGCGATAACTTTTTCAGCAGTGGTGCAGGTGCTGGCAGCAGTTCAGCAAGTAGTGGATATGATGGGTTTGGAGACAAGTTTGGCAGCGAGCAATCCAGTCATGAGGCAGGTGCTGATGAAGGTGTTGGCCAAGATGAATCCTCGGGCGGAAGCTACAGAGATGATGTCGACCCACATGATAACTATGCTGATAGAAGGAGTTGATGAAAGCTCCGGGTCGCTGGATTCCTGCTCATTTGTTTGGTATAGGGGAACTCAGAGCAGCTGCACTGAACTCATTTTAGTACTCAAACCATTTTTGTTTATTGTCTTGTGACTTGCAAGTTATATCAACAATTGAATCCAAAATGTTAGGGCTTGTTTGGGTTATGTTTTCATTGAGAAATCTCATTTTCATTTTGTTGAAATGAGTTTTCAACTTTTTATTGATTTTCATATGAAAAATGAAAGTGTTTGGTTATATGAATTATAATAAAAAACTAGTAGGGTGCAGAAATATGTTTGATTTAGTATGTTTTGTCGATATTTTTCTACGAAAAGATAAAAATGACGATTAGGATGATGTGTTAATCATGGGTTATATTGAAATGTTGTTATCTGAAAACAATCATATATTTATCAATTTAACTGATATTAGTATATTTCACTATCAATATTTAGTTTGGGAATGATAATTGGTAAAAAGTACTTCACTTCTCAAAATTTGGTCATTTGTGGTATATTATCTTTCAAAAGGAAGTTTAATCATTTAGTATGTTATTTTCAAAAATATTAATTTATATTTATTATAATATTTTATCTTTATTTTTAAATTAAATTTTTATTAGAATGTTTTTTCTGCCCTTTTCGCATATTTTTTTTATGACTTTTCATGCAAAAAAATTAAAATTAAAAATATACTATAATTTTTTTTTATTTTCAATGGTAAAAAGAGAATATATGGTGATACGTTTATTGTAAATAATTTTAATCACAGTATCATTAATAAAAATATTACTATTATTTATAAAAATATCATAATTTATCGTATTTTTATTATTAATAATAATAAAAAATATAATATAGATTGAGGAATCATTGTTTAAATTTTATTTTTAATATAAATATATTAAAATAGTCAAATTTAAGAGTAAAGTGCCATTTATCATGATAATTTGTTAGGATAATTTGTGGATAGTGGATTTTATTATAATGATGTAGAAAAATATTAATATATTATATATACAAGTGATAGTGATAGATTTTAATAATATAAGATAAGATAAAATATTAAAAATATAAAATTAAGAAATATTTTTGATAAAAAAAATAAAAAGCTAAATAAATTATTTTTAATAAAATTGAATGAAATAAATATAATTTATACATCTAAATTAGTGAAAAATAAAAGAACTCCCATAAAAAACATAACCAAACAACTCATTAGGCATTGGAATTCGTTGCAATTGACAACGTTAAAATTTGATTCTAAGTTGTCCACGGAATGAATTCTGATCCTCTGTTCAAATTTAATTTTTATTTCATATTTTACATTATATATATATATATTATACATAAAGTATATTTTATATTTAATGTATATTTGTGAAACAAAATATTAAATATTAAATAAAATAAAAAATAAAAAATAAAAAATTAATAGTGCGAAACAAGACAACATATTCTATTATACTTGAAAAGTCGATCAACTTTTAGCAGCAAAATTTGACCACAGAGTTGAACGATTAGATACGAGGAGTAATTATTACATAGGTCGACCATTTCCAGTTATGGTTCACATCATCGCTAGTTCTGCTTCCAAATTCAAAAGCAGCAAAACTAAGCAGACCGTTTCGAGAAATATCAACTCTTGTCTTATCCAAAAATTCTGCTTCTCATTCCAAGTTTATATTCACGATGAAGCTGAAGGAAAGACCAGGTATATATACTCCACGCTGGTGACAAAAAAAAAAAACAAAGATACTTTATTCAAATCATGGTTCAAGCATACTCGAGCCAAATTATAAGCATTTAACTGATTCTTACATTCAAGTATTTGAAGATGAATGAACAATTTCATGACAATGACAAAAGTGAGACTCATGGATTGGTTGCACCAAGTAACTTTCAGGTTCTTTCAGCGGAAAAGCCTCGGCACTGATCTTTTTGGGATCTTGCCATCAAGTTTTAATCTTCTATACGCCTCTCTCATGTGGCATGGCCTGATTGGTCCTGTATCCCTTCTCTCTGCCATTACTACTCTAGCTGCAATCCTTAGTGCCTCAGTACAACTTATAAAACACAAATTTTACTTCTACATTAACATCGCCAAAAGTATCACATACATCCAGGTTCTATTTCAATAAGCAGGAGATTTTTTCTCTTTTTCTTTTAAGTCGTCAAAAGAAAAGGAAAGAGACAGAGAATGCCCTTATTTTAATAAGAACGGGTCAATATACCTGTTTCAACAAGCTCCCCAACAAACATTTTTGCTATTCCAGATACCACAATAGTCATAGGTACAGAAATTTTAGCACTTCCAGTTATGCTTGTTAATAACTGCATTTAAAATACAACAAAGAAGTATCATTAGATAATCTCTCAGCAAGAAGATTCTCTGATAAGGAAGAGATAAAACCATAATCTTGACAAATATTTTCCACACCTAGTAGGAAAGTTACAGTTCATCAAAATTAAACTTTCTAGATGCAAAGTAATTAACCATTTGTACCTTAAACCATTGGGTTGCACTACATCTAAAGCAAATAATCCCCTTTTTTTTTTTCTCTCTTTGGGAGATGGGGGTGGGGTGGGCTTGATGATTGGGCATGGTATACAGCAACGAGGTGATGCCTACCCGTTTCATGTTAGATTTTTGAAATCCAGATCTTCGAAACGATTCATACCTACTCATTTGCTGCTCTGTAAAATGAGCTAAAATTTCCCTGAAGAGGAAACCAGGTTAAATGAACTTAAAACTGAATAATGAAAAAAAATTTGAAGTGAAGGAAAAATATCTATTTACACATTATAGAGATAAACCAAAAAGGAAATACTCTTCAGACTCCTTTTGTAGCATTGATTGCATGCGTTACCCAACACTTCTCAAGAACTTACGGAAAAAATAAGAGATACCATTATTTACCTTCTCTGAGAATGATAATCTGGAGCAGGGAAGATTAGTTTATAGTAAATTTCTTTATCAGTATCGGGAACGAGACTACAATTTTATTGTTTCTTTGCCAAATAAAAATAATGGAAAAGCAAAAGCAAGAAATTTTTCATAATTATCAGTAAAGAAGAAAGATATGAATTCATCTTCTGGATATTTCAAAATTTTCAAGTTAATGACTTGTACCCGATCAACCCCCTGAAAGGTAAAAAACAAATGTAAAGCCAACGAAAAGTAAATAATTCAATTCCCTATGCACTTGCTATCAGTAACATTGAGTTTAAGTTTAACATGGTCCCCAGGTAGTTTATGCCACAGAGTAAAATATGTAAAGCTTCAGCCATCATTTAATTTCCACAGGAGAGGTATTGCTATTTTTAAGCTTCAAAGCACTCTATAGTCAGTACTCAACAACTCTCTTCATCTCAGAAGGTGAGGGTTATGCACTTTCTGAACGTAAGTTTCCTGGTTTTTGACATTGACCATAGTGAAACATGACATCTAAAGACTTATAACTGAAATATCTAAATTGTCACATTTTGCTTCAAGTAAATTGAGACTCAAGCATGGAAATGCTACGAGCTCCCCGTACAAGCAATGCAGGTTTGCAGTTTGCTCCATAATTTAAAGATTTGATGCTTTTCTTTTTTTTAATTAAACTGCATAATTTTGATAGATTAGGGATCTAAAACTACTTAACTAATCAATCAATAAATGGAATCCTAGATGTACAAGTTCTCTACAAAATGTAGATCAACCAATCAATAAGAACATAGACATTCTCGTGAATACCGATCGACTTCTGTCTATTTTGGTCAAGCTTTCAGATCACTTGGCTCTATAATCTTAAAATCTCTTATATCCAAACACTCATTCTTTTCTGTCTTGAAAACCAGATGAGGCCACATTTTAGATGAGACCATATTACCTTGATGAAGACATGTCTAGAATATCCATGACTTTATGGTATGCATATGAAATCAGTTTCATTTCAACATCGTGAATACCAAAAATTAGAAAACCACTAGCAAAAGATAGTTATGACACACCATTTGTCTGCAGAAATGGAATATAGTATGAAATTTGATTATCAGGAATCAGCTTATTCAGAATCCACTTCTGGTACTATGAAATACCAGAAATCTGGGAAACAAAATTAGGCCAAGTTCCTTTTATGTGTCTGTTCCAATTGCAACTTAATAACGGATGGAAACCCATCTGGATTAGTTGAAGAAAGCACGACCCCACCTGCTGAGTATATATACTACCTCATGAGGAACTTACAACATAACATCTGCGCAACATTTTGCAGAGAACCGAACAAAAAGAAGCATGATCCATAAATCAGAAATGGAAATATAAAAATTGATTGAACAATAGAATAATGAGTGTCTTGAATGGGTTTAAATCTGCACTTCTGCCTACTAAGTTCAAAAAATCCCATGCAGGCTGTAACCTCCTTTCACACGTGTGTCAGCAGATTCAAGCATAATTCTATTTTGTAGTTTGTATCTTGGCTATAGCATATAAAATTAAAATATGAAGCATGAATAGATGAAAATACATAATAGAAAAAATTTGCAATTAACAAACGCTTGGATCAAGTCTCCAGAGGCGTTCAAAATGAGGATATGATGAAGATGACTATGGGTTTCAGATGGGGAGAAGAAAACAAGTAAGGAGAGTGAACAAAGAGAGCAGGGAAAAGAAAGAAATACAATATCAAGGGCATAGAAGTCTTCTTCATTTCCTTGCACAAGCTCAATTGATTCTAAATCATAGACCATAGAGGTGAAAATTTTGAGGGATCAGTTTCCTTGTAAAAAACCCCATATGATTACTAATTAGGATGGAATTACTTTCAAAACTGAAAGTGTCTAACAGTAACCCATCAAGAGGCACTTAGGAAAAGGATTCAATGAACACATAAGACTTTTTAGAGGGTCATGCAAATAAATTAATCAACTTACTGCATCTTAGCTGTTTTTGCAGGATCACCACTAGATCGCAACTTGCCAAGCTCAACATCCATGTTCTCTTCTTCTTCTTCCTCGTCATCTTCTTTGTTTTTTCCAATTGTGCCAGCAGTTCCTACTGACATCGATACGGCAGCCGAAGTTGAAGGATCTGTGGCAAGACCACTAGCGTTCATGTCCAAATCTCCACTGACAATCATACTGGGGCCAGCTGAAGTTTGAGGATCATTCTCATCAAGACCAACAGGGGATTCTGGTGGTGATTCCTCTTGCTCCTCAAATGCAATCTCAAACGGATCCTTAGATTTCTTCATACCAGTTGCCTATAAATGTTTATCAAGAGATCTTAAAAACTTATGAAGTTATCCATCAACATAATGACACAAGCCACAGGGTAAATGGGTGTACAAAATTCAAAGTATAGCCATGCAAGGATGCTCATTTAATAATGTCTTGCTCAATTCATCTGAATAGAGAGATGTAAAAGGGCCCTGGTAGATAATTCAGGATTCCATCCAATGGGTAGTAAACGGCATCAATGGCTGGTGCGATGGAAAGAAAGAGATCAAGACTTCTAGAGAGGCCGCGAGAAGGTGACATTTAATTTGGATTCAATGGCCAGTCTCTGATTGCATAAAAGTAACAAAAAACAGCATATTGTGCGAAAGCCTGAGAGATGAAAAACAAAAGGTTGACTGGTTGGGCTTTTTGAGGTCAAATTAGGGAATTTCATGATGTGACATTACCAAATATAGAATTCAGTTCTACTTATTTTTAGGTAACCGGTTCAATTTGGTAAAAACCAGAATGCACATTGTACCGGCCAAAATGTTCTTCAAAGTACATAATGAAAAACCAGATTTGACACAAAATTTCAATTGAATCAGTTCAGATCAGTTTACTCGTTAAGAGGCCCATTGCTAACTTGCTTTACTTGCGGGATAAAAAATAAACAGGTGGTGCTTCACAGGATCCTTCAAAATTATATGAGTCATTATATTATAACAGATATCTACCCCTAACAGAAATGCCAAATGTTGAATGAAATATCATTTGAGTGAAAGTAAAAAAAAAAAATATGATGATAAAAACCACTTCAAGATAAGTCATAAATCTTCTGGCAACTTCCTGAAGTTGCTGGATTTTCATTCCTTCTTTTGCACTTTGTGATTGGGTGCCCCTTTAAGCTTTACATGTATACACTTACTGAATTAAATATGATATCAAATTGTACTTTCCAGCATCTCCGCATCCTCTCTTAAGTGTTCAGATTTTTCCTTTTTAGTTTTGTGAGGGGGGCGGCGGTTGGCGTGGTTTGTGGGAACACCCTTTCAACCTTCATATTATTGAACTCAGTTATTGGAAAATTATGTTATCAAGAGTGCTCTATCGGGCATGCTTTCCTAAGTTTTAATGTGAAGTTTTCTGGAAATCTAATTGACTAAATAGATATTTTCTAGAGTGTACAATCTTTCATATGACATTATAACAACCAACTCAAAATCCATAACTTGGATTTGAATTATCAGAGCTACATTTCATGTAACCACGGCAGCACTTTATAAATCCAAATTGAAATCACATCTTCAAGTGGTCAAGGCATTCTTATAGTGCATGACTTCTGAAAATTGTCAAATAGATTATTTAGATCAACTTTCCAATGGAAGGTTTTATACATCAAATCTCTGGCTCAATTTTCAGTATTTGCTACCACTCGGTGGATAGGTTGCTTACCAAATCTTCGATATATCTGCATGCCTGGCTTCGGTAAATGACCTTAAATGAAGATTAAAATTCACAATAGTAACTCAGATATCTTGTAACAATCCGACAGCAACTCCGGTCAAAACCTAACAATGAGAGTAAAATTCCAGTCTGCCAGCTTTCATTAAGTTCCGAGATAATCCTATTGACAAATATCTAACAGTAATTTCAGGCCAACAAGAACGAGAAGATAACTAAAATGCCTATACATCTTCCAGCTAGAATAAGCAAATAGTAATTTCAACCCTAAATTTAGTTCTAAATGTCAAAATAACCCCTTTGTGCCAAATTTAACTGATAGAAAATCATGTAACAGTCGGCAATGATTCAATTTTAAAGACCTGGGAAAAATATAAGGCATTCTGAAGCCAAACTTAAGCGAATCTCAAGAATGCGCATTGACTTCTCGTATTTCAATTTTCTAGCAACCCAGGCTAAAAACCAACCATCACAAACTACAAATGTAGCAACTATACTGCCACAGGACGTTTGATATCATCACATCCTCAACAAATTCGAGCAACAAAATAAGCATTCACTGGAAATTGATCGCGTTTGAAAAAAAAAAAGCTTTTAACGAGGGAAAGCAGCATACACACACTCAATGACAGAAACAGTGAAATCAGACCAAACATTTTCAGTGGAATCACATAAAACCAGACACACATTGGGAGTAACAATATCATATAAAACTTACTTGTTTGCAGTGAAATCAGACGCATATTTATCAACAAAAAAAAAAAACACAATGCAGTTCCACAAATCACATAAAAAAATTAAACATATGAAATTACATAGTTTTCACATAATTATGCATTTTACCCAATTCTAAATCCGAATACATATATAGGAAAAAGAAAATGTATCAGTGTGGCTAAATCATACCTCCAACTGAGTCTTCCTAGAACAACTAAGAAAAAACTGAAATTCGACAATAATAACAATAATTACCAAAAAGATAACAGCAATAATAACAAATGAGCAAAATTTGTTAAGGCTTCTTGACTGGGACTTTTCTAAAAAGTGTTTACAACTAGAAGAAAATTTTCTTGCAATCCCAAAATGGTGAAGATTAACATCATTTACAGGTCGGTGTAAAATCGCATGGTTCCAACAGTAGAAAAGCATGCCAGACTGAACGCTATATAGTTACAGGCTTACAATTAAGTCTCTAATATGCCGGATTCGTCGCCGCCGCCGGAAACTCGGTGGACACACGGATGAGCTTGGGAGTTGGGCTGCTCACCAGTGAAATGAAAAGCCGAGAAGAAAGTAGCCCTCTTCGGTCTACATTTTTTTGGTTTTTTGTTTTTAAGTTGGGTACCCGACCCGGTATATTGGGTAGGAAAGTCCTACCCGATATCCCAACCTGAAATTTCAGAATCGGATAAAACCCAACATATTAAAAAAAAAGAAAAAGAAAAAAACCATTCCATTCTAAACTAACGGAGCTGCAATTGAATGACATGTTTTTTTGGAAAAAAAGGTGATAATTTTTTTTTTTTGAGAAAAATGAGAAATTAGGAGGAATTGTTAGATGACGAATGTCAAATATTTTTTTCTAAAAAATTTATTTGATAAACATGTTTTATAAAAAAATTTATAAAATCAAATATCCTATCAAACCAATTCTCCTAAAAAAAGACATATCACAACTATTATCATCACATTTTTTTCCCAAAAAATAAAACAATCAAAAAACATGGACAAACAATCAAGGCATTTTATCGAAAAATAGGAATATCACTTGCTAACCCTAATATTTTTTTATTTTTTTTTATAACTCAAATATTCCAATTTTACCGGACTAATTTTAGACATGCAAAATATCTGCCCCTAATACTTTGAAAGGGATAAATCGCGGATATTCCTCAATTGGCTCTCGAGTTCTCAACAAGAAGTGTACACTTTTGTACATAAGAAACTTAACTCACAGTTATTATATCATATTAAACTCCAGCCGCAGGGTCCCACTAGCAGCACAATAATTGTTTTATACCGAAATTCAAACGCAAATTCCCACCAAAATTTGAACCCCACCCTACCGCCGCTCGAAGCGAATTCTAACCCTAATATTTGTTATGTTTTGGATGGGATGTAGCTTCATTTTTCAACTATTAGATATTTGAAAATGAGATTTTTTCTTAAAATTTGTAATTCAAACCCTCTAATGTCATGATTTATTAATTCATCTAATTTTCAAATTTTAATAAGATAAGATAAATTGTTAGTAAATATCTTATACTCACGACCTAATTGATTATAAGTTTGTGTCACATATGGGGAGTTGATAACCAGTATTTTTATTTTTTAAGAAAAAAAAAATTATTTTTAAATTTCAAGATTATTCTAAGAAAACATGCCAAACAAATGTATTTCCAAAAAAAAAAAAAATCTTCCAAAATCCAATTCTTTGAAATAAGCATGTTAATCAGTCACAGCCGAAAATAGGGTTAAAAGGATAGATTTAAAGTTAAAAAATTTGTACCTCATGTTTATAATAAACTAATTAAATTAGAACACTATTTTTTATATGATATTGACCATTTTATATAAAAAAAAATTACAATTTTGAATTTTTTAAAATATTCAATATGATAAATTAACTAAAATAATTAGATTATTCTGACATTGTATTTTAGAATATTCAGATGCAGATACATGGGCTATTTCTGTGTACGCAAAATTTTAAATTTCTTTTATATACCATAACTTGCCATTTTGAAGAAATCTCGAGAGTTGTAATTTTGGTCTTCATTTCATCTACTTTTATTTTTTTTATTTTGAATAAAAGAGAAAAAGTTTGAGATTTTAAAAAAGAAAAGAAATTTGTAAAATCTCATTACTTTGAAGTGGTGTTGATACAAGTAGCATAACATTGAGGTAAATTTTTTTTTTACAAAATTTATTGTGTTAATAAATTTTTATTAATAAATTATAAATTCTATTAGCCCCTTATCTCTATGATAAAGTTACTATCCTCTAAATTTTAAAGATTTCATACTCTTAAGGCTAATATTCTAAAAAATTAAAAGATGAATTATTTCTACTGGAATTTAAGCTAAGTTGTGTATTCTATGTAACTTTTGAACCATTTATTTTAGCTTTAATTACTATCAAGAATAACGAGTATACCTAATATTGACTTTTTAATAGTTCGTTATAAAAAAACTATTAAATACCTAATAAAGGTTTGAATTTATTATGGTAAACTACATACTCTGTCCGGGTATTTGACTGAATTTATAAACTTTTCAAAATATTTTATAAGTTGTTTAAAATTTATAAAATGTCAAAAATATTTGGTAATTTTTTTTAAAAAAAGATTTATAAGATTTAAAAAAAAAAATATTTGACACCTTATAAACTCATAAGAAAAAATACATCCACCTCAATATATTTTTAAAATAAAATTTTATTTTAACAAACTCTTTTAATTTTGACAGTTTTAATTACAAAATTGTTATTACTAATATGTTAAAAGTTTCATAATCTTATTTTATCCAAATATTTCAACAACTTATTTTTAAAATAAGATCTAATATTTCATTAATTTTAAAAAATCATAAGATGTAGAATTTTATAAAATATTTAAAATAAGCTTAATATCATAAGAATAAAACTCTAAATTTATATGGTAGAGTATGGATTTTGTGAACATTGAAAACAAAAAGTGTGGATATTGTTCACATAGGAGTAATACTGGGTGTGGAGGTAGAAGGCCCCATGGATCGTGAATTTCTTTTCCCGAAGAAGAAGCAATGACAATATTTGTGAAATAAGTATCGACTGACTTTGTGTTAGCAATCGTGATAAAACAAAAAATGCAAGTGTTATTCGAAATGATTAGGCGTACAGTGTATGTTTATTTGTCGTATTTATTTTTAAACTATTGTAAAGCATCCACATTTTTCAGTTTTATTTTTGTAAAATGTTACTGCATGCATGCGGAAAGTCCACACTGTCAAAACAAATGTCCGCTGTCAGCAAATTCATCGCTGCATTAAAAATAAAAATAAAAATTTAGATTTAAAAGAGGAACAAGGATGCTGCTTGCAAATTCATTCATTTTATGTGTTAATTTATGTATTATTTGTTTTAGGCTTTTCCAATGACCAAATGTATTATTAGTTCTTAGTTACCAAATATTATCTTTTACCCATTTTTTTACTTCATTTTATGCATTATTTATCTATTATTTGTTTTAGGCTTTTCCAATGACCAAATGTATTTTAGTGTATCAGTTCTTAGTTACCAAAAATTACCTTGTTGTTTCCTTCTAAATATTTTGAAGGCTCACATTCTAGGTAAGATTTTTTTTTTTTAAATCTTATCATCTTTAATTTCATTGTAAATTTAAATCATTTCATCTAACAAAATTTTAAATTTTTCATGCAGTTCAAATAATTTTTTTAATTGGTGGATAAGTATGATTTGAATGTTTTAATATAGTATAGGACTTGATTTTATTAGTGCGGTGTATGCACCATTTACGTGTAAAAATTATTATTATTATTATTATTTTTACGATTGTTCTGTAGCTGTAGCTTAAGGTTATATGAGTAATAGTTTTTCATATATTTTGTTAAAAAGCAAACATGACAATTTTATTTTATTTTTTTTTTAAAAAAAAAGAAAAGTAAAATTGAGGTGTTAACAGAGGGGATGTACTCATTTAATAGCTCCCTCCACCTTTCTCACATATTACATGCCCTTTCTTTCTTCTTTTTCCATTCTTTCCTTTTAAATATATTTTTTCATAATAGTTATTTTCATTTTTAGTGGCGAAGTATTTTTTGGATGAGGTATACCTTATATGTGGTATTGGTTATTTTTCTTTTCAAACATTGTAAAAGTTTAAACCAGTAAGATTTTTTCTATTAAAATTTTGTTACATTTATTTCTTTTTAAATTTAGATTTTTTATCGAATAAATTATTACCACTTGTGTTGTTCGTTGGAATGATATATCTAGGATAAAGTTGTGGTTGTCAAATGATTTAAATATTTTATTATAGTCCTAATGTTTATCGTGGTATATGTTGATATATTTGAATTGATTACTTATAATTATGTAAAACTTAACCTTTTTGCCTATTAATTTTTTTTTTCTGCAACTTCAATTATATGAAAAATGAAAGAGACCAAAGTTTGTTATAAAGCTCTCTTCAATAACAAAAAGGGTACTGAATATTTTATTGATGAATTTTTTTCTCTATATATATGTTTATATTAGCACAATTACAAAGCATTGAGAAATGCTATTATTTGAACATTTTAAAAGTTATGACTTATTTATTATTTACAGACATTAAGCACCACTGTTCATTATATTAATTCTGATCTCAGGATTAGAATCACACACTCAACTTTCTTTTTTTTTTAAACAAAAAAGGAATTATGCTTTTCAAGACCTGACAAGTAAGATTAAGAGTGTTATTAATTTTAGTTATATACTATGAAAATCTTAATCAAATGTATGCAAGATTTTCCAGAATGAAACCTATAAAAATCAACCAGAAAATGTACACAAATCCACCTCACGAATCCCAGCACACAGCAGACCAAGGGATTGCAAGTCTTTCTCTAATTTTCCCTAGATTGCATTGCAAGAAATAATTCTCTCTCAAATTTTTGTGCAATTAATTACCATGTTGAAAAGAATTATATATAAAAAAAACAACAGAAAACGACTCGTTCTATTTCACTACATTACATTGAACAGAAGATGGGCATTGTTACTCGGCCATAATTTCACAGGATAACAGTTAATACTGTCTCATAAACCCTTTTTCCCATCTTGTTTTCCTATAAAAGCCCTTACTTGAAAGATGCAAAAAAGCTGATGGTATCGTTAAGAGCCTGGATGAAGTCGTCGACATCCTCTTTCGTGTTGTAGAAATGAAGACTTGCCCGAGCACTGGCATTGACTCCCAAGTAGCGATGAAGGGGCTGAGCACAATGGTGACCCGATCTAATTGCTACACTATGCTGAAAAATTGTAAGGTAAAAAATGTCACAAAGACTGTTATCGAAAAAAACAAGGGTGAAATAGAGAGTAAGCTTAAGCAAAATGATAAGACAACAATTCTCCTCCGCAATCTTATATATTTTTCTTTTCAGCCACTAATTTTTCCAGTTCTCTGAAAAGTTTAAAGAAACTGAAAAAATAAAAAAATAAAAACGAAAAATTAGACCACCACCCCCACAAGAAAGTGAACATTACTGTATTAGTACCTGTTGGTCAAGAAAAGTAGCAATATCTGTTGGATGAACATCTTCCACATTGAAAGAGCATAGTGCTGCTCTGTTCACGGTTCTAGAAGGCGCCGGGCCATAGACACGGACATTGGGTACTGAACACAATCTATCATATAAATAGTTTGCTAGCTCTACCTGAAAAGGTAAAAGAAAACAAAAAGAGAAACGGCTTGTGTAAACATAATGTTTCACTTAATTTGTTAATGATACTTGGTCTTGCATCAAGTCATTTAATTCACATCCTACTGATGAGATAATCTCAAAGCATAATGTTCCACTTAATTTGTTAATGATACTTGGTCTTGCATCAAGTCATTTAATTCACATCCTACCGATGAGATCATCTCAAAACAAACTTACAAGAACTTTGGCTTATACAAGAACTGATGATTGTATATGTATTATACAAGAATGGCTTATACAATTTATCCAGCAATAAATGCCACCATGTGTGTTAAAATAAGAAAGTTGTCCACTGTTGCAAGTTCTAATAGGATCTAGCCTTTAACAGAATCAGTAATCAACTAATAAGAACTTTAGGTGGCAGTTAAAAATCTGTTTTGAATGTACATGCTTAAATACCTCTCCTTTGGCCTTCGATTCAGATCAATCAAGATGAATCCACAGGCTTAATTCCATTCAGTTTAGATCTCAAAGTAATCTAAAAGCCAGGATGACCTGAAGTATCAGGTGCTACCTTCTTAGGTGATCAATAATATAATAGAATGAGGATATGAATTCAAATGAAATCAAAGAACAGGTAGAATAGCAAAGACGACAAAGAGAAAACACACAATCAGATTATAATAGACATCTTAAACTTCAGATAACGATAAATAATTATTTTTAAGAAGAAACAATAGCATCCAAAAGTAAAACTAAAACTACAAACAGTTTTCTCAGTCAATATTTTGCTAACACATGCCGACAGAAGGCATGCATTGACTTCACCCCAAAAGTAAATATACAAGAAGCAGAACAACAATTGCCAAAACAGACGCCATTAAATCTTAAGAAGTAATAATCCATTTCTCAAGACAGGATCAAGGAGTCAAAACCTAGAGAGAAAATCACAAACTTTACTGTTGTCATGTAAAGCTATGGACATTGGGATCAGAATTTACCTCATATTCATGAATCTTTTGCATTCCAATGCCTGATAAATAATCAATTGCTGCCCCCAACCCAATGGCTTCCCCAATAGCAGGAGTCCCAGCTTCAAATCTGAGCTCATTAGGAAGTAATTTATGACAAGAACAAAATTAGCATGCAATAATGGGTTCAGTTGCCCAGGACAAAATAGAACAGCAGAGCAACCAACACACAAAGACCTTTATCATTAAATCCATTGGATGTCTAAAGGTTGTTGATGTAACATAAATTGGAGTTTAGAGCCAGGTTACTGTAGAATATACAGCCTGACTATGCAAACAACTTTGGCTCATATAAATGAGGCACCAAAGATTCCAGCCCATATGGAAAGAATGAAAGAAGTGAAGGGAGTGGCACAAATATACAGATCACATATTGATCCTCCCAAGATAATACTAGTCATCAAACAGAACGACTGTATTGAGTGCATTGGTCGAGAACACTTTGACATCAATCTTCAATAACATTAAGTGATATAAACACACGAGGGCGAACTTGAACATGAACATATTATGCTTTCAGTCCAAATCTGAAGTTTATTCCAACTAAAAATCTCAATGTTACAAAAAACAGCTGGGTAGCATCAATGATAAATGAAGAAATCGAAAGAGATCTCATTCACCATTCAAGAACTTCACGGTAGCAGTCAGATCATTCAAACATTCTCCAAATTCAAAGATAATGACATTTGGCACCAGATCTTGATTTGAGCCTAAAGATTTGCAATTTACTCATTCTATGGAAAGTCAACAAAAATTAAAAATCTTTTGAGACCAAAAATATTTGACGCGCCACTACGTCCAAAGAGAGATTTCATAGAAACATAAGAGGTACATCTCGTAAAGCAGAGTCTTAAAAAGAGGGGTTGGGGGGGGAGGGCAACTTTGAAGGAAGAAAAAAGTAGCACTAGCTTTTACGTTTCTAGATGAGACTTTACAGCTAAAATCCTATCCATGCATAAAATGCAAACATGAAATCACAAGATAGTCATGCTTTATTGTAAAAACTATCTAATAAGGTTTGGCAAATGACAATCGAGAATTTAGTTCCTATGAAAAGTAAAATTCAGTCCCCAAGGTAAATAATGTCTGATCAGACTGGACATACTGGTATTCATTTTGTGGAGAACAAACAATTACCCAGTTTGGTGACCACCCAAGTGTGTCTTCACCTCCAATTCCAATTCAATGCCATATAGCATGTTCTAATTATGGAAGCCAGACAACGTTGCAATCTTTCCACAATTCTTACAGCTAATATAAGTTAATCAGTATATAAGACACTGACCTGGATGGAGGTTCAGCATAGGTTGAGTGATCCAAATATACATCTGATATCATTTCACCGCCACCTGAGAATAAGGTCATACAGGTTTTAGAGGCGCACTTTGAAAATACTGAACACCAAGAATTCTTATTTTTTGTAATCAGGAAAAGAACTCTAGTGATACTAAGTGGAAATGACTCAAGGACCAGAATACTTTCAGATTCAGAAGTGAAACAAAAAAAAAAAAAGGCTAATAACTGGGGTTTAAAAAACGCACCTAAGAAAGGAGGCATGGCAGACAATAGCTCGCTTTTACCGTATAAGAACCCGACGCCTGTAGGCCCACACATCTGAAGCATGATTATCTCTTCACTTCAAATACTCACTTATGAGACTTGAGTATTAACGCATATGGAAAGGACTTCACCTTATGAGAAGAAGCAACCAGAAAATCAGCATCAAGGCTCTTTACATCAACCACCATATGAGGAACACTTTGACAAGCATCTACAAGCACTTTGGCTCCAATATCATGTGCCCAACTTACAACTTGATCAATTGGAAGAACAGAAGCTGTGGGGGAAGAAAGGAAACAGGTGCAATTGTCATACATAAGAAATTGTCATATCGGCTCTTCAACGGAATGCAGTCAAGAGTTCAGATATGGAACATTTAGCAATATATTCTTGTCAGAATAATTCTGACATAACATTTTAAGTAGAAACACCCTGGCGAGTACTAAACATTTATAAAATTTTGTTCTTGGCCAGAATTTTTTACCAGGTTTAAAGGATAATAGATTTAACCATAATTAAAGAGCAAAATAGTTTACCTAATATTCCAATTTGAGCCACAACTGGTCAGATATCCAATGAAGTGATATTGTGCAGTTAGTATACAAAAGTTGAGCCCAATGATTTCATGATCAAGTGGTTTTATTAGGATATGACATCTGAGGATAAAACTATTAGTCTTAGGATATTGTGAGATTGACCCCGAGGAAACAGCAAGCTGGGAGGTTGTCCCAGCTGATTCTTTCTATGAAATGAAAGTTCTAACCTGGAACCACAAATTAGAGTGCCGATAAACTGTTGTTTTTGTTGAGTATAATTCATATAGCACTTTGTTTCTCTATTTTATTTTCTTATATGTAGAACCTCTCAACATATTTTCAGTTTACTCTGCAGAATACCACCTCTAGTAAGCAAACCAACTAAGTCCTAATTAATATTTTTAAAAGTCTAATTCACAACGAAAATGACATGGCAAAAAAATTAACATCACTCAGACACTGAAACATGAATTCCAGTTCCTGTCTTGCAAATACGTTGATGAAACTCTCAACAAATTCATGACGGAAATATGAATCGTGGATGCTAAAGCAAGTTTCTTTAGTTCAATTAAGCTCCACCTTACAGCCCATGGTTAGTCCTTTTCACATGGTATTTCTACAATTAGAAGACAGGTCACTCACCCAGCACATTTGAGACATGGTGAACAACAATAAGTTTTGTCTGCCTCGAGAGAATTTCCCTTAGCTTCTCTAAATCTGGAACTTCGTCTTCTGTCAAGCTTACAAACTTTAAAACTGCACCGGTCTTTTGAGCTACAAATTGCCAAGGAACAATAGCGCTGTGATGTTCAGCGACTGTAAGTACAACCTGAAAATTATAAATCAAGCACTTTTTAGCAAATTTAACAGATATTATATTAAAAAGATGATGTGGATTTCACACAAATATACAAAAAAGAAAACGGAATAGGCGGAGAAGAAAATACACATATGGGCATGTTTCCAAGCACTCATTGCAGTATCTTGTACTTGCTCCTTATTCCATTGTTTGCTAGGTGTCCATCTTTTGCAAAAGAAAACAAGGAACACAGTATACATAACCCAAAAGTTTGATGCTTTTTATTCTTCATTTTTTGGAGAATCTCATGATAATAAATCAAAACTAACTCGTCATATGTCCATGACTATCTCACTCAACAGCTAGAAATGAATGAGTTTCAACCATTTACACATACATGATACCCTCAGCCGCCCAACACATGCAGATTGGGTTTACTTTTTTTCTCAAAGGACAGTGCATGTATTTGTCGTGCAAGGTGGTGTAGAGATGAGATCTTAGAACCTAGGTCAATTCTAATGGCATGAGGAAACTACTTTAACTAAAACCTTAAGATGTCATAGGTGAGTGATGCTGATTGTTTATTCTTCAATAAGGCATGCCTTTACCTCACGCTTAATTTAAGATCCAACATCAAAGAAAGTTTCTTGGTCATTATAGGATACATGCATGAACTAAAAGCTGCACACTTTTAACAAATATGTCAGTCAACATATAATTGCAGATCAAGAGGAGGAGATATCTTTCAAAATAAAATAAGGACACTCTCTGAAACTTAAAATCAAACAAAAAGCATTTCAACTGTCACCATGGAGTTATTTTGCTGTAAGAGCTGCTATTGACATGTATCCACAAACAACTAGAAAAGAAGTAGTACACAGTAGCTAAACAATGCATAAACAATCCCCCAAACCACAAGCCCTACTTTAATTACAACAGTACACAAAAAAGTTCTCAGTCAAGTAGCCATCTAATTCAACTTACATCCACGGTCATCAATGTGCTGAATTGAAAAGTAAACCACAAAAAAAAAAAATCACAAAATGCAAAGTCTATACCTCATCTCCCTTCTTCAAATTTGAGAGGCCCCAACTGTAAGCCACTAAGTTGATGGCCTCAGTAGCATTTCTTGTAAACACAATCTCTCTACTCTCCGACGCATTTATAAAATTTGCAATCTTCTGCCTCGCTAATTCATATTCATCCGTTGCCTTCGCACTACACGGATATAAACAAATAATAAACACAAAGAACAACCTATATAATTGCAATAACAATATCTTCCTTCCTATCCCCTTCCCAAAATTACCTCAAATAATGAATCCCGCGATGAACATTCGAATTATAAGTTTCATAATAGTTCTGCAAAGCGTTCAACACAGCTGCCGGCTTCTGCGACGTGGCGGCGTTATCCAAATACACAATCTTTTTCCCATTCAACTCCTGCATAAAAATCAAATTTCCATAATTATTTTTTCCTTCCTCAATAACCCCCACAAAAAAATAAAAAAATAAAAAAAATAAAGGAAAACAAAATTCACAGAGTAAAAGCGGAGTTGCCTGGTGGAGGATGGGGAAATCGGGTCGGGTGAGGTGGCCGAGGGATCCAGGACCAAGTAGCGGGTCGGTGGATAGGGGAGCAGGAGCAGAGGCGGAAGTGAAGGGTGCGGTGCGAAAAGTACGGTTGTTACGGTTAGGGTTAGGTTTGATGATTCGGAGAGAAGGGGGTACTTTGAGCACGAGGCCCTCCATTGTTATCATCATCGCCGCCAATCCGCTCCACTCAAGTCAAGAAGTTATATAGCAGACGATACAGGAATTGGGTTTTTACTTCTTACATGGAGTAGTTGGTATATTTCTTTTTTTTTTTTTTTTCTTTTTTTATTCCTAAATTCAAATAATTCAAAGAAAAATACTTTTTTTTTTCTTTTTTCAGAAAATTAATTGTAGTTCGTATGATAAACTAAATATTTCGAAAAAATATTTTCTTTTTCACAGAGTGAAAAATATTTTTGAAATTAATATTTCAAAAAATATATTTTATTCTCTCATAATATTTACCAATTATTACATTAATTACATAGTCAGATTACATATTATATTCCTATTAATTACAACAAAAAAATATTAACAAGACACGTTATTCAATAATCCATTTATCGAATCGAAAATAAACCAAACAAAGCCTATGTATTTGTTAGTTGATTTTAAATTGACTTTTAAAATAAATCACATCTCTAAAAGTCTATTTTTTAAATATGCAAATTTATGACTTCTTTTTTTTTTCTATTCTTGTAATTCTAAAATATTTATTAAAATGCATTTCCACTAAATATTTACAATACTTATAAATATTTAGAAAAAAAAACACACATCTCTTATATGAACTAGTAGTGTAACTAAACATTCCCATTATAAAAATATTATTCATAGACTATGATATACGGATAAATTTAAAAGTACGATAATTAAAATAAGTTGTGTTCGATTTAATCAAATGGGCTTGAATTGATTTGATTAGTTTTTTTTTTAAACAATATCAGCAATTAAAAATAAATTTAACAGAACTTAAAAAGAAAAAAAGTATTTCCATATGGAATGGAAGTTGGTGATACTTAATTTTATTGGTGAAATAGATTAAAATTGAATAAAGAGTCAACAAAATTATGGCAATGGTCCTACAAGTGCTCTTATTAAAAAAGACGAGAAATGTACTAATTTCATTGTTTTAAAGTGAGTTTAAAAAGTGAAAGCAAGAATGTGGATACCCCATTAATATAGTAAGGGCGTATCTGTCAATTCACAAAAATTAAGGTATGTCCACGTGCATCACGAGCTTTGGTTAAAATATTTTTGCAAAGTAGTACCTAGATTTTTAGAGATTTTCACAACCGCCCAACTTTTAATATGATTTTACAATTTTTAAGCGTTGTGCATGCAATATATAGACCCGTTCTTTCTTCATTGGGCCTTTTTTTTTTTTTTAATCATCAGCAATTTAATAATTTACATAAAAGGCCGAGTCCTATTTAAGAGAAATTGGAACTGAGACGGTTTTTAACTAAGCTTATAATTTTTTTATTTTTTATTTTTAATATTTCAAAATTCATTAAAATATTTTAAAGTGTTTGATATAAATTCTAAAAAATGAGCATGTATATTTTTAAAATTAGATATTTGGATCTTATTAAACTTTTTTAAATAAAAATTTATAAAATATTTTAAATAAACTTAGTCAAACAATCTTTAAAAGACTTTGTTCGAATATCACCATCAAAACTTGATCAAATACGAAACTTGATCAAAACTTGACCAAAAAAAAACAAAAACAAAGATATTGTGGTCATATTTGGATGTGTTTTACTAAAAATATGATATGGTAATGACAAATCTATAACCAATTTTAGATTTAATTTGTTCCATCATGGGATCTCTAATTCATTTCAAGCACGAGAACACCACAACCCAACTTGCCTTCATTGTCCAAAATAAATATCATATATTTTTTTTGCCCGAAAAACAAGAATGTTTAAATATTTTTATTGGTACACCAGATTTGGATCAGATTTTCTTGAAAGAAAACAATGCAAAAGTATTTTTTTTTAACTCCGTCCATTATACAACAAAAATTTGTAAAATTTTACTTTTTAAAAATATAATAAAAGCCAACCATAATTTTCTTTTCCATCAAAAGTTACTCTTCTTTTCAAAAGTGGTAATTGTACAAATTTTGAGAAAGTTTAATGAAGGTGAAATAAAGATGGGGCAAAATAGACAAATAAATCAATTTATACAATATTTGTTGATTTTTTTTAAAAAAATAAATATATTCCGACAAATAAAAATAGAAATTTAGATATCCTTTATGGAACGGAAAAATATTCAATACGGGAGGAGTTTAAGACAGTTCATTGGGTTAGAAACAAATAGAAAAGCTTGAAACATCCACTAATAGAGGAAAGGATTGGAATCGAGTTTTTTTTTATCTATATTCTGCTGATGTCCCATAATTCCGAGGAATGTTTAAATTTGTTTTGGGCGTTTAGGAGAAGTATTTTAAGATAATATATTTTAAAAAAATGTATTAAAAATGTGATGTATTATGAAAAAAAGAACATAATATATATTTGATTTTACTTTTAGAGAATAAACATAATTTGGGAAAACAAAAACAAAAAGAATATGACCTTATCAACAGAAAGTTGGTTGTGCCAAAAGGGCATGAACCAAACCAGGTATGTACACTCTTCTCTTCATGTGAATGGAAGAAATTCCTTACAACATTACCTGTATGACCTATTTTCACATTTTAGAACCTCAAAACAAAGCCAACAATTCAATCCTTAATTTCTGCAAACTCACTTTTTTATTTCTTTGTTTCTCTTTGATGCCAATTTTGATTTTCATCAGTTGACAACAATGCTCTTTGAGCTTTCAAAACTGCAGGAGAGCCTTGCCTTGCTTTCTCTACGATTTGCCTTATTAATAGCATCTCCATCTCATCCTCACCATCTTCACTCTCATCCCTGCTGGTACATATAACATCATTTGGCAGGGGGTTATGAGCATCCTCCTGTTGGGGATTAAAAGCCATTTCCGGACTCATATTCGAAATTAGATGTTGCTCCATGTAACTGATTAAGCCACCAGTCTGAACTAAATCATGAACTTGTTTGTGTGGATGAAAGATATCTTGATTGTTGCTTTCTTCTTCTTCTGACTCAGATAACTTCGTGAACTCCTCGTATGCCTCATTGTATGCAGCCAGAGCTTCCCCTGATAAATTGATGACAACCGGCTGGTCTATAGATTGTAGTCCATCTTTAGCAATCGGACTTTCAAGGTTGGACGAACTTCCTGTTTTATAGTTTGGGAACTCCCTCCATGAACACATATTCTCAGATTCCATGCACTTGATCTTCCTCTGGCTGTTCTGAAGCGCCGTCTCAAGTTCCTTCACACGTTCTTCTAATCTTGATTGGATGACTTCATGTAATCGCAAACTCAGCTCTCTGGGGGAGACTGGATAGTGAACAGAGTGGGGAGTGGAGCTACTGCTTCCATCCCTATCAGCATAAGCTTGGGTGCCAGTTTTCGCACCAAACAAGTCAGCTCTCAACTCCCCCTCAGTAGCATCCGATACAAAATCTGGATCTGGCTGCAATGTCGGCCAGTAGAGCTTGTTAATTAAACAATCCAACCTCCAAAGAAATTTACTTAAAACACATTCACCTAGCATGTTGAATCTTCAACCAATTGATTTGGTGGAGCCAATTGCCCAACAAATGGCTTTCTTTGTCTACCATTGCTTAGAAGTATCTTTTGTAGATGAGAGGCTTCATTTACTAATTTCTTGGCTAACATTACTTAAAGTTGGACACTAGTTGCTCTCAATTAGGTACAAGGTCTTATATGAAGGAGGGTGGTGGTGTTGCTGCTAATCTGATAATACTGTTAACAAGATTGTTCAATATACTGACAAGATGATCACCTGCCACACCAAATATCCAGATTCTCATCTGGTTTTAGTCCAAGTATTAAATGTTGACTAAAGCAGTCAAGAAAGAATAGATAATTCAAATATCATCTGGCATGGAGGTGTTATCATCTGCGATCGTGGTGCTAATATAAAGAACATTTCCTCTATGCCCAGATAAAGGCAGATTTGACTCTGATGTAAAATAAACTTAATCTCATGGATATTGGAATCAAAATAATAAACACTTCAATCTTATCAAGATGCAGCACTTAGAATCAACCATGCAGAAAGAACAACAAAAAACCATTGATACAGTTTGTCCTAACCTCCAAAATTGTAATAACTAAATATAGTGCCAGAATAATTTTAAACGTATTTGCTTTTCACCTCCCCCTCAACATCACCATTTAAAAAAAAAAAGAAAAAAGATAAAGATAATATAATAAATAAGTAATTACCCACTGCACCAACTGCTATATGCTACAACTTCAGAATGTGACCTTGCTTACCACCTCTAACAAACATTTAGCATGTGCTGCACCAACAAATGATCTAACTTAACAAAATACACATCTTTTGACTCAGCAGAAAACCTCACAAAGATATTCACATCTTTTAACTCAGCAGAAGACCTCACAAAGATATTCAAATGCTATCTACTACCTATTCAAGATCTACAGTTATACAGAAACAAAAATATGAAGAGATGTGGAAAAGAAAATATGAGGGGCCCCAACAAGAGGATGCAAACATTCTGACCGCATAACTTGCAAACAAAAGTTGAATACATGTCGTAAATTGTTATAATGGCGGATTAGTATTTAACAATACCAAGACCATTATAAACTGAAGTTCTTGTATTGCATTGGACGAGAAGAGAAAATTCCAGAATCAACTTTAATTTTCAGTTTTGTGCATTATGATGAAAATTAGAATTTATGGATATTAAATAGGTGACTAAAAGGAAATAATTCTAGGACATCAAAATAAGGCATGTAAAATACGGCCAGATAATATCCCTCTTAATCTTTATGTACCTGATTTATGACTGGAACTAAAGAGAATGTTTGCCAGCAAAGTCAATACCATCTGCACACTAGTCTGCTAGACTTGGTAGAGTTTTGCCCAGAACCCCTCATGCAACAAAGTTATCAACTATTGCAAAGAATCATGAGAGATTCACACTTAGAAGAATGTGCAGTGTGTAATCAAAATTTGCTTGAATGGATTGGTGATAGGTGGATATTTAAAGCCAAAAGCTGGAGGAGCAAATCATCAAGATAGTCCTACGCAATTATCTGAGAATCCCCCATGCAAAAACAAGCAAGCATGAGCATAATAGGCTTACCTCAGCTACATTTGATAGTTTCCCTTCCAATCTAGATGATTTCATGTTTGATTCCAACCTGTCCAATTCAGCTTTAAGCTCCGCTTCAATTTTCCTCAAAGATTCTTCCTCAGCATTCCGATCACAATATTCATCATTACAATACCTTGAAGAGCTGTTCAATTTCAGTTCAGGGGACAAAGCTTGCATGGCATCATTAAAGTAAGAATCATTGTGCACATCCAGAGATTCATAATCCTCTACAGCAAGCTCCTTCACAGTTGATGCATCTTTCATCTCAAGTTCCTCCTGCAGATCTTGAACTAGGTCCTCAGTCTGCTTCAACAATTTCCTCAACTTTTCAATTTCTAGTTTGTGTCCCAAAAAAGAATGTGTTATGCCCATAGTCAACCCAAGGTAGAAAAGAAGAGCACCATCTGATGATCCTGACAATGGGAGAATATTACGGCTAAGATCTCAAATATAATATCAGCAACATGGTGGCTGAAACATTTATTTCGCTACAGTGCCAGAGCAACCAAAGGCAAAAACCATGGATTCCACAAGAAAACAAAATTTCAAATACCTAAAGTGGTGGTACAGTTGTTACAATTACAACACTCCAAAGATTATCATATTAAACAATGTTCTGCAAGTATAAACTTAAAGAAAAACTCTTCTTCTTTTTCCATTATAGCAACGAACGAACAATTCCATCTATCTTCAATAATGTTTTAAAAGGTAGTTGTGGGGCAACCCTGGGACAGTACCTTGAGGTAGGGCACTCAAAAAATGCCTTGGAGCAATGTTGGTGGGCATTTGTCCTAGGGGCATACGCCTTTTGCGCCCTAAAGCAGCCCATGTCACTGGGCGTGTGCCCCGAAGGAGTGTGAATAAAAGTATTTTTTTCCAACTTTAGAAGGGCTTAATCATTAATATGTGATCAACAACTATTTAAAATTTAAATTTACTAAACCAAAATACAAACAAGAGAAAAATTTATAAAAGAAACTCTCTTCAACACCTCTTGCTTCTATTCTTCTCCAGAATTTTACCATTGTTCTCACAACTATTCTCAAGCTTCCTATTGATTTTAGGCTAGTTATCCACAGAGTCTTATATTTGTCTCATCATTTTTTGCCTTATATTGTAAGGTTTTTATTTTGGTTAAAAAACAATAAAAAGCTCTAATTTCTTTTGTTAAATTTCCTTCTAAAAACAAATTTTTCTTTTATCTCATGGTTTTGATATCAAGAAAATATTTTTTCTTGTATTTTTCTATTATCTCAAGAGCTATCAATTTATTTCCTTTTTATTATAGTATGTTATGACTTTAACCTCGATTTTTATTTCACAATCTTTTTCCTACATAGTTTTTTAATATGTTGGCTTATTTTTTAAAATTCTTAATATTATTTTCAATTTTTAAAACTATTAAATATGAAAGATCCATGGGCCATATGCCCTACGGCTCAAGACATGGGAACCCCTCGCCCAATGCTTTACGCCTTTTAGACATTGATCTTCAACAATTTTGCCTTGCAGCCTGAGAAAAGACATAACAATAATGTGATAATTTCTAAATCATAATTTATCTTGTAAACAAGGTTGTATATATACAAGGTCACATCTGATAAAGACTATTGTAGCTGTTTTCACCAGGAGGAAAGATAAGTTCTTCATATGATCTTGATACTTCAAAAATACAGAGACTTTTTCATGACAGATGTCTTGTAATTCTTATGCGGTGAATATACCCTCTATCTTGGTCCATTTGTATGCTGCTGCTTCTTTTGCAAAGTAACTTTTTTGTTTATTGGGCACCAAGGGTTTATGGATTATAGCTTTTATTTGAGTTGTTTATTTAGCCTTAACATTTAATCTGCTATTTAAAGGTTCATTACCAAGTTCATCCATTAAACCCACCAGCGCTGCAAACTTTTACTATTTCTCCAATTCATATAACAACCTGAAGTTGAATTGGATTAAGTATAGAGATTACCAAAAAGACTATTAAGAAAGTAAATGAAACAAATGCTGCATCTTACTTCTATCCTAACCACACATTTCCAAGTATAAGGCAGAAATGACAAAACTTTCTCAATGTGAATTATGAAGTTTTGAATGGCATAGGTGGAAATAAAATCATGTGAGTGACATAGTATCACCTGGTGCATTTTTCTGATTTTCATTAACCATTTTACTAATGTTGCTCCTCGCCAAAGCCTGCTGCTTTCCAGTTTTAGCTTTAGCTTTCGCCTGTAACTCCACCGGTATAACATTAGGCAATCTTGGAACACAAAGTACAGTCTTGTTCTCTTCTGAATGGGTATCCTTCCTTAACTTATATTTCCCTGTTCCAGTTTGTTTACTGCAAGATTGATGAGGCGCTCTGCTGATTATTGTGCTTCCATCAGTCACAAAAAATGGCCTCACGATTGGTTTCTGTGGTGGATGGACAGAGTAAGTATATTCTTCCATATCGGCATGTTCCTTGTATAACTGAGCCATAAGACAACTTTCAAGAGAAGTTCGGGGTTTTATAAATTTACTGTTTACTTGTCTACTTTTAAGGCTACTTCTATTTCGTCTAAAACCATAAGAAAATCCGATTTCTCTTGATGAAGGCTGAGGCAGTGAATCGCTAGTAATAACTTCATCCGTGTCAGAAGGTTCTCTGCCTTCCCAATACCCTTGGATATATTTGTTGTTGGAAAGACCAGCTAAAGAATTTGAAACCATACCCCAACTTGCAAAATTGTCCAACATTACCAGATTTTCACCTTCGAAGCCACTAGTAGAAGCTATTTCTGCAGCAGAAGCATCATGACAAGCCTGTTCTCTTTGTCTGCATATTTCTTCCCCAAAACTTTCCTGTACTTTCTGTATAGTTCCAGGGGACTGAGGTCTAACAAAATTAAAGTTCTCAGATGACAAATCTGACCAATTATGCTTACTTATAGTTAGATTCTTTAAAAGCTGGGCTACATACCCAGCACCAGCAGCTGCAGCAACAATCCAAACATCCATCTCCACTTTCTTGTAAAAGAAATGTTCTAACCTAGCTCAGATATATAGAAGTTTTCAATCCTTAATATCAAAATCCAGTTTACATGTCACAAAACCAGCAAACCAATGACCGAAAAATGCTTATGAGCATTAAAGATTGGAAAATGTAATCATCAAAAACAAACTAAAACCAACACCACCACCTCAGCATTTAACTCAAGAATTAAACAAACCTCTGATTCTGATAACATGATTTTCTGATGACTGTCAACCGCGCAAAGTTTTTAAAGCATTCAAGAAATCAAGAATAACTATCAAACAACAAATATTCTCAAACTTAAACCAATCAATCAGACACCAAAGCTTAGAAATCCTCACTTCTTCATCAAATGCTGACATCCAAATGCAGACTCGGCCAATTTTGAGCTTTCAGATGAATTTCACAAATATCAACTGCCCAAGATACAATCTCAAAACACACATCAAGCAAATCTAATGCAAACTCATTTGCCAGAATGCACTGCAAAGCCCATCAAGAAAAAGAATTCATTTTGCTGGAACCTTCTTTTCCTTTTCCTTTTATTTTCAAGATTTTCAATCGAATTCGATTGAAAGACACATGTGAACTGCAAAAAACCCATCAAGAAAAAGGGCCCATTTTTCCCACCAAAACCCACCGAACCAAATGCATAGCATAGTGAGGAGCCATAAAGGTGCGATTTTGATAAGTGAAAACAAGAAAATGAAAAGGATTGGCAAATTTTTGGGGTTTAATTAGAAAAAAGATATTAAGCTTTGTATTGGTTGGTGAGGCCTGTGAAATATGAGACTAAATCCATTTTATATATTTATTTATGTATTTTTTTCCTCCATTGTAAAATTCAAAATTTTACACCCCTATTTCTATGTTGTCTACTTTGACAGGGACATTTATTTTTTCCTGTAGGAGTATATTAAAAATAATTAAGAAAGAATGTTTAGGACATTCACTTGTATCTAGACGTATTTTCAACTATTTTTAATTATTTAATTATTTTATATGTCATCATATATATATATATATATAAATTTATACAAACATTTTATCCTTTGCATTTGTTGATATAAAATTAAAAAATAAAATATTAAATTAAAATAAAAAATTTGAGCTAATTTTCAACACTTCTATACATGATAAGAGGAAGGCAACTCTGTGGGAAAAAGTTACAATTCATACTTTAAATTAATTTAAATAGACATTTAGTCTTTAACGGAATTTGATTTTAGTATATTAATTTTTTAAAATTTTATTTTAATTTTTACCAAAAATTTAATTTTGACAGAAAATTACTGACATGTCATAATAAATTAGAAAAATTTGCTTATATAGACTATAATTTAAATTTTTCTACTATTTGGAAGAAAAATATACGATGTGGCACTTTTGTGTTACTTTGGGGGAAAAAAAATAAATATGTGCCACCTAAACAAAAAATGGGAGAGTAAACTTAAATAATAATTTTTTTATTTTTTATTTTTTTATTTTTTTATTTTATAAAATTTCAAAAAATTCAATTTTTTTTTTTCCTTCATCTTCTTTTTTATCCACATCCGCTACCGCCACCCACCAAGCTTCTCCTCCTCCCCTTTTTCTTCTTTTTCTTCTACTCAAATCCATATCAAACCAACAACTCACATCTTTTTTTACCTAAATTCACACCACTAACCACCATCCATCTCTTTTTCCACATAATTCCACACCCCAAATCACCACCCACCTCTTTTTCCACTCAAATTCACTCTCAAAATTACACTCCAAACCACCACACCCAAATCCATACTCCCAACCACCACACATCTCCGTCATCTATCCCTCCTCTCATCTTCCTCCTCATCTTCTTTTTCTTCTTTTTCTTAAAATTAAAATATTTTAAATTAAAAAAAAGGAAAAGAAAAAAGTATATTATGAAAAGTATCTTATGTAAATTTTTCTTTATTTCATATTTTTGGTATTTAATAAATTATTTAATATATTAAATAATAATTTTTTTATTTTATTTATTATTGAAATTCAAATACTTTAGAATTTTTAAATATAAAAATTTACTAACATTTTATTTCTTTATTTTATTTAAATTAAGAAATTATTTAAAATAATATGTAAACTATTTTGAATTTTTTGAAATTTTACAAAAAAAAATTTGAAGATGGAGGAGAAAAAAATAAAAATTTGATTTTTTTTTAATTTTACAAGTGGAAAAAGAATAAATGTTAAATAAATTATTATTTAATTTTTTTAGATCCACTTGAAAATTTCACATATTTTGTTTATTTTCATCCATTTATTCACATAATTGCCACATCATGTAATATTCCCTCCAAATTAAAAAACTCTCAAATTATAGTTCATGTCAGTAAATTTCGGTAGCCTTTTGTGCCATATTAGCGATTTTCGATCAAAATTAATTTTTTCAGCAAAAATTAGACTAAATATGTTAATTTTAGAAAGTTAATAAATTAAAATCAAACCGTACTAATTTAAAGGACCAAATATATATTTAAGCTAATAAAGTGGATATTCCAAAGTTTTATAAAAATACAATATACAAATTTAAATGTCTTTTTTTATTATTTTTTTCCAATAAAAAGAACGGATGTTATATGAACTGTTTTAGCCTTTAACCATCCTTGTAAGGTTTAATGAAAAATGTATAACAATTGCAGCATTAAAAGTTATTGGATTTGATTGCTAACCAAGATTTGGTATGGCATTAATAGTTAGAAACTTGTTTCACAGTTCAGTAGTTTATTAAATCAAAATTGAACAAAATTGTTAGATTGCTAATATTTATAAGTATGACTTGTGCTTGGCTTGATACTCTATGAAATAATATTATACACATATAAATGTCAAGCTATTGAGCTCAATTAATATCCATTTCGATTAATTGAAATTTATTATAAGATATTTTTTAATTTTATAAATATTAGATTTTTTTTCAAAATAAGCTTTTGACGTATTTTCACATAATAAGATTATTAAACTTCTAAAATATTAGTAATAATAATATTTAATTAATATGATCAAAACTAAAAAAATTTGTTAAGGAATTACATTTTGTGCCTATAATCTAATGGAATAGTAGGTTGGAATAATAGGGGGCTACTAATGTATGTGAATAGAAAAGTCTCTAAGCTAAAGAAAGTTTTTTTTTTTTTTTTTTTTATGTGGGAAAGTGTTTTTAGTGTGGAAAAATATCCCAAGTGAAAAATGAAGCTAATTTGACTAACTTATAAAGAAATACACCTAAGAGATTAGTAAAATTGTAGAAATCTCTTTATGTTCAAATTTAACAGCATTTAAATTTCTATTTCAATTTTTTAGATAGGGTTAAATACACTTGACCTTATTTATTATTGGTTTTATATCAATTATCCCTTTACAAATAAAACCTTCAAGTTTAAAATAATAAAAATGATATTGATGGACAAAAATATTCCTAAATTAAAAATAAATAAATTCACTTCGCCCATCTCTTATAAATTATATAGTATTTTGCCCCCTTTAAAATTAAATATCAATTATTTGATCTCATATTTCGTTAACACTAACTTTATTAAATAAGTTATTCTTCATTTAAATTTATTAAATATTTTTCTGTTTAATTATTTTAAATTTAATTGATGATTAATTTATTTAATAAGATTAGTGTTAAATAAAATATAGTATCAAATAATTGATATTTACTTGTAAAGGGGCAAAATACTATATTATTTATAAGAAAGGGGGCAAAGTTAATTTAACTTTTTATTTAATTTAAGGATATTTATTTTCCATCAATACAAATTTTATTGTTTTAGGGGGTATTTGAAGATTTTATTAGAAAATGAGGTAATTGATACAAAATTAACAATATAGAGGGTAAATTATAATTTATCCATTTACCCTTTTGGTTTTTACTTAAAGATAACTTCATCTTATAACCACTGGAATTGCTATGAATTAATAATTCCTATGTCATTTTTTTTTTTTTATAAAATTAAGTGAATACTCCGAATTTTTCAATGTGAAACTAAGTTTGTATAAATAGATAATAATAAAGTTTAAAACTAAGAACTACTCAATGAATAGATATAGTGTAAAATTTATGTATTAAGCGTGTTGCGTGAAAAAATGAGTTTTTTTTTTTTTTGTGAAATTCAAGAAAATGTGCCAGAAAAAATAATTCAATCATAAAGTATGCAAGAAAAACATAATCTTATAAGATAAACTATTAACTTGTTTGGATAAATAAGCTCTTGGAGTTTATAAAATATTTATGATTAATACTTTTTTCAGAAAATAAGGGGCTTACATATCATAATAATCTATGATCTTCTCATTTATTTTTAAAAGAAAAAGGTTAACATCAATGCACCCTTATTAAGAGTATAAACAACTTAGATGCTTTTAATTACTTTTCTTATATATATATATATATATATATATATATAACAGCTATCCTCTTAAAACTTTCATTTAAACACCCTACATGTATTAATACAGACAAAGGGTTAAATATCGACAAATAAAAGGCTTAAAAACTGCAAGATAACATCTTACAAAATATCTTAAGCTATGCCAAATAAATGAAATGCATTATATTACTAAAAAAAGGGTTCAATATCGACAAATAAAGGGCTTACAAATTGAAGGATTTTATCTCGAATATGATTTTTTGCTTGTTTTAAATGGTTTTACAATCTCATCTATTATATACCAATTTCAAAATTGTAACGAGAAAGAGAAAGATGATGAGAGAGAAGAGAGGCAACTCTAGAAAGGAAAAATAAAAAATAAAAAAAATCTTATAAGCTCTCAAAATTCCGCAACTCTTTTTTAGGTAAAACGTTCTTAGAAGTTAAAACCGGTGTGAGCTATAAGAATATGGGTGCAAGCTAGTCCAATGAGTTAATCAAGTCTTCAAAATTGAAGACAAGCCAATCAGCTTTAGCTGCAACAGCCTCTCGAAGTTGAACTCCCCCATAACATATAAACAAGTCGGCACCTCCTGGCTTACGAGCCTGTAAATAGTAGTAAGAGTAGAAAGATATGGAATTAGACTAAAATCTCTTGGCTGCAATTTCGAAGACAAGAAAAATAACCAGTCCTTATAGGTTGATATAGGAAGAGAATCAGTCTTTGTCATGATGCAGAATTGTTTTGCATGATTTATGGCAAGAATACAGAATATGGCAGCAGTTTCTGTATTATATGTGACTGCACGGATGCCTTCTCTGTGTCGATATCAACACTCAAGAGCAAAACAAATAATGCATGTAATGCTTGCTCAAATGTTTGTGGAAGAGATATATATTCTCACCTCAAGATCGGTGGCGCCATCTCCAATCATGACTAAAGACTTGTGCCCGTGAGCCTGGAAATAGAAGGGGAGAAAGTTTTTAGTAGGCTTCAGAGTAAATCTTAAGCAACCAGGATAAAGCAAACAGTAAACTGACCTTCCTAAGCTGTTGAACAGCAGTGGCTTTCCCTCCACTCCTTGAAGTTGGCTCGTTAGTATCGAATCCTGAGAACTCTCCAGAGCTTCCAAACAAAAGTTGATTGGCAAATATGTTCTTAAGCGGTATACCAAGGATTGATGCAACAGGCTTCAGAGAAATATTCATAATTAGGAGTACGGATTACGTGCACTCGCAATGTCTGTCACTACATGTCTATACATAAATTCTACCCCTCTTAGTAAGGTTTACTGATCATGTATGCATCTAACAAAAAATAACAAACTACGAAATCACCCTGTATTTGCCTTCATCCAGTTACCCTTGCTGGAACCAAAAAAAAGAAAAAAGCAATGCCCTACAATAAATTATGAATGGCTAACTCTGCCCAATTATTTGATGCATACCCAGACTGCAAATGGGAAACGAAGAAACTTATCGTAAGCAAAAAGTACTTCTTTATAGCATCTTAATAAATTTCTATTCACTCTCCTTTGATCTGATCAACAATGCAACAATGAATAAAGTCAAATTGTCACGAGACAGGTTACCTTATTGGATGATAAAAGTCTCCTGGCAGATATTTTTCTTCCTTATATTTCACGTCACCATGGAGAGTGAACAAGTTGTTGAGTTGGGTTTGTTGAAAATGCATGAAATGGGCCAAATTACAGATCATAGTATTTAAAATTCTGCAATTTCTGGGAGCAAGAAGTAGAGTGATAGACTTCCTGTTTCCCTTGACACAGATCGTTATTTCAGAAAAAAGATGAGATGTTTCAAAAGCTAAGATTAGGCTGGAAATGTTGGTACTGTTGGTGGCCTAACACTTCTGGTTACCATCAAGAAGAAATCTGAGTAGTTTACACATGAATGTCACACAAGGGAGTATAGTTGAATGTGGAAATAAATTGGGGAGTGATTGCATCAATTCGGCGAATATTCAGGCAGAAAATATTGTTTCTGTGATTAGGTGCAGAAGAACATCCGAAATGACAGCAGAAAAAGGGTGACTTTAGTATTTTCACATTCAATTGCTCGTCGAGCATTGGCTAGCTTTGATTATTAATTGTGTTGGATGTTCTAGAATACAGAGCTAGAGAGATGGAATGAATTAATGCAAGGAGAAGGGCAACTGGAATAGCGAAGGGAAGTTTTAAGGATTATATTGTGTGTTATTTACGATACCAATTAAAAAAAGAAAGAAAGAAAGAAAGACAGACAAATAGCACTGACAAGTAAACCTAAAGAAGATAGCAAACACCATTAACCAATTGGGACTTCTGTTTTAGACTAAATATATTTTCGTCATGTACTCTTACTCCCCAATACAGCGGAGAGCATGAGCACATACTGCATTATACATGTATGAGTGAATCCATCACTCCATGATGTGAGGAATAGTGAAGACATTCAAGATAAATGACTTTGGAATAAACACATCAATTTCTCAAAATCTGAAGTAGCTCGAGCAAGAGACATGAAGATTCATGTTACAGACAAAATACAGGGAGAATATACTGGAAAAGTTCAATATCCAATGTTGCAGTATTTTTGCTGCAATGCTAGCTACAATAAAAGGTTAAAAACGGAACATGGTCCAGAACTATGATGCCTAATCGTACATAGGACTTACAGGCAGAGTATGCAATAGCCGACTAAGTTTCAAATTGCAGCAACTGCAGTAGCTTGTCAGGTATATGCCTAATGATACTTGCAAACATATAAAGCAACATATATAACCTATAAGAAACACATTGAGAAAGGAAACCACCAACTGCAAATGTCATCATAGCAGAACGAAGCATGTTGACACGAGATATCATGTTCTTTTGGAGAAAGAAGCTCAAGGAGATATCAAAGATATTTCTTCTCTATGCAGCTGCCAAGGGACAGCTTCAAACTTCTGAGAAGCAGAATCGGAGTAATACATATATGCATCAAGGATGGAAGTCTAACAAATGTCTAGAAAAAGTCAGAATCTGGGATAGCACAAAAATATCGTCAGTAGGACTGTGCAAAAGTCTGAAATCTAGAATTTCCTCTTCCTAGAATAAGTAATTACTCAAGTAAAACACTTCTTGCAGTTAAACCTGAAAAGCAAAGTCGGTCAACTTAAGCAATACACATGGGCCACATTAAGCATTGTACTAAGCCGAAAACAAAATATCCAAGAGGCCAATCTCATTTGCTATCTTCTGGGCCACTATTCTATTAGTCTAGACTTTAGTCAGTTCCCATGTGTTCACTTATGCACAATTATAAAAGTTACCAATATCGAACCGGATAAAGTTTTTCAACTTCTTAGGCCAAATCTACAAGACATTCTCTCCTCAAAAATCAAACCCCTCTCTCTCAAAATCCAAAATTCAAAAAAAAATTACTTTTTACATATGCTGGTTACTCTGGCAGACCAACACAAAGGATTCAATCACTGTAAAAACTCATCTCAGGTGAATCCACAGATCAAATGTATTTCCCAAAAAAATACGGCAATAGGTAGCAAGACTATGTATGTCAGAATATTTGAAACCAATAACAGGTGATGTAACATGTTTGTGATTCTTAATAATTTCCAAGAAGATTGAATTAGTTAATGGAGTGTCAGGTAAACAGAAATAACTTTGCATCATATGCTAAACAAACACAAAACACACAAGTAATCAATCAACCGGGTGCAACAACACAAAACTAAGCAGCTTACGTTTATCATTTGACGGAAGCCTCCAGATATCAGGTAAACATTTGTATTCTTGTCCTTCAGCTTCCTAACCAATGCATCAATTCCAGGAGAAATTCTAGATATTGAAAAGCAAATGAGTCAACCAAGCACTACGTAAATATATACCATGGTTCAACTAATGGTGGTGACAGAGCCAGAAAATTTTGTTAGTGGAGGCAAAAATATGAAGATGGATATAAATCAATATTCTGACATGTATATTATGAGGAATAAAAAAATTACAAAGCAAGGCCAATATTTTTCAAGAAACAGTCATTTTGATTAAATACACATCTCTATAATGGCTCCGGCCGCAGCTTTATATTGTGATTATATGATTTTTTTTTTGGCATTTTCAATATCATCAAGTACATCTCTTTCATCATATGATAACTAAAAATAAAAACTCAAATATAAGATAACTAAAAATAAAAAATCAAATATAAGAGAACTAAAAATAAAAAATCTGAAAAATTACCGACATAATTTACTTAAACAATTATAAAAAAACTCTATAAAGAAATGGAGTATGATTTTTTCTAAAAAATATTAATACCTCAGAATGGATTATTTAGTAATTGATAGGAGCCACCACCTCTTAAGCTTTATAATTTGAGAAAAATATATACTTTGAAGAAGGAAGGCACACAAAAAATCATTGATGGCCAATTCACTGAAAGGGGTTTTCGAAGAATGGTCTTTAACGAAACAAAAGTGGATCTAGTGTACCAGACTTCCTAGGAGTAAACAAACTTCACTTTTTGTACATTGTTGTTATGGTATCTAACGAGCATTTTCTTGTGGTAGATATTGAAATTTTGGGGGCAAGCATTATATATTGATGGGATTACTGAAACTTAAATAATGGGGGCAAGACTTACATATTGTACATAAGAGGGGATAACTGACATCTCTGAGGGTTCACCCCAACTTTCCCTCTGTCCCATGCCTAATGAACATGGTGAAATTCTTGGATAGATTGGATGCAACACTCCCTATCCATCCAAGACCATTGGATCATGGGGCGATGGGTGGTGAGAAGCACCCGTCCCCCTATAAATCCAATAGATAGTGGTGGACCGGGTGTGTTGTAGAACCACCCATGAACATGTCAATGATGCACTGCTGATGTGATTAGAACATCACAAATGCAACTATTGCCTCGAGATTAACCTCCTTTCTCATTCAATTGTCACTTATCAAAAATAATTAAAAAAACATATTGCTTTTCCACTCTATCATTACTAAAGTCTGATAGTTTTTATCATGATCTGCATACATGCCCCACCTTAAATCACTTTTACAAACTAGAAAAGGAGATTTAAAAGACCCACCTTTCAGCTTATGTCACACATCCAAGTGTGCAAATGTGGAAGAGAGAACAATTCCTATAAACTTGCGTCAAGTCAAACTAGGACATGCAATTAAGGAGGAACTATCTTTTGCACTCCGTAAATTCCTTGCAGCTTACCACTTAGCAATCTTTAGCATCTCACCAAGACTCTTCATAATCAGCTATTACAAGAACATGATATGCATATCGATTCTTAGAGTTGTAGTGTATTTTATCTGGCTTACAGAAAACACTAAAAGTCTGCAAATGCTTCTTTAGGAGGTCTGGTTCAAGACCTGAGAATCATAAATGAAGAAAAATCTGCAGAATAACCTCATCACTATTACAACATGTAAGGTAACTAATAAAAGCATTTCTAGACTAAGTCAGAAATGAGAGAGTAGATAGTTGCATATCAGGACCACTAAGGTCCTACATCCATGCTCGTGAAACATACATCACAGAAAAGCCTGCCCCATTTAATCTAAAAACTGATGTTCCAAAAAAATAAAAAAAGGGGGGCAAATAGAACATTTTAGCAGGTACTAATCATTAAAAGCATTATACTACTGTGTCCACATAGTTTTAATCTTACACCATTTATTAGTCAAACATCAAACAAATGGCCATAAATCTCCCCAGATTACTGAAACACTTGTGCATTTAGAATCAGAACTTGATGTCAATGTAATTCAATGTCATGAGTTCATGATAAGTCAGACTACATCTTAATGTTTTCCAATCTGATTCAGAAACACTTTTCATCAAATACTATAATAATTAATGCATTTTACAAATTTTCCAAAAAATTATGTTATTTTAACAGTTCCTTATCATGCAGCTAGGTAAGGAAGGACCACACCACGAGCATGAAATGGTAATGGGAATAATCAGTCAAGCAACTAACCATGCCTTACCCTGTTAAGTTTAAGAACTTCCAAATTTCTAAATTGTTCGCAACACTATGTTTGTCTACTTTGCCTTTTCTTTCAATAATTTCAATGTAGAAATATTCTACTTCTTCTTGTTCCGATGCATTTTGAAGAAGATATAAAAAGTTAATACATCCATGTAACAATACAAACCAACAAACAAAGTTTTGTACCTTGGAGCTCTCTTCTCAAGGAAATTTTGCACCTGGGACAGTGACAGATTGAAAATAGATAATCTGGCTGCCAAGGCTTGCTCGAAAGGAACTGAACCACTCATTTCCCTGGCCGAGCCAACAAACTAAGATTAAATACATTTCATTGTTGGGTTGACTAAATTGAAAACAAATTTCCATCAAGACAAGGATGGAAATAAAGAAAACATCAGTAAACCTGGCAGTCCATTCAGCGACAGCCTTCCCAGCCCCACAAAATTCTGCTAGCTCGTCAATGCCCTCATCCAAGCAAACAGTGCTATCCACATCAAAGCATACTGCATCAGCATTTCTCCATACCTCAAGGACCTCTTACAAATTGAAAGAAAGCACCCATCAGCAACACCATGTAGTAGACACTCTAAATCTTATATCAGTGTTCATGCATGCCAGGCATGACTCTTAGGGTTGCAAAATTCGGGTCAAAGTTATTAATTTATTACAAATTTCAAATCCAAAACCCAATCATATCCACTATGCTAAAGAACTCTACATGCATGATGCGCATAAGGCATATCAAAAAAAATTTTAAAACGACTTAAGAGAAGCTGCACCTTTGGAAGGTATCGTGTTGTCAAAACGGCCCACTACTGAGGACTCCAGTGGTTGAACAGAAGCAGCAACTGAATTAAATGATTTAGGACTTCTAATGACCCCAGTTGGACTAATAAACACTCTCCTTGTAACTATTCGATTAAATGCAGGAAGAATTATGGAATGTGTGTCACTGAAAGAGTGAAATGACTTCAAAATTATCCGTGCAATCATCAAGCTCTCCATCAAAGTATCTGTTTTTACATACAAGGAATGAGTTCATATGTAAGAAAAAAAGTTCAAATGCATTAACATATCATATCATAATGATTGTTGGAAAAAACAGACGGGTAGAAAAAGCTTCACTTTAACAGATACGATTTAAGACCTGCTTTGAACCCATTATGTGATTTAGTCTCATTTAGGGGTACATCGAACCAATCACAGTGCCTAGAAAATTTACAGCTCGAGCTCAATAAAACTTTTTGAATCTCAAACCCAAGCTCAGCTCCTTTATATTAAGCTCATGCTTGTACACCATAGTTCATTCCAAAGTCAAAATAGCTCATTTGACTCATTTACTATCGATCACACTTCGAACTCGAGCTCGATTAATGAAACATACAATTTGACCATCACATTTTCTACACATCTTCATATAGCATCTCACCAATAAAGAGAAGAAAGAGAAAGAATGAATTATTCATTAGAGACTAATGTGTCCTGAGAAATTGAGAGCAGACTTGCTAATGGATAGAGGCAGTTTATTGATACTACAATCATCATTTCTATTGTAATACATCACCTTAACCCAACCAAATAAAATCAAAGACATACACACCACATGATTGATGTCAAAAAGTACATGTGGTAATTGCGACATGAGATGCTTCGACGTGGGTTGAGAGCCCATTAGATTATACATGATCATGGACATCATTATATACACATCCAATGACTCCCAAACTCACTTGGGTATTGTCCAATGGTAGCACAGAATTCACTGTGGGATCAAGTAAACATACATGTCCAATCTTACATGTCAAATTGCCAACCAACCTTCACATACAACATAGTTCAACCCAAAACACAAGAAATAACATAAGAAAGCGACAAATAAAAGAAGAAAAACTAAAAGACAATCTTTGAAGAAAAAGACTAGTCCTGAAAATTACAAATAGAAAACCAACTATTACCGTAATGAAGATTCACAACCCAGCAATGCTTGGAACGATTGTTCCACAGTTAACACACAGAGGCACCCACATACTAATATTTCACACACACTCACGGACACAAAAAGGAATGTGCGTAAAAACTAACCTTTTTTCCGCTATATGAATGTGTAGTTCTTTGCAACCGTGTGCTGCGTGAAAAGCTCTTCAAGGAGTGAGGAGAAGCTCTACTTGAATCTTGAATCATCTGAATTTGGAAGTTAGATCTTCGCACCTACCACCTACCGCATTTGACAACGAAGTCGTATTCTCTCCCACACACATGAAAAAAGAGGCCCATTCCATAACCGATTCTTTTTCAGGTAATTTATAGCAATAATGGTAATTATGGGGGTGAATGGTTGAAAAGGAATAGTTATGAGGGGACAAATCTAATTAATGAAAATTAGAGAACTTTCATGAATGAATTAAAAATATTAAGACTGTGTTTGGTTTCATTTTCAAATTTATTTTTATATTTTCAATATTTTCAAAGTTGAAAGTATTTACATTAAATTTTTGTGTAAAAATAAAAATATATTTGAATTAATTATGTTCTATGTTGATTATATAGGTTTGAAAATAAAAATGTAATTATTTTATAATATTTTTTACATGAAAAGACAATAAATGTTAATAATTTTAAAAATAAATTTTGTTAAGTACATGAAAAGATATAAAATATTAGTAAGTTTAAAAATAATTTTTTAAAAATAAAAATAAATTATATTTCTAATAAAAATTAATAAAATAAATATATTTTCACAATTTCACATAATAAAAAATGAAAAGACAACATATGGAAATAAAAACAAACAAGCACTAAAGTAATACTCCCTCGTCCCATTTTCATGACTCTAATTCAACCATTTCATCTTCCATATAACACTCCACGTTAAATGTTTACATTAATCTTTTAAATATATACTTGACAATAATCATATATAAATGACGTCCATGCATGATATGAAATATATAGTGTAATAAAAAATTTAAATAGAAGATTAGGGGTGCTTGTTACATGACTTTAAATGATCGCTAAAAAAATAAAATTTTTGTGTATTTTTAGGGTTGTGGTATGTATCTAGGTTTTCTTATTTATTGTTTGATATGTGATTTTAAAGTACTTGATATCCCTTTTTATAATGAATAATTTATTTGGTTGAACAAAGTTAAATAATAGAATATAGTAAAGAAAGTGAAAAATATCCTCAACATTTATCATAATTCTAGTGCCCTAATATGTATAATCATCTTCTTTCACCATTCTATCCTAATATATCCATATATATGTATGTACAATGTATATAAACAGATTAAGTGTATTTATATATTTATATACAAATACATTTTTATATGTACATTGTTTGTTCATTGCATATATCTATATATTTATAAATATAAAAATACATATTTGTAATTCATATATGTGCATATATTTTATGCTATAAATATTTATATATAAATGTGTATTATATATTGATAAATATATAAATATAAATAATACTTATATCGTCAGTATAAATATATATATATATATATATTTCATAATGTAATATTGGTATTAATGTTGTAAATATATTAATATATATTATTAACATTATTTGTGGTATAAAGATAAATATATATTTACAAATATGTAATAAGGTATTGTCTCGATCAATTTTGAAACATAATATACGGCAACCAATATGTAAAGAAAACCAAATGATAATGAAAATTATTCCATAAAATCAATACCCCAACAGTCAAAGATTTCAATCACTAGAATAGGGCATAGGGCCATCATGTTTCACTTTAAAATAGATCCTAACTTTGATAATTTTCACAACTTTTGTAGAAAATGTAAGTGTTTTTGAAAAGAGTTGACCAATAAAATCCACATTGTAAAATTTTTGCAGCAGTTTTCATTGATGAAAAGTGACCACCACATGTTTTTGAATGACAAAATTTAACAATATTACCTATCTCATTGTGAGACACACATTTTTGAAATATTTGATTAGAACAGTATTTGAATAGGTATGGAGCATCCCAATAAAAGTTTTTCACCTCACTCAAAAATTTCTTTTATCTTGAGAGTTCCAATGCGATGACATCCTTCTCATCATAAGAAATTAACAATGTCAGAAAATCAAGGTAAAATAGAAGTATTAAATAGTTATTCATCAAGGAAAATGTCATTAATAGGTGTGGTTTGAAATGAGTTATCACAAACAAGTCTCGACAAAAGATCAGCCACCACTTTCTCTACGCCTTTCTTATCTCAAATCATAATATTCAATCTAGGTTTGGCATCTTTTTTTGACAAAATATATTATTTATATGAATGTTTATATAAACCTATACTTATATAAATGTTTATATATATAATTTATATTTAAATATAAGTGTATATATAAATATATTAATATATATATATATATAAGTGTGCTTAATTTATCCTTTGTTTTCAATAATTTATTATAAATTGGTCACTTATTGAGATATATTAATTATTACACATAAATATTATCTGTTATTATGGTTGTTATCTACATATAAATAACTTAGTTTCGTTCATTTGATCAAAGTTCACAAAATAAATTACTATTTTAGAGTTTCAATGTGTTTTTGTATGTAAGAGGCATTTTTTCCCTTCCAAAAATTAGGCGTGAGAGGCATTTTTTTGCTTGGATTAGGTATCACAACTTTTAGGTGTGTGATCCACAAACTAATTTTGGCCTTAAAGGGATAACGTCTGGATCATTTTCAAAGCCTTGTTTGAACCAAACAACAAATTAGAGTGATTTTAAACATATATCAAACCTTCATACTACCACCAAACGAGCCCTTACAATACAGTATTATTGATGTTGAATCGTTCCATTAAAGAGTTGGTCATTTTAGAAAATAAGAGATTATTTTAGAATGTTAAAAAAAAGCACAAAATATTTACAACATATAGAGTAAAGTGACTTCTAATTCTCAAGCTTTTTAATTTTCCAAGCAATGCCAATTTTACAATTTATGTTAAATTTAGATGAATGTTATAAAAAAGTAAATGTCACAAATCAAGAAAAAAAATATGGGAATTTGACATACAACGCCCATTATCCCATTTGTAATTTGATATTTCCATCTACCACGTTTGACCCATTAGCTAACTGATATTTCTTTTGAGGTGGTTTTATAGCAATATTGGTAAATATGGGGATGACCGTCGAAAAAGAATGATTATAGGGGTAATATTATGATAATAAATAAATGAAAACAAGAAGGCTTAATGAATGGAATTGCTAAAAAGTAAAGTAATAATATTAGAGAACTAATTCTCAAGCAATTTTCTTTTCCAAGCACTGCTGATTTTACAATTTCTTTTTCTTTTTTTTTTTCAATTTTGTATAATGTTAGAAATACAATGTTTAAAGAAATATATTTTGTTGTGGGAGTCTCTTTGAGTTTGTTAATTTTTTTTCATTAGGTTTTTCATTTTCTTTTTTTTTTTACAATTTTTCATAAATTAAAAAATATATATATTTATCAAGAAAAGTAAAGGATTTATAAATTTTATTGTAATCATGAAAGCGATGATTCAATCCAAACTTTTATATTTTTTGAAAAATAAAAAAGGTTAAGTAGCGGATGGAGTTCATTAAAGCCTTGTTTATTTTTCAGAATAAGCTCAGATTTACTATTTAATCCGAGCTATTTAAAATTTTACCTGGATATGAATCCCACCCTAGGGTGGGATCCAATAATCAGAATTGTCCAAATTACAAATTCATATAATAAATGTTATTTTTATCCTCAAAAGTCAAAGTGAAATTACTGCATTTTGCCCCTCTAATTTGGTTACCTCTTTTTCCAATTGAAAACCCTCTTCTTCCAAAATGAACAGAAAAAAAGGAGAGAAAAAAAAGGAAGAAGAAGGAGAGAGGCTGACGGCAGCGGCGATGGAGGGAGAAACTAAAAAAGAAAGAAGAAATGACAGAAAATGAGAGGAGAGGAAAGAAAGAAAGGAGAAAAAAAAAAAAGAAAAAAAAGAAAGAAGGAAGGAAGAAGAAAAAACTTCAGAAGAAATCTGTTGGCCATGAAAAATGGAGAAGAAAGGAAGGGACGAAGGAAAAAAGATTGAGAAGAAATCTATTGGCCATAAAAGGAGAAGAATGGCCGTGGAAGAAGAAGAATGAATAGAAGGCCATGTTGCATTTGGGAAATCCATTGCCTAAGATTTAATTTCTTTCTATAAGATTATTGGATTTGAAAAGTCGCCATTATTTTCTTTCTGCTGTTCTGTTGTTAATTTAGAAATTGTGCCTTGATGAGAAAATAAACAGTAACAAAAAAAAAAGATAAAACATTAAGAATTTGGAAAGGGCATATTAGTCATGTTATTATAATTTTGCTTATTCATCCCACAAAATATATATTAATTTATATTTTTTATTGATATATCATATTTATAATTTAATAAAGTATACATAATATTTACTAATAAAATAATTCATATCCAATAAATTATCATATTTTTTATCAATCATTTTATATCTCAATCAAAAAAGTAAACGCTCTTTACAATCACCATGAATTTATTGAATTGAACATACTCCTTGACTTACCAATTGACTTCTTTCATTTAATTTTTTGAAAAATATTTAAAAAATTAGGTGCTTCTAAAAATTTTGAAATGATAAAGTTGAGGTTCTAAAAATTTTGAAATGTTGAGTTGTGGACATTAATTCATTTTTATAATAGTTAGTTGTTTAATTTATTACTTTTAAATCATTGATTAATAATTTGTTCTTACTTTTTACTTGATCTTTAATATAATAGTTTATTAATTGCTCCAAAAAAAAAAATGGTGGTGCATTGAAAACTAATGATGTGCAACTTGATTTCCCGTTCGTATGATCGAACTCATTTTTTATATTTTTAATCACTTTTACTCAGTTGATTTGGTTCACTATTTTCATAATTTGATTAGATTAGTCAGTTCAATCAATTTAATTCAGAATTAACATTTAGCTCGATTTATGACTATAAATCATTTAAAATTTGATTAAACTATCTTTAACTGAATAAAGCAATAAGAATAATCAGCTGCATTTTTTAATTTGCAAAAATATTAATAATAAAAAGTAGAAAAAGAAATTGATGTTGTGAGAATCAAAATTATAAATGAGTTTAATGTGCTTATGGTAAGGAAGGTCTTCCAAGAAATGTTCATGAAGAAAGTTTTTTTTTTTTCTTACTTTTGTTAAAAAGTTTGACAATATAAATATCATGTGATTCATTGTTTATTTGTTAGCTTTTCACAGTTTTTTGCTTTCATTTATTTTTTTTCTCTCTAAATATACTCTTTTTTTTCTATATTTGAATAAACTTGCAAGTGAAATGCAAGAATTGTATTAGCTTTTTTATGAAGGTGCTTTTTTACGAAGGTGATGATGAAGATCATTGTTATGAAAGAATGTTTCAAGAAATGCATGTCGTTAAGGATGAAAGAAATCAAGTTAAATAGATGTATTTATTAAAAACTTTAAACTTTTAAACTTTAAATTTGGAACTCTATTTGTATTATATAAGTGCTTAAACTTAATATTTTTATTTTTATTTTTAAAAATTGAACTTAATATTTAATTATATATATGTTGTTATTGAAATTTTACATTTTGTAAATTATCTTTTTTAATTGATTATTTTTTTATATTTAAAATTTAAAATTTAATAATTAATCTATTATATTTTATATAATACAATTAAAAAATATAATAATTTTTATTAGATCAGTGGAACATATAATTATGGATTGAACCACCTACTTGATCACCAATTATATACTTTAAACTTTTCATGATACCTAATTTGTCCCAGAAAGAAAAATGTAAAAAACATTAATTTCATTAATTTTTCTTTTTTCTCACTAAAACCTCAAATTCAAACGTAATAGTGAACAATCTTAGAACAAACTTAGATTCAGTCATAACGTTGTGTTGGTGGTTTATATGATCCCTTGTCTAAACAAGGTCAGAGAGAAAGATCTACTCTTTGAAAGTAGAGATAACATGCATAAAACTTAACCAAGGCTATGTTCGGAATTTGGATTTTAGTAGAAGAAAAGGCCAAAGAAAAGCAAAATGTCTAAAATATAAAACAGAAAGTTTACATCATTTGAAGGAAATAATTTTTCTTGGTATTTCCTCACTAAAATTCAAGTACCAAACATAGCATAACGGTGTTAAAAGAACACCAAACTAAAAATCAGTAGACATGCACGACATTATAAAAATAAACATCCGATAAAAGCATTTTGGGAAAACAGTCTTTGTTATTATAACAAAGTGAAAAAATACAGGAAAAGAAACTAGGAGGATGAAACGGTAGAACACCACACACAGTTTCCTTCGCATGAAATCAGTCAAGGGAGATTATTAACCAATAAATAGAAATGCACTATAAAGTGTTGCCAAAAAGTGCAAATCCTTCACTGTTTTTATTTCGTCAACGTCCGACAAGAGAAGACAGACACAGAAGCGGCGTTTGATTAACCCTCGAGTGCTGATGCTCCAGATATAATCTCTATCAATTCAGTAGTGATGGATGCTTGACGAGTTCTGAGAAGCAAACATAAAGACCAATCAGATTGGTAGATTAAGAAGACTTGATTTTTTAACAATAATGAAAGAATAAAGAAATGAAGTTGGTGCTTCTAATTTTGCTATAGCAAATGATGAGAATATCTGCATGTGTGCCTAAGAATGTTGTTCGATGTGAGAGAAACGGGTGAAACCTGTTATAAGTAAGAGTAAGACGATCAAGCATATCTCCTGCATTCCTGCTGGAGCTATCCATAGCAGACATTCTAGCACCCTGCTCACTGCAAGCATTTTCTAAGACTGCATTGAACATGACCTGAAGAAAACATTAAAAGCTTTCATATCAGACAAAAAATAAGTGTGAACTAATCCTAGGCCTAGGTTTTCCAAATAAAATATGCAGATATGGAATCATAAAGAGGAAAGGTGAAAACCTACACAAGAGAATTGGAATTCAGTGAGATTTTGAAGCACTTCGGACTTTGTTTCACCGCCTTCAATTTCATAGGAATCCAGTTCCCCGAGTTTTCCCCCAGCTTCAGCTTCTCTCTCAACAACCTACATCAGCATCATATCAATAAGCATCGTCATTATAGCCCATACTACAAATTCATGTCAGTAAATTCAGCTACTGCAGACAATTACCTCGGGAGATAATACAGTTGAGGTTGTTGGCACAAATAATACAACTGAATGGAACTTATTGTACACGATCCTTAATGCATCATATTCTACATTCTTTAAGATGTCATCTGCAAGCAAAGCAACCTGCAGTGGAACAGTAGAACTTGAGAATCAGCAACGAGAAGATTTCTGGAAGAAAAATAATTTGGATATGGATATATTCCTACAACAATTAAAAATACGCAATTTTTTCCTTTTTTCTAAAATTCATCCAGATTAGCAGTAGCAGAGGCACCCTGGTCAAGACTACAGTTCGGATAGCAAATCAAAGGCCCAATTTAGATCCAGTGATGGATGGCAATGAGCCTGACCTAATCTAGAAAACTGCCTGAAGACTCAACAAAATCAACAAACTTGACCCAAAATATCATCAATATGTTGCAAATTAACCTAACCAACTATAATTAGCTTGTTTTGGATGGCCCACAGCCTCTTAAAAGTAAGTTGCCATATGCGTGTAAGAATTTCCAATAAATTTTCAGCAAGATGAGCTTGCCCACAATCGTCATCAATCTTCATACTCTTGCCATAGAGGCTGCAAGTTTGAAAGCAAGTCATATTAGTATGCATTCTCCAACACACTTACACAGCATGTGAAGGTGTAACTTCAAATTTAGGAGTGAACACAGTTTACAATAGTACTGTCGATAAATTAGATTTCATAGCACCATACATGAATCCATATAATCAAGATCAGTATCCAAGTTTAACCAATCATGAATGCTCTGCCAAGCTGAGTTCAGCCAATGGTTACAACAAGATATTACTGAGCCTACCAAAAAAGAGAGTTTCTAAGCTAATGCCAGCAAGAACCAACTGTAGCTTAAGTCAAAATAGGTAAGTTAGCTAGAAAAACCCTCAGGTATGCTCATTTCTACACTAATTTGTGGGCCTCAACTACAAAGTACAACTGCAAAAACTGTACTCAAGAAGTTGTCATGAAACAAACAGTCAGCAGTTCTTAAACCCAGCAGCTTTCACATACTGGAATTATTGTGGAATTAGGAAAGGAGTTCTTTAGCATTTTGCAAGAAACGGGCCTAAAAACAACCTGAGTATAGTTCAGAGGATTTTTCTGCAACTCCGTTAACGATAACACAATGTCTTTCTTTGAGTCCCGCACAAGTTGGGCCTTCGCCTTTTCTCCCAGAATGACATACTTACACTCCTTTTCAGGACCTGGAAAAAACAATGATAAAAATTAGCGACCCATGTGCTCAACAATGAGGAAGAGAACAAACGAAAAAGAACACACGCACAGAGCTCAAGGCATTATTAAACTTGTAATGTACCAGAATTTAACTTATGGAGGCCCCTGCTTATCTTTACAGCTGTCGAATTGATTCCACCACAAAGACCTTTGTCTGAAGAAATTGTGACAATTACATTCTTCTTAACGTCCACGTCTGATGCATCAAAATACATGGACACGTAAGTGCACAAATAATAATAAATTGTCTTTAGTGAAGATAAGAAGGTTTTGAAACCACACATTATTATAGCCAAAGAAAGATCATCAGTGATGAGAAGGCAACATGAGCAAAACGATAACCAACATTGCTGAGAAGTCAGACAGATAACCCTAACAGAAAATGGGGAAAAAAAAAGAGCAAAGGTATTAATGAGCATTACTTAAGTGATTCACATTGACAGTAATTCCAATTTCTCATCATTTGGTAACGTAAAACCTCTCCAACCTAGACAAATACGCATAAGAATACGCACAATATCGTAGAAATACAAAAAATACTTAAACCTCAAACTCACCCGGGCGAATGAAATACAAGGAGATTACACCTCAACTTAATATTATTCTCAAATTTCTGGATGACCTGAAAAATCCTATTGAGTTTAAACATGCACAAATTTTTCACATACTAAAAATGAAATTTGCGAAGAAAAGACATCTAGTGACATCCAAGCACAGCATCCCAGGCATTGAACTAATAAGCAGTGTCTATATCCATGCTCCCAGCTGCAATATGTTCTAAAGGAGTTTTTATATTGTCATTCATGCTAAAACTACTTTATTGACAATTCTTCTCTTTGTTGAGCATGTTCCTGCTAGAGTCTAGCAGTGCCTGTCGAGCCAATTAGATTTGCCGTCGCTTGTAAGCTCTTGTACAAGTCTTATTCAAATGTTTATTAATAAATGGCCATTCTTCATCTTAAATTTGCCTTAAATAAATTAGATGAACCATCCATATCGACAAGGCAATATAGCACATAGGATAACAATCATGGTATATGTCTCTATGACTTTGGTCTTAAAATTATTCAAAGTCGAAGGTTTTATTTAGATGGAACATCAATAAGCCCAACAGGACTTGCACATACAATGCATGCTCGGGAGAAAGATGTTTCGCTCCATAGGCATCAGTATAGTGACACTAGTACATGAATGCGATACTTGTCAGGGAACAAGCACTTTGAACCATCCCGCCAAAAATTTCCAATTGGAAATTATGATTGTCAAATAGAAATTTTCTTGTTACGATAGTGCAAAAATTAGTCATCAATGAACTTGAGGCACCATTGTAACCTAATTAACGACATGTTGCACTTTAATATGTTTTTTCGATTGCATGACAATCATAAGGGGAATAAATAGAGGTTAATGAGTGATCGATAAAGGATCCGTTATAGTTGAACAGGTGAATCTCCTATACTTTTTATGGTCCTTAACTCAGAAGTCCTTCACCAAGGCTGGATGAAAATTAGATGAGGGTTTTCTAATTTCATCAAGTAGTCAAGTTACTAAGAATGAATTCATATTTATTAAGTCAAATAAGATTTCGACTAATACTTCATACCTTAGACTTAATCGGGAGATTAGTAGATAGAAGGACCATACTTGTACTCATAATAAGAAATAGGTTTGCTCTTTTGCCTATATATTGGATGCTAGGCAGTAATTAGATGCTTCTCATGACTTGTGTAGGTTCTTGAAATTAATAGGTTAATTCCAACAGGATTTATTAATCAGAGCAATTAAATTGTTTAATTAAATTACAAGAGTTGTGAGCTAAATGCTAGCTTATTGGTGAACTTAAAGGGTTACTCAAACTTGGATAAATCCATTTCTTAAAAGTGTTAGAATTTAAATAATTAACAGTGGTTAATTAATGGGGCTTTAACTAATTCAAGTGTTGAATTAATTCAATTAAATAATGTGATTATTAAATTGGACCTAATAGGATTAGGGATACTGAGTGGAACTAATTAATTAATTGATTGGATCTTATTTAATTCATGTGATGAATTGAACTAATTGAATTAATTGATGAGATTAATTAAGTTGGACCTAAATATTTAATTAAAGTCCAAGCCTAAAATTGGTGTGGGGGGCTTGTAAGAAGCACATTAGGGCTCGTTTGTTGGGGGATTGATATTAAGCTTAATATCTTTTCTATTGATGTGTTATCATGGCAAATGTATCAATACTACCCTATCTATTGTTTAGTTGGCTGGCTGAAATTGGTGATATCTCAAGTTTAAAACAATAACCTTGTTTGGTTGGACAAATAGATATTGTTGGACACATTATGCAAAATAAAAAATACCCTTATATTTTTACAATAATTACGGTAATGGTATGGAAAGCCAAGTCTTCAATTCCATCTTTCCCCATTATTCATACGTTGTCGTCTCCAACTCCAACTCCATACATTTATCGAAGTAGTCATTTACAACTCGGAAAGTTTTTTTTTTACGGTAATTTCCACTAGAACGGTGGGAAGAAGCAATAAAGAAAACTAAATTGAGGCAACCTCCCCCTTCAATTGCAAAATAAAATATGACTTGCACGTGGTGGTTTTCCCAAAAAAATTCCACCTAAAATGGAGGAAAAGAGGTAATGAAGACAAGTTAGGGGTAATAAAGTGCTGCTAATACCATTCTTCCATAGGATTTTCAGCATCCCTCCTTAACATATGGGAGGCTAATTCCTCGAACCCATGGAGGTAAAGATGATCCACCTCCTTCCATGGAGTACAATGTAGAAATTAAATCTGCCAACCACTTGTAGTATGAAGTAGAAATTAAAGTTATAAAGTTTACTTTGCAAACCACTTACCCACTGTTACACCATAAAATGAAGAAAAGCCGGATGAATCGGAAGAGAAGAAGACAAGGAAGTGCATGAGACACAAATGGTTTCCTTTTATTCTTCAATGTGTTTTGAGGTGGTGATTTTTAGGTTCACTTCACCTTTTAGATGGAAGAGGCAATTTTGTCCATCAATAAGTAAATATGAGTTGGACCACCTATTTGGATTACACATCACACCTCCCAGGTGTGATCTATAATCAAAGAAGGTTCTTGAATGCATGCCGGGCCACTTATAGTCATGGGCCTAACCAATTTGAGGCAAACAATATATTAGGTAGGTTTACACATCTATCCTTCCCTTATAACATGCAACAAACGAGCTCTTAGAATATTAAACTGAAGAACTTAAGTTTCCTAATTGAAGAAAGATGGCTAGTGTTAAAACAAAGGTCAAGGATAAGGAAGGAGGGTTTCTAATCCCTCTAGGGTTGGACTTGAGAGGCCTTTAAAAGGCCACTAGTGGCCAAAAAATGAAGCACAATTTTATGCTTGAAGTTTTTGGCCAACAACCCCACAACTCACCACCGTCCTTCATCCTTTTCCTCTTCCTCTTCCATCAAAAAGGCTCTACAATAATATTTTAGTTCTCTTTTTCAAAATTACACACCAATCATACAATAGTTGTATTAAGCTCCACAAAAACTAATTCTAGATTGAATTGTTGTACTGATTTCTACTAGCATAGCATTGGTAGTCCGTGGACGTCCAAGGTGTGGATAAAATTTGTGGAACAATACTTGGGGTTCTAAAAGTGAATTTGATTTGGTGCAAAAAGAAGTTTTTGGAATTAAGGTTCGCGGAGAGAAATTAGTTTTAATTGATTCATAGCATCTTCATCAACTTGGAACATCAGGTATAATTCTGTGATGTCATTTTATAAGAATACCAATAAAATGCATAATTGATCAATTGCAATGGATCCGGAATACGATATATATATATATGCACGAGATGTACATATGTTTTAAATTTCAAATTCCGCTACGTTATGTATTCGTTATCATGCAAACCCAACACTTCCAACACATTTTCATGGGTAGAAAACCAAATAAACATGTTACAGATCAGCAGGAAAATCAAACAGTCATATCCAGTGCGCTGCTTCAGATCAAAGCTATAGCAAATCAAGCTATTGCATAGAGTGGCAATATCAAGACTGGCCTAAGGAAAGACTAAACACAAGGTAAAGGTGCAAAGGTTATTATCATGTGAGGAATACGCTTAAGTAGACAGCCTTAAGGTATGACAAAAAAAAAAACACAGGACCATTGTGAATGACAAATATCCAGTTTCTAGACATAGTGGATATAATAAAGAATGAGAGCAGAAATCTGAAATAAAAATAGCTGTAAAAAAATATGCATCTCATACACCTGCAGGCCCTCCCACTAAAAACAATTCTACTCTTTTACATCACTCCACTACATTCTCATGTTCAGATGCCACCCTGAGTCAACTAACTGATAGGTGTGTCATTGAAAAGGAAATTTATGATGTGACAATGCATGCTTACAGTAGACAACAAAATTGATATCAAGAAACAATCTCAGCATAGAATCAGAATGAGCAGAAATCTTAAAATAGCAAATCAAGCAAAAAGCACATGAGAGGAATGACATAAAGTGAGAAAAAACCTCATAAATATTTAATTATGAAACTTTATTTATCAACTCACTTGGAGTGTCACCAAGAAGAGCAGTGAATGGCTGCCATAGTCCACGCGAATTTTCAGCTTTAGTTTGGATGGCTCGGAGCTTTGAAGCTGCAACCATCTTCATTGCTTTTGTGATTTTCTGAATATTCCGAACACTCTTCATACGGTTGCGGACTGCATATTTAAATCATCACCATAACCATTTTAATTTCAGAAGATAAGTGCACCAAAAGTAAGAAAAGTTGGAATTAAGGTAAATAACTAACAAGAAGCACCAATAAATTCAACAATGAATCTTACCAACTTGTGTTGATATAGAACGAACTCCCATAAAGGCATGCTCCCTGTTGACATACACTAATTTATTTAGAGGCAGACAAGTGAAAGCACAATTATTACATGACAGAGATCATGCACAAGTTTTGCAGCAGCACACAAAGTAATAGACTTGAGTAATCTAATACATTAGAAAAATAACTAAGACATATACATGATATGCGACCAATTTGGTAAGGTAAGCACAAATATTCATATTCTACATATTCTATTAATGTTCTATTTCCCAGTGATTAACTCAACGGGGCAAAAATTCAGGAATTTGATTTTCAAAATGAAATGAACAAAAAAAAAATTGTCAGGCCAATTCCGATAATCCAAACTTATTATGTTTTACTACTTATTATAGTAGTTCCTCACACCAAAATACTTTTAGAATTCACGGTAGAAGAAATTGCCCCAAGGAGAACCTCTCTAATGCTGCCCAATACCCCTTTCTTTCCAAAGTTTTTGCGAATACACTTATTTTGATGTACGCTTTTTTGTTAGCATATCCGTAACACGTGACCCCACAGCGTCATGTCACCTTGATTTAAGTTCTTTTATAAAATATAATTCCTTTTTTGTTCATTCAAATAACAAAATTGTGACATACTTACTATATTTCACTGCATTATGATGCATGAAATCATATTTCACGGGTTTTTTTTTGACTTCTTTTGGTGTCATTCAATTTCTAAAGCAGGCCTAGGCACCTTTCTTTAAATGCCTTCTCAGCTTATAGTTTTGTTGCTCTTTGATTTTATAATTTAATCCAAAGTCTGAACTTCGATTCTCCATAGTCATTTCTTGAACATAATATTTTGCTTTGAATTAAAATTCTTATATAGTACTTGTTCCTAATAATTTGCATATTAAATACATTTCCATGCACCAAGCACAGGTGCAGCACTAGTTAATACTCATAAAAAATACCTAAAAGTCATTTAGTCCAGTCAACATAAAATATACCACTCATACACACGACCTTGCAATAGTTGTGCAGACTCAGATGTGCTACTTAATTATCTGATACGCTAGTAGCCTAAGCAAATAGTAAACCATTCACAAGCAGAAAAAACTCCGAATATTTTTTTCTCAAAATTGATGGAACGAATACATGTTTTTTCTAATGTAAGAATTAACTTCATCCCAGTTATTTATTTGAGCTGGACTGATTTTAAATAGTCAGGTTCAGGAGATCAGGCTCTTGGAACAAAGTTTTAACCCAGCATCAAATGACCAACAAGCACTCCATAATAAATGTACTTAAACATATCAAATACAGCAGTCCTGTATAATCATCTTCTCAAAGCTTAGAAATAAGTAACTGCATTAGCCGTTAAAGCATTTGTTGCATTTGTATACGAAATTCAAAGAAAAAATAGGACTGAAACAGCAGGGAGATACACCATGCCGTCCACCTCAGGCACATATTAGTTAAATAAAACAGCTTCCAAACAATACTCACAACATAGAAACTCTATAAAATTCAAAACGAATAAAGATGTGTCTGTTCGCACAAACCATGAACAAGGAAAGATGAGGCACATGCACAAAGCAGTTGAATGAGGTGACAAAAGCTGAATGGAATCATCACAGTTTAAAAACTAAGTAGCTATAAGCCTACTCAGTCCTAACAATCAGATAGACCCTTATAGACAAACAAGTACAACAATCAGCATAATTTACAGCACAATAAGCTACTAATGCTTAGCTCCGTAAAATAAAGCCTGGGACATCAAATAATTACAAAATACGCATTTTAGATTTTGGATAATTCTTTGCATACTGAGGTAATGATTGAAGGTTGTTCGTCTAAACTTTGATGGGGAATGTCTAGGAAACACAACAAACGCCCCGTCCCACAAATCTAAGTTAATATAAATCCTAGCAATAGAAAAAGGAAAAGAAACAGGAAATTGATGTAGTCCTACAAAAGTGTAACAATGAAAACATTGTACATTACGCTGCAAAAGCTGCGCCATGCTTCCATATCCTTTAAATAATTTAAAAAATAGAAATAATATAGATTACCAGTAAATTAGCCTGATAAAACACACAAAAAAAAAATTAATGAAAAAGTTTCCGCATGGTGCAAAAATCCAATTGAAACACAAATAAATAAAATTTGAAAACAAAACACACAGACACACACAAAATCAGGAATGTACACATACAAAAAAGTAAGAAAGAGAGATCGTATCTTACTCGGTCGAAGCCAGAGAGGAGCGAAGGGGGTTGATGGGATGAGGGGAGATGAGAGGGGCGGCGATTCGCCTTCCCTCGCGTCTCAGTGCAGCCATCGCCATTGTTAATCCGAATCGGTTCGATATGATAGATTTTCTTCTTAGAAATGTGAGCTTTTTAGGGTTTTCTTGAACTGCTCGGAAATGGAGATTGTGGTAGATGATGAGTGCAGACCAGCAGTGGTTTTGTCAAGCGTCACACGACGTCGTAGACATGTGGGTACGTTTTATGCCCCCTATGCTGCGAAAAAAAAAAAAAGGAACTTATTTTACGATTATTTTATGGCATGTTAACAAAATTCTTCAAAATTTTAAAAACAACTCAAATAGAAAAATATATAGTCTATATTTTTTATAAATAGTAATGTGATAAAATAATTCAACTATTTCGTTAATATAACATTGTTCCTATTTTAATAAAATCACATTATGCTGTTATTTTTCTATTTTTTCAATACATAGACATAAATTTACTATATATTTCTATTGAAAATCTTCACAAATAAATATATTATTTTTATAAAATAATTAGGATCATGTATCAATATATTTTGAAATTTATTACGAAATTTGTAACTAAATTGGTGGATGTAGGTATATGTTCTTCTATTTACTTTTATTAATTTTATTTTGTAACCTGAATTTTATTGGTCCGATGCTCTTTATTACTATATAAGAAGTTTTAATTCCATTATTGGTATTTTTGATGAGAAGACATTTTTTTGGATTTTTTTTGTTAATGTGTCTGCTCTTTATGTTAGAGTTTTTTTCCTCTTAATTTAGACCCGAGACGATAGTTTTTATATTTGAGATTTTGGCTTGTTTTTTACACCCAAAAAATAAGTTGAATTATATAACTAATTTTGATTAAAATAACAAATAATATATGCATTAAAGTAAGGAAATAATATAGTTTATTCTTTAAATTATTATTGATTTTCAATATTTTTTCAATTTAAATAAAGTCACAATGATTGGTGGTTTTTTTTTTTTTAAAAGATGGCATTCAATTGTTTTCTTCTTTCTCCATGTGTGTGTGTAAGAGAAACAATAATCACACTGATGTTCAAATTGTGAAATTTAAGCAGTTGCACATTAGCAAGTTAAATTGTGAATAAGTAAATAAATAAATCATTATTTCAAATGAGTAAGGTAGATTATGAAATATGAATAACGTAAATAAAAATTTTAGGAGTATATAAATATGATAAATAAAACATTTTAGGATTCTAAATACTCAAGGGCCCTTTAGCCAAAAAAAAATTTGAGATGCAAGATTTGAAATTCATTCATAAAGAAGAAATTTCAAAGCATGTGAATTTTAAATGTATGGAGTTTTAAATCTATTTATTTCAAATCCTAATCGCATAAAATTCTTCAATTCAAACACAACATAAATTCTTATATTAATTTGGATTTGAAATGAATAGATTTAAAACTCTATAATGTGAAATCTCTCTTTTGGATATATGATGGATTTGTCAAATCTTTGGATTTCAAATTTATTTTGGGCTAAAGGGTGATGGAGTATTTAGAAACCGAATTTTTTTTATTTACTTTATTTATATTTCATAATTTGCCTTGCTCATTTGAAATGCTGAATTTTTATTTATTTATATTTCCAAAAAAAATTATTATTATTTTCACAATTTAACTTTCTAATATGCAATTGCTTAAATTTAACATCAGTGTGATTTTTGTTTGTCTTACACACACAAATGGAGAGAGAAGAAAACAATTGAATAACATCTTTACAAAAAAAATAAAACAATCAATCACCATGCTTTAATTAAATTGAAAAAACACTAAAAAACGATAATACTTCAAATAATAAGCTATATTATTTTTTATTTTAACCAAAAATAGTTATATATTTCAACTTAATTTTGGGTGGGAAAATAGGCGAAATCTCAAATATAAAACTATCAAGATAAGGTCTAAATCAAGGGGGAAAACCTTAAAATAAAGAGCATTAAATAGGATCACATTAACAAAAAAATACCAAAATATTTTTTTCTCATGAGAAATACCAAGGATGGAATTCAAACTCCTTGTAGAGTAACAAAGAGCATTCGACCAAAAAAGATTCAAATTATAAAATAAAATTAATAAAATAAATTATTGTACATGATCATATAAAGTGAAATGATAACATCATATTTAGGTAATTTTACGGGCGTATTAGATTTGGCTCCTCAATTAAGGATAATATTTGAAGGTGTATTCTTAATGGGATTTGGGCTCATTGGTTGTAGCCTCTAGGACATCCTAACTACACATGTTTTGGTTTTGTAAATGGGCCCTGCTAATGTGGGGCTCCATAGGATTACTAGTACAATGCATATGAGTGTTTGTAAAAAAATTTATTTTTAGAGAAAGTGTTTTATTGTATAAGAAGTGAAAAATATTTGAGAATAGAAGTTTGTAATGTTTGCAAAATATTATTAAAAAGTATAGTAAGTTACAAAAATAATTTGGTAAATAAGTTGTAGAAGTATTTTTATTTGTATGTAAAAATTTGTATTGCCCTTGAATTATGAGATAGTAATTTACTTTGTGAAGTTTAATCAAATTAATTAAACTAAATTATTTATACATATTGAATTCATAAAATAATAACTATAATAATAAATATAATATTTATGTATAATAATTAATATATCTAAATAAGTAATCAATTTAATAATAAATTATTTATAAAATTATAAATTAAGTACATTTATATATACAAAAATCATACTATTTAATTATAAATGAATAATCTTATATATATTTACAAGTATAGTATATAGATTTTATTGGGTGTGATAATACTTATTAATATATTTACATACATAAACAAATATACATGTGCATATTTATATATTTATGTAAATATTTAATTATTTATACAAATACATATTCTATAAATGTATAAATATTTATATATGTTTTATATAAATATATCTTTATAAATACATATATATGTTATTTATAGATATATCTTTGGAAATACATATGTATTTATATTTTTTTATCCATTAATAAATATATTGTTTGTATTTATATATTTATATATTTCTATATGTATTTTAATTATATACCAATATAAAATTGTTTTATATAAATATATATGCATATGTACAAACTTATATACATTACATATAAATATATGTATTTATATTTTTTATATAGATATTTTTAATTATATCATATTTTATAAAATATAATTATTTATGTAGTAATATATATTTATATTTATATACATAATAGTTTACATAAGTCATTTATATTTATGTAAATATAATTATTTATAAATATTTATATGTCAATATTTCTATATTTATACATCTATTTATGTATTTATATTCATATAAATACCCATATATATAACTATATAAAATACACAAATATATATGTATTTATATATTTATATTCTATAAGTAAATATTTTTACTTATTTTTTATTTATATAAATAAAATTATTTATAAATATTTATGTTCACATTTCTATATTTTTATGTTCATATTTCTGTATATTTACAGATATATATACATATATAAGTATCCATACATATACTTGGATATTAAAAATATATACAAGTATAAATATTTATACATGTTATATATAAATATATATAAACATAATTGTATTTATATATATATATTTATATATCTATATGTATTTTTAATATTCATATATAAATATAATTATGCATAAATGTTTATATGTTCATATTTGTATATTATACTTATATATATATATATATACACACACACACACACACACATGACTACAAATTTATATACATAAACATATAAATATTCATCCAAATATATGTATATGTATATTATTTATGTGTTGATAAGTATCTAAATATAAATATATATTTACATGTTCATGTCAATATTTTGTATTTGTATGATATAAGGATATTTTTGGAATATAAAAATATTTTTTAGGGCAAAAATGTCAAAAATAACTTCTATATATTTAAGAAAAATGAAATGAAATTTAGAAGAAGTATGGGCTGAAATATTTTGGCTGAAATTTAGAAGAAGTAGAAAATAATTGTTTTTTTGGACCTAGAAGCTGAGGAATATTTTCAGGAAGCTGTTGCAAACACTCCAATAGTCAAAGGTGTATGACTATGTGTATATATTTCTCTTCTAAAAATGAGAAATCCATTTAGGAAATGTCACTTATTGGGGTGTGTCCAAATAAATCTATGGGTCATTGAATATGTACAATCATATATAAGTGAAATGGTAACGTTACATTTAAGTAATTACTGAGGTGTGTGGCATGGCCTCTTTAGATTTAGCTCATCTATTAAGCTTTAGCATAATAATAGAGGTGCATTCTTAGTATTATCATAGGCTTGTTAGTCCTAGTACGTCCTAGTTATATATGTGGCGTTCTTTAAGTAGGTGTGCATGATGTGCAATTCTAATGTCCTAGGATAACAAAGTACATTACATAGTTATAATATATAATCTCTAAAGGAGGGGTGATTGTGATATCTCATCCCACATGGTTTAAAAACTTAAAAAATAAATACTTTTTAAACTTTGACTAAAGAGTTCATGTATATTGACAACCGTTCTTGACAATTTGTTCATAGTCCAATTCTAGGTAGCACTTGGTGGGTTTGGAGGCAATTCTGTGTCGCATGCTTAGGGTGTGAGAATTAAAAATAATATTTAATTTAAGAGTAATAATTAGTAGATCTCATCATTTTCTTTATCTTTTTAATCAAATTATGTTGGCTTGAGGAGTTATTACTTATTTATTATAGATCTCATTATAAAAGAAAAAATATTATTTAATTAATTAATAAATTTTTTATTTAAAAATTAGTGGGACGTCATAATGATATGGGTCCTATTCTAGCTATATAGGTTTTTAAGTTTGAATTTGATGATTATATATATGAAAATGAAAGTATAAAATATATTATACCATCTTGAACTAGGCTGCAAACACCCTCTTGAATTAAAAAAATAGAATACTTATCTTTCTTAATTAAATGAGATAAAATATACTAAACCCCGTTGAACTATACCCTTGGTCACAAATACCCTTTGAAGTAACAAATGTAAAACTTACCCCCTTGAATTAAATATTTGATAAAATTATCTTATACCATATGAATTTACATAGTCCACAATATAATTTGAGCATTTTTAATCCTTAATTAAACTTTAATTTTTTTTTGTTTAGAATTCTTTTTTGATTATAATATAGAAAAAGTGATTAGTAACTTAAGTATTCAAGATTTTAAAACTAAAGTACACAAAAAAAATTAACTTTGATTATTTTAATTTGAAACAAATTTATTAACTATTTAATATAAATAAATTTGGACTCTTTTAGATAAAGATGAATAAGTGTACATCTGTAAACATAATTTAAATGTGTGTATATATATATATATATTTGAACTGAACAAAGATATATATGTATTTTTATTCAAAATAGTGCAAAGTTTGTTAAAATATATTTTTATTCAATTATAAAAAATAAAGAATATATCTAAATACCAATGAAGATATACTCATTCATTTTTATCCAAAATAGTTTAAACATTTAGATTAATAGTTAATAATTTTGTTTTGAATTCAAATAATTTGTTAATTAAGAAAGAATTTAAAATTGAATTTAGGGTGCAAAAATGCTCAAAATATATTAAAAACTATATAAATTTACATGGCATGAGGGCAATGGGGTGTTTGTGAGCATATATATAGTTGAGGGGATATAATGTATTTTACCCAAAATAAAATAAGCACTGTTTTTTGTTGAAAATAAATAAAATAAACATGCCTTTGATGTTTGTTTCATGTTTTACCACGACAACTACATAAATAATTTTACATTAACATGTAAGAGTAATGTTGGATTAAAAAATAACATTAAATGTAAGAGCAATAATTAGTGGATCTCATTACTTTCTTTATATCTCATCAGTCAAATTATGTTTAGTTGATAAATTATTATTTAATTTCTCATAGATCTCATTATAGAAAGAAAATTATTATTTAATTAGCTAGTAAATTTTAATTAATATCATATTAGACATTAATGATATGAGACATACTTTAACTAATTATGTGCTTAATTTTGAAAGTGATAATTATACGTATGAAAATAAATTAAGTAGTATTTTTGTTAAAAAAATGATAAAATAAACATGTTATCGGTGTTTATTTGAAGTTTTACCACAACAACTACATAAATAGTTTTACGTGAAACATGTCTTAATTTGAGTCTTAATTTGGTCAAAAAAAAATTGAGTCATATTCAATATGATACTTTAATATTTTATTTCTTGGAAATTTCAAGTGGGGTCTCCCTAATTATTTTGTTTTCATGTTTGTCTCAAGTTTTGTTCATCATGTAAAAAAATTAGCTTGGTCTCTTCAAGGCTTGGATTTACAAATTCGAAATTTCATGCAGCTCATGGACATCAAATTCTTGCACATATTTCGTGAAGGCAAAAAGGTGAAAAATCAGCTTACAAATATGGCTTGTTATAATCGTTCAAGAAAAACTTTTCCTTCCAGACTAGATTCTTAAAGAATTAGGGGGCAACATAAAAGTGGATTCATTGGCTACTCCTTCGTTTCGATTCACATGTACTTAGGCATGATTATCTAAATTTTATTAGATTTTTTTGGCTGTTTTCTTTGTTCTTATGTTCTTTATAAATGGAGTAAGTAGGCTTTGTTCATTTCATTGCAAATTATCTTATACTCCTTTCTAAATTAGAAAATTGTATTGGTCTTCCCAAACCCCCGCACATACGATTTTAAACCCCCCCCAAAAAAAAAAAAAAAGTAAAAAAAAATTGCTTTAGGTAGAGATCCTTTTTTTTTTTTTTTTTTTTCTCTATTTTTCTTTTGTATTTTCTATTCACTTTGATTATTAAACAAAACACATGTTTTTTGCCAACACAAATGTATGAAGCCTAAGGGATGAACTTTGACTTCAACTTCTAGGTCCACCACACCAACTGGGGTTGGAGTTTGATTCAATCAAAAACCTCTTGGCCTCGTTTCCTTTGGTAATATTTATATGAGATGAGTAATATTGAATGAAATAAATTATTAGTGAATATTATATGTACTTAAAATGATTGGATAAATAATATTGTAATATAACTTTTAATTCCCACTTGTAGTTTGAGGGATAATATGTTTGATAATTGGACAAGTACGAAAATGCCCCCTGAAATATTAAAAACTGAAACACCATGAAATCTTATGAGACAATTTCCATTTTTCTCCCACCTCCACAACAAGAGTGTCCAACCAAAACCAAAGTCCCAAACATAGAAGCAAAATTAGGGCTAAGAAATCATATTCATAGGCCATTTACAATCCGAAGCCATCGTCTTCTCTGGCATGATGAAATTATCTGGAGCTCATCCTCTGGTATCATTAGAGCACGACAGAATGCTAAGGTGAGTTAGCTGAAATAGATTCCTCTGAAATATGTTATACTCGTGGAAATAATATAAATACAGACGTTGAGAAAATGCTATTTTTATCATCAATTGAAGGATTGCATAATTTGATTTTGCTTGTTTATTACTCTATGCAGCAAAGAAGAACTCAAATCCCAACCCTTTCTTCATAGTATTGAACAATTTTCTTACAAGTAAGACAACTTTTACGTTATAATTACTTGTGAGTTATTTGTTCAATTCATATGTGACATGCATCTATTTTAAACCCTGTGTATACATACATTTTTTTTAGCTCGTGTACTTTAACTAAGTAATTTTTTTATGTGGGTTTTTGTTGTAATGTATTTTTATGTAATATTTTTATCCTACGTGTTTAAATTACGATTACAACAATGTGAGGGAATGAGTGTTCAGTGACATTATTTGGTGGAAATTTATGCACAAAAAGATATTATTAGTTAATCTTTTCCTATACATAAGTTTGCATGCTGAGTAAATTATGGTTTAATTTATATATGCAACACATAAAATTTTTATGAAATCAAGTTTCTACAAGTATGTTAGGGGCAATAGTGGCTCATCCAGTTTACTTTGTTCCCCTTCTCAACTGTAATTCAAACCATATAAAAGACAGGACACACTTGATCAAGATTGAAACATTTGAACCAATGTTTATGTAATTTAGTTAATGAACATGTGTTAAGGTTTAAATATATTGGGAATATTGTGGAATAAGTATAATTACCACATTCGTATAATCAAGGGCATAGGTGTGGTTTGTTTGAATGGTATGATCCTGAAATGTATAGGAGATCAACAAAAAATATTCTGGGTTATTGAACAATATTAATACCTAAGAGGCAACTATTGGAAAGTTGAAGAGCATAAAGAGGAAATTAGTCTTTATATTGGTGTTATCTTGTTTTTCATGGTTATATTTTTAATTACTACCAAAGTTGTTGATGTACCAATTGGACATATATTGCCACTTGCATGAAATATTTCCATAAAATGTATTAAAATGCATAAAAACAAGCATAAATATATATGGACCTATTATTAATGTTGTGATTGATGTATTTGCATATATGTTGTAGGCATCGAATATTCAAGGTATAAATAATATACTTTGCAATTATATAGTTTTGTAGTAAGTTTAGTACTTTGTTGGCACCTTGTGTCTAAGCTTTTGTAATTAATTCTATTTTGAATGATAAACAATCTGCCTATAATATTCATCTTTCAAGCAATATATTTGTTTCAGTTCTTGGATTCTCATTGAAGAAGCTTACTGATTGTAATTCTTTGTTAACTGCTTGTGTAAGCTGTTGTAATTTATCTAGAGGGTCACTGTTTGGAGAATAGTCAAAACATTTTTTTGATTTTAGTTGTGCTTTTCTTGGATTTGTCAAATGCCTGAAAAGTAAGTCCTATCCCTATATAGTAAAATCATGTGTTGTTTTTGAAGAGGGATTATATTCCCTAATCTGCAGCACTTTATTCAGTATAATTTGAAGATTTCATTTCTGTGTATGTAAATTTCTTTTGTGGCTTAACAAGTGATTCCATATTCTGTAGCATTTCAAATTATCCAGAAGTGATTCTATATTATGTCACTTATTGAAGTGGGTAGGGAATAATATATTCCAAATGCACAGGCAATTTCTAATCTTTTTTGGTAATTATTTTGATTCCTATTATATTTTTGGTAATTATTTTGATACAAATTAAAATATTATGAATATAATTATGTATTTAATATCAGTAATTTCTTACTGAGTTTCTGAAGCAACGTTTTTAAAGTAATATAACTACTTAATTATTAATAACATTAAAGAAATATCTTAACCACTTATTATAATGAAAAAGAAAAGAAAATTATTGCACACCAACACATCACAACTACAATCTGCCACACCACATAGAAAACATACACATGCACAAGAAACCAAGATAAAGTCTGAATAGCCATTTATGAAGATACTAACAACCACTCCATCACTCCATTAAGTTTTTAGGTCAAAAACCTTTAACATTGAATGCTATTTTCCTTCTTTACCATTTATATTGCTGATTCATTTCCCAAACCATAGACAACCATTTGAACCGTCCTTTTCCATCAGGTATGCTTTCTAGTTTTTTCTCTTTTTCGATAATGGATTTTATATTAAAAAGCATATTGTTGAGGGTAGGATTTATAGGTTATGTGTTTATTTGTTTCATATATTTATTATATTTGTTTTAGTATAATATTTTGATGATATTTCTATTGTCAACATTTGTAAAGTTATATTCATTCCAAGAGTTTTATATTTCAATCTCAAGACTGATGCTAATGTCCGTCAGCATGTCTGTTGTAAGTTTATTTCTTATTTTGAGTATGTATTTATGCTTAAAAACATAAGGTCCTCATGTATTTCTTGATTTATCGAGCGTGTTTATCGTTTATTTATGATAATACTTAGGTTGATTTGCATTTTTGCTTTACTAATTGATTGGGAGTAATCCATACACTTCAACATGCCTTGAACACAAAATCAAATCCTTCGAAGCATGTTCAAAGGCAATGATTGAACAGAAGACGAGGATGAACTCTTATAAGACAAATTGTATAGGTTAAACCAGAGACACCTACTCATGATCTATTAACATCAATAGCTGTGTACATGTCACGGTAATTTCAGAAAGATGTCAATGTCACCAAAGTAAAGAGGAAGGCTCAAGCATTTTGAAATCGGTACTATGAATTTGAAAGATACATTCAGACACCAGGCAGGCGTCTGGTATGATATCAGTCGAAATAGTGTGGTGGTGGATGGCAGATATTGGAACCACATTGGAAGAGTAAGAATTAGTGTAAATGATTCACAAATTTTTAATTTTTATTGAAGGAATATTTTTTACTTTAATAAATTTAACCTTGTATTCGCAGGAGACATTCATTCAGAGGTACTTTTGCACCAATGGGTTTTTGCACTATGAGATTGCTCTACGTGTATTCTATTTTGAAAATGTCGTAAGGATTGCATTCGGTCCTAATGATATCCCTGGATACGTGCAGTAGTTACCTATAGTCATCAATGATGATGATGATGATGATGATGATGATGATGATGAAGAAGACTCATCAAATGATGAAGCTGGGCAAGAAACATAAGTTGTGGCAGAGGCTGAAGATGACTCAGCTGAAGAAGATGGGCCACATTTTGATAATGGATCAGACGAAGAAGCAACTTCTACTGTGGAAGACAGTTAGGGGTTGAAGATACATAGTATGTCAGGTTTCTATTGAAGTTGTATGTTTTTTTAATTTGTTGGAATGTTAATTGTGGTTACTAAATTGAACACTTTTTTAATACTGGTGTTTTTGTGTATAACAAACTGGAATGACAAGGTTCATTTTCCTGTTTTGAACTTTGCTAGTCTAAGCCGATTATTGTAATGGACTTTATTATCTTAAGCCTTACAAATTAGGATTCTGCTACATTGATTATATTATATTGTATATTCAATTTGTGTTCAGCTTAATGTCCCCATAGAAAAGGTCCTCTTTTGTGCAAATAATTCATTTTTTAAGACGAGTCAACAAGTAAATACATTTCACATGGTTCTTCTTCCAAAAATTGTATTGCAAAATCAGTACCTTTTCCACTTTCGTGGGTTATGTATCGTATCCTCAATGACAGAAATGATTTGTTGCAAAATGAAATATATTCCCTTCTTCAGTCTGCTTTTGAACCCATCTCAGGTTTGTATGAGTGTGGTGATTGTGATCAATTTGTCGGTATTCACATTAGAAATTGAATGCTTTTGTGTTGTATGCCACCAACTTTCTATGTATACAGAAATTAATCAAACATAATCTAGTTGAATGACATGACAATAAAAATATATTCTAAAAAGATGACAACATGGCCACATACGAGGATAATATGTTTTGCACCTATAAAAGAGACCCATTGCAATTTAATCGAAAAACACAACACCATCACTTGACTCATTCCACCCACTTACAAATATGCCTCCAAGGCGGGCACCTAAGAGAGCAATGTCTCAACATAAGGTATTTTATAATGCTTAATGGATCAAAGAGGTTGATAGAAAGTTTATCGAAGTTATTGTTAAACATATGACGGCTGGGAGTTTTCAAGTGGGCAATAATAATACACATGCCATTCTGATTGACATGGCAGAAGTGAATAAACAGTTCAGGACACACTTCAACACTTCCTATTATGTGGTGCGTATGAAAAAGCTACACAAATAGTATAAGGTCTTCAACTGGATGAGATACTTAAGTGGCGTGAACTACAACCCATACTCCAACACTGTACAATGTGATGAAGCATTATGAGATTCCGTTGCAGAGTAAGTGAATAACTAAGTGTGTTATTTTTCAATATTAATGTATTCACTTTTTTCCCAAATTCATTATAGAATATTTCCTTTTGGGTGTAGGAAGAGAAACTTGCTATGGTATACATGATAGAAGGTGAATCTAATTTTGTTGCATTGCGATGTTGCTACAACTTTAGAGTCGCAAACTCAAATGCAAGTTGTGTCAAAAAATAAGTTTTTTTGGAGTTTGAGATCGATGCACAGAAAAGTTATTTGAAGTTTTTGAATTTATATCTTTTAAAAAATGGGCTAAATGTGGTGTAGATTATAAAAAAATAAATAAATTATGCCATAACTAAGAAATCAAAGTAATAAAAGTATTGAAAATTAGGGATCTGGTCTTGAGTTTTCGATAGAGAAATGATTATTTTATTATTTTTATCTTTTTTAAATGTCACAATTGTAATCTATACATAATGAAGGTTTCAATAAGAAGATATTATCAAATAACTCATACATTAAGGTAATCATGATATTGTCTTACTATTTACAAATTATCTTTTAACACTAATACTTATTTATGGGATCAAGTATTTATGCATACCTTTATTTATAACAAATCAAGATTTCATATTAGTAGTCGGTGGGGTAGAACCGTACAATAAGCTAAATGAACCTAAGTATTTGTTGTGCAATTGGAGATATATAAATCAAAAATCACCACAAAACAAAAAATATTTTAACGTCAACACTTATTTATGCGATCAAATATTTGTGCACACCTTTGTCTATAACAAATTAAGGTTTTACATTAACAGTTGGTGAAGTAGAACCGTACAATAAGCTAAATGAACATAAGTATTTGTTGTGCTATTGGAGATACATAAATCAAGAATCGCCACAAAACAATGAGGGTTTCAATAAAAAAATTTAAAAAATAATACAACACACTTGAACATTATGCACCTTTATAACCATTCATCTTCCTTCATCAAAAGGTTCACCCTTTCTTTTCAACTAAATGAAATTTAGAAAGACATAATGAAAGTAGAAAAGACTAAAAATAGAAAAAAAAAAAATTAGAGAATACATTTCTATTACTATTAAAAAACTTACATTACTAATAGAAAACTTAACCTAAAGAAAGACAATAATAAAACTTTCTTTCCCCCTTTAAGAGTTTTTTGTGTATTTTGAATGCCATCAAAGAGCCCCTATTTATAGTAGAAAAGTGCCTAAATTGGCATTTCTAAATTCACTCCAAATGTATTCCAACTTAACTTCAAACATGTTCTAAATTCACATATCTTTTTCAAATTCGAATTTTGTCACACATTTTTTTCTATGCAATCAGTTGAATTTGGAAAAGTAATCAACATGAAAGTTATAGATTTATCTGTTAACTTTATTTTTCAACTGTTATAATCAAGGCTGAATTGGACTGAGCTTCCAATATCAAAATTGAAATTATATCTCTTGGCTTTCATTTGAAGTAATACTCAAGTCCATAGGGCTTTTGAGTATGGAGTTATGCTTAAAATATGAAAAATGTATAAGTTTGAAAACATGCTTATTTTGAATTTAATGCAAGCCCAACAATTACTTGCAAAGTTCAAGTGATTTTTTGAAGATATTTTGATCTACACATGATGAACTTATGCAAAAATGATCATTTTCTTCTAATTGTGATGCTTATTTGATTCAATTAAATATTATATCCCAACTTGCTCACAAAACATGTTGTCTTCTTTGGTTTTATTTTGGTTCTTTTTTTTTTATCTCTTTTTATTTATTGATTCTCTAACATAAAATATTAATAAAATTATAATATTAACAAGAATAAAGTAAGGAAATTATAAATGATTTGATACAAAAATATATCAAAATATGCACTTATCAAATTCCCCACACTTAACCCTTATTTTTTTCTTGAGAAAGTTTAAAACAAACCTAAACTAACCCACTTTTATAAAAAATCACGATTGTATATGCAACCAGCCTTTACCGCTAGGTGACCCATAGATGACAAGTTATAGTCTTGTGAGGGTTTCCAGCGGTGATACCCACAAACACCTATGATAAATAATTTTCAACCATTATTCTCAAGAAATAACAAAGTAATATGAAAATAAAATCAAACAAATATTGAATCTAACCCTTAGTCACTCAAAAGTCAATACATTTTCACAATAAACATACTCAAGTATGTGTGCATTAATAGTTAGTGTTAATAGTGACTAAACCATGCATGCTTCAAACAAGTGAACTCTCACAGAACCTCACAAAAATCATCACCCAATATCTAATTGAAGAGTTAAATATAATAAGCTCTTCCCTTGGTACAAATCTCCATTATATCAAAGGCACCACACGGCAACAAATATTGTAATAGGATCAAATGGTAGTGATGTGGCTAAGAAATAAAAAGATAGAATGCAGCAAGGTTTCTAAAACTTCATGGGATTAGAGACATAGAGTTTATTAATGAAGAATTCTCATACTCCACGAATTCCAACACCGGGGCCTATTGTTATTGATCCCTCTTCATCATTCTTATTGATTTCACAACATCATATTTTTAGTTGCAACTCGTAATATTTTTAACATTTTGCAATTTTTTCTTGTCTTTTTCTATTTTTTTTTGTTTTTTTAGAAGAGAAACTCCCTCACACTTATCTTCTATTCTAACCCAAATTTCTTTTGCAAGCTCATATTATCAATGAAATGTCTCTTAAACTACAAATTATTTTTAAAACAATCGTAGGATAATAGTGTATTTAGGTTAGGTAAGAAGATATGATTACTCAAAAAAATATTTGTTTATTGAAAAGCTTAAAGTGATTCACTATGGGGGATGTTTTCTTGCAACATCACATGAGTAACAAGCTGATTTGGCCATGGTGCTAGAAAGCCTAATGCGTTAATCATTTTTCAAGTAGTGCTCAACTAGTCATTCGTCTCGACAAACCAAAAAGAAAAGTTCTAACACTCAACCTCTTTATATCAAAAATCCAAATCATGATTAAAGTGATGGCATAAGAACTCTATTTTAACATTCTTGTCTCCACACCAAATAACATAAGTATTTGTGTAAAAAGATTTGAGTATAATTATTACAAAATTATATTAACTAAAGAACAACAATAAAGTTCAAAATAACACCCATCATCAATCAAACCACATTATTCGTACTTAATTTTAATCATTCAAGTTGGAAGAACATCTACAACTCAAAAGTAAAAAAAATTGACAATACATAAACTTTTGTTGAAAACTTTACAAACTTACCATGTTATGAAAAAAATAGGGGTGCATCTCAAAAGTGTTATATTTACCCTTTATTTTGCCACCATTTTTCATCGTTTCAACAAACCCAAAAGAAAATACGTTTGAATTTAAAAAAAATATAGAAAAATACACATTAAACACACAATACATGATATCAACTATCCCCTCCCCCAACCTATCGGACATTGTCCCCAATGTAAAAAACAGATAAAAAAGTAGAGTTTAAAAGATATTACCTGAAATATGACTTATTGAAAATAAAGTTGAAACAACACAATATATACACTATTAGTTGAAACCATTAAAGATAAATTTCGCAGGTTGCGAGTCAAATTTATTTTGCGTTTTCGATCATTATCCCTATTGGACCAATCTACATGAGCCAAGGTTGGATCACATTGTGGCACATATGCTAGAAGTTGATCAATTAGTTGGTCAGGTGTTAGAGCATAAATGAGAATTTGTCTCGTAAATGATGAAATAAAATATTTTTCTAGAGCATGATCTATAAAAGATAGCAAACCATCAAAGAAAACATTAACATTATGAATACCTACATGTTTTTCATAAATGTAGGGTTATGCCAAAGAGACAACTTGGATTAATTTATCCAGTGTACTAAAACCACCAGGTAGAGTGATGAATGTATCCACATTATTTAACATGGTAGGTATTCTGTCCTGAATATGTGATATTTTTAGCTCATCTCCAATGGTCATATCTGTGATATTTTATACTATTAAATATTTTGGGTTAATTCCTAAAACTTTGACTCTACATAAACAGAAGTAGCAACACTCCCTATTAACCTCAGACTACTTCCCCCATATACTAAATGAATTTTTCTTTCTACTAAAGTTCTACCAAAGTTATTGGCTACCCCTATAAATTCACCATCTTTTTCTGGATTTGTTCCAAAAAGACACAAATACAATTGAACTTTCGAGTGGAAGACCCTTCTATTTTTTTTTTAAATGAGTTGTGCAAAAATAGAATAAGTATGGTGCGATTTATTGAGGTGTGAACAAAAAATGCATTTATTGAACGTCCTTTTGTTTTGTCAGAAAGGTTGAAAATAAAGACACAAAATTTAAAAATTTGCTACTTACACATGAATGTACATATAGTTGTGACTGTGACTCACATTTTTCTCTAGTTTTACATCCAGTAACAGCTTAAACGCCCTATATGGGTCGATGATATGCTTTCCATCCAATTTTCTTATAAACTGGCAAACATGGTCTTTTAATATCAGATTTCTAAAACTATAATGCCACATTTATCCTGAAAGTGATTCCATAAATCAAGAATTGCACATTTACTAATCTACGTGAATATATCCTAAGAGTCAATATAATGTCATCTAAAGATTCCTTACTCTGTCCATCCATAATGAATTTTATCTTCTCGATTTTTAGAAACTATTCCTAAGGAACAACACTTTGTGTTGCAAGTCCATCGAGCACATTTGTGATAAACTTGTATTTTTTTTGGCCCTTGATTTTTTTAATATGTGTTTTTACCAAAACCAGGCATGTATCTAGTAAGCAAGTTTGAAAACTCATATGAAAACTTACCTGCTACTTTTACATTTACTTTAATTATCTATCGTATGTCCCCTAGGATGCTCTTGTGCATAAGCATCCTTAATCTTTTAATCTTAATTTTATAAATTTTTAAAATTACATTTTTAGAAAGAAAAGGAAATTACTTCTTGAGAGTTAGAAAAATATCATCCATTTTGAAAAGAACAAGAAAAGAGAATGAGAAAAAGAGAGAAACTTTGTACAGAGATTTCAGTTGTTTAGGAAACTGATAAATCTGACTTCAATAGCTACAGACAACCGTTATCTGCTACTTAACTGGGAAAAGAAAAGAAAAAAATAAAAGAAAAAGCCTACAAAACAAACAAAGTTAGAGAAAATACGTATATATATACACATACTAATCACAACAAGGGTTAGAAAGAAAAAGAATTTCCTCTTGTAAAAATTGATTCTTTAAAACTGATTTAAGTCTTTATTCATTTACTGTGAATACGTTACCATTTTCTAGGATTCTCAATGTCAATCTCCCCATAAGATTATACTTCTTTTACAATAAAATGACCATTCCATCTTGATCTCAATTTTCAGAAAATAAATGTAATTGAGAATTATAAAGCAAAATCTTTTGACCAACCTTAAATATTTTTCTTAAAGTTTTATTATCATGAAATTCGTTGATTCTTATTTTACAAATTTTAAAATTCTCATATGCATCATTTCTCAATTCTTGAAGTTCATTGATTTGCAGTTTGCGCAAATTTAAAGCTTCATTAAGATTGAAGTTAAATATTTTGATTGCCCAATAAGAGGTAAATGACAAAGTTTTTTATAAACGATCCTATAAGGAGACATGCCTAATGATGTTGTAAAAACAGTTCTATATGCCCTGACCAATCTTTATGATTTGGGTTAACTGTCTTTTTCAAAATTTATTTTATCTCCTTATTTTCAAGTTCAAATTGTCCATTCGTGTGAGGGTGATAAGGGGTTACAACTTTATGTATGATTCTATATTTCCTCATTAAAGTTCCAAAATTTTTATTACAAAAATATTTTCCTCATCACTGATAATAGATCGAGGAATTCTAAATCGACTTAAAATATTTTCTTTCAAAAATTTTATAATTATTTTGTGATCATTGTTTCGATAGGTAATTGCCTCAATCCATTTTGAGACATAATCTATAGTGATCAATATATAAATAAAACCAAATGATAATAGAAATTGTCACATAAAGTCAACATCCCAATAGTCAAATATTTCAATCACTAGGATGAGGTATAGGGGCACCATGTTTCGCTTTGAAATGGATCATAACTTTTGACAATTTTCATAACTTTTGTAGAAAGTTATAAGTGTCTTTGAAAAGAATTGATCAATAAAATCCACATTGCAAGATCTTTGTAGTTGTTTTCTTTGTCGAAAGTGATCACCACATGCTCTTGAATGACAAGATTTAAGAATATTACATTTCTTATTATCAGGCATGTATCTCTAAAAGATTTAATCAGGACAATAATTGAATAGGTATGGATTATTCCAATAATTTTTTTTCACATTAGTCAAAAACTTCTTTTTATCTTGGGAATTCTAATGCGATAACATCTTTCATTTCATAAGAAAATTAACAATGTCAGCAAACTAAGGTAAAATAGAAATATTAAATAGTTATTCATCAAGGAAAGTGTCATTAATGAGTGTAGTTTAAAATGAGTTATCATAAACGAGTCTCGCCAAATGATTAGCTACCACATTCTCAACTATTTTCTTATATCAAATTATAATGTTGAATTCTTGGAGTAAGAGAATCTACCTAATTAGTATAGGTTTGGCATCTTTTTTTGACAAAAGATATTTTAAAACTGTAAGATTACCGAAAACAACAATTGGTGAGCCAACAAGATAAGATCTAAATTTGTCCAATGCAAAAACTACAACAAGTAATTCTTTTTTAGTTGTTGAATAATTCTATTAAGTACTATTCAAAGTTTTACTTTCATAGCAAATGACATATGATTTCTTATCTTTTCTTTGTCCTAAGTCAGCTCCAACAACATAGTCACTAGCATAACATATTATTTCAAAAGGTAAAGTCTAATTTGGAGGCTATATGATTGAAGCAGACATAAGCATGCTTTTAAGCTTAAAAAAAAATATTTTCTCAATTTTCAGTCCATTTCAAAAATAATGTTTTTTGTTAGAAGATTACACAAATGTTTAGTTATTATACTAAAATCATTGATAAATCTTTTATAAAAATCAGCATGTCCTAAAAATGATCTTGCCCCCTTCACATACGTTGGTATTAGCAAATTAACAGTAAACTCAATTTTAGATTTGTTTACTTCAATACCTTTTGATGAAATAATATATCCAGGAACAATACCAATTGTTTCTATGAAATCACATTTCTCCCAATTGAGTACAATGTTCTTTTCTTCACACCTGATCAAAATCTTTTCTAACTTAGACAAGTAATCGTTAAATAAATTATCAAAAACTGAAAAATCATCCATGAAAACTTTAAAAAAAGGTTCTACCATGTCACTAAAAATACTAAGCATGCATCGTTGGAATGTAGTTGGTGCATTACATAATCCAAAAGGGCAAAAGTACCAAAATGACATGTAAAAATAGTTTTATCTTAATCTTCAAGTGCAATTGCAATTTGATTATACCCATAATATTCATCTAAGAAGCGGTAAAATTCATGTCTCGCAACTCTTTCTAAGATTTGATCCATGAAAAGTAATAGAAAATGATCTTTTCTAGTAACTAAGTTGAGTTTTCTCCAGATTTCTTTGGTACAACTTGAGCAGGACTTACTCATTTGTTGTCAGAAATATGATAAATGATTCCATTATCTAAGAGTTAATGACTTCATTTTTCACTACTTTTTTCATATTAGGATTTAGCATTCGTTGCATCTCTCTAGAAGGTTTAACATTTTTCTCTAGATAGATATTATGTGTGCAAATTGAAGGACTAATAGTTTTAATATCAGTAATGGTCCATCATAAAGCATTCTTATGCATTTTCAAAGTTTTGATCAACTTATCTTCTTGGGATATATTAAGTTTGGAAAAAAATATTACTAGAAAAGTCTCATTCTCACCCAAGAAAGAGTATTTCAAATCAAATGCTAAATATTTCAAATTAATCACATGAGCTTTAATATTTGATAGAATAAATTGTATTGTTGATGATGAAAGTTCTTCAAACCTTGACTTCCAAAAATATTTTTCTTGTACCTATGAAAATTCAGAGAGAGTATTAGAGTGCGTCTTTTTACAAATACTTTTACTTTCAAAATAAGTCTCCAAAGGATCTAAAGAATTAGCGGTAGTAAAATATTCATGAACAAGTTCTTTGATTGCATCCACTTCATGTACTTCGATATTTTCCGCAGGTTGCTTACAAACATTAAACACATTTAGTTCCAAAGTTATATTTGTAAAAGATAACTTCAAAATACTATTCTTACAATTAATCAGAATATTTGAAGTTACAAGAAAAGGATGATCCAAAATGATAGGAATCTGTATGTATGTATGTGCAGCAGACTCTATGTCTAAAATAATAAAATCCACTAGAAAGTAAAAATTATCAATCTGTACCCAATCATCTTCTACTATTCTATTTGGAACTTTAATCGAATGATCAGCTAGTTGGAGTACAGCAAAAATTATTTTAAGTTCTCCCATACCTAACTGTTTATAAATTAAGAAAGGTAGAAAATTTACACTAGCACCAAGATCAAACAAATACTGCTCTATTCTAGTGTTTCCTATAATACATGAAATGGTTGGACAACCTGGATCTTTGTACTTGGGTGGAGTGAATTATTGAATGATTGAACTAATACTTTTAGTTAAAATGTCTTCTTTTGTACATGATGTTTTCTTTTAATTGTATACAAATCTTTCAAAAATTTGGTATAAGGTGGAACTTGATTGATTGCATTCAATAATGAAATATTAATCTTGACTTGTTTAAAAACTTCAAAAATTTCAACATTTGAGTTCAACTTTTGATTTGGTTGCAATTTTTGAGGAAAAAGAGCTAAAGGTGAGTATTTTTCCTTTTTATCATTTTCAAACTCACTTTCCTTAAACTTACGTTCATCGTCAAGACTATTTCCACCTTCATTTTTGAAGGTGGATTAGAAACTTTCTCCTTTAGGATGAATAGTCTTATCAATAATTTTTCTATTACGAAGAGTTATAACCGAATTAGCCTCTTTGATTGAATTTTTACCTGAAGAAGAAATATGACACTAAGTGAAAGAATTAGGTTGAGGTTGAGCAGAAAATTTACCTTTTTCATGAGTACGCAAAGAAGTTGTCAGTGTTAAAAGTGTGTTTTTGATCTCATTGATGGCTAGTGAAATTTGGTTATTAATGTTTGTTTGTTTATGCATAAATTCTTGCAAAGTCTACTGAAGGGATTTTATATGTAGAGGTGGATAACAAGAAAGGTCTGGTGGCTTTTGTTAATATAGCGGTTGGGCATGATTCTCATCTCACAAACTAAAATTGGAATGATTTCTTTATTATGGATTGTAAGTTAAAGAATATAGGGAATGAAAAGACTTTTTGAATGTATTCATGATATTTGTTTGTACTGGAATATTTGAGCATTCATTGGTAGAGTGTTCAACAAGTTCACAAATGCTACAAACTTCTTCATCTTGCACATATCTGATTTTATTTTATTTTTTTAAGTTCCATGGTCTCAACTTTTCTTGTTAAACTAGTAATCTTAGCATTAGATCATCTTCTTGACTAATGTAACATTTTTCTTTATTAGTATTGGTAACATTAGATTTAATAGAACTTTTGAAAGAATGAATACTATGCCATGATTGAGAGTCTTCTGCCAAATGGTCTTGATATTCTAGGGCTTCATCAGGTTTTTTATCAAGAAACTTATCATTACACATTGTTTCAACAAATTATTTTGTTTCAAAAGTTAAACTTTCATAAAAAAAACACTAATGAAGTGTCATTTTTCAAAACTATGATGTTGACATGAATTCAACAAATCTTTAAATCTTTCTTAATATTGAAAGAAATCTTCATTAGAATTTTGAGAAAAATTTTGGATTTGTCTTTTCAAAGCATTAGTTTTATGAGTTGGAGAAATTTTTTCAAAAATTTAGCTTGCATTTCTTACCAAGTGCCAATTGACCTAGGTTTTAAAAAATTAAGTCAAGCTTTTGCTTTATCTTTTAAAGAAAAATAAAATAATTTGATCTTAACAATCTCATTTGTGCAAGTTTAATCTTCAAAATTGGCACATACTTCATCAAATTATTTTAGATGCAAGTAAGGGCTTTCAGAGTCCAAACTATGAAAATTAGGAAATAATGAGATGATAACTGGATTGAATCGAAAGTGATTGGCATTGAAAGGAAAAATGAGACAAAAAGGAGAAGAATTTCAAGGAGGCTGCGAGTAATAACTACGCACCTGTTGATTCTCATTTTCATCCCGAACACTTTCATTTTCAACCATGATGAAAGTGTATGGGGATGACTCAAACAAATTTCCAAATAAATTTTCAAAATTATTTATAACTAAACGATGCGAATTATGATTACGATACTGTATGAAAAATATTTACAAACCTGAATACTTACCTTGCTTTCTCCGATAAAGGCACCAAAAAACTTGTTACAACTTTAAGGTTGCAAACCCAAGTACAGATTGTATCAAGTAATAAATTTTTTGGGAGTCCGAGGTCAATCCATAGAGAAATTATTTAAAGTTTTTGAAATTATATTTCTTAAAAGATGGGCTGAATGTTGTTTAAATTATAAAGAAAAAATTATGCTATAACTAAGAAATTAAAGTAATAAAGTACTAAGAATTAGGGATGTGCTCTTGAGTTTTGGATAGAGGAACGATTATTTATTCTTTTGACCTCTTTTAAATGCCACAATTGAAATCTATACATAATGAAGGTTCCAATGGGAAGATGTCATCAAATAGTTAATGTATTAAGGTAATCATGATATTGTTTTACTGTTTGCAAATCTTTTAATATCAATACTTGTTTATGGGATTAAGTATTTATGCACATGTTTATCTATAATAAATCAAAGTTTCATGTTAGCAGTCGATGGGGTAGAACTGTATAATAAGCTAAATGAACCTAAGTATTTATTATGCTATTGGATATACATAAATCAAGAATCACCACAAAACAAGAAATGCATTAATTCCAACACTTATTTATTAGATCAAGTATTTATGCATACTTTTGTTTACAACAAATTAAGGTTTCACATTAGCAGTCGGTGAAGTAGAATCATACAATAAGCTAAATAAACATAAGTATTTATTGTGATATTGGAGATACATAAATTAAGAATCACCACAAAATAAAGAGGGTTTCAATCTAAAATAATAAAAGTAGAAAAGACTAAGAATAGAAGAAAAACTAAAGAATACATTTCTAGCCTAAAGAAAAACAACAATAAAACTTTATTTTCCCATTTAAGGGTTTTTTGTGTGTCTTGAATACCATCCAAGAGCCCCTATTTGTGAATAGTGCCTAAATTGACATCTCCAAATTCACTCCAAAAGCATTTCAAATATGCTCTAAATTCACATGTCATTTTCACATCCAAATTTTATCATATATTTTTATCCATGCAATCAATTAAATTTGAAAAAGTGATCAACATAAAAGTTGTAGATTTATCTGTTAGCTTCATTTTTTAACTTGAATCATCTAATTCCAACTAATAGAGAGAATGTTATTTTTAATTTAATGAGATATGTCAGTATAGATAAATTATTTCCAATGCACATATTAGGACGAATTTTCTGTTATAATTAAGGCTGAGCTTCAAACAGAAAAGTTATGGTTATCTTTTTTTAGCTTTCAAATGAAGTAAGATTTAGGTCCATAGGGCTTTTGTTCATGAAATTATATCCAAAATATAAAAACTGCACAAGTTTGGAAATATGATTATTTTGAATTTAATGCAAACCCAACAATCACTTGTAAAGTTTAAGTAATTTCTTATATATATATTTTGATTTACATATGATGGACTTAGCTAAAAATGGTCTTTTTTTCTAGTTGTGATGCTTATTTGATTCAATAAAATATTATCTCCCAACTTGCTCACAAAACATGTTGTCTTCTTTGGTTTTATTTTGACTCTTTTTGATTTTTTTTGTTTATTAATTTCATAACATAAAATATTAGTAAAATTATAATATTAATAAGAATAAATCAAGAAAAATATAAAGGATTTGATACAAAAATATATCAAAATATGCACTTATCAGATGTATATTTCAAGAGGGTACCGACATTAATAGTGGATATTCTAAAGATGAAGTAATCATGATTTCAAGTGGCCACGAAGCAAATGATGTGGATGATAGTAATGACAACGTCCTGTGCCCCCGCAATTCCATCAACAGTGAAGTCAATACTGAAATATCGATCCAGCCTCTGCTATGTCCACTAATGTTAAGGGCAATATGTTAAAGGAAATGTTGATCATGATGCCTCTACGAGGACTTTGTCGGTGTTGGCCCATTTGTCTGATAATTCTTTTTGAAGGATTTGGGTATTTCCTGTGATGTATGCATATCTCTCTTTGTTTGTTGTTTTTCAATTTTAACGATGAAGTGTAGTTGCTAGGGTTTGGTTGCCTACCTCATGTTGTTGCCCCTCTTTATGTATGGTAAAGATATTTTAGCTAAGCATTTTCCCACAACTACTTAGCTATGTTTGTATTCGGATATTATATATTACAACATATTTATGTTTATTCATTTTTCATCTTAACATCCAGAATAAGTAATTATGTATTCATATCATTATCAATACTTAAATAAAGTAATAATATAGATTGAGAGACATGCAAATAATGCAACTCTATATGACAGAAAGAGTAATGAATCATAATCTTGGTATTCACAATCACATTTACTTATGCGGATCCCAACATTTCAGAACATTACAAAAACTATCATGCTCTTAGGCATCTGTCTATTTTCAAACTACAATGGACATGGTGTTTATATATAATCCAATGTTGATATAGTACAAATAGCCCTCTACAAAAGTCCTATAAAAAAAGTGCAACATATTGTCATTAAGAGCAATTTAGCATAGACAAGTCATATTATATTTTAACACTTGGTTTTTCATAGTATAAGTAGCAAAACCAAAATGGGCATATTTTAAACATAGTGCATTTTAATAGCCATAGACAAAAAGCAACACCACAACACATTATCACCTTTAAATCTGTCTACATATTATCATGCGAACCATCTCTGCTCTAGCCTCATTTGGAAGGCTGAAGAACAAGTCCAGATCCTTATTGTTATTCACAAGAAGCTTTGCAATGCATATTTCTTGGGCCATAGTCAGGTCACCCAATCTTTCCAGTACATTACACACAACAGTTCTCTTATCAGTTACATCAAACTCGTAATCTACTCTTTTGGCAATATCCCTTAGTCTCGAGTTCGTCTAATCACATGAATTGCCCATCATCCCAACAAGCACACTATTGTCAACCTTTCTTTTCTTCAATTTTGTTTTGTTGGTAGAAGTGTTAGATGCTAGCTGACATACCGATATGAAATCATTATCTTTCTCAACTCCATGAAATGGCAGTTTAGACTATCTACCCACATCACCTAATTCTTTTTCAAAAACTAATTTCGAAGGCATCAATAGCCGCAACATTATAATACTCAATATTTTCCCCAGTTGCACTATCATTTCCAAAGATTTCACACCATGCCTAATAGAATGAAAATGACTTGGACCTCATAGTTCGGGCAATAGAATTCATCTATTTTTGTTGCGCATTGTACATATAAACAAAAAAAAAATATTAGTACTCATTCACAAACCCACATGAATCCATATGAATAAAAAAAGTGAACTAGATGAGAAATACCTTCACGTATTGTTTCCACACATTATCGCTATCCACAGTAATCATGTGTGCGGCTTTACTCTAACCAAAACCTGACCTTGCCAATATACTAATCGGACTTCCATGATTTTTCTTCCACACATGTATCTTTGAATTTATGTGGGGGTCTACACGTACGTCAGTGTCGGGAAGCATTTATGCGTTATCTTTTCAAGAACCAACAAGTAACCAGTCCGAAACCCATTTTCACATTTCCACCATGATGCGATGATGTCTTTCAATGAATTAACTAACATTTCTTTCTCTTAAAACAACCATACTTGTTGCCGATTGTCGGTCTTTTTCCTACACCTTCTTATGGGATTGACTCTTTCTAAAGAATGGTTTATGTTTCTCTCACACCAAGATAATTGGTACAAAGAAGACTCTTGCTATGGATCTAGTTCATAATCCGTACATATTGAAAAGAAATATATAGTTAAAAAGATTCACATCAAATAATTTAGGGCTAGAAATTTAAGCAAATCTTCATTATATGAAAACATTACCGGACTTCTGCTTCTAAAATTTGCAACTCCAATCCACTCTTTTTAATTTGCAATTCAAGATTCTGATGAGACACGATAAAAACTAACCAAATTAAAAAAATTTGTAATTTTTGAAAACGAGGTTGACAATATCACATAGAGAAATAAAGAAATAATGATGATAGACTTACCTCAATTCTTGTATCCATGCATTCCAAAAATCAAATGGAATAGTAGAATTCAATATGCACCGCAATCAAATTATTATAGTTAGATAATGAATCAACTTTGTATCAAAGAAAAAAGATATAACATTATAATAAACAACAAAATCTAAAAATTGAGAGAAAAAAATTAGTTCAAAGAAGGGATAATTAAAGAATTTGTGCAGAACTAATCAAAAGTAAGCAGATGTGGATGCCTCATAATGTTCTTATATTATATTAGTGAAGAATCTTTAGTAATCTACGTTATTTGCGAACGATTATAGTGACTTGTATGAGAAAAGTGATTGTTATTGGTTGACGTAATATAGTAAAGAAAATCTTTATAAAGTCAAATAGTAGATAATAAGGATCTTGTTCTTTTATATCACCTGAAGAGATATATATCATTTTGCATGTGAAATTGGAGAGCTTTATATTTAAGAAAAGAGTAAAATCAAAATTGTTGATAACTACATTTTGCACAAAACCGATATTCTAATTTTGACCTATTATACAATGGCCATTACAATGTATAGGTGATGGTAATCTAAGTTGGTCATATATTCCTTGTAAAGAGCAATATCATTTGAAGAGTATCTAGATTTTGCTACTGTTTTCACCCTCTATAGGACCTACAAGTGATGAAAACGACAAACTATCAATATAAATGACTTAAAACAACATAATAATATGAATGTGAGACTGTAAATTTCATATAAGGGGAATTATTATACATGTCGCAAATAATTCCAAACATAAACAACACATAAAACAAAAGCATCATATTATACATGGACGTATTACTGGAAAATTAGCAATGGTCTAGCGAAAGGTTATAGATATAACATACCAAGATTTAACTAATAAAATACACAATGGTCATATCAATGACCATGATCTAGTCACTCACAATACATAGCAAACTTAGAGAATACTACATTTAAAGAATATGACAAAGTTTTGAGTAATTGTCCTCTAATATGAGATTACAACACATGCATTGATACATTATAAAATGATTCAACTTGATCCTCTTCGTTGATGGTACATTGAAGTTGCTAAATTGTCCCTCCAACTTGACCATTGTTGAGAGGGCTTAACCGTGTTATTTTAATGATCATTATTGTCATCAGTGGTCTTAAGATGCACCTCACCAGGATAATTATCTAGAGGGTCGAAAGACATCTTAGCTCGAATGAAATTATGAATTAGACAACAAGCCATAATGGTGCAGTTTTGAGCTTTTATCTGATAATATGACGAACTCCTTCAGAATAGCCCAACATGCTTTCAATAAACCAAATGCCCTCTTAATGACGTTGCGAGCTTTTTAATATTTCATGTTGAAGAACTCTTATTTATTATGTAGGATAAAAGTCCCTTCACCCCAATCATCCAAATGATACCTAACTCCTCTATATGGGGTTAAGAAACCATCACCAATGGTGTATCCATTACCCCACAAATAGAAGTTGCCTGAAAAATGACAAAATAATAGGATTAAGAACTTATGGGATTGAGATGGTACATGTGGAAATATAGTACGAAATTACCAAAATGAATGAATAAAATATAGGATACAAGAGGAATATATATACAAAGTTACCCCTTGGTACTCGTGTAACCACATCTCACAAAACCTTGCTATCTGCAGCATTCCCTTCCCAACCACATAACATATAAATGAATTTTATTTCTCGATCATAGACTGCAAAGATATTAGCTGTAACTTCATCTTTTCTATTACGATAATGACCCTTTTCAGATACAGAAACCCTTACCTTGATGTAAGTACCATCGAAGACACCTAGAACCCTATGACAATACGCAAACATATCAACTCATACACATCAAAATAAATTTAGAAAAATGTGAATGACGAAATGAGGGTTAACTTCATATGGAATACATTATATTACTTGAAAGCAATAATTATACCAACATGTAACTCGAAATGAATGTACCTTGAACTATCTCCAAAGTTCATTCCTACAATCTTCAAGAATGGGCTTCGGTAGAACAAGCAACACATGATGAAACTTTATTATGGCAGTAAGCACTCCATGGAAGTATTTACTTACCGTTGTCCCACATCTAGTGTAATTGATAGTTACAAAATTCTTGTGGTGGGCCACTATTGACAAAACCCAAGCTACTCATTCACTGACTCGAACATTGCGATTAGGAACAAGGTCACCTATATGTTCTACAAGTTGACATAATCGACTAAATGCATTCCTACTCATCCTTAAGTTGTTGATACAAGTTTTATCACTGATGTCAATAATATCTTGCAATTGACTAACTTGTTCTGGTATTCTAGAAAACAAACAATAATAACAATTCAACGTAATCCGTGTGAGTGTATAGGTTTGTTGCATATTAAATATTGTAAAAAAAAAATAGTGAGAAAGGTTACACTTTGAGTCATAATCTCTTGCAATGTGAGTAAAATCTCATAACATACATTACAATCTTACATGTATTACCTTCATAAATAGACCAATACAACATTTCAATATATTATTAAGTTTTTATTTTTTAGAAAACATAACATAAATTAGCAAAACACAACAAATATGGCTATGAACCATCCTATTCTTTCATAGTCAATTGAACAAAGTCTAACTGCAATTGTAAGAAATATAAATATCAAAAATTTTCATTATTGCATGCCAAACCACATTATACTCACAAGAATATCTAAATCCCAAATGCACCAACTTAAAAATTTTAAATGTCTAGGTCGATTAATTGGCCATTTATTACAAGAAATCGACTGAAAGGGGTATTATACAACGGGGAATGAAAAAGATAATACGTTCTAAACTAAACAAAGTCTTGAAGTTGGGGCTTTTTTTTCATTTATTTCCACATCACATAAACCCAAACTAGACATTTGTATATATATTTCAAAATTATATATTTTTTCTTGCAGCAAAAACTAACAACTATACGTATTATGTCTTCATCTCAGTGAGAAATGGTGAAATTAAGGTTCTAAAATTTGATTGAATACATAATAAATAAATCCAGTACTCTTCAGAATACATAACAGTTATCCTTCAAATACATCCATTTGTTATTCACAATGATCTTCTCAAAAGTATAAAACTTAATTCAAAATCTATATGAGAAGCCCTATTAGTTTTGTTCAAATCCGACGTTGCTCACTTAGTAATGTAGAACTCAAGCTCCGATTATTGGTTAGATAGTTGATTTTGCTTCATGCTTTAGCATCCATGGAGATACTGCTAGGCGGGAGTGAAAGGGGGGAAATAGGGCAAGTATGGAGTTTCTAAAAATGATCAACCTGATATTTTCAAACGAGGGTGATATTTGTAATTTCACATGGCACTTTTAGAGTTAATGTATATATTTCTCCTTTGAATGAAATCAGTTGGGCCTCGTGGATTAAAAAATACACCCCCACCTAGGGGTGATTATAAAAATTTAAAAATTGTTTGAACCGATGCACCACACCGTACCAAATTATTTTTACTAAATTATTACATAAACTGCAGTTTAAAAATTCAATTGAAACTGCACCACCTTATATGATTTGGTGGTGGTTTGGAGTTTGAATAAATCGAACCGCACTGCCTATATATATATTAAATTTATTAATAATTAATACTAGTTTTAGTTTTGACAATTAACTTGTAATTATGATATTTATTTAAATTTCATGAAATTAACTCTTTATTTGCTCATCTACTTCTTATAAAGTTTCTTTATTTTTTTATTTATCTCAAATTGTGATGCAAGTAGTATGCATGTTTAATTTTAATATTAAAAAGTTTAGCATTTCCTTTTTCTTTTAGAAATGTTGGTTTATTTATTTTTTCAAGATTTTTTTTTCTACTTACTTTTCAATTGTTTACTTTTTCTTTGTAATTTTATGGCATATGACTGAGTCGATTTTTCTTTTCAATAATTAGAAGATGAAGAAAATAACTATTTTTTTTTTGTGTACATACTCAATTTTTTTTTGTGTTAATGATGTTTATATATTTAAATAATTTTTTTCTAATTGCATTTTGAAATATTGAGAATTTTTATTTTATTTTTTCTACCGTACCTATTATAATTTATATAATACAAATGAAACTAAATGAATAAGTAGAATACATAAAATTAATTGAATTTTATGCACAACAATGTAGCTATTTGTTAGTATTAGAAAAATTATGCAATTATTTTCAGGTTGAAGATTATGATGTTATTTTCATGCTGAAAACTATGATGTTATTTTTATGTTGAAGTGATTTTTTCTACTAATATTTTAATTTTTTACACTTATCATTTTATATTTTTTGGTAAAAAATTATTAAACCGCCCAAAACGCTTAAAATTATATTTTTCATTTAGTTGACAAGATCGCAATTTGAAATTAATTTCTAATAAAATCGAACATGATCACCCTACACCTACCCCTACCAGCCTGAGTGTAATCAGCCCACTTTTCAAAATAAGACTAGGCCTTTGATAAGAATCATCAAACTAGGCCTGACAAAATTGCCCATCCGGCCTAAATATGCAAAGGAAACCAGGCCCTTATTGAAGAGTGAACTCTTTTATTGTAGTATTTTTTCAGTATCAAATTTAAAACATTCTTTTAAAACATTATAAAAAAAGATTTTATTTTTTAAAATAAGTTGTTTTAAGATTATTATTAATTTGCAACCATTTTAAAAGATAAAAGTCTAAAAATGTCCAAAACTTCCAACCTTTTAAGGGACAATTACTAAAATCTCCTTAAAATAAATTTTATATACAAAAAACCTTCAAAATATTTTTCAATCCATAAAATCTATTCCATCAACTTTTCATTTAAAAAAATATTGTTTTGGCTAAATAACCCTGACTTCTTAGACTAAGAAATTTAATTAACTAAATTCTAATAGGATTTTTTCTTTATTTTGGTTGTTCAATTTGATTTGTATCAATGATGATTTTATTTTTAGTAACATAAATTTTTGGAAAGATATTTTCTTAAATTTTTAGATACATAAATTATAATAGATATAATTTTTGATTTTAAAATGAATGAACTAAACAAAGAAAATTATAATTCTTCAAAGTTGATAAATTAGTTTTTGGAAAAGTTTTTATTACAAATAAATGAATACCGTTAAGAGAGAATAAATTTTAAAACTAAATGTCAGTAAATGAAGAATTTCTTAATGTAAGAAGATAAAAGGTGATTGTATCTATAAAACAGAATAAAATTAATGGTTGGTTTTTTTAGAATTAAATAGAGATGGAACAATTTATTATAATTCTTTTTGATAATGTTTTATATTTTATATTTTCATATAAAAGTTCGTCTCAAACTAATAATAATAATTGACTAATATATAAAAAGAAAAAGAGAAATAAAGGATAAAGAGCTTGGGAGTTGCCGAGTTGGGACCGGCTTTCATCAGTGCCCCGCCCGGGGCCATTAAATGGGTCCTATTTGGATATGAAAAAACCCGCCTTCTTCAAAATTTCTGCCCGGGACTGGATTACAGTAAAACCCCATACCCTAGCTCCAGCTTCCACCAAAACAACCATGGCTGTCGACCACTCCACTCCCCACGAAAAGGCAAAATCTCATCACCTCATCCGCTCAAACCACAATGAATTCTTAGGTAGAGCTCATAGAGCTGAAAGGGATTGTTTAATGTGCAAAATAATCCGTTTTGCATTTTTTCGATGATTTATTAATTTGAAATATCATAAAGGTCTTTGATTAATTGTTATTCTTCTTTTGGTAGTGTGGAGGGAATTTTTATGGGGTGCAATTGCGGGCGCTTTTGGCGAAGGAATGATGCATCCTGTTGATACCATTAAGACACGCATACAAAGCCAAGCCGTTTTCAATGGATGCAAGGTTTTTATTCTAATTTTTTGAATATAAGATTGAAATTGTTGAGAGGGTAATTGTTTTTCTTTTTTTTTTTTATGGGTTTTTATTCTTTAATCGGGAAATTTGTTGTCCTGTTGCTTTTAGAATCAGAATAGTGCAATACAAATGGTTCGAGCTGTTTGGGCTACGGATGGTTTGGCTGGTAAGATTTTTCTTTATCTTTTTTTCCCCCCTGCAAGGAGCAACTTTCCTTTGTATATTTGAGATGTGTATTTGATAATTTTCTGCCGTTTCGTTTGCTGATATGCGCACTATTATCTAATTATGTACTTCAGTTAAGATGGTAATTGTTCGATAGGCTTTTACAGAGGAGTAACACCAGGAATAATGGGATCTCTTGCTACTGGAGCTACTTATTTTGGAGTCATAGAGTCCACCAAGAAATGGATGGAAGAATCATATCCTAGCCTTGGTGGTCACTGGGCACATTTCATATCTGGAGCATTAGGTATTTTTCTGTAAAATTTTCTTTGTATTTTAAATTTCACCTTGGTGGCCATTCTGGGGCATTTGGTAGTTTTTCTGAATTTCTCACTACATTTCCTAAATGTATTCTTGCCTTGAGTAACTCACAAATAGTATCTTTCTGTATGCTGTTCAGGAGATACACTTGGCTCTTTTATATATGTTCCTTGCGAAGTGATAAAGCAACGGATGCAGGTTCAGGGTTCCAAGAAGTACTGGACATCTGTTGTGGTGAAAGAAGGTTCTCGTGCGAAACATGGCATGCACTTATATGGCTACTATTCTGGAATGTTTCAGGCTGGATGTTCAATATGGAAGGAACAAGGGCTGAAGGGACTATACGTGGGGTATAATGTTTTATCTGAATGCATCAACTTGTACTTCTTTGCTAGATAATTTATGTGAAAAAGCTTTTACGTTTTTGCTAGGTCATCTATGTCAAAAATTACTCACTTCAGTAATGAAGTAGGAAATTAGAGAAACTTGTTTACCTCCTAATTCATCACGCCATTCCATTAAAAATTGCCTGACCAATATGTCTGTTGAGGCCATCCTCCCCCAAACCCAAACAGTAGGAACAAAAGAAGAAAGAAGAAATATAAAAGGAGATACTGGCATGGAGATAGAATTGTAGTCGTGCACTATAACACTAGGCACAGCAAAGTAGTTTTGCAATGTAAAGGTGTTATTCAGCTGTCCCTTGTGACTGGGTTTAGTAATATTAATGTGTTATTCAGCTTTTCCTTTTGCATTTTACATTTAAGTTGGGTTTACTCAATTGTACAGAGGAAAATAATGTTGTTTTTCCCTTTCTTATTATCTTGAAGATGAGTAATTTAATATATATTTGTTGCAGATACTGGTCCACACTTGCACGGGATGTGCCATTTGCTGGCCTTATGGTATCAAATTTTCTGATTCGAAATCAATAAGTATATAATACATTGGTTGCACTATTTCTTTACCTACTGGTAGTTTTCGGAGCTTGCCGTATTCTATTTTTTAATATGAGGATTAATCAGCAAAATTAATTCCTTGTTGCAACCCCAATAGTTAAGTGATTATACAGAATATGGAAATATTATAGAATCAATGTCTAATGGATTTTTTTGTGTATTTTTACACCATGAGCTTGTACAGGAAAAGTTGCAAAATTCTACCGAAAATTTAGGCCAATGTCTTGTACTCATCAGGTTCTTGTTGACACAAAGAGGACTGAGATGTGTGTTTGTTCATGGAAACTTCACGGGAATCAATGTCTATGTATTTTTTCACATATGTTTTTCACCATCAGCTTGTCCAGGAAAAATTGCAAAAGTCTACAGAAACTTTATGTCAATCTCATATGTGTCTTCAGGTTCTTGTCAGCAAAAAGGGGAGTGATAAGTCTGTTTGTTGCCCTCCTATTGGTTTTAACTTTTAATTCATAAAAAAAAACAGTATTTTGTGTTTTTACATAGATAAAAATTATATTGAGAATAAAGGAGATTTTCATCTGTTCGACACTGTGTATGATGTTCTAAACCATGTTTAGCCCATTATCTCTCTCTCTCTCTCTCTCTCTGCACACACATACAAACCCCTCCTTATCTTTCTCTTTGTTCGTGTGCATGGGCACCCATGCATATTCAACTGCAAACAACTTTATGTCAATTTTAAGTAAATTTTGGTAAAATTTATTTTCTTTACCTCTGTATCATGTTCTTTAACTTTATCTTTGCAGGTTACTTTCTATGAAGCTTTTAAGAACATGACACAGTATGGGAAACAAAAATTATTCCCCAATTCAAATTTCCATACTAATAGTTCTTTTGAGGGGCTTTTATTAGGAGGATTAGCTGGCGGTATGTATGTTGTTTTAAATTATGTTGCTTTTTTTGGAATTTAGCAATTAGGTGACATCATTCTCACAAATAAGCTTAGAATATTTTTTGTATCTTCCAGGTTTGAGTGCATATCTCACTACTCCTCTGGATGTTGTCAAAACCAGATTGCAAGTACTAGGGACATCAACTAGGTATCAGCACTGTTTTGACTTTATCTTTAAATGGAATACATTTTTTGTTTCCATGGTTGCAAAGTACCATCACTCTTAATTTCTGAAAGACAAAGACGGCTAGGTATCAGCACTGTTTTGACTTTGTCTTTAAATGGAATACATTTTTTGTTTCCATGGTTGCAAAGTACCATCACTCTTAATTTCTGAAAGACAAAGATGGCAATTTCTTTAAATATTTGTTTCTATTTCATTGAGAGCATGATGTCTTATGGTTAGCTAGTGATACCAGAGAATTCCAGAAGGGTCTCTTGTTTATTTGACATTAGGTTAAGTGGTGAACCTGGCTTGATTTTTATCTGAAGATGTGAATGACTTGTGGTTGTAAATCTGAAAGGGCAATGTTTTGGATTTCATTTTGTTTTAATAAATAGGGTAACTTCTTTAGGCACTCTTCTTCCTCTTCCCTCCTTTTGTATTCTTTGTTTGCTCTGCTATCATTACTTTTACTTTATTATTTCAAATAGAGACATGTTGAAATGCTCTCCTTCTATCTCCCTCCCTCTACCTGCCATCTTCCTTGCATTTATGTGGGTGTGTTTCCAGCATATGACACCGCACACAAAGGAAGCATCACATTCTGTGTTTGTGTTTTGTCCAAGTTCTCAGGCTGCTTATCAACCTTGAATAAGGTAAAGGTTAGGACATGCTTGAAATTTACAGTAGTTCATATAAAATGCCATGCCTGGATGACTGATTCTACACAATCTGCTTGTTTGTTCTTTATGATGGACATGACCTGTTCTAATGACTTATCACAAGAAGGAACAATATTTTATTCTTTAAAAAAAATCTGTTGGTTTATTGCACATGTAATATTGAAATTGCTTTTCTGGAGAAGATGACCCTATTTTTTACTCTGTTCCGACCTTTAATGTTCTTATTAATCTTTCTGACCATGACTCTGGTTTTTTATATTTTCCTGTAAATTTATAAGGCATTTGATAATACAAATTCTTTGATATAAAAAATATTTCTCCAGGTATAATGGATGGTTGGATGCTCTTTATAAGGTATGGTATGCCGAAGGAGTAAGGGGGATGTTCAGAGGTGGCATCCCCAGAATTATGTGGTATATTCCAGCTTCAGCTCTCACTTTCATGGCCGTAGAATTTCTCAGAGAACATCATAGAGTGACTAGCATATCAATAGACAAAAAGGAGTCTTCCTTGCAAAAGATATCCTGAAGAGTTGGATGCAATGACATTTTCTATTTGCTCCATTTCTGTCGGGTTCCGATCTTATAGTATAAGATAAAGAGGATTAACTGATGTTACCCAGCATATTCTATTGTTTTATGAAAGTGCTAGGAATATATAGATACAGGATCCAAGAATGTTGTCGACTCAAGAAATTTGAACGTGCTAATGTGATAAATCATTGACAACATTCTGCTGCCACTGCATATACAAAGCAGAATTTGGGTAGGATATCCAATCATGTATCATCTTCAAACTCCCATAGGTGTATTCTATCAATGCAATAAGTTATTACTGGCATTTTATTGTGATTGTTGTTATTCCTATCAATTTGACTTCTGAAGCTCAGCTGTCATTTAATAATGAATTCTATATCAGCAAAATGTTAACGTCTTTTCAAAATTGTCTTTGTACTAGAAGAATAGGTGGCTTTTGCATTTTGCTGAATTTAAGTGGATTTGTATCTTTTTCCCATTTCTGTGCTTCATGAAGGGTTTTAGTGGCGACTTTGCTCATCTCTTATATTATGCTTGGTTGTGGTGAAATGATAATGTCAAGAGGAATTAAGGTAAACTACATGTGCTTTATAGTAAAACGAGTTATGAGGTGGGTTACATGTTTTTGGTCAATCCACCACATATCACATTGGGTAAAGGATTTTTATGAGGAACGAAAAATAGTAGGAAAAAGGAAAATAAAATTAAAGATATAGAAAATTTCAAGTTTGTTTGGTTGTCTACGAGAGAGTGTGGAGAAGAAGATAATGAGCAAATAATCCTTTCTTTGAGTTCTTTATTTTTTTTTTTTCCATTTTCCTCACATTTTTGTGATGAAAATGAGCTTATCATAATCACATTAAGTTCTCCCATAAGTTTTCTTTGCCCTTAGTGTTTTTCGTAGAAATTAAACAATCAACTATTTTTCTTCGAACAAAATATTTCTTGTTAAGACTGCAAACTCTTAAAATATGCTTCAAATTCAATTCTTCAAAAAAAAAAAAATAAAAAAAAAAATACCTCAACAAGAGTCAAAGAGTTGATAAAAGCTCTCAAATCACACAACAAATAACAAGAGTTAATATTACTAGGCTACTAGCCCTTCAAGTTACACACCTCAATAAAACAAAATTAACATCTATAATTCAACTCTTAAACAAATCATCACAATAAAATTAAATCGCTAATGTCTCAATGACATATTCTCTATGATCATCTTCTTCCTCATCAAGCATTGTAAGAAAAGTTGATAAACCATAGACTCTTGAATGTCTATAAGAATAAACAAAGAAATTATGTAAGTTTTGTTAAATGTTATAGCATGGAATATAATGATAATAATAAAATTATAAGTTTATCTACGTTTCATCTCATTCCACAACCAACAACGAGCACATATATCGAGCCTTCAAAGTAATTGGATGAAGCCTAATATGGTGAAGACTACCCAATCTTCCACTACAACTGAAAGCAGATTCAGTTGCAACAGTTGAAATTATAATAACTAAAATGTTCCTTGTCATCTTCTGTGAATTAGGATATTTAACTCCATTTATCTTCCACCAACTAAGAACATAAAAAAAATCGAGTTATTGACAAGATTCTTTCTTCCAAATACATATCTAACTCTAAGGTTAGGGAAAGTAGTTGGATTTGAACTTGAAGCCACATATTTGTCATATATCTATATAGTATCACTCTCAAATTCATCAATCAAACTAGAAACACATGATGATGATGTCCTTCCAAAAATTCCTAAATTATCAACACTCGAGCTATTTTCCTTCAAAGTTGCAGCTGTGGACTAGTAACTAGTTAACAAATCATAACAATTCTACCTAATCTTATCTACTTTAAATTATAATCTTTCGCCACCAATTAGTGGGAATTAAAACTCCATAAGTTTCATTTTTACCTAAGATCTAAAACAACAAGCCGCATCATAATATGACAAACATCCCAATATTTTTCATATTTTTCCAATATCTTTTATGCCATAAATTGGATCATCATATTTAGACTCTTCCCTACTCATCTAATTTTAATTTGATATCACAAATATTTGGAAAATAAACATTAGGAGTGGGATAAAGTATACTAGAAAACATCTCAGTTACTTGATTATAAATTTTCAAGTTCCCACAAATCTCAATTGCATTCACCCCATTCTTTGTCACTTGGTAAATTTTTACAGTGTCTCTCTCAATTGCACCACTAATTATTTTTGGACTATTTTTCACAATCAAATTCAAAATATGAGCACAACAGTGCATATATATTACCTTTCCATTTCTCACTTTTAGAGTTTGTCCACAAGAAGATGAAGCATGGCATTATTGGTCGTACAATTATCTGCCGTGATTGTTGACATTTTACGATCAATATTCAATCCATGAAAAATAAGTAGATTAGATAGCACCTTAGCTGTCTATGGAGCCGGAACATATACAAACCTATATAGAATAACTAAATGTCATAAATACATGTTTCTAAAGGCATCAAATATTTAGAAATTAGAATTGAACATACTTTGAAATGCAATTTTGTAGAATCTATAAATCATCAATAAAGTATCCAGTAAATCATCAATAAAGTATCCAATAATTGCCACGAAACCTTTCTTGGTATTGTTTGGTATCCACATATCAGTTGTGGTAACAATTCAACACTTAAGTTCTTCCAACAATTTGCAACACTTAGTCTCTCAATATTGTAAATCTTTGAAATATCATTTATATATATGTTTCATGGGATCATATTAAAGCAATGTTGGAGGCTAGCAACAAATCTTCAAAACCCAACATATTCAATCATACTAAGAGAATAATCATGTAAGATGACTATCGTAGCAAGCTCATGCCTTATACTTTTCTTGGTTGAAAATGTGTTGTTAGTTTTTGGCTTCAAATAGTTTTCTTGTTTGCCATCATTAAACTTTGATGAAAATTCATTTTTCTTGATTGCTTTTTACAAATCTTCTCATAGTGCTTTTCAAATGAGTAATTCCATGACTAGGTGGAGTTTTGAGATGAGTTTTGCAATAATTAGACTCTACATATTAAGTTTTAACATTAATCTTTAAAGTGATTCCAAGCCATCGATGTATTTACTCTCTTACCACTATTTTCAAATATATCCTCAACCCCCAAGTTATCACCACCTCCATTATTATCTTCAAAGGTGATTTCCAATACCACATTGTTTTCTCGAAGATTAACAATTGGTAGATAATTATCTATTTCTTCAAATTCCATATATTAATTATTGGTGGTAATTAATAAATAACAAATGGTAGATAATTATCTCTTTCTTCATATTCCATCTATTAATTATTGGTGGTATTATGAAAGTGAAGTAGCAAAATATATAAGAAGTCTAAAGACTTAGACTTTTTTCACATCACTTAGACTAAAGAAAAAATAAAGGTTAACAGTGTTTAGTCTTCTTAAAATGACTAACAATAATACATGAGTATAATTGGGGAATCAATCTATGGTTGGGGAGTATGACTGCTATTGTGGCACTCGATGGGAGGACGATAGAAGAGTCAAGAAATATGTTGAATATGGAATGAAGACATGGATGGTGGAAGGACACTGTGGAAGAGTCAAGAAATTGGTGGGAAATCGTGCTCTTTTAGGGTGCTGAGGAGTGAAGGTTGAGTAATTTTACAATAAATAAATTTAGAGAGAGAGAGAGAGGGAAATTAGGAAAAAGGAATAAAACCTTAAAGTAATTTATATCTACTATACAAGGCGGGTCCAAGATGGGTCTAGTGAGACCCACTATCTACCTCAAACCTGATCAGGTTTAAAAAAATAAAACCAATTATCCATCCCAAGACCCATTTAACTAGGATAGGTTCGAGATATATTCGGATTTCACCCAAACCCATTGCCATCCTTAGTTAGAAGGGTGTTCTTTGGTAACTTTGATAGTGGTTATACAAAGAATTTTTTATCTTGGTTTTGGGTATCAAATTCAAGGGTGTATCTTGTACTGGTAAGTTTCTTTCATAGTGGAAGAATGAAAATATTTGTAAACATAGACAGATATTATTGAACAACATAAATTTGTGTGCATTTATTTTCCTATATGTCGGGTATTAAGTTTGTTATAAATTTATTGGTGTGATTTATGTGTTCAAAATAAATTAAATCTTGAATCTCAATTGATTTCATTGTGTGCCCAACAAATGGCATTAGGGCTTGCTTAGAGTTACAAGTTTAGATTTAATTTTCTAGGATTAACATGTTGATGGTAAATCACTTCATGATTCAACAATTTGATGGCAAAGGTAATCTCACTTTTTGGCAAAAAATGGTGAAGAATCACTTAATTTAATAAGATTTAGCAGTGACATTGAAGGAAAAAGAGGTAAAACCGACATATAAGAATGATTCAGAGTAGGAAGATTTAGAATCGTGTTGTGCCAGTATGATTCAATTTTGTATTGCAACCAACACTATTAATAATGTTATAGATCATGTTTCAGAAGATTTGACATCGAGGTTCTGGGCAGAGTTGGAGAAGATGTATTTTGAGAAAACTTTGGTTGCAAAGTTGCTTTTGAAGCAATAATTATATAAAATGAAGATGCAAGAGGGTGACAATCTTGTGGACCATATGAACCAGTTTAATGGACTAATGGATCAACTATGAAAAGTTATTCTGAAAATTATGAAAAAAAGGTCTTTTACTTCTAACCTTATTCCTGAATTCATATGATAGTCTATTGATAATGTTACCGGATGGAAAAGATACATTGGACTTGGAGTATATAAAGGTGTCACTTTTCTCTCGTGAAGAAAAAAAGGGCAAACGAAGAGATTGTGATATCCCACATTGGTTGTGTGAGGATATTTGGAGTAGTTTATAAGTGGGTACAATAGGCTCCTCTAACAACTTGAGTTAACCATTTTCACAAAGTGAGGACGAGTACGAAATAGTTGCTACTGGAGCCCCTTGTATCGGGTCTCACTTCTGGGCTCTCACCCTATGGGCCCGGGGCATGATAAATGGTATCAGAGCCTATCATGGGGGTATTATCGATGCGGGAGGTCTGACCGAATATGTATTGGGGTGGTCCTAGATTGTAAAGAAATACGACGAGGACGTCGCATATCCTAGGGGTGATTGTGATATCTCACATTGGTTGTGTGGGAATATTTGAAGTAGTTTATAAGTGGGTACAATAAACTCCTCTAGCAACTTGACTTAACCATTTTCACAAAGCAAGGATGAAATTTGGAGTAGTTTATAAGTAAGTACAATGAACTCCTTTAGCAACTTAGATTTTCACAAAGCAAGGATGAAAGTTGGAGTAGTTTTATAAGTGGGTACAATGGACTCTTCTAGCAACTTGGATTAACCATTTTTGCAAAGCGAGGACGAATGTGAAGTAGTTGTTAGCGGAACCCCTTGTATCGGGTCTCGTTTATGGGCCCCCACCCTGTGGGCCTAGTGCTACTTGGGAAATAAATAGTAAATAGGGGATATCAGGTGTGGATCTTTGAACAATATGTCGGGTTCAAAAGAGAGAAGAAAGAGCAATGTGTGCTATAATTATCAGGATAAAGGCCACATAAAAAATTATTGGCCTTATAAAAGAATGGTGAAGATGGTGGTGGTGACAATTTAGTGATGGCATATGATAGATAGTATCTACTCATATGGATATGTCTTCTTGAGATGAATGGATTTTAGATTATGGATGTATAATACATGTGTGCTCCAAAAATAGTTTTTTGATTTACTCCTATCGAAGACGGCAAATACTATATCTTTAGGCGATGATTCTAATTGTATTGGTATTGAAGTAGTGTAAATTAAAATGTTTGATGGAGTAACTCCTTCTTTGGGTGGTGTAGTATATGACCCAAAGATACAAATGAATCTAATTTTTTTTGAGCCAGTTGGACTCCAAGGCTATGAATATTCTACTAGAGGTGGAGTCTTGAAAGTCATAGATGACAGAAGCATCCTGATGAAAGTAGAAAAGTATGATATTTTATATCATTTGGTGACCTAAAATGATGACTAAGTGGAGTGTACTAGAAGGGTTTATGGGTTGCAGATATCTGTGCAAGAAATCCTTCTACGGAAGAGGCTAGATTGAAGTTCTTTTTCTATAATCAACTAGTGATGTTGACGGGGCTACATGTGTGCATTGGCCGATTTGAATGAGTTGGTATTGATTCAGTATTGTTGGATTTGCTATAAATGCAGGGGCATGCGTAGTGAAAAATTATAATTTTATAAAAGCTTATATTTATCAAATAAATACATCACCTCGAATCAAAAAAGATTCTAACGATCACTAATTCATGTGAAATTATAAACAAATATAATAAATTCGGATTATACTTTTTAAATACTTCAGTTGATGTAAGAAACGAAGCAATCAATTGCTATATTCTTTGCCTATCAGAACTCTCAAAAAATCACGTGTTTCCCATCTATCAGGTCCAAATATGAAGAAGAACACAGAATAAAAGAATTCACTAGTATTCTTAAATTTGTTTCCTATTCTAGATTTAGAGTAATATTTGACCTTTAATCCAATTGATGGATCAAAAATAACTTTTTAAGAACAATAAATATTAATTCTTTAAGTTCTTGAAATTTTGAAGTGAAGAAAATATCAAGAAATCTATTTTTTTAAAGAACAAGAAAATCAAGATTTTCAAGAAAACATCGTTCTTTTTCTTTCTTTTCTTTTTTTGCTTGGAGATAAAAGTAGAAAACTAACAAAATAATTTTTCTTAAAAATTAAGAAGTATTTTTCGGCCCTCCACTATTAATAGGGTCCAAAAATTGGCTTCACTCCAACTTTTGGAGAGTTTGTCAATTTTGAGTCACTTCAATGTTTAATTTTGGAAGTATTCTAAATCTTCCAACAAATCTTGTCTTTTCTCTCTCCAATGTATGTAAACTTATTTGAAACTATATTAATCATAAAAAATTATCTACATACATTATTGAAATTAATTTGATTTCTTTAAATAATATTAAGATAGATAGATATCAAATATATATCAAAAATATATTTATATAAAATAAAATGCTAGTGACCAATTTTTATCTCATATAATTCAGTCACAATATATTAATTATATATAAATATATTAATTATATAAATCATATTTATTTTAATTATCATCTTCATCTTCTAGTGGGCCTCTTAAGTGATCCATTTTAATTTTTTAGGCTTGGACTTAAAAGTCTATGAATCAATCCAATTGATTTAATCCCAAATTAATCAATCTAATTGATTAATTATAATTAACTCCAATTAGACTTTCTAATCAAATTAGGTCCAATTAAATAATTTAATTATTTAATCGAATAATTTAATTTAACTATTCAATTAAATAGAATCCCAAATTAATTTGTTAATCAATATTAAGTAATAATTTTCAACCTGTGGAAAAATCCCAAAATAGAAATGTTGTGTTTGACCCTCTTACAATATTTGCAACTTATGAATAATAATTATTCCAATTAATTAATCCACTTGTAATTAACTCTTTAATTCCAAGAACCTCAATATCCATAAAAATAGCTAACAAGTAATCATGATAAATTAGTCTTAGGTAAAATAGTGAGTAAATCTATTTCAGTTACAAGTATTATACAAGTACGGTCTTTTCGATAACTAATCTTCCGATTGAATTTAGGGTATGAATTAGAAGTCGAAATCCAAATGATTCAATAATTGTGAATCCATTTCAAGTTCCAATGATTCCTAATGAATCAAGATTCATCTTGCCTTCGCCAAAGTCTTTGAATCATGAACTATGAAAATACAGGAGATTCCCTTGTTGAATAAAAGATAAGTGTCAAATTCTATATTGGTCACTGACAAACCTCCATGCACATCAGTGCAACACCCAACATACCCCTTTTGTGTTTGTCAAGCAATCAGAAGATATGTCAAAGAGCTGCAAGATGCAATCGAGAAATAGCCGTGTACTATCGCAACACAGAAATTCTTATTTCGACAGGTAAAGCCTCCAACTAAAAATTACTTGCGAGTCATGTTTGGTGTACTTATTTTCTAACAAGTACCCACATACATACATTTGTTAGAGTAGTGCCCGATGAGCCAATTGATCTGGCCGTTCCTATACTCTTATGAATCATTATTTAAATTCATCATAAGAATTAGATAAATTTCTTAGATCACACATAGCTATAAGGCGTGGTTGCGCATATGATGGTGATTGTGGAATATGCCTCTAAGGCTGTGATCTTAAAACGTTCCAAGTCAAGGATCAATGAGATGGGACATCAGTGATCCCATTGAGACTTGCGCATACGATGTAAGCTCGAAATGAGGATGCCTTGTTCCATAGGTATTGATGTGGAGACACTAGTGCATGTATGCGAGTGCTTGCTGGGAACAAGTACACTGAACAATCCTACCTGAAAATTCCCAATTGGAAATATTCTATTGTCGAATGGAAATTTTCTCGTTACGATAGTGCAAGAATTAGTCCTTGGACTTGAGGCACCATGTTAACCTTGTGCATGACATGTTGTACTTTGATATATTTTCCGATTGCATGACAATCACAAGGGGTTTATATTGGGTATAACATCTTCATGTATGGAGATTAATGAGTGGCCAACAAAAGATCCATCACCTATCTAGATGAATAGGTGAATCTCCTATGTGTTCTACTGTACTTGACTCTAAAATCCTTGCCCAAGGTTGGATGAAAATTAGACGTGGGGTTTTCTAATTATTCATCATCGAGTCAAGCAACTAGGAATGAAAATATAGTTATTGAGCTAATGGGGTTTCGACTTAACATCCATGCCCTAGGCTTAATCAGGAGATTAGATGACGGAAGGACCATACTTGCATGGTATTCGTAATTGAAATAGGTTCGCACATTCACCTTAAACTAGGAGTCATAATGCATTGGTAGGTGCTTCCCATGTCTTGTGGGCTCTTGGAATTAATAAGTTAATTATAAGAGAATTGATTAATTGGATTAATTAATCAAAATAATTAATTGTTCAACTAAGTCACAAGAGTTGTGAGCCCACGACTAGCTTAAAGTGAACCTAAGAGGTCACACATAAAACTTGGACAAGTCCATTTTCTAGCTTAGAAATTAATCCAAGTGTTGGATTAAATTAATTAATGTGATTAATTAATGAGGGCTAAATTAATTCAAGTGTGGAATTAATTCAATTAATTAATTAGATTAATTGATTGGATCTAATTGGATTAGAGAGCCCAATTAGAATATTTAATTAATTGATTGGATCAATCAATTTAGATGGAACTAATTAATTAAATAAATTAATTTAATTGATTGGATCAATTAAAGTAGGGTCTAATTGATTACTTAGGTCTAGACCCATTAGGTGTGGGCTTGTAGGAAGCCTATTAGGAAATTGGATTTTCAATCCAATTCCTAGAGGAAGTTGAATTGAGAATTCAATTTTTAAGAGGTAATAAAGAAAAAGGAAAGTTTTTATGGGATAAGAAAACTTACTAAAAGAGTTGGAGATAAGAAAGGAAGAAGAGTCCTACATGGAAATGACTTGTGGCAGCCTTTATTAACAATCTTCTTGGATATTTTTTATGGGGATTTTATTGCATATTTTTGTGAAGAAAAAATGTGGAAAACAGCCCATCTCTCTTGAAGAAAAATAGTTTTCTTCATCTCCAAAATTCGTCCCTTATTTCCTTTCAATATCCAAAAGTTCACCAACCTTTTATCTAGTTTAATTCTTGATTCAATTGTTGAATTAAGAATTAAATTAAATATCTAAAATACTAATTGTTAGTGTGTTCTTGTATCAAATAAAATCATTCTGGGATAGAATTATCTAATCCAAAACTACTAGCATAGGATTTGGTTGCGAGTGGGCATCCAAGGTGTGGATACCGTTAAAAGGATAACATTTGGATCCTAGAAGCGAATCAGATTTCAATCAAAGGAGTTTTGAATTGAAGAACATGGAGATACTTTCATGCAGGGATAACGATTTGAATCGTTTCAATTCCTACATCAGCCGGAGTGTAAATCAAGGTAAGGGTTTCTGAAACTTTCTTACTTTAACTACCAGAAAATGCACAACTGAGTAATCGCGAAAGGGTCCCGGGATTCATTTTAATTACATGTGATGTAATGTATATTTATGTTTTTGAAAAAATTTAAATTTCGCTGTGTATATGTTTTTCGGGATTGCATGAACCCAGCAGTGGTATCAAAGCCAAGATTCGTGCATTTCTGATACTTTTCGATTATGTTTACTTAATATATGTGATAGATTAAATATTTATATGTGTGATTGGTTTTGAATCAATTAATTTTTTTGTTTGAGATTAATATTATTAATCATTTTAAATGTTAAAACGTTTTAAGAACTGAGACAAGTTAAGAAATTAGATTTTTTGATTTTCAAGAATTTCAAGATTTGTGAAATCTTGAATTTCTTGAAACGTGGTAAAAAATAAAAAATCAAATAAGTTGATTTCTTGATCAAGAAAATTATTTTTTATCAAGTTTCCAAAATTTCTTGATGAAATCAAGAAATCAAGAATTCTTGATGAGATCAAAAAAATATGAAATCAAGATTTTGTGACGTGTGACGTCGCGTGGGCTGCCGGCACTTGACGCTGGCACCTAGTGTGCGGGCGCCCAGCCACCCAACGTGTGACGTCGGGTGGGCTGCCAGCCACTTGACGTGCGGGCGCCTAGCCACCCGACGTGTGACGTCGAGTGGGCAGCCGACACCCGTTGTGCGGGTGCCAACCACCTAACGTGTGGGCAGCCGACACCCGATGTGCGGGTGCCAACCACCCAACTACTCGACGGGCATCGACCTTGTTGAGCTGTTGTCCATCCCACATCGTTACGTAATTATTATGTGAAGTTTATGATTTTTTATTTTAAAATTAAATATTAATTTTAATTTTTGAAAAATTATTTTTCATAAAAATCCCAAATTTAAAAGCAATTACACATAACGTAATCAGTAAATTTATATATTTTCATTATCATATGATGATTTATGTTAAGCATGCTAGTTGGATGATCATGGAGTCTAGGCCAATGTGATTGGTTTAATTTTATGCATAATTGGTTATTTTTGGGTTTTAATTAAAATGAAGCCTGCGAGTTTCACCTTTCTCTATTTTATTCTTGATGTACTTCTATCTTCCTTCTATGTATCTCCCCTTGGAATTGTTCCAAGGTTTCTTGTAGTTTTAGCAAATGTAATGAGAGTAGAATTAGGCGGTGAGGTTAATCTTTTTATAATTTGACGGACATCACAAGAAGATTGAATGAAGACGGAGGAAAAGCAAGGAAACAAGGCCCATAAATGTATGGGATATATTTATGTAATAGATAGGTCTATTTGTATTTTAATTATTACCCTTAGATTGACCTAGATCCACTTTGGCTTGAGTAGATTATATAGGATTAAAGGCTTATGATCATCTATTTATTTTAGTATGTATGTGATACATGTTGTGTTTATTTAATACTTTCTTATGATGTATGCTTGTCATCGTTAGGATATTGAATATTAAATAAACAAGAAAAGAAAACGATGAGACTTTGTATAATAAATCTAGTATGAACCTCACTTGAAAACGTTTCAAGTTGAGAACCTTTATTAGTTCGATATCAAGCGTAAATGGGCAATATTGAGTGGGACCTAATCGTCCATGCCTTCCATTAAAAGTAGTGGCATGCCGATACGCTACCACATTTAGTCCGTTGGCCATGAGTCGTGGGATGTGCTAAGTGTAGGCAAGATGTGACCACTACTAAGCATTGAGATGCCCATGGGGTGGACTCGTCTTTATCGTTGGCCATGAGTCATGGGACATTTAGATGCTCCATCTACATGGATGTTTGATGGGTAATACTTAATACTTAGTACCATATGAGCTCATAAAATTGGGGCGTATGGGAAGAGGTGAGGCAAAATAGCTTGAGGGTTGCATGGGGATGCAATTGCTAATGTTGTTAGCTACCTTTTAGTTTTGTTGTTTGGGCTCATAAAATTAGGGTGTATGGCAAGGCTAGTTGGACCTCAAGCCCACTAAGAAATTAGATTTCCCGAATTTTCATCTAGAGGGTGATGAGATTTGAATAAAATAGTGGGAGACATTTATGATTAAAGACCATATCATAAATGGATATTAATTGAATGAATGCTTAAATTTCTATCTCGCATAGGATAATGGTTATCACTAGTAATTCCACAAAGGATAATCTAGACAAACAAAAAAACTTACCAGCTCAATATAGATGTTTGTCACCATTGTGGATATTTAGGGCATAGAAAGAGTAAACAAAAGTATTGACTTCCTTAATTGAATTAGAAGGGGTTCTAATTCAAGTTTATACTTTGTTGATATCAACCATTAAGGTTGATAAATTTTTTCTTGGGTATTAGATATCGGATATGATCCCATCTTTGTAAGGGGTTGTAGTGGATGACAAGAAAAATGGGACTGAGATAAATGACGATCCTTAAGCATGAGAATAAAGTAAGCGTTGCTTTATTGGCTATAGGAATGATCCACTTAACTCTGGATGGAATTAGGATAGTATTAGTTAATTGTCTTTGCTACATTGACAAATGAACTATACAATCCCAATATTCCATGCTACATAATCAATAAAGTAATCTAAGAATTAGATAATCAAAACAGTGCATACTTGTAGTAAGCTAGATTAGGTCATATTTTTAAAGAAAGAGTTCAAAAGATGGTACATTTGCTTGACCTTTTGGACTTGCATGAGGTGTCAACTTGTAAATCATATCTCTAGGAAAACATGACCAAATCACCATTTATGAGACAAATGGAGCAAACCACACCTTTGGATGTGATCCAAAGGGACGTAAGCAGTCCACTAAGTGTTAGTGTATAAGCGAACTATTCTTATTTCATTATTCTAAGATCCTTTGAAGGGTTCAAAGAATTTAGACATGAAGTAGAGAATTAAATTTGCCAAAGTGTTAAATCCATCGATGTGATCGAGAAAGAGAATACTAAGGTGGTAAGTTCTTGATTATCAAATGGACAATTAGATTCTCACTTTAAGTGAATCCAAGTTGAGTTTCACTTATTTTCTCATTCATTCTGGAAATTCACCCTAGAAGCGATGATATTCTTATCAAGTAATGATATCATCTAAATTGGTGCTCAAAACATCATATGAGATACGATGTGGTAAAAGACCCCTCGTATATATACCTAAGGGTATAAAGAGGCTTGCTTCTTTAAAGCAGTTAATGGGAGATAGGATGGATGTGAATCCAACTTATGCAAATTAGTGGAGTATCCAAATGAATCTAAAAGATACCATTTCTATAGTTCCTAAGAACAAAAGAGTTTAGTTTTTAGGGACACCATCTTCTTGAGAAGAAGGAATTTCTATTAAATAGAGAAATTGCTAGATTATAGAACTTGAAACAGTTTAAGAACCACAGTTTGTCTCATAAGTGATAATGGTGTATGAACAAATTACTAAAACTTCTAGTACACAACCTCCAATGAGATTTGAAAGGATCTCGGGGCTACTTATATGATAAGAGTCTTTTGTTAGAGAGCAACAAAGAGGATCTCCTTTTTAAATATTGATCTAACTAAGGAGTAATGATGTATGGCATCAATTCAAAAATTGGTAAAATGCCATGCAATCCAAAATGGACTCTATGTACTCCAACAAGGTTTGACCTTGGTGGGCCCATTAGTGGGAATGGTTCCCATTAGTTACAAATGGGTTTGCAAATATAAATTAAAGAACATGGGGAGGTGGTGACCTATAAAGGCACGACTGGTAGCAAAGTGTTATGCTCAAAGTCAAGGTGTTGACTTTTGAGGATACCTTTTATCAGATGTGATGCTAAAGTCCATTCAGAGTATGCTAGTTATATCTACATATTACGACTACTAGATATGGCAAAATAATATGAAGATCGTCTTTCTCAATAGGGTATTGAGAAAGGGATATAAGTTAAGCGGTCTGAGGTCTTCATATCAAACAAACGCAAGAACTCAAAATAAATTTTCCAAATGTGGAACATTCGATTCTCTAAAGCAATCAAATGGTTTGATTTCCTCAGGAATGTGAATGAGCCATATGTGTACAAGAGGGTTAGTGGGAGTATGGTAATGATTGTTGTGTTTTACGTTGATGACATTTTACTTATAGAGATGATGTAGAAATGTTGCAGTCAACTAGGACTTGTTATCTACAAAGTTCTCCAAGAGGGATTTGGGATAAATATCCTATGGATTGAGGATTGAGATTTATGGAGATAGATCTGAAAGGATGCTTGGACTATCCTAAATCCAAGTACATAGATTAGATGCTAAAAGGGTTTAGTATGGAAGAATCCTAGGAGAGATTCTTGTTTATGAGTCAAGGGATTTTTCTTTCGAAGTCCTCGTCTCCAAAGACTTTTGAAAGAAAGAGAATAAATAACTCACATATTTTATGCATCCTTGAAAGAAAGCATAAAATATGCAAATCTATGTACATGATTTGATATCAAAAATACTCTGAGTGTTATGAGCAAATATTAATCAATTCGATGCGAAAAGCATTGGAAGTCGTGAAGACGATCTTTAGTACTTATGAAGCACAAAGGATTTCTTCTTGGAGTACGATTATGGAGAACTAAAACTTGGATGCTTCATCTAGTTTTTAGTCTAAAGTAGATGACTTGAAGTCAATGTCTAAATTCGTGTTCATCCTAAATGGTGGGACGGTTAGTTAGAAAGAGTTCCAAGCTTGTAACAATTGTGGATTCCACCACCGTGATTGAATACATTGGGGAATATATCGGGACATATTAGAAGATATGTCAAAGAGCAGCAAGATGTAATCGAGAAATAGCCATGTACTATCACAACATAAAAATTCTTATTTTGACAGGCAAAACCTCCAACTAATAATTACTTGCGGGTCATGTTTGGTGTACTTGTTCTTTAACAAGTACCCACATACATGCACTTTCGTCTTAATTCGATATCCTCATCTTATGAGCATGCATCCTATGTGCGAGTCTTACTAAGCTATTTGATGTCCCCTCTCATAAAGTCTTTGACTGAAACTTATTTAAGACCAAAATCTTAGAGGTATGCATTATTCGTGAAAATTATGCAAACCGCAAGTGCACGGTGTCAAGTTTTAATATAATGATGAGTTGAATATCATATCCATAAGGATTGTAATAAATTTTTTTATTAAGTACCATAGTTCAAATAGTCCTAATTTTATTTAGAAAATCGAGTGATGATTGGTAAACAAAGTAAGGTAAGATAAAAAAAACATAGATAAGAATGGAGTTTTTAGAAGCAATTCAACAAACACCTTATGAGCAAGAAATTCTAGAGGAATGACTCATCAAATTATCACCTATATTTTTCCTTCCAAAATATACCAATTCAAGTTAACAACACATGTAAGTTAAGAATTCCTAAGCTCATCAATTCCCTCTCTCGAGTGCCGAATTGACTATAAGTTCTAACATGAATTTCGATATCTCTATAAAAATTCAAGAATAAAACTCTACAAAAGTTCAATGAATTCTTCTTCAAAACTTCAAAGGTTTCATAAGCTTCTCAACTCTATGATTCCTAGGTTGTGTTATCCCTATGATCATGTATAATCTTCCCTCTCTCGAGTGTCAAATCTCATACGTCAAACAATCTCAATTGGTGGTCAATTAATCAAGATGAAATACTAAACAAGATAATACAAACAAGATGAATAACTTGAACTAATATTATTTGGAATTCAAAACATAGGTTCAAATAAGGTTACATCATCCTCTAGAAAGAAAAGCTTAGTTTCTCATGTATGAATATAACTTCAAGAAATACATAAGAAAGAACATGGAAATTGTTCACCAATTTGTGAAGTGGAAGTAATGGTTGAAGCTTTCCTTGTCTCCAAGAATGACTTGTCTCTAAGAATGACCTTCTTCTCTCCAAGTCTCCTTGTTGTCCTTTGCTTCTTGGCTTCTCCTCACTCTTCTCCTCTTCCAAAAACTCATTTGGAGGCTTTTGGAATCCCTCAAAATAGATGGGAAATGCCCTAAAGAGGGAAAAATGCCCATTTTGACCTTACTTGTCCGCCCAAAATCGGTTTCTGCAGCGCTTATGGCCTCTTTAAACCGATTTTTCACCATCTTAGAGGCCAAAACAGATTTTGATTTCTTCATATGAATTGTATACCTATGTGTTGGGTTTCAATTGGAACTTAAATCAACTAAATATGACTTTTTTGGAGAGCGTCATGCTGGAAATACCAAGATGTGTCATCCCCGAAAATTGTAGCTCATTGCTGACTCTTGAAGTCAGTTTTTCTTATTTAAATCGACTGAATTTGATTTTGTGGTAAACATAGAAGTTGTATATCTATATTTTGGATTTCCAATGGATTAAGAATAAAGTTTATATGAAATTTTTCCCGAGAGTTATGATTGAAATACCAAAACTGCCATCAGTAGCACCACAACTCGAATTCTTCAACATTTCAACCAAGTTTTTAATTTTTTTCCATTTTCTTCTCTTATTGTCATTACCTACAAGATTTCACACTAAATGCATAAAAAGTAATACAAACACTTGAAAATAAACCAAATGTTAATCAAAAGGTATATGAATTGTTGGTATAAAACTAACTTATCATGCATTCTATGCACGATTATGCCCCATAGTTGAATTTGGTCTAAGGAATTTATCTAATGCGCTGAAATAAAAATGCAAGACATAAGATAAAAAAAGTATCTTTTTATTCATATGATTTGCAATAAGATTGTCTTTACAAAAAAAAAGAGTAAGAGTACAATACACCAAATCTAATTAGGGCGCCGGACATCCTACTATAATAAACTCCCACTTGTCCTAACTCTAATTGCCCATGTATCTAAGACCCATCTTCTCGATATGTCTATCGAATGACTTCTGTGCTTAGGGCTTACATTTTCTGCTAAGGCAACTAGATCCACAATGGCTTTGCCTTACCCAATGATCTCTCTGTTCAAGTGATATCGTCTCATTATGTGATTGGATATATTGATGAGATCTTGCCTCATTTGCTTGCACAATGACTCTATTGTTATCACAGTAATTCATAACTGGATCAACAATAGATGGAATTACACCCAACCCTTGAATGAAGTTTTTTATTTAAACAACTTCTTTTGCTGTATCTAATGCAACAATATATATTCAGCTTCGGTGGTAGTGTCTGCAGTCATCTTTTGCTTGGAACTCTCCCCCCTGACTGCACCACCTTGTGAATATATATATCCAGACATGAACTTCGAGTCGTCTATATTGGACTGGAAACTAGAGTCTATATATCTTTTCGATTTTATTTCTCCATTATTGTATAATAAAAAGTATCCTTAGTCCTTCTCAAGTCTTTGATGATCATCTTAATGGCTTTCTAGTGTTCTTCTCCTAGATTGGACTGATATCTGATTGTGACACTCAGAGCATGTGTAATATTAGGCCTTATACACAACATTGTATACATTATGCTCCATATTGCGGAAGTATAAGGTATGCGAGCCATCATATCTCTATCTTCAAGTGTCTTGGGAGACACAACCTTAGAGAGTGAAACCCCATGACTCATAGGCAGGAATCCTCACTTGGATTTCTCTATGCTAAACCTTTTTAGCACTTTGTCTATATACATGGACTAGGATAATCCAATCATCCTTCTGGATCTATCTCTATAGATCTTTATCCCTAGTATAAAAGATGCATCTCCCAAGTCCTTCACAGAAAACTAATTAGACAACCAAGTCCTCATTGATTGCAATATCTCTACATCGTTCCCAATGAGTAGGATGCCATCAACGTAGAGCACAACAAACATGATTGCACTCCCACTAATCTTCTTGCAGACACATGGTTCATTCGGGTTCTTATGAAAATCAAATATTTTGATTATTTCATCAAACTGGATGTTCCAACTCCTCGAAGCTTGTTTGATTCCATAAATGGATCTATGGAGCTTACAAATCTTTTGCTCACTTCCACTAGATATGAAGCCTTTTGGATTCTTAATATAGATCTCTTCCTTAATGTTTCCATTAAAAAAAGCGGTCTTCACATCCATTTGTCAAATTTCATATTCATAATATGCAGATATGACTAGTAGAATCTGGATGGATTTAAGCATCGCTACTAGCGAAAAGTTTTTCTTATAATCATTTAATTACTTTTGAGTATAACCTTTTGCCACCAGGCGTGCCTTATAGGTCGCTACATTTCTATCTACTTTAAGCAGTCAATGAGAACAGTTCTTTATGGTGGGTTTACCAAGGTCCATACCTTGTTGGAGTACATAGAGTCCATGTCGAACTGTATAACTTCTTACCACTTCTCTGAGTTGATGTCAAACATAACCTTTCCATAGTTTCTTAGATCATTATCCAAAAAAAGTCCATCTTCTTTGTTTTCTAACATAAAGCCGTACCTATCAAGTACCCTCATGACCTTTTCAGATCATCGAAGAGGTTGTGCCTCAGAGAGCTCAACATCAGCTGGTGTGTTATTTACTGTGATAGTTGGGATGTTCTGTGGTTCTTGAACTTTATCAAGTTCCATGACGTTGCACTTCTATTTGATAGAAATTCTTCTTCTAGAAAGATGGTATTCCTCGAAATAAACACTTTTATTCCAAGGCATCAAAGAACTAATAGACCCTTTAAATACTCCATGAACTCGTATAGCTGGATCTCATATCCAACTTATCTCCCACTTGTTGTTTCACATAAGCAGTACACCCTATACCCTAAGATATTTATAAGAATGTATCTTACCACACCATATCTCATATGGTATTTAGGACACGGCTTTATATGGCACCCTATTTAATTGATTTGTTGTCGTTTCCAAGGCATAGCCCCAGAATGAAAAAGACAATATAATAAAACTCATCATGGATTAAACCATACCTAAAAAGGTTTGATTCCTGCATTTCGCAACTCTGTTAAGTTGTTGAATAGCAGGAGGAGTCCACTGTGAGAGAATTCTATTTTTTTTAGATAATCCAAAAACTTTGTACTTAAGTATTCACCTCCTTGATCAGATCGAAGATTTTTTATACTTAAGCCAGTTTGTTTCTTTATCTCAGTTCTGAATTCTTTGAATTTTTCAAATACTTTAGACTTGTACTTTAAAAGGTACATATAACCATACTTAGAGAAGTAATCGGTAAAGGTTATAGTTCCCTTGGGCACTAACACTTAGTAGCCCATACACATCTGTATGGATCAAATTCAATAGATGTTTGGCTCGTTCCATTTGTCCAACAAATAAAGATTTGGTCATCTTTCATTTGAGACAAGATTCATATGTTGGCAGTTATTACTTGTTTTTTAGATCAAACAATTATACCAGCTTGTTAATTATTTTCTCAGAAATATGCCCTAATTTTGCATGCCATAGGCTCATGGAACTATAATTATCTATTTTTTTTTTATTTTGTTGAATTGTGAAAATGGGGTTATGGGAAGTAAGAATATATAAACAATTCGTTAAAGAACTTGAATAGATAAAATCAGAACATTTGAAAATAGAACAATTTTCATTTTCACTAGTAAATCTAAAACCTTCTTTATCCAAAACTGGAATAGAGACAATGTTCTTAATAATATCTAGAACAAAAAGATAATTGTTTAAAACTATTACAAAACCATTCTCAAAAGCTAGGTTAACGGTGCCTATATTTAATATATCAACTCTTGCTTCATTCCCTATCCTTACACTGTCTCTCCTCTATTTAGCTTCTTACTTCTTGTCATCATCTGCAAATTATTGGAGATATGTGAGGCACAACTAGTATCCAATATCCAAGAATTATTATTAACAGATAAGTTAACTTCAACAAAATATATGTCTGAACTTTTCAGGCTAGCAAGATATTGCTTGCAGTTCCTCTTTTAGTGCTCTGGTTTACCACAGTAATGACACTTGTCATTGGCTTGAGAATAAATCTTCTTGACACCGCGCTTCGCCTTCAACTTATTGGGTTTGGAGGAACTCTTTCATTTATTCTTTCATCTCTTGGACTTTTTAGCCTTTGATCAGGAAGAAGATCCAACAAACAATATCGGCTTGTCATTTTTCATGGTGGAATCAACTGTCTTTAATATGTTCACAAGCTTAGGGAGACTAGTCTCCGCATTGTGCATGTTAAAGTTGACAATAAAGGTGTCAAATGAGGAAGGCAGAGACTGCAATAGAAGGTTCGTATAGAGTTTGTCTTTCATAACAACTCCAAGGGATGCCAGCTTTTCAACAAGGACTATCATCTTCAATCCATGGTCTTTGATTGAATAGCCCTAAGTCATTCGACATTTGAAAAGCTTTTTTGAGATCTGGTATCTTTTCTGCTTAGTACGCTCACCATACAACTCTTGTAGGTAAAGAAGAATTATATAAACAGTATCTTGATCCTTATTCTACCTCTGCAACTCATTTGACATCGATGCCAACATGTAGCATCAAGCTTATAGATTGTTATCAACATGATGTATGCAATCTGCATAAGTCTCTGAATCAATATCATCCAGTGGAACCGAAGGAGGTGCGGCGTTGAGGACATATGCCCTATTCTCAGACTGAAGGCTATCTTAAGGTTTCTTAGTCAATCGACAAACTTTGGTCCAATTAATTTATTTTGTTCAAGGATTGTTGTAAGTGGATTCTTTGTCATTTTAGTAAAAAAATTTTACAAAACGTGCATGAAGCAGAAAATAAATAAACTATGGGAAAAATATATTCATTTAATATAAGATTTTTAATAATAAATGTCTTCTATTATTTTTTGATCGAATTCCATCACCCCTAGTTGAAGTTCGGGAAATCAAATTGCCTAATGGACTTGAGGTCCAACGGAAATATTTCAATCCCAATTTTATAAACCCATAAAATATTTATATCGGTAGTCGACTCATTGATAATTGTATCACTATGCAACCCTTTTGCTACCCTCTTCTCATATACCCCACTTTTATGAGCCCGTATGGTACTAAGTGTCAAACAACACCCATTAAACGTTCGTGTAAATAGGGTATCAAAATGTCCCACGACTCATGGCCAACATAATGATGATTCCATCCCACGAGCATCTCTATGCTTGGTAGAGATCACAATTTTCCAACACAAGTTCAACCTACGACTCATGGTCAGTGATCAAGTACGGTAGCAGTCGTCACATCTCTACCTTTGAATGGTAGACATGGAACAATATGTCCCACCCAACTTATCCATTTTTGTTTAAAATTATTTTTTTTAAATTCTTTTACTTAATTTTATAAATTAATTTGGGTTTAATTTTATTCAAGATCTCATCATTATTAAAATTAGGTTGATTATTTAATGCATGATATCATAATATCATTGCGCAAGCATAAAACATTAAATAAAATCCTAGGCATGCATCTAATACATACTCATATAAATAGATGATTATGAACCAATCCTATGCAATCCATTTGAGCCAAAAATGAACCTAAGGTCAGTTTAAGGGTAATAAAATAAAATAAAACCTATTCTATTATATAATTGTATCCCATACAATCATGAGCCTTCATTGGAACCTCATTCTTGATTTTTCTTTATTTTCCAAAGAAAAAAAAAGATCTCACCACTTATTCTACTCTCTTTGTAGAAAAATAAATTATTTACATATATGGTAATAAGAGGCTCGCAGGCCCATTTTAAAATCCAAAAATATTAAATAAAAATTAATCACATTGGTCAAATGACTCATGATCATCCCATACATGTTCATAATAAACATCACATGCAATTGTCAAAAAATTGTAAATTTACTAAGTTGTTTAATGCAATTTTTGACTTGGAATAATTTTTAATTACTTAAAAAATAATTTTTCTTTGAAAAACAACTTTTTAGAAATTATTAAAATTAATATTTAATTCTAAAATTCTAGCAAATAAAATAGACCTGAAAAGCAGCACGACGAGCAGCGTGCTAGCAGCAACCCCTACTGCCCATCACTGGGTGTTGCGTGTAGCCGTTAGGTATCCCATATGCGACGCGCGTGCAATGTATTTTTTCGTGTCATTTTTTTTATTTTAATATTTAAACAATTTAAATAAAATCCTAATCACCAATTACAATAATCATGCAAAATCAAATTTGACATGCTAAATATGAATTTAAATAATTTAAATCATGTACTCACAAATTCAAAAAATTCATTGAATGAGCGAAATCGTGACTTTAATACCACTGTTGGATTCACTATAATTGCAGGGGTAAGTACAGTGAAAAATTAAAATTTTATAAAAGCTATTTATCAAATAAATACATCTCTTTGATTCAAAAATGATTCTAATGATTGTGCTTATTCAAGTAAAAATAAAATAAATATATTAAATTCAGATTATACCTTTTAAGCACTCTGATTGATGTAGGGAACGAAACAATCAATTACTATATTCATTGCTTATCAGAACATGTAGGGATCCACGTGTCTCCCCTCTATCACATCCACAATATAAAATTCACTAGTATTCTTAAATTCATTTTTATTCTAGATCCGAAGTAATATTTGCCCTTTAATCCACTTGATGGATAAAAAGAACAACCTTTCAATAATAATAAAGATTAATTCTTTTAGTACTTGAAATTTTGAAGTGAAGAGAATAGTAAGACATCTATTTTTTTTAAAGAACAAGAAGATCAAGATTTTCAAGAAAATACTTTTCTTTTTCTTTTCTTTTTTTTTCTTGGAGAGAAAACTAGAAGACTAACAAAATATTTTTTCTGAAAAATTAAGAAGTAATTTTCGGCCCTCCCCTATTAATTGGGGCCCAAAATTGGCTTCACTCCAACTCTTGGAGAGCAATTTCAAAGTTTAATTTTGGAAGGATTCTAAATCTTAAAACAAATCTTCTTTTCTCTCTCTCTAATGTATGTGAACTTATTTGGTACTATATATATTATCGATATTAATTTGAACTCTTTAAATAATATCAAGATAGATATATATAAAAAATATATCAAATATATATATACATATAAATAAAATAAAATGCTAGTGGCCAATTTTTATCTCATAAAAATTGGTCACAATATATTAATTATATATAAATATATTAATTATACAAATTATATTTATTTTAATTATCCTCTGCATCTTTTAGTGAACTTCTTAAAATTAATTCCATCGATTTAATCCCAAATTAATCAATCCAAATAATTAATTATAATTAACTCCAATTAGACTTCCTAATCAAATTATGTCTAATTAAATAATTTAATTATTTAATCGAATAATTTAATTTAACCATTAAATTAAATAGAATCCCTAATTAATTTATTAATCAATATTAACTAATTAATTTTCAACCTTTGGAAAAAATTCCAAAATAGAAATGTTGTTTGCCATAAACATGTTTGACCCTCTTAGGTTCACTACTACTTGGAATTAGCTCCTTAATTTTAATTCAAAGATTCTCACTATCTATGAAAACACCTAACAAGTAATCATGACATATTAGTTTTAGGTGAAATAGCGAGTAAACATATTTTAGTTGCAAGTACCATACACGTATGATCCTTTCGATAATAATTAATCTCTCAATTGAATTTAGAGCATTGATTATTAGTTGAAACCCTAAATTATTCAATAATTGTGATCCCATTTCAAATTCCAATGATTCTTGATGAATCACGATTCATCATGCATTGACCAAGGTGTTTGAATCACGAATTATGAAAATACAGGAGATTCTCTTGTTTAAAAAGACAAATGTCGAATTCTATGTTGGCCACTGACAAACCCAACATACCCTCTTTGTGATTGTTAAACAATTATAAGATATATCAAAGTGTTGCAAGATGCACACAAGGCTACCATCGTGCCTCAAGTCAGAGGACTAAGTGTATACTATCGCAATACATAAATTCTTATTTTGACAAGCAAAACCTCCAACTAAGAATTTTCTATGGACCATGTTCAGTATACTTGTTCTCTAATAAGAACTCACATATATGTACTTGCGTTTCTACTCTAATGCCAATAAAATGCAACATCCTCGTCTTACGAGCATGTATCGTATGCGCAAGTCTTACTGGACTATTTGATATTCCGTCTCAAAAAGCTATCGACTCGGAACTTATTTAATATTAAAGCCTTAGAGGCATGTTCCATGATCGCCATCATATGCGTGATCATACCTCGTAGCTAAATTTGGTTTAAAAACTTTATCTAGTGTGCAGGATGATAAATGAAAGACATAAGATAAAAAAAATACATTTTATTAATATGATTTCTAATAAAATTGTCTTACAACAAAAAAGAGTACAAAAACATCCAAACTAATTTGGGCGTTGGGCATCTTACTCTAACAATTATGTACAGTGATATGTTTGAAGGCCAATGGCTTTTGGTGTTTTGGTTTGCAGTAGAGTCATGATAAGAGACATTATAACTCGCGTGATAACTTAGAGACTTAATCTACTGAAGGCTTAAATTGTGTTAAGTTTCAGTAGAGTCGTACAACAAAAAAATACAATGAAAGTAAAGTAAGAATATATTATTGACTTGTAACTTGAAAACTGTTAAGTGATGACAAAATATATAAAGTGCAGATTATAGCAGTCCAATAAGTTGACAAAAAAAAAAATTGCAAAAATATAAAGAATACAAATTTTTTATACTAGTTCAAAGGTAGTTCAAAGGTGGGCGTAATCCTTCTTTGTCTACTCTTCTCCAATCTCCTGGAGGAATTCATTAGATATTCACAGCCTTTCATGTACAAAAGTTTTACTTCTATTTACAACAACTCAATTACATAAAATCAAGCGTACCTTCCTTCTGTACCTTCCTTCTCAATCAATCTACAGAAGACTCTATTGATGCTAAATCATCCTGCACAAGAGTTCACTTCTAAGTGTTAGCATACATAATACTCAACACTCATCTGATGTTGTTTTAAATGTTAGCCTACATAATACTCAACACTCATCTGATGGTGTGTAAAACAGTGTATAGACACTTAGTTAACAACAATTCACTTGAATTTTGATATTGCTGAGTGCATATATAACTGATCTAAGACTTAAAGAATTTTCTGCTTCAAAATGATTTGTGATTTTTTAGAATTGTATCTATATCTTCAGATTTGTCTTAAGCTGCCATTAATAGACTTGAAAATTTCAGCCCGTTGCAGTTATTGCTTGAAATTTTCTGTGTCTGTTTGCACATCTTGCCTTCGCACATTTGGTAGTGTGCATTTTCAATCCCTCATCCGTCTTATCGGCTGTCCTTCTTTAGATTTACTTTATCTGTTTTTCTTGAATTTTTGTTATGCTTGTTAGTATTATTGACAACTGTAGTACTACTATTGCATATGTCCTCACTTAGCCTCAGATTTAGCCCTACTAAAACCATTTTCTATGATCTTGGCCCTTGAAATAATTTTCAGCTTCTTTTGAGTTCATTGGAACTCAGAACTTCTGCTCTGCTATCTAATCTTTTGCTTTGTTGCTGATCTTATGCTATATTGCTATGAAGATAGTTCTTACAAATATTTCCTCAAACATAAAAAATTACAAGTGTTTTTTAGGCCCTAAACAGTTAACCTATTCAAAATCAATCATTACATTATAAACCTAACATAAGATTTCTAGTTCTTGGAGGAGAAGTAATCAAGTATTTTTATTACTTGGGACACATTCGTGGAATATTCGTGAAACATATAAGACATTTGTTTTAAATTATGTGGGGCGCTACCTTAATTGCTTCCGTTGTGAGCCCAACAATGAAATAATAAACAGACTTTGTGGAGAAAGTCCCCAACTTGGAGGGGCTCAAAAGAGAGTTTTAGGTTCCTTGTGACTTGAATATGGAATTTTAAGATTTCTTTCAAAAACTGTTGGGGGAAGATATGGGATAGAAGCTCAGCATTCCAGCTGGATTGGCTATCTTTCATCAAATCATGAACATAAGACACCTCATACCAGTGGTTGGCCCCAAGATTGTTGTGTTTGGATAAACCCTTTGATAGACGGGACCAAAGGGTCCTCCCACACCCCAACACTGGAGTTGGCCCAGATCCGGAAGCATGCACCCGCCCCATTCATATTCTTGCACTTAATTATGTCTCTCCATATCCAAGAGGAATTTTGGGTACTGGATGCATCAGCAAGGAAGTCACTGTTTCTGAGTTGCATGTTCCAATAACTTTCTGCTTGGGTACAAGCCTCCTATAATTTTTGTTTATGATAATTCTTGTCCTAAATTTAAGTGTTGGACAAAATGTCCACAAGGAAAATCAAATTTTAGGCAAACACACTTTAAAGTTTTATTTTGAGATATTTTCAGCAATTTCACGTACAATGTCTACTTGGAATAGAATGTATCATTCTTTTTCCACATTTATAAACCCCAATGTTTTGTTCAATAATATTTCTGGGATTTTGATAATATCAATGAAGAACTAAAACTGCATGGTCAGAAACTGTATTTACATCCTCTCTTTTTTTTGGTCTCATTGGTTAGAAGCAGAAGCAGTCGACAGGAGTTTTTCCTGTTGATCTCAATTTCCTTGCCTTCTGTTTCACAGTAGATTCTTCGTGTTTTCGTTTCTCCTCAATTTGTGCTCTTGCTCCATTAGCGATATGATCAATCCTGGCTATCTTGCTGTGGTAATGTTTCAAGTTTCTTGATATTCTGTGCTCCAGTTCAACCTGTAATAACAATGACTTCTTTGTAACTGATCTGTCCTGTGCATTAATTATCAGTTAAGTCAGCAGCAGATGACAAAAAGAGACAAACCTTTTTCCTTTCCATTTGATGTTTCTCTCTCAATTTCTTCTCATTTTCCCAGGCTAAAATTTCTGAATGCATCTTTTCATACCTGGAACTTAGTAGGGCTCACTTGTCAAATAAATATAACAAATATCAAAAAACTTTTTTGCAAATATTCAGGCCTCTATTATAAGCTTTGAAGTTTGAACCATGCCTTATATTTCCTGGGTTCCATAAATAATATGCAATCTATTCTTTTACAAAGATTCTTCTAATATAGATATTCAGCAAAGCCAAGGGGGAGGGGCTGGACCGGGCAGCGGTAAAGTGGGTGCATTCTTAAATTTTATACAAAAAAATCAATGAAATTCATAATTTTGCCATCCCATGTAAATTAAAATATCTATTTCGTTCCATGAGATTAGGAATCTTGGCTCCGTCCCTTAAGTTGGGAAACAAATCCTACCGTTTTCGAATCTTTGATATCTGAGCTTTTTCCCAAGCATCTGAACTTCTGAGTCCCCTTGAAGTTTCCTTTTGCCTTTGGTCCTCAGCAAAAGAAAGGGAGGCCTCAGAAAGGATGAAGTCCTAGTATCTTTTGTAGGTGGCTTCCTTATGATGGAACCTTCAAACCAAAGAATATGGTACTTTTCATCCCAAAAAAAGTTACAGATTTCTACAACATCATATGAAAAATAGTAAAAAAAGATTATACCTCCTTGTGGTGGCCTATAGGGCTCTTGTTTTCTGGTATTTGCCTTTGTAAGTTGAACCTGAGAACTGACTTCTTCAAGGGAATGTATGGCATGTGCAGAAGCAGCGATTGCAGTAGCAAAATCGGTGTCGTCTAAGTCATAACTGCGTCGCATCATTGGGCTGAATTTTTTTCCAAGAGCTACTAATCTTTTGCAATTTTTATCTGCAAAAAACTAACTATGATCAACTCTTGTTCTTCTGTCTATTTCGACTTTTTGGCCAAAGAAAACATTGAGAAAATGTTCTGACTTCAAACAAACATGCAATTTCCTTACCTTTTCTTGTGGACCCTGTTCAACGCAATCTCTCTTAATTTCTTGAATCTTAGTTTCAGTATTCTTGATGTTCTTGATATCTCATAATTCTTTAGTGTATTTTTTTTTTTTAATAACGTTTCGTTTCTTTGTTCTGTGGCACAGATCATACCTATACACTCAAGGAAATGATGGGAAAATTGTGCCTCTGCTTCACTAACTTACTCCATTTAAGAATATACCTTTTGGTTTCTTTTGTCTAGTATTCACTGAACATATTCACAAGTAAACTTCTCAAAATATTTTTCAAGAAAAAAACCGAAAATATTTCTGAAGAAGGAAGAATGTGAAGTTGAGGAGATAGTTAAGTTAATACCTTTTCTTGATGATCAGAAACTCCATTTCCATTGCTGATTTATGCCAATTAGTAATGAAAAAAGAGAAAATCTTTACAGGGTTTCCTATGAACAGTGAAGAGCATGAAGCAAAGAAAACAATCCCATATTTATGCAAGTAAATTTTGCCTGTTTGAATAGCAAAACTACTCAAAAAGCAAAGAATTTTTTTCTTTTCCTCCACCTTTTAGTTTTCTTCCCCTCAAACGTAGTATATCTCAAATGGTGCAAGCCATCTTTTCTTCTTTACAGGTAGTTCAAACCTAAAGATGAATGTTTATGAACTTTAGATGGATGCTTGTGAACACCATATTCTGATTCCTTGTTCATATATTCTCCTCTGAGTGCATGTTGTATTGGATGCTTGATGCCAAAGTTGCATATTCTTATAGCAATTTGCACCCAAAATCTTGATTTGCCGCTAAGGAACTTTGCTTAGTTCTTCTCTAATTAATTCAACACTCATTTATTCACCACTGATTTGTAGTAGAAATATTTTCATGGTTATTTTACCTCGAAAATGTTGTAAAATTAAGCTAAAATTTATAACCAACTTTTTTCGGCGATTCTTCTTCCATCGTTGCTTGTGATATTGAAGAAAAATATCTAGTACTTACATATAATTTTAATATATCTAGGACTTGTGAGACTTTCGTGAGTCCATTATTATCTTGAATCTAGAATTTGAGCTGAACATAATATTAGAGTAGGATAACCAACACCCCAATTAAATTGGATGTATTATATTTTTCTACTTTTGTAAAAATAATTTTATTGGTAATCATATAATAAAAAAATATTTTATTTATTTTATATCTTGTATTTTTTATTTATGCATATTAGATAAATTGCTTAAACCAAATTTAACTATGGAGTATGGTTGCGCATATGATAGCGATCATGGAACATGCCTCTAAGGTTTTGGTTTTAAATAAATTTCGAGTCGAGAACTTTTTGAGATAGGACATCAAATAGTTCAGTAAGACTCGCACATATGATGTATGCTCGTGAGACAAGAATGTCAAATTCTATTGGCATTAGCGTAGAGATGTAAGTGCATGTATGTGGGTGTTTGTTAGGGAACAAGTATACCTAACATGGTCCGCAAAAAATTCTTAATTGGAGATTTTGCCCATCGAAACAAAAATTTCTGTATTGCGATAGTATACGACTAATCCTCAAACTTGAAGCATGATGGTAACTTTGTGTACATCCTGCAGCACTTTGATATATCTTATGATTGCTTGACAATCATAAAGAGAGTATGTTGAGTGTTGCACTGGTATGTATAGAGGTTTGTTAGTGGCCAACATAGAATTCGACACTTGTTTTTTTAAACAAGGGAATCTCCTGTATTTTCATAGTTTGTGATTCAAAAATCTTGGTCAAAACAGGATGAATCGTGATTCATTTACAATCGTTGGAATTTGAAATGAGATCACAGTTATTGAATGATTTAGGGTTTCGACTTATAATCCATGTCCTAGATTCAATCGGGAGATTAGCTGTCGAAAGAATCGTATGTGTATGGTACTCGCAACTAAAATAGGTTTACGTGCTATTTCACCTAATACTAGTTTATCATGATTAATTGGTAGGTGTTTTCATAAATAGTGAGGTTCTTGAAATTAAAGAATTGATTCCAAACGGATTAATTAATTGAAATAATTATTATTCATAAGTTGCAAATGTTGCAAACCCATTACTAACTTAGTATTGAAGCTAAAAGGGTCACACATCTTTATGAAAAGTAATATTTTTAATTTTCGATTTTATCCAATGGTTGAAAATTAATTAATTAATTAATTAAGGGTTTTATTTAATTTAGTGGTTAAATTAAATTATTCAATTAAATAATTGAATTATTTAATTGAACCTAATTTGATTAGGAAGTCCAAATGGAGTAAATTAAATTAATCAATTAGATTGATTAAATTGGGATTGAATCAATTGAATTGATTTGGAAATTTTTGAGTCCAAACTCAAAATTAATGTGGATCACTTAAAAAACCCACTAAAATATGAATAGAATAAATTAAATAAATATAATTTATTTAATTAACATATTTATAGATAAATAAATATAGCGATCGATTTTATGGATAAAATCGGCCACTAAAATTTAATTTATGTATAAATATAATTATAGTATATATATGATATATATCTATCTTGATATTATTTAAAAAGTTCAAATTAATATCAACAATGTATGTAGTCAATTTTGATGATTAATATAGTTTCAAATTAGTCCACATACAATAGGAGAGAGAAAAGAGAAGAGTTTTTGGAAAATTTAAAATTCTTCCAAGGTTTTGAATTAGTTCAAAATTGAAAAATTTTCTAAGAGTTAGAAAGGGATTAAATTTTTCACTTTTATATATATATGAGGGATGAAAATTACATAAAAAATTAAAAAAAAATTGAGAAAAAATTATTTTGTTTAAAGTATTCTATTTTTACTTTTGAAAAAAAGAAAAAAAAAATCAGTTTCTTATTATTCTTTTCATATTATTATTTCAAAAATTTAAAGAATTAATTTTTATTATTTTTAAAAATTTATTCCAATTCTAAATTAGGTTCTAAATTGAAATTTATTTATTTGAATCTTATGTTGCATAGAACGCAGCCACGTGATGTAGTGTCTTTAAGTTTTTTTAAGGAAAAAAAAAGTATAATATTGAGAAATATATTGAGGACAATTTTTCTTAGTGGGTTTTGGGCCCACAAAAATTATTCATCATGTGGGTGGGATCACACATCAATGGTCCTGATATCTTGACACTTGATTGATTAAGAATTCACCTTTTGAGCATAAGTTATAGTGTGAATGAGATGGACCATGCATTTGATAAACACACAAAGGGTAGGATTGACAGAAAATATTTGAACTAAACATCAAATAATAACTACTTTGAGTTTAGACCATGAACTGCATATATGCTGTTTAATTTATTCTTAAAAGGAAAAAAAATATTAGATATAAGTTCAGTTTTAAGTTTCTTACCTTATCCCTTAATATTTTTTTTATTACCTTATTCTTAAAATGTCAAATTATTCATTAAAAACCTTTTCTTTTCTTTTCTTTTTTTTTGTATTGAACAAGATTTAGTGCAATGAACCGTTGACTTCTTAATCTTGGCACAAGAATTGAATTTTTTCATTAAACTAGCAATAGCAAACATATCCTTTCTATCTCAACAATCAATAAACCTCACAAACAATTTTCATTTCAAGAAAGGTCGTTATAATGTAACTCATGAATTATTTGAAACTGATGTAAAAAAAAAAATGAGACTAACCTTTAGTTTCTCTTGCCTCTTTCAAAAGTTGTAATGTTCCACATCATGTGTGTGAGAAGTTTGGATTAGTGTTATATATTTTTATAGCAATTTGGACTAATCATTTTTACAAAATCAGAACCAGGAAATAATTACTATAAGAATTTATTGTGTTGGTATTGTGTTGGAGTGTTGCTTGCTGACTCCTATCCTATAGACCTAGGGTGCGGCAATATTAGTTGAGTTTGGCAAACTTGTTGATATTGTTCTATCCAAAATTTGTAACTCCTATTACCTTTTGTGTAAGTCTTAAAATAAGACATTATTTTTAAAAGTTTACAAAAAAAAATTTCTTGCTCAAAACGAACCCTTAACTAGTAATATAACATTATCGAATTTCAATTACTAGTTTTGAGGACAATAATATAAAAATACACAAAATCTTCACTTTTTCAATTTTCATTTAAAAGTCCATATTGAGTCAAAGCTATAATATTGGGACAAATGGAGTATTAATTATTTCTAAAAAGATAAATTTTTGAATTCTTAATTAGATGAATAGCTAGTACCTTTATTTATTTAATAAAATTTATTATGGTGCAATAAAACTAAATTAATTTTGTATATTTGAAGTTTAGTTCATTTCTTTCTCACCTGAGAAAATCAAGTATTTTTATCTTTACTTTGCTGTGTCTATGCAAGTGATGGTTGTCTGTGCCCATAACTATACAACTTGAAAAAAGATTAACAATTGGAATCCTAAATTAACTAAACTAGTTTTGGGATTATGCTGCTATTTGTGGTCCGATGATAGGTAATTTTAGGTGTGCAAACTATCACCCTATAGCTAACAACTCCAACTTCATGTTCTTGGTCAATTTAAGCAATATTAATAAAAATATTAGCATCAAAGAACTTTAATTTTTTCTTTGTAATTTCTGTCACGAGTCCATATTCTTGCTTCTAATCTTTAATTTACAAATCAATAGTGTGTCAAGAAAGGACATTAAGTGCATGGGAGCACTTTTATAATAAAAGTCCATTTTCTAAATAGACTTTTTTATTAAATGTCTTTTTGAAAAGTCCTTTTATATTATTAACATATGTTTGGTGAAACACATTTCAAATAAGTGTTTTAGAAGTAAAAGTTCATTATTCAAATGAAATTATGTTTGATAAATTAATTGAAAAGTGCATCTTTAACATAAATTTAACAATATTGTCCCTACTTATATTAAAAGTGTTTTCTGCGGTATATGAATTAATTAGTATATATATATTTTTTATCAATAATTAAGTAAAATATAATTTTAGTTTTTTACCAGTTATTAATTTATTTATTTTGTGGAACTGTTCAAAGAAAATTCACAAATTAGATTAATAGAAAAACTGCAACTCATAATTTCAATTTCTTTTTCATGATTTTCACTTTTATTTTTAAGTAATTGTATTCAACAACAATTCTAATACCATTGTTCAAATGCATAATATTTCTATTAAAAGTGGAGTAATTAAATTCAAGAAAATCTATCTTGAAAAAAATAATACATGACATGTTGCAAAGATTTTTATTTTTAATATGCAAAAGTACATATAATATCAACACTACACTGCTCATTAAAAATAGAACATGAAATACATACTATATAATAAAATGAGCTTGTAAATATAATTAATTGAAAATCATCTCAGGTTCAATCCTTAAACTAATAAAGATGTCCAAACCAAGAAAAAAAGGTTGAACAATGAAACCTAACAATATGTTCAATTTCAAAAATTAAAATTTAATTGAAGAAATTCATCATAGTCAAAATCCTCTTGTCTGGTAAGAATCGGCTATAGCATCCCGTATAATAGTCATTTCTTGACTTTGATGTTTATTCACGATTTCATATAATTCGTCTCATATTTCTCTAAGTCAACCTCTGTTTCTTCATTGCCACTGAAGTAATCTTCATCTTCATCATAATGTTTAAATTCTTTATCAGTTATTGCCTCTTGTCTTACATAAATATATAATGCCATTGAAGCAACAACAATTAGTCTTTAAGTTTCAAAAGGAAATTTGGCCATTTTTTTTTAAATTGGCTATCGAAACTTTAATACTCCAAAACAACATTCAATTATATTTCTTAATGATGAGTGGGAGTGATTAAATAATTCTTTAAGTCCACTTGCCTGCTGCCCCCTTCAGAATTATTCTGGATGATAGTGTGTCCCTTTGTAAGGTGCCAAAAATCCAAGCATATTTGAATACCCAACATCAACAACATAATATTTACGTAGAGAGAGCAAATACATGTATTATCATATCAAAAAATAAAAAATAAGACTTTTATAGGACTACTAACCTATGGGAGGCATGGGGAATTTCAAAGTTGGTCTAAGAATAATTTCGTTAAATATACGAGAATCATGAGCAGTTCCTTTCCATCTTACCCAAACAAAGGTGATCAAATGAGCATGCAACCATAATATTTTGAGTGCAATCACCTTTCCTCCCATGATATACAAGTTGTTCATTAGTTGGGATAACATGTACATGTATTCCATCAATTGCACCAATACAACCCTAATTAAAAAGAAAAAGAAAAAGAAAGAAATATTAGATAGAAATATATTTTTCATAGTAAAATATAAAGTAGATACTTCATGGAAAAAATAGTTACCTTGAAGTGTGACCAATATTTAGGATTATTACGTATATAATTTGGTATTTGTTCAAATGATGGTGCAACAATTACTAATATGGAAAAGTTCATAAGAGCTTTCAACACTGTGTTGAAGTGACGACTAATAGTTTCTCCTGAATGTTGAAAACGTTCCTGTAACATCTTGTTCCTTTCGTCATGACCAATAGTCATCAGAAATATAGCCAATTGTTCTTCAACACTTACCTCACGACTATCATTTAGCAAATTTATTTGTCGAAGTTCCTTTGCAAGTCACAAAATACATATTTTTCCATTCTAAACAATTGATGACAATGCTCATGATGTCCATTTATAACATCCATGACAAAGTGATGCCCTCGATACATTGAATCTCTATAAGGCTCCTTCACTATATAATTCTCGTAATAAGATATGATTTTGCCAACCATAACACTTACTAATGCAACTGATGCAAGATCTTTGAATTCATCATATTCATTTTCCTCATGGAAGTCCATTATACCCTAGCAAACAAAAATAATATTAGAAAAAAACACTCATATTCCATTGTTAGACAATTGACAATTTATCCCTCAAGTTTTTTATTTAGAAATAATGATCATTAATATAAAGCACATAAATAATCCACATATATCAGAATATTTTTTTTAATAAATTGGTGACAAAAGAAGATATATACAAAAATAGAGACAGAAAAAAAAAACAATGCTAGCGAAAAGAATAGTTCAATTCAATTAGATATAGAAAGTTATAAAAAATTACTTTCAAATATTAATAAAAAGAGTATCTACTAAAAACTATTAACTTATACCTAACTAGAAATCTTTTAAAAGCTAACTAGAAACTTAATGAAGAAAAAGGACAACTATGTCTTGCACCTAATTTAAACAGTAAGAATAATTTAAATCTAGTTTATATGGAATAGATCTTATTAATAGTCTTATCATATAGGGCATTTTCATCTTGAAGTCACAAGAACTACAATTCTGGATTCCCAAGAGCAATAAATAAATCTCGTTGTCCCTTTTTCAAAAACAACCTGCAAGCAAACAAACAAAGCTCACTTCCTTTAGGGACTTCACACATCTCATTTAGTATATTAATACATTCTTGCATTATATTCTCAGATCTTGTGCCCATTGCTTCAACAGAGTCACAAATACGACCAAGATACATATCCATATTTACAGCAGATAAAACTTTACGAGAGCATTTAGTTGGTGGAAACTCATCCTTGGCCCTCTTATGGCATCGGACACCAATAGTATCTCCAACTCCATTTTTAGTTTGATTTGGTTTAGCTGCTTTGTTTGGTTCTTCAACTTGTACCTCTGGATCTATTTGTATTATATTTTCCTCTGATTGACTTGATTGGGTTCGACATGATCCAGTAGAGTCATTTGGTAGAGATTCTTTTGAAGGTGCCCAATCATTTTTTTCAGTTACATATCCTTCTTTGAACAAAGAGGTCAATTCCTCAAAATTTTCAAGTCCTTTGTATCGATATTTAATCGCATCCGAATTGGCCTAGGAAATTATAAAATAAGTCATTAAAGTTTTTACTATAACATATGTGTATGTTTTATAAGTTTCAAAAGTTAATGAAAAATGACTACCTTCAAGTACTCATCCCACCATTCATAAGATGTAGAAATAGTGTTTTTGATATTATCCCAACCAAGTCCAGTATATGAAGTTATCAGTTTGTACCACACTTTCCAATCTTGCTTGGTATTGTCCCAATGATTTTTCAATTGTTTCTTATCATAGTTCAAACCAGTCTTTTGGACAAAATCAACACAAATTTTGTTCTACCTATTTCTACTGAAAAATGTCCTTAGTTTACTCCCTTTTGATATTTGCTCACAACACAATTCAACAAAACGACTTGTGTGCATCACTATTCCAAACTGCCTTTGGCTTTGCATTTTTCTTAAATTGTTGTGTATTTGAGTTAAGTTCCATATCTTCATTAAAAAACATCAAAAAATTAATCAGAAAAGAAAAATAAAAAAGATAAGAATTCTATTCAAATAAGGAGAATCATGACATGTAATATAGTACTATCCTATACTATGTCTAATCAATAATTTTCAATCAAATACACTTTGATATACTTAGAGAGCATAACAGAAACAAAATCTAATATTGAAGAAATACACCCGATAAAAACGTCCACAAGAAATTCCATTAAGAAAAAAGAAACTTTCATTTATGTTTTTTCAAAAATGAGAGACCCAACAAGTATAGATGTATACAAACTATAAAATTCACTGAATAAAAGAAAATAATTTATAAAATTTTAGTAAAAGTAGCAAAGAAAACAAGAATCTAATTCAATACAAAGTTTTAGCATTAAACAGTAACCTTATAATATATATATATATATATATATATAAGAAAACTCACCAATAATTTATATATATATATGTAAGAGAAAACCCACCAATAATTTAAACGAAAAAGAAACAATCTAAGTCCAGAGAATTTACCTGAAAAATATAGAGAATACTATCAAGGATCAGTATGTGCAGAAAGTTATAGGAGTATGAATTTTGTATAATGTGTTCAAATTTTTTTATCGGATAAAAATAATTAAATATATGTATGAAGAAACCAAATAAAAAATACATCATCTACATCTCAATTAAAAAATAAATTACAAAAAAAAATGATAGGTACCTTGAAATCCCTCAGAACTTTTGTAAAAAATTTTGGAAGAATGAACTTGTTTTGAAAAGTAGTATAAAGTAGTATAGTGAGATTAATATTGGTAATTTAAATAGAAATAGAAGGGATATAATTGAAAAATATCAACTTTTAATAATCTCCAGATAAAAGTGCGGGAAATGAATTTTGATAAGTTGCATATTCTCACTTTTCTAGATTGAACTTTTAGATATATGACTTATCTAAAAGTCTATTTGAAAAGTGATTCCAAACATGCTCTAAGTCTTCCAATATGACTCATCCGATACTTAAGTCATAATTCAATTAGATCTAGAAATAAATCAACAAAATCTTCTAGGTCTAAATTTTTCAAAGTGAAAATGGACCAATCCTTTTATATCGCTATCTAAATCCAATTTCAAATTGGATTGATTGATTTGAATTCAAAAAATTAGGAGTTTAGAAAGAAATTAGGATTAAATTATTATATATACCTCATTCAAATCACTGATCGGTAAAATTCATAACTGTAAAAAGGGAAAGAGGAATTTTTTTATGGTAAGAAATTCATTTATTTCAATTATTTCTCAAATAGAAAATGAGGAAAATGGAGGGTGTGTTGAATGTCAAGTATTCAGTTTCACCACTAAGATATGGAGACTTACTTGTTATGGGGAATATCTAGATATCAAAATGATGCCGAGTAAATTTGGTGTGAATAAAAACGTAACTTGCTCTATAGGAAAGCAAACTTATTCTTATTAAAAAAAGGAAGGCAATTACCTTATATAACATATTTTTCCTTTTCTTATTAGACTAGGATAGCAAATGTCCTAAAATGTTGTCTTTCCATGAATAGTATATCTAAAAAACTCTTTCAATATTTGTCCTAAAATAGCCCATATCCGTTAGGCCCAAAATGACCGACTTGATTCATCTCATCCATAAATTCAATACAACATCATTTAGGTTCATATATTTAGGACGAAATATAATGATATTACTAGTTATGCAGTTCCATATATCGCTGGTGCTATTGGATCAAGCTTGTGTTTTGGTGCTAATGTTCATAGGATGTCACCAAGATTCAACAACAATATTGGTCATGAAAATTCTTGAATTGATGAGATTGGCCAAATTTAGATTTTGAACTTTTCTCTTCTTAAAATTGAGGGTCAAAATAGAGTCTGCTCCTAGTGTAACACAATATACGTGACATTTACTTTTATATTTTTTGAAAGCCTTAATTTATCGTCCTGGCATTAACTTTCAGTAAGATCAATCGTTAAGTTTCTATTGATGTGACATTTGGGTACATAATTTTGACAAAAATATCCCTTGTCGTAATGTGCATTAATATAGGGGGTGAATTATAATTTACAATTTGTCTCTTCCTAATAATTTTCATTTCCGTTCTGACTTGAGTTCTTCCAATTCATTTTATTGTTGTTCAATATCAAATTTTAGATAAAAAGATCCACTTAATTTTTTTCTTATTACATTAAATTTCATAATGTCAAATAACTTCATAAATTCACAATTTGAATGTTGTTAGTGTCGTTGAAATCTTTATTTGGTTATTTTTTCATAAATTATGCATATCAGAAACCCACACTGGTCAAGAAAGAAGTATCTAATATTGCTCAAGTAAAATTGTGTTTATGAGTGTACACAATAGAACAATAAATAATTAAAATTAAAGAGAAGAATAAATTACAGTTATCACAACTTAATATTACGATTAATTTAACATAATTGCTTTTCTTTCAAAATAATTATATTCGCACGTCTCATAATTTTAACATGCACATAAATTCGAAAAACAATTTATCTCAAGCATATTCACAATCAGCTTAGATAACCTACAAATGTAACATTTAGTGTGAAAGTCGTATATTAGTTTTTTTTTATCCCTAAAGAATAACATTGTGATTGAATTATTACGAACTTAGTATTTATATTACATATTTATTTGAGAAAAAAATCAATTTAGTAGATTATACATTATGCAAGCTACATATTGTTGCTTGTATGGTTTTTGGCACTTTGAAAAAATTCAAAACATGCACGAGCACAATTTAACAACTGTCCTTAAGTAAAATTAAATTTATTAATGTAAATAATAAAAAATGATATACAGTTTGGATTAACATGAGAATAAATTACTTTTAGCATAACATAAATTAATAGTTGCAGATAATCAATTGAAGTGTTTTGCTTTCAAATTAATGATATTATTATCATGTTCTAAGCTTAATGTGAGATTATTTATGGGATTATGCATATTTAATATATAGAACTACACATAAATATGGATAGGATATATCAAATGTATAAGAATTGGGAGTAAGTATTGCATAAACACATGTAGGGGTAAATTGTGTTTTGCCAATGTGACGGCATTTTTGGCAATTAATTTAATATTGCAAGGATAAATTAGTAATTTGACCTTCAAATAACTCGAAGACCAGTTTGGCTTAGATCAATCCTACCCTATCAACTCTTCACCAAACTCGTAAGCCACCCCAACCTAATCAATATATTACATTAGATCTTTTTTTTTTATATAAGAAGCTATTAAATTCAAAATATAATATAAAAAAATCATCGTGACCTTGATGAAAATAATATAATTGCCTGCACTTTTTGCGCACTCAAGTTTTGTTTCTATCTTTATCTTAAAAGTGGTAATATTCTTTTCAAACTTTTAGTTATTATTTTAATTTACGAGAAAAAAGTGACTAAAGTATGTGTGCATGAGTGTTCATGTGTCTAGTAAAGGGAATATTGACTACCACTCATAAATCGCCCATAAGTTGCACGAATCTATAATCACCCTTGAGGGGTAGTTTTGAGATGGGTTAACTGCTACATTTTATCCATTGACAAGCTTAAGACATCCTTTTTCTTTTTGCATGAATTAATCATAAGAAAACAATCCATCTGAAAAAGAATCTATCGAGAAAAGGAAAAGGTCATCAAAAGATAAATATTGTGAAGATAGAGAATGAGACTAACCTTCAAGTTACTCAACCCTAGTGGCAAACTCGTCCTTTTAAAAAGGATGGCAAGCATAATATACTTTGTGGTTTTGAAATTATTGTTGTTATTTGGACTTAGATTCCTATTGTTTGGATTTTAATTAACATGTTAAGAAGACTTATACATGTTGACAAGTTGAATGTAGGATTGGAATTTCTTTAAGAGGCTAACATAATAATACATTGTATGTTGTATATTGTATGATTGATTGATTAATATCGATATGAAAGTGATCAACAAATTAAATAGTGTATGGCCTATGAAAAATCTTTATGAATATTGGTGTGGGCTTTAACGTGTAGAGATTATAATATTTTATTTATTTATTATAATGAGCCATAATAAAATAAAATACATTACAATATTTAGGTTGAGGTCCTCAATCTAAACATATATTTAGTGTTGTTTTCCTATAATCAATTAGTGTAAAAATACACACAACAGAATTTGTTTAAAGCTCGAATTGTGAAAAACTTCAAATATCTCCAAAAGTAAAATCCAAAGATTTGTGCATACCATTGGATCCATGTAAACTTCCAATTTAGTATTTTATTCTTTCTTGAATGATTTAACATAAAAATCCTATTTGGTGATTCGATTTTTCACCTTAAAATTTATAAACATGTATTTATTTTTAGTTTCAATATGTAGTTGTTACGATAGAAGGATACGAATATTGTAACTCGAAATCATTTCAGACATATGTGAAAATCAATCCAAGATAAACTACTCATATTAAAGAAGATGAATCCCACTCAAGATGAATGAATGAAGAACTGAGTTCACTCAAGTTGAAGAAGAGAGGAGTTGATGGCATCACATGAATCTATCAAGTTTAAATTGTGTATTATGTGGGCTTTTTAAACTTTTTGTCACATGCTTTTCAATTCAAATTTAATCATCTATATTGTTTTAATGTTGTGGGGGCATTGCTACATGTGCATTTTGTGCACAATGTTTGTGCATGTATACACCGTACTTGCACTTGTGTGCATTATTTGGTATTCTTATGTGTGATCATCTTGTGAGGGTGTGAAAGTTAAAGGAGCTCTGTATCAAGAGATTCTAATTATTCTTTTATAAAAGTGATATTGCAACTAGTTATATTCTAGTAATATTATGTGAAATGATCCTAATAGTCGAGTGCACAGTTTTCACTAATTGTATCATGATACTAAATGACAATTAGACATGTTTAAACATATAATTGTTATGTACCTTCATATAATATCATTTCTATCTATGTCCTTTTCCAATTAAGTGATAACATTCACCTCTAGGTAAAAAATTCAATAACTTTCTATTATCTTCATATTTTTTCTCATGTCAAATTCTCGTCATTCTTCACAATTCATTTGCATTACTTTAGTTTGTTTTATTTAGAAGATAAATGTGGATTCATAGTAATTTCTTTAGGGTGTGGCGCCCAATAGTTTTTTAATGCAAGGCTTTTAAGGTTTGCCTATTCAATATGTGATACCCGAACCTCTCACTACTCATCTAGCCAAATATGATTCATGCACTACATGTTATTTTCATTTATATTGATATCTTATAATTCATTTTATTTTATACGGCGTTTTTAATCATTAAACTTAATTTTGAAGCTCTCACGCGGTATTGATTATCGAATCCCCTAACCTAAATGGTCAATTCTACATTGGGATAAGAAGAAAATTAGGTATCGATATGATGAATATTACTAGGCTACACGTTATAATTTTTAGAAGTGTTAAAGGTGTCACTAGTAAGTTTATACGATTTATTTTAATTTAATCAAGTTATTTCAAAAGTAAATATTTGTAAATTAACATACTCGGGACATTGGATATGATATAATGTGATTTAAGTGTCATATTATAAGGTCAATATGTACATATAATTTTAGAAATGCAAACAAGACAATCATTTAAGAATTGGATGTCAATCAATTTAAAGATCGAATGAACGATTAATAAATTAGGGTAGAATTTATTATCCGATTGTAAGAAAATTAAAATAGATTGTAAATAGATAGATTAATAATGAAAAACACTAGATTATAGTTGTATAAGGTGTGTGTAACATCGATTTGAACCACTACTTGACACATCAAGCCTTTCCACCTCAAATTTTGCCATCTCAAGCTACAACCTCAACCTTTCTTCATTTCTATACTTGAACCACGATCAAAAACTATTTTCTGATTTATTCACCTCCAAAACCTCCATATTAAATTTTAGAAGTTTCTCCCAAGTGATTCCAAGTAAAGAAAAAAGTGAAGGAAGCAAAGGGAAGTAAAAAGGAGCAAGTAGAAACTTAAAATTGTGCATAAATGAACTTAAGTCATGTTTTGATTTCAATTTTTGAATTGTTTGAGGGTTTATGATTTTTAAAGATTTTATTATTGTTTATAATCATATTAGGATGTTATCTATTGTCTTATAATTCACACAAGAGGGATTTTTAGTTACAAAATCGCAATAGAAATCAATAGGGACAGAAATTGTATATTTGCTAGTTTTTGTTTTAAAGCTTTATGTATGTATAATAACTTGATCAAAATCTATATATTTCACCATATATGTGTTTATATATGAGTTTAGGTAATGTATATAAGTTTGGAGAGGTTATAAATGAAAATATGGTTTGATATTTAAAGAGACACTCAAAACTGTCATAATAGAACTTATAGTTTTTGTGCTGTAATAAGTGGACTGATTTTACTGAGATAAATCAGTAATTTTAAGAAATTATAAAATATGATTACATTGCTCTACATGTTAGCTAAGTGTGGTAAAAAATTGAAAGTGATTGGATATGCTTAAGAATATCAAAGTTAGCATGCAACTAAATTGGACAGCAGGAAAATATGAAAATGTGAATTTATCCCATTTGATAACTTAGCATATTTCAACGTAGACATGTTATTGAGTGTTAACAATTAGATACATGCTATTAGAGTTATAATACTTCAATTATATGATGTTTACATATATCTAGGATGAGAAATTAAGGTATTTGAGGGACTATATTGGGTTCTAGTTTGTGAAAGTTTTATATGTATCTAAGATGAGAAATTAAGATATTTGATGGACTATATTGGGTTCTAGCTTGTGAAAGATTGATTGTTACCTAAATAACTTGGTATTTAAGATCTTAGTATGAGATTTTGTGCTTTCAACTTGTCAAATTGGGAATGATGCTTGATGTTGGGTAATATTACAGGCTATTTTACATTTAAAGTTAGAGAGGAATACTAAACAAATCTAGACTAAACCACCAACCAAGTGAAATGTAAGTAAAGATTCATTTGCAACTACAATGCATAGATATAGTAAATGTGTGATTTATATGTAATATCATAGATCATATGTGTATAGCAGAGGGCACGCATTACTGTCATTCATGTCTATTGAGCATACATACATAAGCATTGACACGTGAATGCATCATATATGAGCATTGTGATAAATTTTGCATTGCACAGCATGATTCTAAGTAAGAAAAATATTTTGTTGACCACTACTAGTGCACAGAAGCGTGCACGGATTTGCATAGATTTGCAAGTTCGCGTGCATGGATTTGCATGCTTATGAGTATGCATGGAGTTGCATGTTTATATCATTATTGGCCATTGGATTATAGCGGTGTGCAGAGCTCTTTTCCAGTGCATGGCATAGTAGCATTAGACAAGGGCCCAAGAAAGAAATGATTTTGAGAGAAATATTTTAATGTATGAAATTGCATTGTTGGTATAGCATTTTGAGATGCATGACTTGATATTGTGGATTTTTTTTTACATGCATAATCTTTACTTGTTAAACATTAACTCATATAGTTTATGCATTGTAGGTGAACACGACGATGCTTTAAGTATCTTTTGTTGGCTGGGCGGCTGTTGGAACTTTTGCAGGTGTCTAAGGGAGTATGTACATGGATGACGACATGTTAGGCTATTTTGTAGGCTTGTTATATTTTGAATCTATTACATTATATTTTGAGAGTGATACTATATTTCAATTTTAAAACTTTACTGTAAACATGTATGTAAATATTACATTCATCATGATTGTTGTGCTTTTATATAAATATTGATCCTGCTATATACAGGACATATATGAGGAAATATTTTAAACATGTGATTTATCTTTTCTTAAAGTATTACAAAAAAAAAATTGCACGTACACATAAGTTCTATCGTGTCAAATTATACTTTATATATAGTTGTTGAATAGTGGGTGTTACACAATAGGATTCTTTGCTTCCTCAACTATTATATGTTTAACTTTAGACCAAACTAATCTAAAATTTAAATATTTCTTTGGGGGCCAATTGCAATCCTAAATCATTTATTAAGAGTCAAATAGGATTTGTGTAGATGACTTATAGATCATTAAGATTGAATATGGTAAATAAAATAAACCACTCCTCCAAACATGAAATAAATTAAACATCCAAATTCTATGGTAAATTAAAAACTTTTTTTTTTTTTGGTTGGGGGGTTGTATTAAACAAGACTTAGTGTAATCAACCGTTGACTTCTTATTCCTGGCACAAGAATTGAATGTTTTCATTAAACTAGCAATATCAAACATATACTTTCTATCTCAACAATCAATAAGAAGCTCACAAACAATTTTCACTTCAAGAAAAGTTGTTATAATGTAACTCGTGAATTATTTGTAAGTGACGTAAAAAAAGTAAGCCTTCACTTAAACGAACAATGATTTTATTTCTTGTCAAGCATCATCATTATTATCATTGTTGTTATTATTGTTATTATTATTACCATAACAATAATTGTTATTATTATTATTGCTATTAATATAATAATAATAATTATTATTATAATTGTTGTTATTATTATTGTGTTCAGGATGTGCTTACACATATATTGCACAAAAACTTGCGGTGGTATTGCACAAGTATCATAACTTAAGTTGTTTACTTCCACATATATAGGTGGGTAGGATTGAATCTTTGCTCATTTTACGAAGTGAGAAAAGATTGAATAATCTTATGCAATCAAAAGATTCTAATCAATAGCTCTTCATTCACATTAACAAAACTGCTATTTTGATTTGTCTTATCTTGGTTAAATCTTCTTACTCGAGTTGCTTACTATTTTTAACACTTTGGTTTTATTCAAACATTTTTCTTTTTTAAATTTGTCATCAAAGAGTTCATGTTATCTAAACAACCCATCTCAATGCAACACATCCAAAAAAACCCATCAATACAATAAAAGGGTCACCAAAAGGTAAATATAATGAAGACATAGAGTGAGATTAACCTTTAGTTTCTCTTGCCTCTTCCAAGAGTTGTAGTATTCCACATCGAAGTTTGGATACATTTATCAGTTGGTGTTATGTATTATTCTAACAATTTGAATTAATTATTTTTATAAAGTAAGGACGAGTGTGAAATAATTGTTAATAGAGTTCATTGTGTTGGTTTTGTATTGGAGTCTTGCTTGAAAACTCCTATCCTATATAGACTTAGGGTGCGCCATAATTAGTTGAGTTTGATAGACTTATTCATATTGCTATGTTCCAAATTTGTAACTCTTATTACCTTTTATGTAAGTTCTAAAATAAGATTTTATTTTCTAAAATTGGAACTTTTTTTTTTAGGACTATAGTGTAAAAATACATAAAAAAATTATTTTTTCAAATTTCATCTAAAAGTCTATTGAGTCCAACGGAGCTGTAATATTGGGAAAAATGGCGGATTAATTGCTTCTAAGAAGATGAATTTATTGAAGTCAGAATTAGATTAATCTCTTGAATTTGGAATTAGATGAATAGCTAGTACCTTTAGTTATTTAATTAATAAAATCTTATTATGGTTCAATAAAACTAAATTAATTTTGCATATTTGAAGTTTCTGATTCATTGCTTTATCACACGAGAAAATCAAGTATAGTTACCGTTATTTTGCTATGTGTATGCAAGTGATGGTTTATGTTTATGTGTCGGTGCCCATAACTATACAACTTGAAAAGTGATTAACAATTGGAATCCTAAATTAACTAAATTAGTTTTGGGATTATGCTACTATTTGTGGTCCATTGACAGGTAATTTTAGGTGTGCAAACTATCACCCTATAGCTACCACCTCCAACGTCATGTTATTGGTCAATTTGAGCAATCCTACTAAAAGTTAACATCAAAAAATTTATTTTTTATTTTTTTATTTCTATCACGATTCACATTCTTGCCTCTTATCTTTAACTTGCAAACCAATAGAGTGTTAAGAGGGACTCAAGTTAGAAATCGATTTTATGGAAAATATCCGAATATCAAAGTAAATGTCGTTCCATAAATAATATATCTAAAAAACTCTTTCAATTATATCCTAAAATAGCTATATCCTATTAGAATAGTATCTGGCACACTAAATAATTTAGGTGCCTTTTATATTCTTATATTTATAAAAATAATTTTTTTTAAATTATATTAATAAATAGATAAATTTTTTTATTTTTAATTGCATATAGTAATTAGATAAAGTTCCTAAAAACAACTTAGATATGGGGCATGGTCAAATATTTGATGGTGATTATGGAATGTGTATCAATAACTTTGGTCTTAAATTAGTTCAAAGTCGATGACTTTTTGAGATAGAATATCGCTCTCATGAGTAGGATGTCTTGCTCTATGGACATTGACGTACTGACGCTAGTACATGTGTGCGGGTGTTTGTTCAAGAACAAATATACTGAACAGACCCACTAGAAATTATTAATTGAAAATGTTGTTTGTCGAAATAAGAATTTTCATATTACGATAGTACACGATTAGTTCTTAGACTTGAGGCACCATGGTAGCCTTGTGCATATCGTGTTCCATTTTTATATATCTTCTGATTGTCTGACAATCACAAATGGGGTACGTTGGATGTTGCATTGACATGTACTTAGCTTAATAAGTAGTCAACAAAACGTTTGTATCTTGTGTTGGCAAAACAAGTGAATCTCCTATATTTTTATAGTTCATGACTCAGAAGTACTTATCCAAGGCGAGATGAATGTTAGACGAGGGTTTTCTAATAATTTATCATGAGTCATTAAAACTTGAAATGAAATCAATGTAATTGAGTCATTCGGGTTTCGATTGTTAATCCATACTCTACACTCAATTGAGAGATTATATATGGAAGGACTTTACGTGTATGGTACTCGTAATTAAAATAGATTCACTCGCTATTTTACATAAATTTAGGTAGTCATGATACACTTGTTAAATGTTTCCCATGACTTTTGATGTTTTTGAAATAAAAGAGTTAATTTCAAGATAATTAATTAATTGAATTAATTAATTAAAATAATAATTATTCCTAAGTTGTAAATGTTGTAAGCCCACTACTAGTTTAGTTGTGAACCTTAGGGGCTACACAATTTGAGATGAAACATTTCTAACTTAAGAACGGATTCAAGGAGTTGAATCCAATTAATTAATTAAAGCTTAAAATAATTCAATGAGTTAAATTATTTATTTAATTAAATAATTTGATTATTTAATTGGGCATAATAAGATTAGAAAGCTCAATTGGAGTGAAATAATTATTTGATTGGATCAAATTAATTAAGTAAACATAAATTAATTTAATTATTAAATTAATTTACTCAATTAAATAATTAAATTATTTAATTGGGCCTACTTGATTATGTCGATTAGATGGAATTAATTAATTGAGTTTGGGCTAAAAAAAATAATTAGATTAATTGTATGATTTATTTTAAGTCCAAATCTAATTCAACGAGGCCTGTTAGGAGAAGCCTACATGGGTTGTTGAAAAATGATAGAAACTCAAGAATATAAAATTTTTGAAAGACTCAAAATATCTTTGGAAAATAAGAGATTAAGGTGAAAATTATTAGGAGATTTGAATCAACCAAAACTCTTCCAACCAAAAACAAGACCAAAAATACCAAGAGTATGATACTTAGAGTTTTTGAGTCGCACTATAAAAGCTATAGGGCCGAAAATTATAGGAGAATTTTTACTCTCCAATTTTCGGCCATCATAGAAATTAGAGGGAGAAAATTTGTTTTCTTCTGCCATCATTTATTCCACCAAAACTTCATCCCTTATTAAAATATTAATTTTTTTATCACTAGTTGATAATAAAAATTAATATTCACTATATTCACTCCAAATCTAGGTTAGTAGAAGAATCCAAATTGCTAGCGAAATTCGGATTCTGTATTCCTGCTCAATGTGCTGACTTCTTTAGAGGGGAGACATTTGAATCTCTATAAATCGAATTCAGAAATGGGCTAGCAATCAGTTGTTTCAATTCCTATGACAACTAGAGCACATAAATGTATAAATCGAAACTATTTTTATTAAAACATTGAAAATTATGAGATCATTAAAAATCGCATCAAATCCAGGGTACTGTTGTGACTGTTATAACATGCTTTATTTTAAAATTTTATTTTTCCACTACGTATACTCTGAGATCACACGAACCCAATAATGGTATTAGAGTCATGGTTTGCGCAATTCCAATAATATTCGATTTATGCTTGTGTATTTAATTGTTAAATTCTTATTAATAATTATGTTTTTGATTGGGATTTAATTTTTTTGTAATTTTATTTAATTGTTAAATTAATGAAATGACGCAAAAACATGCAAGCTTTGGCTAGACTATCCAACCCTTTCAACTCTTCACCAAAGTCATAACTCACGCCAACCTAATCCTTGTAAATCCCAAACCTATCTCACGAGACCAAAATTAATAAATATTACATTAGACCCATTTTTTTATAAGAAGCTATTAAATTCAAAATATAATATAAAAAATGTCATCGTAACCTTCAAGTCATGATGAAAATAATATAATTACTTGCACTTTTTTTGCACTCAACACATGTGCTTTATTATCCAAATAATTATTGTTTTATTATGTTTTATTTCTATAGTTATCTTAAAAGTGTAATTTTCTTTTCAGATTTTTAGTTATTAATTTAATATACAAAAAAAATGTAAATAAAATATGTGTACATGTGTGAGTATGTGTGTAGTAGAGGGCTTGTTGACTACCACTCATAACCCGCCAGAAAGTTGCACGTATCTACAATCACCCTTGAAGAAAAGATTTGAAATGGGTTAACTATCACATGCTATGCATTGACATCTTTAAGATATCTTTTTCTTTTTGCATTGAATTAATCATAAGAAAATAATTCATCAGAAAAAGAATCTACCGAGAAAAGGAAAAGGTCGTCAAAAGATAAACATGGTGAAGATAGAGAATGAGACTAACCTTCAAGTTACTCACCCCTAATGGCAAACTAGTCCTTTAAAAAAGGATGGCGAGCATATATAATACACTTAGTGGTTCTGAAAGTTCTATTGTTGTTTTGACTTAGATTTATATGGTTTGGATTCTATTTGATATACTAAGACCACTTATACATGTTGACAAGTTGAATGTAGGATTGGGATTTGTGTAATGGGGTAACATATTAATATATTGTATGTTATTTATTGCGAGTAATATCGTAATGAAAGTGATCAATAAATTAAATAAAGTATAGTGTCTAGAAAATATCTTAATGGATATTGGTGTGAGCCTTAATGTGTAGAAATCATAGTATTTTATTTTATTTATTATAATAGATCATAATAAAATATAATACAGTATTTAGATTGAGGTTCTCAATCTAAACAAATATATAATGTTGTTTTCTCATATTCCGTCAATATGAAAACACATAATTCATTTAAAGTTGGAAGAGTGAAAACCTCTAGATCTATTCAAAAGTGAAATCCAATGATTTGTACATCCATTGGATCCATTTAAGCTTACAATTTAGTATTAACTTCTTTCTAGAATTATTTAATGATCCTAATTGGTGATTCGATTTTAAAACTTAGTTTATAAATATATTTTTATGTTTAGTTCCAATATGTAGTATTGTATGGTAGAAGGAAAAGAATATTGTAGCTTACAAACCATTTGAGACATATGAAAATCAATCCAAGATAAACTACTCATATTCAAGATGAGTCCCACTCAAGATGAATGAATGATGAAATGAGCTCACTCAAGTTGAAGAACTGAGGAGTTGAGGGCACTCACATAAATCTATCAAGTTTATATTGTGTGATTTTGTGGGCTTTTTAAACTCTTTGCCACATGTTTGTCAATTCAAATTTAGTCATCTATATTGTTTTAATGTTGTGGGGGCATTGCCACATGTGCACTTTCTGCACAATCTTTGTGCATATATAGTGTACTTGCACTTGCACTTGTGTGCATTATTGCATATTCATGTGTGATCATGTTGTGAGGGTGTGAAAGTTAAAGGAGCTCTATCAAAAATTTGAATTATTCTTTTATGAAAGCGATACTGCAACTAGTTATTTTTATGCCGAAGATTTCCACTAACATTATTATGTTAAATGATTGAAATAGTTGAGTTTATAATTTTCATCAATTGTATTATGCTATCTAATGACAATTTTACACGTTCAAATATAGAATTTTTATATACCTTAATATAATATTAATGTGGTATCACTTCGTTTGATAGTACTCCTCCAAATTTGAATTATAATATGGGCTACTACTTGCATCATAATAGAGGGTTAGGGAGCCGGAGTTTGCCCAGCGAAAGCCCTCTAACACTAAAGTCAGATTCGGAACAGAGAGAAAATAATCTAGAGAACTTGAGAGTTATAAAATGCTTAACAAATTGTGTCCCTTCCCATTATGAAGATTGGATTTATTTATAGATATACTTGAAGATCTTCCTTAATTTAAGTATTTGACCAAACTTGCTTAATAAAAATATGGACTCCATGAACTTAGCCTATTAGGACTTAACTGTTATTCAACAGATAATCCAGATAGGCCTCTTAGACTTAGTCTGTCATGCCTAAATGGATTATGACCCATCAAATATCATTTCTATTTATGTCTTTTCCTATTAAGAGATACCATTCACCTCTAGCTAAAAATTCAATAACTTTCCATTGTCTTCATATTTTTTCTCATGTCAAATTCTCTTCATCCTTCCCAATTCATTTGCCATTACTTTAATTTGTTTTATTTGTAAGACATGTGGATTCATAATAAATTCTAATGCAATTTTTTTAAGGTTTGCACACTCAATAGGGTTTTTTAGTTCCTGGACTATTGTAGAGCTTATAACTCTAGACAAAATTAATTGAAAGTTTAAACCTTTCTTTGGGCTCAATTGCAATCCTAAATCTTGATTATGAGTCAAATAGGATTTGTTGGTAATGGGGTTTGTCTAGAATTAGATAACTTATAGTTCATCAATATTGAACATGATGGTAAATAAAATAAACAATCGACTCCTCCAATCATGAAATCTATTAAACATCCAAATTCAATGGTAAATCAAATAAGAATTTTTTTTTCTAAAATTGGAACTTTTTTCCCCTCTCAAAACTAACCCTCATCTAAACCATTAATATGATATTACTGAGTTTCAACTACTTTTGAAGACAATAGTACAAAAATACACAAAATTTTTATTTTTTCAATTTTCATCTAAAAGTCCATGTTGAGTCAAAGGGAGCTGTAAATACTGGGACAAATGGAGTAATAATTATTTCTAAAAAGATGAATTTCTTGAATTCAGAATTACATGAATAGCTAGTACCTTTAGTTATTTAGTTAAAAAATCTTATTATGGTGCAATGAAACTAAATTATTTGTATATTTGAAGTTTCTGATTCATTTTTCTTTATCACTTGAGAAAATCAAGTATTTTTATCGTTACTTTGATGTGTGTATGCAAGTGATGGTTTATATTTGTATGTCCATGCCCATAAATATACAACTTGAAAAGTGATAAAAAAAATTGGAATCGCGTTGGGCAACGATTTTGGAGGTGCTAGTTTGGGGATTATGCTGCTATGTGTGGTCCAATGATAGGTAATTTTAGGTGCGCAAACTATTACCCTAAAGCTAACCAACCCCAACGTCATGTTCTTGATCAATTTGAGCAATCTTGCTAAAAAATTAACATCAAATAATTTTAATTTTTCCTTTGTAATTTCTATTACGAGTCCGCATTCTTGCCTTTAATCTTTAATTTACAAATCAATAAAGTGTTAAGAGGAACGTTAGGTCTCTTAATATAACTCCTCCGATACTCAAGTTAGAAATTGATCTTTTGGAGAATATCCAAATATCAAAGTAATTCCGGATAAATTAGGTATGAATAAAAACATAACTTGCTCTATGGGGAAGAAGACTTATTTATATTGAAAAGAGGAAGGTAGTTATCTTATAACGTATTTTCCTCAATTTCAAATGGTGTTTCATCTTTTATTCCAAAATCGTTAATCTATGTCAAATGCATATTGATGATGTCATTTTATATATTTTGCGTGTATTTATAATTTTTAAATCGAAGATGAAATGTCATTTGAAACAAAAAATTCTACTTGCTAATCAAATTAGGATGCCAAATCTCCTAAAATATTGTCAACCACAAATAATATATTTAAAAAACTCTTTCAGTTTATATCTTAAAATAGTTCATATCCATTAGGCCCAAAATGACCGACTTGATTCATCTCAACTATAAGTTCAACACAACATCATTCAAGTTATTATATTTGGGACGAAATATGATGATATCACTAGTTATGCAGTTTTATATGTTGCTGGTGTTATTGGATCAAGCTTGTGTTTTGAGGCAATCCTAAGTCATAAGAAGTAATGTTCATAGGATATCTCCAAGATTCAACAACATTGGTCAATATCAGATTTTGAACTTATCTCTTTTTAAAATTGAGGGTCAAAATAGAGTATGCTTCTACTATAATGCAGTATATGTGACATTAACCCTTGTATATTTTGAAAACCTTAATTCATCACCCTGACTTTAACTTTCTGAAAGCATCGTTAGGTTTTGTTGATGTCACATTTGGGTACACATTTTTTATTGAAAATTAGTTTAGAAATATTGGATTTTGACTCAATTTTGACCAATTATTAAATAAAAATAAATTTATTAAACGTAATCTACGCCTTCGGTAGATAAATTTAATATATTTAATTTCTTAAAATTAATTTTGGATAAATAAAAAATTAATACATAATATAAGTTAATTAAAATCATTAATTGTTGAAATATGAAAATGTGAGAAGATAAAAAGGTAACATCCCACATTGAAAAATATGCTAAAATATGTTCACTTTAAATAGTTCAAGTTGGATACTTGAGTTTGAGTCAAAAAGGGTGTCAATAGTTTTTGAATGGAGGAGACCTACATCTTTATTGATATGAACCCCCACGCATGCCCAAGGCCAGTCGGCCAGCTAGATTGGGCTTGGTTGGGCCATTTGGTATTATCTTTTTATACAAAAGAAATTAAAAAAAAATTATTAAATTTTTAATTATTTTTCTTTCAATATGAACGTGACAAGTAGACTGACTAAAAAAGTGACCCGTGGTTACGTGGAATCAGTCAATGAGGTAAAAAGACGTATGCCAAAAAGTATTTGTTAGGTAGTGGTGTTCGTCCACTCAGTACCGAATGGTTGTGGACGTCCAGTAAACACCAAGTGGCTGTCCTGTCACCGCATTTTTCAAGAGCTGTGTTTTTCACCCATAATTTTTTGATAATTATAAATAGACCCTTGGAATTTGTCAGTTTTATCCCATCAATTCCATTCTTCTCTTGTATCTCTCAAGTCTGAAAAGAGAGTTCTTAAACACTTTGTATTCAAATTTTTTGTAATTTGTAGTGCTACTATCACAAGAATATAGTCAGTGTATCCTGAGAGACGATTTGCCATATTCCATAAACACTAAGTACGGTTCGTTTTAAAGAAAAATAGTCTAACTCTTGCCTCAACTATAAATCATTACCCTACAAAATTCTCTTATCCATTTCGATATTACACCACCTGTTTTTTCAATAATTTTGACAAAAATACCCCTTGTTGTAATGTGCATTAATGTAGGGGGTGAATTATAGTTTACCTTTTTCTCCTCCTAATCCTTTCCACTTCCGTTTTGACTTGAATTATTCCAATTCATATTTTTGTTGTTCGATATCAAATTTTAGGTAAAAAGTTCCTCTTAATTTTTTTCTTATTACATTAAATTTCATAATGTCAAATAACTTCATAAATTCACAATTTTAATGTTTATCATGTTGTTGAAATCTTTATTTGGTTAATTTTTCATAAATTATGTATATCAGAAACCCACACTAGTCAAGAAAGAAGTTTATATTATTGCTCAAGTAAAATTATATTTTTATATGCACACAATAGACCAATAAACAAATAAAATTAAGCACAATAATAAATTATATTTAGCATAACTTAATATTATGAGAATTTAACATAATTGCTTTTCTTTCAAAATAATTGTCTTCGCATCATCTCATAATATTAATATATAGAATGCCACGCAAAATTAGAATAATAATTTATCTCAAACATTTACCTTAGATACCCAATAAAACGTAACATTTAGAATGAGAAAAGTCGTATATTAGTTTTTTTCCTAAAGAATAACATTGAGATTGAATTACTACAAACTTAGTATTTGTGTTACATATATATTTGAGAAAAAAATCAATTTAGTAGATTATACATTGTGCAAGTTATGTATTGTGGCTCGTATGGTTTTTTGCACTTTAAAAATATCCAAAACATGCACGAGCACAATTTAATTACTGTCCTCAAGTAAAATTAAATTTATTAATGTAAATAACAAAAAATAAATGCAGTTTGTATTAACATGAGATTAAATTACCTATAGCATAACATAAATTAATAGTTGCACATAATCAATTGAAGTGCTTTGCTTTCAAAGTAATGATATTCTTATCATGTTCTAAGCTTAATGTGTGATTATTTATGGGATTATTCATATTTAAAATATAAAACTACACATGAATATTGATAGGATATATTCAATGTATAATAATAGTGATGGTTAAGTGTTACAAAAACCCATTCAGAGGTAAACTGAATCTTGCCTATGTAACGGCATTTCTGGCAATTTATTTAATATTGTAAGGATAATTTGGTAATTTTACCTTCAAAATAACTCAAGGTGAGTTTGGCTAGACTATCCCACCTCATCAACTCTTCACCAAACTCATAGCTGATCCTAATCTATAATATTCTAAAAGTGTGAATGTTTTTTTCAATTTTTGATTGAACTAAAATGACCCTTTGACATATTAATTTTAATGACAATAATGTAATTTAGAATACTGAGTTTTTATTTATTAGACTAAAATAACCCTTTTTTAAGGAGAAGAATGACTTGTAGTTGGAAACAAATACTAAAAACTTATATGGAAGAATAACAGTAATACATGAAATGATTCAAATTGATGGATGGCTAATTAAATTTGTATTTACGTGATTGGCCTGTAAAGTAGATTATAAACTCCATAAAAATAGAATTAAAGGAAAAAAATAAAAAATAAGAAGAAATAACGTTGAACTATGAAAGGAGAAGGAAATCAAGTTGAACTAAACTTATAGTTGAAATCAGTGTTTTCATACCCGAATCGATAACCAAATCAGTCTTGCTAATGATTAGCGGTTCAACCAGCGATTGGACTCGTCTAATGAAAATTAATTATATTTTTTTATTATATTATGTAAAATTATAATATAATAGACTAATTGTTATATAATACATTTTAAATATAAAAATAAATAAATAAATAAACAACTACCTAAAAAAATATCTAACAAAACACAAAATCCAAATAATCACATAAATATAACAAAATATCAAATTTAAATATTTTTAAAAAAATTTAAAAATTTAAAAATCGGTCAAATCGGTTTGGCCGATCTTTGACCAGTCAAAACAAAAAATTAATTTTGTACCCTTAATCATATTGGATCGACATTCGGTTCTTAATTGAACTGGCTGGTCTGATCCGATTTTCAAAACAATAGTTGAAGCAAACACTAAAAATTTGAAGAAGAAAGTTAAAAACAAGAGAGAGAACAAGGAAGAACGAAAGAGATAACAGCCTCAGTGGAGCTATTGAGAAATGTTGTCCCCTAAGGGTCACAAAATGATAATACTAGAAACAATGAAAGAAAAATGAGGAAGATTAATGACTTTATGTTCATGTATATGTTCTAAAATTAAAAATATTTCTTGTGCAAATATTTCCAATACTTTTGTTAAATTAACAATTCTTCTTACATTCGATCCAACTTTTCTTTAATCTTGTGTGATAATATATTCTGACATAAATTAAAATACAAAGGTGTTGCTACAACTAAAAAGTTGTGCTATAATTTTTTTTGTAATTCTTAATTAATCTTGCTTCATTTCTAAACAATTCTTTTAACAATGACAAACAACTAATTTGTATTTTATTTATTCTTTATCTTTATTATGCAATTGTAACTTTTAACTTTAGCAATCAACTTGTATATCTTTCTTTATTTTCATACAAATTCTACAACAAAACTTATATTATATGGTTAACTATTATATATTTCAGTGAATAACACAATTGGTAATAATCTCAATGTAGTCCTTAAAAGTTTAACAATCATATCAATGTACTCAAAAACAATTTTACCTAGCTCACATGAAAATAAATGTTGAAATTACTTCATGTACATCATAACTTAATCGATTTGATTTAATTCATATTTAATTTCATAAAATTAGATTAATTTGATATAGGTCAAATTTAAAGTGGTACTATGCATTAATATTTTGAATTATGTAATTTTCTTTGGAAGTCATGATATATTAATTTCCTTTTCAATATACCTAATTTGTTTGTATTCATTGAAAATTAAATATTATATGAAAACCTTGCTTCATTTTCGAAGTTAATCATATTAATTTTTCAGTGATAATCTACAAGATAATGATGTTTCTAGCCCATAAATATTTTATTCTGCAGAGAATGTTTTGTCCCAAAAACAAGGAGTGCATTTGATATAGACACTCCTTTTTATTCTCTATTTTTGCACTTATCATGTTTCTAGAATAGATGTTTGATATATATATATATATATATATATATATATATATATATGAATAATACTAAAGAAACCTTGCTTTATTTTCTAAGTTTTTTATATCTAAAATTACTATGTTTAAGGAATATCCTAACTGTTAAAGATGTTTTTGTTAGAGTAGGATGTCCAACGCCCCAATTAGATTGGGTGTATTATACTCTTTTACTTTTGTAAAGACAATCTTATTGATAATCATATTAATAAAAAAAGTATTTTCTTTATCTTATGTCTTGTATTTTTTAATTCTGCACATTAAATAAAGTTTTTAGACCAAATTTAGCTACGGGGCATGGTCACGCATACGATGACGATCATGGAACATGCCTCTAAGGCTTTGATTTTAAATAAATTTCGAGTCGAGAGCTTTTTAAGATGGGACATCAAATATCTCAGTAAGACTCGTACATATAATGCATGCTCGTGAGACGAGGATGTCACATTCTATTGGCATTAGCGTGGAGACGTAAGTCCATGTATGTGCGTGCTTGTTAGGGAACAAGTACACCGAATATGGCCCGCAAGAAATTCTTAGTTGGAAGCTTTGCCCGTCGAAATAAGAATTTCTATGTTGCGATAGTACATGACTAGTCCTCAGACTTGAGGCACGATGGTAGCCTTGTGTGCATTCTGCAACACTTTGATATATCTTCTGATTGCTTGACAATCACAAAGGGGGTACGTTGGGTGTTGCACTGGTGTGCATGGAGGTTTTTCAATGGCCAACATAGAATTCGACACTTGTCTTTTTAAACAAGGAAATCTCCTGTGTTTTCATAGTTCGTGATTCAAAGACCTTGGCCAAGACAGTATGAATTGTGATTCATCAAGAATCATTGGAACTTGAAATGGGATCACAGTTATTGAATCATTTAGGGTTTTGACTTATAATCCATACTTTAGATTCAATTAGGAGATTAGTTGTCGAAAGGACCGTACGTGTATGGTACTCGTAACTGAAATAGGTTTACTCGCTGTTTCACTTAAGACTAGTTTGCCATGATTACTTGCTAGGTGTTTTCATGGATAATGAGGTTCTTAGAATTAAGGAGTTGATTCCAAGCGGATTAATTAATTGGATTAATTAATTGGAATAATTGTTATTCATAAGTTGCAAATGTTGCAAACCCACTACTAGCTTAGTAGTGAACCTAAGAGGTTCACACATCTTTATGGAAAGTAACATTTCTAATTTTAGATTTTATCCAATGGTTGGAAATTAATTAATTAATACTGATCAATTAATTAATTAAGGGTTCTATTTAATTTAATAGTTAAATTAAATTATTCAATTAAGTAATTGAATTATTTAATTGGACCTAATTTGATTAGGAAGCTCAATTAAAGTAAATTAAATTAATCAATTGGATTGATTAAATTGGGATTGAATCAATTGAATTGCTTTGGGGATTTTTGAGTCCAAGCCCAAAATAAATGTGGATCACTTAAGAAGCCCACTAAATTATGAAGAGAATAAATTAAATAAATATGATTTATTTAATTAATATATTTATAGATAAATAAATATAGTGACCAATTTTATAGGATAAAATAGGCCACTAAGATTTAATTTATGTATAAATATAATTATAGTATATATACATGATATATATCTATCTTGATATTATTTGAAAAGTTCAAATTAATATCAATAATGTATGTAGACAATTTTGATGATTAATGTAGTCTCAAATTAGTTCACATACAATGGAGAGAGAAAAGAGAAGAGTTCTTGAAAATTTGGAATCCTTCCAAGATAAGGTTTTGAAATAGTTCAAAATTGAAAAACTTTCCAAAAGTTTGAAAAGGATTAAAATTTGCAACCCTATATATATGAGGGATGAAAATTACATAATTAATTAAATTCAAAAAATTTGAGCAAAAAATATTTTGTTTAAAGTATTCTATTTTTACTCTCCAAGAAAAGAAAAGAAAAAAAAATTAAGTTTCTTGTTATTCTCTTCATATTAATATTTCAAGAACTTAAAGAATCAATTTTTATTGTTCTTGAAAATATACTCCGGTTCTAGATTAGTAAACAATTAAAAGGATACTAGTGAATCCTTTTGATTGGTGTTGCTTTTCGTATCGTGGACCTGATAGAGGGGAGACACTTTGATCCCTACGAGTTCTGATAGTCCAGGATATGCAATTGATTGCTTCATTCCCTACAACAATCGGAGTGCACGAAAGGTATAATTTGATTTTATATTTATTTATATATTCACTTGAATAGGCATGATCGTTAAAATCGCTTTCGAATCAAAGGGGTTAAATTTATATTTGATAAAAAAATTTAATTTTTCGCTGCGTATACCCTGCGATTATAGCGACCCAACAGTGGTATCAGAGCCACGGTTTCGCTTATTTAGTGAATTTCGGATTTATGAATACATATTTTTAAATTGTTTAAATTCATGTTAATTATGTAAAATTTGATTTTGCATATTTTAAAAATTTTTAATTGGATAATTTTAATTGCTTATTCAAATTGTTTAAATATGAAGAAAAAAAAAATCACCGGCGTACTGCTGCGCGCGCAGGCACCAACAGTGGGTGCCGGCGCGCCCACGGGCGCCCGTCACCCGGCGCTGGGCGCCCGCTGCGCTCGTAGGCACCCGGCGCGCGCCCGACGGGCAGCAGTGGTGCTGCTCGTCATGTCGTTCCGGTCCATTTTTTTTTTCTGAAATATTAAAATTAAATGTTAATTTTAATTATTGCTGAAAAATTATTTTTCAAAGAAAAATTATTTTTCAAACAATTAAAAATTATACCAAGTTAAAAGAAAAATTGCGTTTAACAATTTGGTAAATTTACATGTTTTGATAATTACATATGATGTTAATTATAAGCTTGTATGGGATGATCATGAGTCAATTGACCAATGTGATTGGTTTTATTTAATATTTTTGGGTTTTAAAATGGGTCTGCGAGCCTCTTATTTCATTTATGTAAGTTTTTTTATTTCTGTAAAGAGAGTAGAATAGAAGGTAAGGTTTTTCTTTTTCTTTGGAAGACGAAGGAGAAAAAAAAGAAGGCCCATGTTTGTATGGGATACAATTATGTAATAGAATAGGTTTTATTCCATTTTATTACCCTTAGACTGACCTTAGGTCCATTTTTGGCTCAAATGGACCGCATAGAACTGGTTCATGATCATCCATTTATTTAAGTATGTATTAGATGCATGCTTAGGATTTTATTTAATACTTTTATACTTGCGGAATGATATTATGATGTCATACATTAAATAACCAACCTGATTTAAATTATGATGAGGTCTTGGATAAAATTAAACCCCACTTAATTTATAAAATTAAGTAAAAGAATTTTTTGAAAATTCGATTTCAAACAAAAATGGACAAGTTAGGTAGGACCTATCGTTCCATGCCTACCATCAAAGATAGAGACATGACGACCGCTACCGCACTTAATCACTGGCCATGAGTCGTGGGGTGGTCTTGTGTTGGAAAGCTGTGATCTCTACCAAGCATAGAGATGCTCATGGGATGGAATCGTCATTATGTTGGCTATGAGTCGTGGGACATCTTGATACTCTATCTACACGAATATTTGATGGGTATTGTTTGACACTTAGCACCATATGGGTTCATAAAATTGGGGTATATGAGAAGAGGTGAGGCCAAAACAAACTTGAGGGTTGTATAGTGATACAATCGTCAAAGAGTTGACTACCGATAAAAAAATATTCATGGGCTCATAAATTGGGGTGTGAAATATTTCCATTGGACCTCAAGCTCACTAGGAAATTTGATTTTCCGAAATTCCATTAGGGGTGATGGAATTCGAAAAAATAGTGGGAGACATTTAGTATTAAAGACCTTATATTAAATGAATATGTTTTTCCCATAATTTACTCATTTTCTGCTTCGTGCATATTTTGTAGATTATACTACTAAAATGACAAAGAATCCACTTGCAACAATCCTTGAATAAAATAAATTAACTGGACCTAATTTTGTCGATTGGCTAAGAAACCTGAAGATAGTTCTTCAGTCAGAGAAGAGGGCATATGTCCTCGACACTGCGCCTCCTTCGGTACCACCGGAGAATATTACTTCAGAGGATTATGCAAGTTATTTATGTCATGTTGATGACAATCTGCAGGCTCGATGCTACATGTTGGCATCGATGTCAAATGAGCTGCAGAGGCAGAATGAGGATCAAGATACTGCTTATGGATCCTCATTCACCTACAAGAGTTGTATGGTGAAAGAACTCGGCAGACGAGATATCATATCTCAAAAGAGCTTTTCAGATGTCATATGACTGAGGGCTCTTCAGTCCATGATCATGGATTGAAGATGATAGCCCTTATTGAAAGGCTGGCATCCCTTGGAGTCGTTATGGAGAACGAACTCTATACGGACCTTCTGTGCTGTCTCTGCCTCCATCATTTGACACCTTTGTTGTCAACTTTAACATGCACAACATGGAGACTAGTCTCGCTGAGCTTGTGAACATGTTAAAGACGGCTGAGTCCACTATGAAAAAGGACAAGCCGATTCTACTTGTTGGATCTTCTTCCGGATCAAAGGCTAAAAAGCCCAAGAAAGGAAAGAAGAAAGGAAAGGGTTCCTCTAAACCCAACAAGCTGAAAGCTAAGGGCGGTGTCAAAAAGGTTTCTTCTCAAGCCAATGACAAGTGCCATTACTACGGCAAACCAGGGCACTGGAAGAGAAATTGCAAGGAGTATCTTGCAAGCCTGAAGAGTTCAGGTATATATTTTGTTGAAGTTAACTTGTCATAACAATACTTCTTGGGTATTAGATACCGGTTGTGGCTCACATATTTGCAATAATTTGCAGATGATGGCAAGAAGTAGGAAGCTGGATGGAGGAGAGACGGTCCTTAGGATGGGAAATGGAGCAAGAGTTGCTGCATTAGCTATAGGACCGTTAATTGGCTTTAGAGAATGGTTATGTAATAGTTTTAAATAATTATCTTTTTGTTCGGATATTATTAAGAACATTATCTCTATTCCAGTTTTGGATAGAGAAGGTTTTAGATTTACCATTGAGAATGGAAACTATCTATTTTCAAACGTTCTGATTTTATATATTCTGGTTCTTTGACGAATTGTTAATATATTATTACTCCCCATAACCCCATTTTCACAATTCAATAAAATAAAAGAAAATTAGATAATCATAGTTCAATGAGCCTGTGGCACGCAAGATTAGGACATATTTCTGATAAAAGGATTAACAAATTGGCACAATTGCTTGATCTAACGAAAGAGCAAGAACTACCAACTTGTGAATCCTGCCTCAAAGGAAAATGACCAAATCTCCATTTGTTGGACAAGTGGAGCGAGCCAAGCATCTATTGGATTTGATCCATACAGATGTATGTGGGCCACTAAATGTTAGTGCCTGGGAACTATAACTACTTCTTAACCTTTACCGATGACTTCTCTAGGTATGGTTATGTGTACCTTTTAAAGTACAAGTCTGAAATATTTGAAAAGTTCAAAGAATTCAGAACTGAAGTAGAGAAACAAATGGATTAAGTATAAAAACTCTTCGATCTGATCGAGGAGGTGAATACTTAAGCACAGAATTTTTAGATTATTTAAAAGAGAATGGATTCTCTCACAATGGACTCCTCCTGCTACTCCCCAACTCAACGTAGTTGCGGAACGCAAGAATCGAACCTTGTTGGACATGGTTCGATCTATGATGAGCTTCACTTCATTACCTTTTTCATTCTGGGGCTATGCCTTAGAAACGGCGGCATACCTATTAAATAGGATGCCATCCAAAGCCGTGCCCAAAACACCATATGAGATGTGGTATGGAAAGACACCTTCCTATAAATACTTTAGGGTATGGGGGTGTGCTGCTTATGTGAAGCAGCTAGTGGGAGATAAGTTGGATATGAGATCCAGCTTATGCAAGTTTGTGGGGTATCCAAAGGAGTCTATTGGATACTATTTCTATATGATGCCACGGAACAAAGGGTGTTTGTTTCGAGGAATGCTACCTTCCTTGAAGAAGAATTTCTTTCAGATGGAAGTGGCAATGTCGTAGAACTTGAAAAGGTTCAAGAACCACAGAACACCCCAACTGACGCAGTAAATGGTACACCAGCTGATGCTAGACCCTCTAAGGCACAATCTCTTCGAAGATCCGAAAGGGTCTCAAGGGTACCTAAGAGGTACAACTTGTTAGAGAACAAAGAAGAGGGACTCCCCTTGGATAATGATCCAAGAAGCTATGGAGAGGCGATGTCTGACATCGACTCGAAGAAGTGGCAAGAAGCTATGCAGTCTGAAATGGACTCTATGTACTCCAACAAGGTATGGACTTTGGTGGACCCAACACAGGAAATTATTCCCATTGGCTGCAAATGGGTCTACAAGCAGAAGCTTGGAGTAGATGGAGAGGTAGCGACCTATAAGGCACGATTGGTAGCAAAAGGTTATACTCAGAAGCAAGGAATTGATTATGAGGAAACTTTTTCACTAGTAGCGATGCTTAAATCCATACGGATACTGTTAGCCATATCTGCATATTATGACTATGAGATATGGCAAATGGATGTGAAAACCGCTTTTCTTAATGGAACATTAAGGAAGAGATCTATATGAAGCATCCAGAAGGCTTCATATCCAGCGGGAGCGAGCAAAAGGTTTGCAAGCTCCAGAGATCCATTTATGGACTCAAAAAAGCTTCGAGGAGTTGGAACATTCGTTTGATGAAACGATCAAAACGTTTGACTTTCATAAGAACCTGGATGAACTATGTGTCTACAAGAAGGTTAGTGGGAGTGCAGTTACATTTGTTGTGCTCTACGTTGCTGACATTCTACTCATTGGGAATGATGTAGGGATGTTGCAGTCAATGAGGACTTAGTTATCTAATCAGTTTTCCATGAAGGACAGATGCATCTTTTATCCTAGGGATAAAGATCTATAGAGATAGATCCAGAAGGATGATCGGACTATCCCAGTCCATGTACATAGACAAAGTGCTAAAAAGTTTAGCATGGAGGAATCCAAGAGAGAATTTCTGCCTATGAGTCATGGGGTTTCACTCTCTAAAATTATGTCTCCTAAGACACCTGAAGAGAGAGAAATGATGGCTCACATACCTTATGTTTCTGCAATAGGGAGCATAATGTATGCAATGTTATGTACAAGGCCTGATATAACACATGCTCTGAGTGTCACGAGCAGATATCAGTCCAATCCAGGGGAAGAACATTGGAAAGCCGTTAAGATGATACTCAAGTACTTGAGAAGGACTAAGGATATCTTTTGATATACGGTAATGGAGAACTAAAACTGGAGGGATATACAGACTCTAGTTTTCAGTTCGATATAGATGACTCAAAGTCCATGTCCGGATACATATTCACCTTGAATGGTGGTGTGGTCAGTTGGAAGAGTTCCAAGCAAGAGACGACTGCAGACTCTACCACCGAAGCTGAATATATTGCTGCATCAGATGCAACAAAAGAAGCTGTTGGATTAGAAACTTCATCCAATGATTGGGTGTAATTCCATCCATTGTTGATCAAGTATGATTTACTGTGATAATAATGGAGTTATTGCACAAGCAAAAGAGCCAAGATCTCATCAAAGATCCTAGCACATAATGAGACGATATCACTTGATCAGAGAGATCATTGGTAGAGACGACGTCATTGTGGATCGAGTTGCCTCAACAGAAATGTACAGACCCACTTACTAAACCCTTAGCACAGAAGATATTCGACGGACATCTTGAGAAGATGGGCCTTAGATATATGGGCAATTGGAGCTAGGGCAAGTGAGATTGTTAGAGTAGAATCCCAACGCCCCAATTAGATTGGGTGTATTATACTCTTTTGCTTTTGTAAAGACAATCTTATTGGGAATCATATTAATAAAAAAGCATTTTCTTTATCTTATGTCTTGCATTTTTTAATTCTTCACATTAGATAAAATCCTTATATCAAATTTAGCTATGGCATCGTCGCGCATACGATGGCGATCATGGAACATGCCTCTAAGGCTTTGGTTTTAAATAAATTTCGAGTCGAGAGCTTTTTGAGATGGGACATCAAATAGCTCAGTAAGACTCGTACATATAACGCATGCTCGTGAGACAAGGATGTCACATTCTATTGGCATTAGCGTGGAGACGTAAGTGCATGTATGTGCGTGCTTATTAGGGAACAAGTACACCGAATATGGCCCGCAAGAAATTCTTAGTTGGAAGCTTTGCCCGTCGAAATAAGAATTTTTGTATTGCGATAGTACATCGACTAGTCCTCAGACTTGAGGCACGATAGTAGCCTTGTGTGCATCCTGCAACACTTTGATATATCTTCTGATTGCTTGACAATCACAAAGGGGGTATGTTGGGTGTTGCACTGGTGTGCATGAGGTTTGTCAGTGGCCAACATAGAATTCGACACTTGTCTTTTTAAACAAGGAAATCTCCTGTGTTTTCATAGTTCGTGATTCAAAGACCTTGGCCAAGACAGTATGAATTGTGATTCATCAAGAATCATTGGAACTTGAAATGGGATCACAGTTATTGAATCATTTAGGGTTTCGACTTATAATCCATACTTTAGATTCAATTAGGAGATTAGTTGTCGAAAGGACCGTACGTGTATGGTACTCGTAACTGAAATAGGTTTACTCGTTGTTTCACTTAAGACTAGTTTGCCATGATTACTTGCTAGGTGTTTTCATGGATAATGAGGTTCTTAGAATTAAGGAGTTGATTCCAAGCGGATTAATTAATTGGATTAATTAATTGGAATAATTGTTATTCATAAGTTGCAAATGTTGCAAACCCACTACTAGCTTAGTAGTGAACCTAAGAGGTTCACACATCTTTATGGAAAGTAACATTTCTAATTTTAGATTTTATCCAATGATTAGAAATTAATTAATTAATACTGATCAATTAATTAATTAAGGGTTCTATTTAATTTAATAGTTAAATTAAATTATTCAATTAAGTAATTGGATTATTTAATTGGACCTAATTTGATTAGGAAGCCCAATTGGAGTAAATTAAATTAATCAATTGGATTGATTAAATTGGGATTGAATCAATTGAATTGGTTTGGGAATTTTTGAGTCCAAGCCCAAAATAAATATGGATCACTTAATAAGCCCACTAAAGTATGAAGAGAATAAATTAAATAAATATGATTTATTTAATTAACATATTTATAGATAAATAAATATAGTGACCAATTTTATAGGATAAAATATGGCACTAAGATTTAATTTATGTATAAATATAATTATAGTATATATATATATATGATATATATCTATCTTGATATTATTTGATGAGTTCAAATTAATATCAACAATGTATGTAGACAATTTTGATGATTAATGTAGTCTCAAATTAGTCTACATACAATAGGAGAGAGAAAAGAGAAGAGTTTTTGGAAGATTGGAATCCTTCGAAGATAAGGTTTTGAAGTAGTTCAAAATTGAAAAAATTTCCAAGAGTTTGAAAAGGATTAAAATTTTCAGCCCTATATATATGAGGGATGAAAATTACATAATTAATTAAATTCAAAAATTTTGAGCAAAAAATATTTTGTTTAAAGTATTCTATTTTTACTCTCCAAGAAAAGAAAAGAAAGAAAAAGAAAATCAGTTTCTTGTTATTCTCTTCATATTATTATTTCAAGAACTTGAAAAATTAATCTTTATTGTTCTTGAAAATATACTCCGGTTCTAGATTAGTAAACAATTAAAAGGATACTAGCGAATCTTTTTATTGGTGTTGCTTTTCGTATCGTGGATCTGATAGAGGGGAGACACTTGGATCCCTGCGAGTTGTGATAGTCTAGGATAAGCAATTGATTGCTTTATTTCCTACAACAATCGGAGTGCACGAAAGGTATAATCTGATTTTATATTTATTTATATATTCACTTGAATAAGCATGATCGTTAAAATCGCTTTCGAATCAAAGGGGTTAAATTTATGTTTGATAAAAAAATTTAATTTTCCACTGCGTATACCCCTACGATTATAGCGAACCCAACAGTTTTGACACTTTCAATATTTTTCTTCCGCGGATGATATTCTTTCCCAAGAACAAGAAACGTATGTACTTATTAAAAGTTTAAATTATTTTAAAAATGGCATACATGTACTTCTTTCTTTTAATCTAAACACCATTGAACAATAGTTTTACCAAACTTGGTTAAAATAAATATATGTCGGAATTACTACCTTTATATCAAAAACATCATTTATCTTTCATATTTAAAAAATATTTTTTAAAGAGTCTCCAATTTAATTTGTAGCTTAAATATAAATTTGCTTACATAAGCAATACTTTTCCTTTTCCACGTGTCATTAGAATTAAATTTTTTTATATCTTTTCAAAATTCTGACTTTTTGTCTTTTATAGTTGTCGCAGAAGAAAAAAATAAGAATGTCTCAAAAAGAGAACATAGATGCTACATGCTACAAATTTGAAATTTGAGGCAATCTACACTTCTCTTTGCAGGAAGACTATTGCAACAATATGTGGTAGACATATACATACAATTAAAAGCAACAAGATTTGATTACTACTACCAAAAATCAATCAAATAATAGAGTTGAATTGTACCAAGGAATCATGGATAGTGTCTTGAAATAAGAGACTAGATGGAGTTGAGTTGGCAAAAGAATTATTCTTCTTGCATTATTTTTTGGGGTCTAAGAGATATGCATTGTAGATATCTTGATACATTAGTATTAGTACAAAGATTTAAAAAATCGGATCTATTTATTACAATGACTTGCAATCCAGAGTGGAAGAAGATATAAGAAAAACTGAATGATGGTCAACGAGCTCAAGATCGAATGTATTTGACCTCAATAGTATTTTGAACAAAATTACAGAATTTGAAAGATTAGTTACTTAAGAAAGAAATATTCAAAAATATAGTTGCACGTGTTCATGTAATTGTATTTCAAAAAAGGGGATTGTCAAATGCTCATATGTTGATAATTTTGAAGTCCAAGTATAAATCAAAACCCCAAATCACTTTGATAGATTTGTCTTCGACGTACATTCTTACCAAGAAAAATATCCTGGAACTCGTTGACTTAGTTGCAAAACATATGATGCATAGACCATATAGAGATAAGAACTTGAAAAAATTCTTATTTGGTAGATGGAAAGTGCAAATATCATTATCTACGATCATATTATGAAAGCGCGTTATAAGATAAAGATGGATAACTGAACAATAAGTTGATAGTACCTTACAATCCATATCTATTATCAAAATATAATTGTCATATCAATATTGAGATATGTTCATGAATGACGGCAATGAAACATCTCTACAGATATATGTATAAGGGACATAACAAGGTGGCAATTCATCTCACCCACAACGATGATAATAATTTAATTGATGAAATTAAATATTTTCAATATGCTTGGTGGGTCTCTATTCTAGAAGTAAAAAAAATTAATTCGAATGAGATATTCCTAGCAGTTATCAACTTTCAGCTTTACCTCCCAAATCAACAATGTGTGATTTATTGGGCAAATCAAAATTTAAAATATATTTTGAGATGGGATCATGCCTCCAAAATAATAATCACAGAGTATTTATCTATGTGCTTTAAGAGTTAAAATACTAGAAAATATCTTTATGGGGATTTCTAGAGCATTATGTAAGGGACAAAAATGATAAATGTTGGAAAGAAAGAAAGAAAAGAAATGTGATTGAACGTATAAATACTGAATATCCTATTGAAGGAGAAATATATTATCTTAGATTACTTTCGATTCATATCAGAGGGCCAACATCTTTCCAAGATTTTTTATCAATAAATGATATACAATACTTCAGTTTCAAAAAAGCCGAACAAGAAAGAGGATTGGTACAATCTAATTTGAATATTTAAATGAAGCTGTCACTTTTCAAATTGCACATGAACCGCAAAGACTATTTGCAATCATCTTGGTCTACTATGCACCATTTTGAGAATTCTTTAGGATATATGCTTTGAGGCAATATTTGAAAACTTCAAAAGAGAATCATGAATTTCAATTAAACTACAAGTTGCCAAAATTTTAAAAAGTTTGAATTTTCTCTTGGAGAGCCTGGAAAAAGTATCAATTTATATGATCTTCCAAATATTTCTATTGATTTAGATAATATCGACTAAGATTCTCCAAGTAAGTTTTACGAAAAATATTTTGAGAGAATATATATTGGTTAGTGAGATTGATGAATATGTAGAGAATGAGAATGTGTTTGAATATTTTATTTAGAAAAAATGATAAATGTATTTGGAAGACATTTTCAATTGTAAATGTCTATCAATGTTGTTTATCGCGGTTAGTAAATTTAGTTGTAAATATTTTATCAATATTATTTTATTATGATTAGTGGGGTATAGTAGGATATATGGTTATTTAATTAAAGTAATGATTAATAAGTATTATGGTAAAATAAAAATATGTTTCCTTAAAATAGCAATCACCAAACACGTTGTCCTCTTGCAAGAAGGAAAAAATCTGGAGAAATAGAACCAAACGAAGCCTGCCAATTATTTTTATTTTTAAAAAAAAATTGTCGGTATTAAAAAAAAAAATACACCGATCAGATACTTTTTCAAACCTACTAATATTTTACATCTTTTCTTGCAAAAAAATACTATAAAGCAAATATATTTTTATTTTTAAATCTATATAATCAACATAGAAACGTAACTAAACCAAATATATTTTTATTTTTACATGAAAACTTAGTTAAAATATTTTTCAACCCTGAAAATATTGAATGAAACCAAAAGAGCACTTTTAGCATTCCATGAAAAGCAAAAGACTGAAATTATACCAAGAATACCATTTTTGCGAGTTATTCATTTCAACTTGGATGTAGACAGTTTGGTGTTAGACTTTATTTTGCCATGACAATCAATAAAGGTCAAGGACAAATAATTTTAAATATTGGTGTTTAGTTGCCTCATTCAGTATTTTTCCATAAAAAATTATATGTTTCTCTCTCCAAATAAACTTCAATATCTACAACCAAAGTATTGATCAAATCAAACACCATACATCTAAGAGAAAAGATATGGACTAAAAAGATTATATACAAAAAAGTTTTAAGTACAGTTACAAACACTCTTTCACCTAAGTTATCGATTCTATTTTTCTTAGGACAACATATCATTGAAGAAGGATTCAATGTACTACAAAATTTTGATACCAAAAATTAGGTAATGCGAAAAATAATTTCAGTATTCAAGAAAGACAATAATGTATTTACTTGTGATGGGCATACTCAATTTCAAATGTAAAAGGAGAATGTTCACATAATGATATATAAAAAAAGACAAATGATACCTTACTCAAATTACATTGTTATATTTCTAATTATGATTGTTTTGAAATTTATTTAAATTGTTTTAGTTATATTATTTATTTTTTGAATTTTTTTCGAATTTATTTCATTGAATATTTATTTAATCATTCATATAGTTCAACTATTAGTTTTTCTCTACTTATGAAGTACCTTGGGATATTTTAGTTTTTATCAATTATATTTTTTTACTAAAATTTTTTAATTATGAAATATTTTCCAACATTCCAATTTTACACAATTACGTTAATAATTAACATAATTAATTTAATAAAATCATATAAATAACGTGCAATGTACGTGCATTTTACTAGTTATCTTAAAAGTGATAATATTTCTTTTCAATTTTTTAGTTATTAATTTAATATACGAGAAAAAAAGTGAGTAAGGTGTTTGTGCATGTGTGAGTATGTTTCTAGTACATGGCATATTGACTACCAGTCATAATCTGCCCAAGAGTTGCACGAATCTATCATTACCCTTGAGGAGCAGGTTTGGAATGGGTTAACTACCACATTCTATCCATTAACACGCTTAAGACATCTTTTTCTTTTTGCATAAATTAATCATAAGAAAATAATCCATCTGAAAAAGAATCTATCAAGAAAAGAAAAAGGTTAACAAAAAATAAACATTGTGAAGATAGAGAATGAGACTAACCTTCAAGTTACTCACCCATAGAGGCAAACTCAACCTTTTAAAAAGAATGGCAAGCATATATAATGCGCTTTGTGGTTCTGAAATTGCTGTTGTTGTTTTCATTTAGATTCCTATGATTTGCATTCTATTTAACATACTAAGATCACTTATACATGTTAACAAGTTGAATGTAGGATTGGGATTTTTTTAATGGGTTAACATATTAATATATTCAATATTGTATATTGTGAGTAAGGTCGTTATAAAAGTGATCAATAAATTAAATAAAATATAAGGTCTAGAAAATATTTTTATGGATATTGATGTGAGCCTTAATGTGTAGAGATCATAACATTTTATTTTATTTATTATGATGGGTCATAATAAATAAAATACAATACAATATTTAGGTTGACAATTTAAACCAATATATAATGTTATTTTCTCATAACCCATCATGTGAAAACACATACAACATAATTTGTTTATAGTTGGAAGAGTGAAAATCTCTAAATCTCTCCAAAAGTGAAATCCAAGGATTTGTGCATCGCATTGGATCTATGTAAGCTTACAATTTAGTATTCATTTCTTTCTAAAATTATTTAACATGATGATCCTAATTGGTGATTCGGTTTTAAACCTTACAGTTTACATATTTATATGTCTATTTCCAACATGTAGTAGTGTACGGTAGAAGAAAGAAAAGAATAATATAGTTTAAAACCTTTTGAGACATACATGAAAATCAATCCAAAATAAAATTAGTCATATTAAAGAAGATGAGTCCCACTCAAGATGAATGATTGAAGAAATGAGTTCACTCAAGATGAAGAATTGAGGAGTTGAGGGCACTCATAAATCTATCAAATTTAGATTGTGTATTTTGTAGTCTTTTTAAACTTTTTGCCACATGTTTATCAAATTCAAATCTAATCACCTATATTGTTTTAATGTTGTGGGGGCATGGCTACAACTTTGTGCACAATGCTTGTGCATACACTGTACTTGCACTTGTGTGCATTATTGCATTTACTTATGTGTTCATCTTGTGAGAGTGTGAAGAGGAGCTCTATCAAAAGATTTAAACTATTCTTTTACAAAATCGATACTGCAATTAGTTATTTATGTGCCCACAATTTTAAGTAATATTTTTTATGTGAAATGATCGTAATAGTCGAGTGGATAATTTTCACTAATCTATTATGATACCAAATGATAATATTACATGTTCAAACATATAATTTTTATGTACCTTAATATAATATCGTTTCTATTTATGTCTTTTTCCTTTTAAGAGATACCAATCACCTCTAGGTAAAAAAATCATTTACTTTCCATTATCTTAATATTTTTTCCCATGTCAAATTCTTTAGTTCCTTAACTATTGTAGAGCTTATAACTTTAGACCTAACTAGTTGGAAGTTTAGACCTAACTTTGGGACCGAATTGCAATCCTAAATCATGCCTAAGATTCAAATAGGATTTCTTAGTAATGGGTTTGGTCTAGAATTAGATGACTTATATAGTTCATTAAGATTGAAAATGGAAAATAAAAATAAACCATTAACTCCTCCAAATATGAAATGAATTAAACATCCAAATTCAATAGTAAATTAAATAAATTTGTATTAAGATCAAACTCAATAATAACATATATTTGGAGTCAAAATTTGGAGGAATATCAATAGATGACCATGCTAATAGATACAATTTTCTAAATCAATCAAGGCCTCAACAAAAGTGTCCTCAAAGTTTTTGGATATAAAAAGTTTTTTTTCTGTTGCAATTGCAAAACTTTTCAATTTTCAAAGCAACCTTATAGATATTGAGTGAAGAGGAAAGACAAGATTAGGAAGCTCATTTTTTTATTTTTTATTTTTTATTTTTTTTAATTTAAACCACCAATAAACTCATATAATTTATCCTTACTTGTTTCATCTAAGTCACAAAAATGCCATGAGTCTTCACCATTGAGTGAAATACTTAGCAATTGTTAGATTTTTGTTGGTTGAGACACTGTAATTAAGAAAGTAATATAACTAAATAATCTTAATCTAATACCGAGTGAAAATTGTGTTGCTCTAAAATAATTTATTTCGTGTTCAGCTCGGCACCAATATTATTGGCTTGGACACACAATCACTTATTTATTTATTTATTTATTTTTTTGTCTAAATGAATACACTCGTAATGAGACATTTAATACCATTTTTAAGAAAAATCCTCTGGCTCAATTAACCAACACAAAAAGGGATACATAATTTAATTTTACATAAAATCACTAGGATATAAAGGATAATTTAATGACCAAAAAAAGAATATTAAATAAGTTTCAGAAGAGGACACTGTCAGAGAATTCAATCTGGATTAAAATGGGCTGTGAAATGCTTCTTTAGTTGGGTCGTCCATTAATGGGCTCATTGGAAGGCCACATTCCTGATTGCATAATCTTAAAATATTTTGGAAATAAGCACCATATTTTCTACAATATTTGAGATATTCCTCATTTTTAAAAAAATTAAAAGTGTGTAAATTAAATATTTCAAATTTTCACTTCGAACTTTTACACCAATAATCCACATTTTCCTTCAACTATTTTTTGTGGATTTGACTCATTTACTTGTAAACCAAATCTGATTATAATTCTTAATCTCCAAGATTTTTATTTTGTTTCTTTTGTATTGTAAAACAGGTTTTGGGTGGAGTAGTGACCAAGTAGCTAGGAATTATTTCTATTTATTTGAGAATACTAGAGAGACACATGTGATAAATCTTTGAGTTACTAGTGGAGTAATAAAAAGGGGTCGAAAGGGTATTTTTTTAGTGACTTTAATAGTAATTTCTTTGGGTTTGGTATTAAATTGAAGGATATATTTTGTAATAGTAAATTTCTCTAATCGAAGAAGAATGAAGAGTGAATTAAGTAGATTTTGTGGAACTATATAATTTGCGTTATTTTTTGTGTGACATGTATTATTTTGTTTTTAAATTGATAATTTATTAATTCCGAATAAATTAAATTTTGAATTAATTAAGATTTAAGAGAGCATGCTAATGGTTAATTATTTTATGGTGCAACAATTTGATGGCAAAAGAATTTCATTCTTTGGCAAAATAAATTGAGGTCGTCTCTGTCCCTAATCAACTAGTGGCTACTAGTGTTCATTAGCCGATTGGAATTAAGTGGAGTTAGGACGTTACCAATTCAATAAATTCATTAGATATAATTGAAGGCTAATGGCAATTAGTATTCCAATTTGCAATAGAATCATGACAAATTGCTAAAGTGATTATCCTCATCTACATAGAGTTCATATGAATACTTCTAAGGATTGCAAGGGGTCGAATATGAAATGAGTTTGGTCAAATTCAAAATCTGTCGCATAAAAAATAAAATGTATCCATTACTTGCCTCATCCCACTCCAAACCCAAAATTTGTTGGGTCCAAACGATTTTGAACCTGCCAACCCGTTAAAAATGAAATGATAAGAACTTCAATTCACAAGTGTTTCCAATCTCCTGACGTCACTCACCGTCTACACCATGAAACCATGCCCCAGAATTCAAAAAAAAATATTAAAATTGTTTAATTTAAAATAAGATTTAATAAATGCATAATTAATGCAACAAAATAGAACGATTGTAGCCTAGTCTAGTATAGCCGAAAAATGGAGTTTTCAAATGGACATGTGTGCGTGAAAGTTGTTAATTAAGGCCAAATATCATTGATAGTCCTCCATCTCTACTTTGTGTACCATTTTCATCCCTTACATCTCAAATGACTTATTTTAATCTCTTATTTTTACAAAGTATCTCACAATAGTCCTAACCGTTAATTTTGACAGAATTTTCATCCACTTAACATCCACCTGATCTTTCATGAGGGCAATGTGGACTTCATATTTACTTTTCCCCAAAATAAATTGACTCTTTTACTATAGCCATTTGAGAGGACAATTAAAAGACAATAAAAGCTCATTTTATTTTTTTGTTTACAAACAACTAACAAAAAAAAAAAAGCAGATAAGAGGACAGGAAAGGAAAAGAGAAAATAATCAAACAACCAAATGTATTTTAAACTCAATGCACTACATATGACACATCAACTAAATAACTGTCAAAAAAACAAAAAGAAGTCATTCAACCAAAAACTCAATATACTAAACTAAAGTTAGAAGGTAAGTGATTGAATACTTAAATTAGGGTAGAAGATTGAGTTTTACCAAAAACACCCCTAGTGAAGAATATTCTATCCAAAATTCTATGTAAACTAATAGTACTAAAGTGGTTAGGGACAATAGTGAGATGAATTGCAGAGATGAGGAATTAAAATAAGACATTTAGAAATAAATGATGAAAATGGAACACAAAATAGGGGTGGAGGACTATCAATGAGATTTGGCCATTAATTATTTACCCATGGCCATGGTGATGAAAATCATGAGTAATTCAATGGTCTTTAATGATAATAACCATTTCCTAACCACGGAGCTTGATTTTGCGAGAACTAAAATAGTACGCCCTAAAAATTCCCACTCAACAATAGCCACTTCTATCTCTACCAATCACCTCCTGCAAAATAGTCATTAGTAGTGTTGAGAGTTGTCCAATATGGTCACTCCAATGCTCAAGTCAATCAACAGGTCTTTTGAAAGAAGATAAGAAAATATGTTGAATGAATGAATTAGAATCTTTAAAAATAAAACAATACTTCAAGCCTCCACTTTATAGCCATAGCATGAGTAAGGGTAAAGAGGTAAAATCCTCCCACTCATAACTGAATTAAGGATAAGCACCATTCATTTTGGGGATTTATTCCATATAATATTCTTTTTTATCAATTAGTAACTAATTTGTTACAAGATTCTAACAGAATCCTGCATTTCACAGGACTTGAGCTTAGTAGGACATTTTTGCCTCGAGGTAGACATGCCTTATAAATATTATGACAAATTCTAGGCTCAGTTTGGGGTACAAGCTCTTAGCTTTCCCTACAGTGCCCGACTTGACCCAAAGTTTGCTTAATGTATTGACACCTATCCTTGTGAGCTTGTCCGTAAAGGAGCCACATCAATGAGGCCAAGCTCAGGCCATATCATCCAATCTCCCTACTCTTCTTGAGCTTAGGTAGCGAGCTCAGGTAGAGTGGAAGTGATCAAATCTCATCCTAACTTAAATGTGATTCAAATCAATCAATCAATCAATCCCTTTAAATTATGTGCTTACTTCAATTTCCTTTGCACGAAATGATGGTTATTAATGTATGTCCTTTCATCTGGCAGAGCTGATCTGATCCCTCCATATGTCCTCTGAATCAATGGCCACCATCCTCTTTGCAAAGGATCGTGCCCTTTCAACTCATTTTCTTCCTCTATAAAAGGACTCACCTTGATTTCATCCCATATTTTTTTCTAATTCCCTTTGATTCACAAATTCCTTTTCCCATGATCTTAACTCTTCTCTTTCTCCAGTGAATTTACAGCATACCTCCGATGACTACAAGCAAGGCTTTTACTCTGAAATCCTTTTTTTTTCTTTTGTTCTCTTTTTGTTGTTACTAGATAATTCCCTATTCTAATAAAAAACCAGGTCATCCTCATCTGAAACTAACCCCAGTATTCCAGCAGGTTTACCTCGACCCATATCTACTATAACACTTAGGGCAGAACTAGAAACTCCATATCTACCCAGACCTGAGGTAGATCGGCCCAACCCTTCTCATAGGTCGGGAGCGTATGACAGATATGCATCCACCGTTTCTCAAGATAGTTTAAGTAGACTTATGGAAAATACAGGCATACCTCCTAAGTTCCTCTTAATGGCCCCTATTAATTTGGACCAACCTCATTGTCCCTTCTCCAGGATTCTTAGCTTTCTACATGCATCAGGTAGGGTTACGCTTCCCATTCCTAACCTGTTTGTTCAAATTTCCAACCAATTCAAAATTTCCCTTGATCAACTCACCCTTAACTCCTTCCACCTAATGGTTAGATTTTCAATAATTATCCAACATGTGGGTGAAAAGCCTACGACTGATATATTTTGAATTTACTTTCAAGATAAAAAATGTCAATCAGTATTATTTTACCTGACCTTGAGGGGCGAGGCTAGGTTTCTTTCTAAATATCCCAGCTCGATCAAGGGCTGTAAGAAAATATACTTTTTCATCTCCTCTCCCAAATCATGGGGGTTCCCGACCTGGTAGATTAATAACCTCCCCTATCAAGATCAGGTCCCCTCATTATATAGTTTTTGATCAGCTCTTCTTTGCTATTTAAATCGAGATGAATACAACGTGGGTCTATTGGTAGACTCATGGCCTCTACTATATGACTTCATGCTCAGTCCAAAACTTAAAGAACTCCCTCACTCCATACGCACTAACTCTAACCAACTTCCATTTTATTTTACACTTGTTTTTACTAATTTTTTTCTATTTTAGACAACATGATGAATAAATGGTTGGTTGCTTGATATTAAGCCATGGATACTGCAGTAGCTAGCGTCCATGCTGAAGAGAAGACTGTCCCTACTCGACTAACTGGAGCTTCTATAATCTTTCATTCCCAATCTCAAACTTCTCAGGCTCAAGCATCACGACAACAATTCCCCTGTGCTCTTGTCCATCCTCCTCTATCTTAGGGAATGAATCCCCTAAGGTCTATATTTGCAATCCAAGTAAGCGTCCTGCTTAACCTAATTCCCCAGCTCAGGCTTCTCCTCAACAATCCAAAAGATCACGAGTTGTTGCCTTAACAGCCCCTATTGCCACTTGGTTCATCAACAACTTGGTTTTGGACACCAATGATGGTGACCTATGCCCAGAGTTTCTTCAGGGAATAGGGTCATCTGCAGAACAACGCATCATATCCAACATAGACTATCAACAGTAGTTTCCATGCCTTCTAGCTATCAAGCCAAGGTAAAATCCATCTTCCTCCTTTTCTTTTTGCAAATTAATAAAATTTTCCTAAGTAATCATTCCCAATTATTCACAGTCCACCTTACTCTTTAAAGCCTTGCTCCCCACTTGGAGGTCTGGCGTTCCCATCACCACCATACAAAAAAATGAGCAACTCAGAAAGAGCAACACCGAGCTTCAAAAACATTTAAAATAATCTCAATCTCAGGCGAACAAACTAGGGTTCATCCTTGGGCTTACTTTAGGCCATTGTGCCTTCTTTGAGCAAGAGCTTAAAAAGGCAGATGAATCGTCTAAAAAATTTGAGGAATAGATGATGAATAATGTCCGAAAAGTATCATCAACTCAACTAGAGGGCTACAATGATAGATATCAAAAGGGTCAGTAAGAATGGATCATCTTCCCTACCGATTAAGAATTTTTAAACCGATACTAAGAGGATAAAAAGGCCTAATTTCTAAGCTTTAAGGAATTCCTAGATCATCTTACTGATAAAGCTCTACAGTACTTAGAGCATGGCTTCAATTACCACTTCGAGCAAGCTCACGAACAAGAGTTCAATGCAAGGCTGAATCTCAGAAGGGTTATCGACTCTGTCCACCCCCCCACCCCCACTTGCTTGTTAGGATAGAGTAGTTAATGAGGAAAGCTCTGCCCAGGATCCTAAGCCAGTCTCAGACCCTAAGCAGCCTCCAAGCATACCTGCCACCAAAATGCCTTCCCTTTCTATAGCTCAAGTGGATGAAGGGATAGTCATGGTTATCATTCATGAGATCAAGCAAGGGAGTGGCGAGGATCAGCCTGAGGGTGGAGATAGGACCGATGATTCTACCATCAAGGAACCTCTTTATGTAGCCAATTATGGCATAAAACAAGCTCTTTCTCCCTTATTTTATCTATCCTCACTCTTTTTAATGAAATGACTTACTTTGCTCGAGTAAGGTCTTACCTTTTTTTTCTATCAATGACTGACATATGTGTGTAATGAAAACGTCATTTAAGAGTTTTTTAAGTTTTTGAAAATTTCTTTTGAAAAGGAAGTTTATTTTTTTACTAGGGGTCAACCTCCACGAACCCCTCAAGTATCTAAAGAGATCGTTCTTCGTGAACTCCCTTTAGGGCCTAAGCCTGGTAGGGTTGCGAACCCTGAGTTTCCCATTTTCCCTTAGGACTTTTATTCTAAGTATTTGAAAAAAAAAATCAAAAAGATTTATTTTTTACCAGGGGTCGACCTCCGTGAACCCTGAGTTGGGCATTTTCCATTAAGGTATTTTTTTTCTAAGTTTTTGGAAATTCCTTTTCAAAAAGATCTATTTTTGACCGGTGGTCGACCTCCACAACCCCCCCCCCCCAATGACCTAAAGAGATCATTCTTCACGAACTCCCTTTAGGGCCTAAGCCAGACAGGGTCTACCTCTGTAAACCCTCTGCTACCCAATTTCTCCTAGGGCTTTTTTTTAAGTTTTTGAAAATTCCTTTTAAGGATATGTTTTTGACCAGCAGTCGATGCTGCAACTTCAAAGTTGCAAACCAAAGTGCCAATTGTGTTAAGTAAAAAAAAAAAATCATGAGTTCGATATCTATCCACAAGAAAGTTATTTGAATAATTCATGATTATATTTCTAAAAAAAATAAAAGATGAGCTTTATATGGTTTAGAATATAAAAAAATTATGTATGCTATAACTTAAAAAAATAAAAGTAATAAAAGTATTGAAGATTAGGGGTCCACTCTTGAGTTTTGGATAGAAGAACTATTATTTATTATTTTACCTCTTTTAATTACCACTATTGAAGTCCATACATAATGAAGTTTTTAATATGAAGATGTTATCAAATAGTTCATACAATAAGGTCATCATAATATTGTCTTACTATTTACAAATTATCTCTTAACGCCAACACATATTTATGGAATTAAGTATCTATGCATACCTTTGTCTACAACAAATTAAAGTTTCATATTAGCAGTTGGTGTAGTAAAATCAAATGTCTAGATAAATGAACTCAAGTATTTTTTGTGTCATTAGTGATATATAAATCAATAATCACCATAAAATAAGTAGGATTTAGATTAAAAATTAAAATAATAATACAACACACTTAAATATTTTCTATCTTTATAACTGTTCATCTTCATCCATCAAGAGGTTCACCCTTTTTCTCAACAAAATAAAATTTAAAAAAATATAATAAAAGTAGGAAAGACTAAAAATAGAAGAGAAACTAGAGAACACATTTCTATTACCACTAGAAAACTTATATTACAAGCTTAATATATGGCCTAGTTATAGTATTTGAAATATGCTAAAGGCCAAACATATAATGGATGAGTTAAAAAATCAAGTGGTATGGTAGTTGTCAAGAATTGATAAGTTGTTACACCAAATCCTCTAAATTTTCAAACTAGATACAGCTCGATTGTGATGATGGATAATGAATAAAAATTGTAGATCTTTGTTTGTTAATATATTTTCATATATGATATGTCAAATTTGGTTGCCGGATGAGGAAAATATTGTCAAATTACCGAATCATGTTCAAGAGTCATCCTCCAACATCAGTAGCGCATTATAGTATATTTATTGACCATTTTGACATATTGTCGCACCATCTTGTATTTAACAAACTTGTTTATCTACCTCTTGTGTATAACATATCCAAATTTCAGCTCAAAAAAAATTATTTAAGAGATTTGACCCAATTGGTAAAATAGGTTAGAATTGGGCTTAACTCTGATCCGAATTTTTGGTAATCCATTTTATACAACCACTTATAATCCAACTTCTTTGATCCTTACACATTTAGTATGATATCCAAAATTTGTATGAACTTGTACATAAATGACTTTTCAATCCATATCATCAAGAATTAATCCAAAATCATTTCAAAATCAAAAGTTACGTCAATTTTCCTAAAACGTGCACAAACGAAGATAAAACTTTTTAATCCTTTTTTTTTTATTTTCCATTTTATTTCTAAAATAAAAATGATTTAATTGGGAGTTCTAATGATAATTTTAAAGCAAAAATAATTATATTAATTTTAATTAATTATACACTTTTAAATATTCATCATACCCCTCAACCAGCTTATTACTAGTCCCTAGTAATTATAGAGTAATGAAATGCAATACAAATAAAAAGGAACATGGCATGATGATCAAAATTTTAAAAAAAATCTATAAAATAGTCTAACAATTACAAATAATCATTTGTCAAAAATCACAGATGCTATCGAGATTTTTTTTAGAGAATTTTCAAAAGTTGTGTGTATGTGTACTAAGCCAACCTTTTATTCCACAAACCAATATACATATTACTTCAAAATCAATCATGAAAAAATCTCAACTCCATACCCTCGCAGGTAAGTGTTTACCATATAAATTGATAAGATGTTCGCTCATGGAGTTGGAAAACTGTTAAAAATGCTTAGGGAAATGGTTTAAATGATTTAGGACAAGTATTCAAACTAAAATTGTGTATAAGATAGATTGTCACAAAATTTGAAATAACTAGTCTTAGTTACCAAAATATACCTCGAAATTTCATTGGTTAATCTGAAAACGAAATGGTGATTTTTTTTATTTTTTTATTTTTATTTTTTTGTATTTTTTTGTTATTGTTTTTTTCCTTTTTTCCTTTTTTTATAAAACATGACTCACATGACTACCAAAAGAAAGATTTATGATTATACTCGCATCACTAGCTACAAAACAAAATATTTTAATAGAAGTAGATAACTATACATGTTTACCTAATTCATTTCTTCACATGCAAGGTAATCATAATTAAGCATTTCAAATTGCAACAAAACCAATTCAAATGATCAATTAAAGTTCAGAATGTTTGTTTTCTTAAACTCTCCACTTATTCACAAAAGATGTGTGAATATTAAAAAATAACACTTTAACATGGTCAGAATTTTCAGTTATATGTATCACAATCAATCTTTCCACAAGGCTTAGGATGTGCACAAGACCAATTTTTCATTTTTATTTTTCAAGATAGTACCCTTGAGGATTGCAATTATATTTTGATAATTCACAAATTTTCAGTTAAAAACTTCACAAACATGTCATGTTATGCACAAAAAAATAAAGGTGCATCTCAAGAGTGTCAAAAAAGTGGTCACTCTTACTCATGGTTTCAACGGACTCAAATGAAAATACGCTTAAAATATTTTTTTTTTTTAAATCTAGAAAAATATACATTGAACACACAAGACGTAGTATTAACTAACTCTTCCCCCAACCTAATCGAGATATTATCCCAATGTCGAAAATAGATAGAAAAGTAGAGTTTAATATCACCTGAAATGTGGCTTATTAAAAAAAATAAAATTGAAATAACACAAAGTTGAAACCATTAACGATAAATTTCACTAAGTGAGAGTCAAATTCATTTTGCATTTTCGACCACTATCCTTATTTTACTAATCCACACAAGCCAATGTTGGATCAAGTTTTGGTATATATACTAGAAGTTGATCAGTTGGTCAAGTATTGGAATATAAATGAGGATTCATCTCGTAGATGGTGAAACAAAACTTTTTTCTACAACATGATCTATAAAAGATAACAAACCATCACAAAAATCATTAACATTAAGAATAATTATAAGTTTTTGGTGAATGTTGAGTTTTGCCTAAAAGACAACTTAGAATAATTTCTCTAGTGTACCAAAATCAGTAGGTAGAGTGATGAATGCATTTGCATTGTTTAATATATTAGACATTCTGTCCTGAACATATGACACTTTTAGCTCATTTCTGATGGTCATATCTTGATATTTTGTATTATTAAAAGTTTTGGGATAACTCATAAAACTTTGACTCCTCCTATATGAGCAAAAATAGCAACACTGCTCATTAACCCTAGACTGTCTCCCCCATACAGTAAATGAATTTTTCTTTCTGCTAATGTTCTACAAAGGTTATGGGTTGTCCCTATAAACTCATTATTTTTTTCTGGATTATATCTACAAAAGACCCAAATACGATTGAACTTGCGAGTGTAAGAGACTTTTATTTTTTTTTTTCTTTTTGAAAGTGAGTTGTGAAAAAATAGAGTGAGTATAGTACTATTCATTGAGTTGTGAACAATGCATGCATTTATTGCATGTCTTTTTCATTTGTGTGAAATGTTGAAAATAAGGACACAAAAGTTAAAAATTATCTACTTATACGCAAATGTACATGTAGTTGTGATTGTGACTCATATTTTCCTTTGATTTTATATCCACTAACGACTTAAACACCCTTTATAGGTCAAAGATATATTTTTCAGCCAATTTTCTTATAAACTGGTAAACATAGTCTTTTAATGTCAGATTCTCAATATTATAACATTCATATTCATCCCAAAAGTGATTCCACAAATCAAGAATTATATGATGCACTAATCTACATGAATACGTCTCAAGAGTCAATATAATGTCATCTAAAGACTTCTTACTCAGTCCATTCATAATGAATTGAAATTTATTTTCTCAATTTTTAAAAATTATTTCTAAGGAACAACACTTTGTGTTGCAAGTCCATCGAGCATATTTGTGATAAACTTGTATTTTTTTCGTTATTTTTTTTTAATATGTATTTTTACCAAAACCAAGTATGTATCTAGTAAGCAAGTTTGAAAACTCTCATGAAAACTCACTTGTTACTCTTACCTTTGCTTCAAGTATCTGTCATATGTTTTTTTGGATGCCTTTATGCATAAGCATCCTTAATCTTTCAATCCTGATTTTATAAATTCTTAAAATTATATTTTTAGAAAGAAAAAAAATCACTTCTTGAGATTTAAAAGAATATCATCCATTTTGAAAAGAATAAGAAAAAAAATAAGAAAAAGAGAAAAACTTTGTACAGAGATATCAGTTGTTTAAGTTCAACTTTAATAGCTACGGAGTACCGTTATCCGCCACTTAACTGGAAAAAAAATAAAAAAAAAAAAAAGAAAACCTACAAAATAAATAAAGATAGAGAAAATAAGTATATATACACACGCTAATCATAACAAGGGTTATAAAGAAAAAGATTTCTTTTTGTGAAAATTGATTCTCTAGAAACGGTTTGAGTCTTTGTCAATTTACTTTGAATACATTACCATTTCTAAGATTCTCAATGTTAATCGCCCATAAGGATATACCTCTTTTACAATAAAAGAACTACTCCACCTTGATCTCAATTTTCAGGAAACAAATGCAATCGAGAATTATAAAACAAAACCTTTTGACCAACCTCAAATATTTTTCTTGAGATTTTATTATCATAAAAATCTTTGATTCTTGTTTCATGATTAGAATTCTCATATGCATCATTTCTCAATTATTGAAGTTCATTAATTGATAATTCTATATGCCCAAAGTGTATCGGTAAGTCTAAGAGGCCAATTTTTATGATTTGGGTTAACTGTCTTTTTCAAAATTTATTTTATTTTTCTATTTGCAAGTTCAACTTGTCCAATTGTCTTCGAGTGATAAGAGGCTACAACTTTATGTATGATTCTACATTTCCTCTTTAAAGTTTCGAAAATTTTATTACAAAAATATTTTTTCCCATCACTAATTATGGATCGAGGAATTTCAAATCGACTTAAAAGATTATGGGCATAACTAATTGTCCCAAAGGTTCAACTACACCTTCTCCAAACCCGAAAGCATAGTATCAATTGGTTGTAGCACAATCCCCAAGTCCATTTGCCTATATGCTAACAAAAAAAGGATATAGTGGAGTGGCCAATGTCCACTAACACTCGAGCTACATCGTAGTTAGCAATAATTATTATAATGACTAGTGCATCATTGTGGGGTTCTTGCAACACTTTAGAGTCCTTGGGGTCGAACTGTAACATTGGTCCCTTGATCACCTTATTCACCTCGTGCCCTCCCCTTGCTGGGCAAGTCTGATACGTGCTCTCCTAACCTTATTAAAGTCTCCATCTGCAGGACCACCTAATTGTTTATATCACCCATCTCTTGAGGGGTTTGGTGGATTCTCTCCTCTTCGATCCACCCCCTCATCCTAATTTCTAAGGTCCTCATGCAGCTAGGGAAGACTTATCACTCTAGAGCCATCCTCTCCGGTTCATATTCATTTTCTAGAAATACCAATTCCCTTAAATACCCAGCACTAACTAATTGTTCAATTTAGTCCCTCAAATGTCTATATTCTTTCGTCGTGTATCTATAATCATTATGAAACTTGCAAAATAGGTCAAACTTCAGTTTAGCAGGTGTCTTCGAGTAACTCCTGGGCCATCGCAACTACTCGTGCCCTTGGATCGCCATCAGCACCTGTGACCTGTGCGCGATCAAGAAGGTGAACTTCTCCAACTCTACTGGTTTGCTCGGGTGGAGCCCCCTCACCTAAGGTCTGTGTTTCTTCTTAAGACTCGCCTCCTTCTTCGTTGGCTTCTTCTTTTCTCTCTGTTTTTCTCTACCTTTCTTATTTTTCATCATTTGGGCTTCTTTCATATTGATGTATTTCCCGACCCGAGCTAACAGGTCACCAAAACTTTTGGTCTGTATCTTGGACAATGATCTAAAAAAATCTATCATCCTGAAGGCCCTGGGTTAAGGCATTGGACAACACATCCTGCATAGCTGACAGCAATTCTAAAGCTACATCAGTGAATTTTTTGATATAACTCCTAAGAGCCTCACCCTCTCTTTGATGGAGGCTGAACAGAGTGAGGGGAGTTCTTTGATACTTCCTCACGCTGGCAAATTAGTGTAAGAAAACAAAATTGAATTCGTCGAATGAGTGAATAAAGTTGGAAGGGGGCTGGCTAAACTATTGTTGGGCATACTGGCTAAAGTGGTAAGGAACAGCCTGTACTTCACCCCATCGGAGTACCTGTGTAGGAGAGCTGAGTTTTCAAACCAACACAGGTGTTTCTCGAGATTAGCAACTCCATCGTACTCATAGTTCAAAGCCTTGAAATTAGCAAGTATGTCATCCACCATGATCCCTTCGGATAAATAAATTCCTTGTTTCTGAAGCTTTCCTCCCATGCTATTTTTTTCCAAATTTTGCTCATTTCACAATACAAGTGATCCATTCACTCAAGTAGGTCAGGTATTCCCCTAAAATACTACCCGGCTCTTATTTTCATTATCCTGGCTTTCTCCCTACATATCCTTTTGGTGGCTCAAACTTCTAAGCTACATGACTCACCTCCCCTAAGGTGGAGGTGAGCTATCCCACTAAGGTAGTGATGCATTAGCTTCTCTCTATCTCAAGGTGGTGTCCACCGCAGTTGCCACCAAACCCATCAACTGTTCCATAGTGAGTTGCCCTATTGTCATTGTGGCAAACTCTGTTTTCAGGTTAGCCTATTAAGCGTTGGTATCCCTGTGAAGGGGGACTCTTGGAGTAACTGGTGGTAGGCTATCCCTCTCCCTCAGGTAATGTTCCTCCAGCACCGGGTTTTGCAACGGAAGATAAGGTGTATCATGTCTCCTATGTAAATCTCCTCCATGCAATCCTCTACCAACTCTTGTCATCCTCTCACGCCTTATCCTAGAATTTTCCATAAACGGCGCCACTTGGCGAGAACTAAAATAGCACATGCCAAGAATTCCCACTCAGCAACAGCCACTCCTATCTCCACCAATCAGCTCCTGCGAAACAGTCATTAGTGGCGCTAGGGTTGCCCAGCATGGTCACTCCAACACTCAAGTCAGTCAGTAAGTCTCTTGAAAGAAGATAAGAAAATGAGCTGAATGAATGAATGAGAATCTAAAAAAGAAAAATGAAACCATATCTCAAACCTCCACTTTATGGCTATGGCATGAGTAAGGGTAAAGAGTAAAAATCCTTCCCCTCAAACATAAATGAATAAAGGATGAGCTCCATTCATTTCAGGGATTTATTCCATATAATATTTCTTCTTACCTATTAGTAACTAATTTATTTAAAATTCTAACAGAAGCCCGCATTCCATGGGGCTTGAGCTTAGTAGGACATTTTTGCCCCGAGTAGACCTCAACAAGGCCGAACTAGACATACCTTATCAACATTACCATAAATTCAGGGCTCAGTTTGGGGTTGAAGCTCTACCTCTCCTTACAGTGCCCAACTTGACCCAGATCTTGCTTAATGTATTGATACCTATCCTCGTGAGCTCGTCCATAAATGAGCCACGTTAGTGAGGTCGAGCTTAGGCCACACCACATTACAAGTCATACCAATACAAAAAGTTAAATGACCACTACTTGATTGCTGGTTAAACATGTTTGCTGGGTCGAAGGCCAACCTCGCCCCCTAAGGAATTTGAGCTGAACTAAGGTCTTGGTGATGAGCAAAGCTGACGGCGGTGAGGGCAGATGAGAAAAATTAGGGTGATAATTCTTAAAGTAAAAAGTTTAAGAGTGTGTGTGTGTGTGTGTATATGAGACGGGTTTGGGCAAGCGAGTTTAAAAAATAAAACATGCTACCTACCCAAGACTCATTCAATTGGATTTAGACCCATCTCGAGTGGGACGAATTTTGTAAGCTCTGGGTTTAAACCTTTTCTATTACTATCCTAGATACTTCAGACTACATTTGATTCGAATTCGTAACTCCAAGGATTGTATTTGTTACCAATGTATTGCACAACTAGGTCTCGAAGTAGTAACCAACTTTTTTTTCATAGAATTAGGAATTATTTCTATTTACTTGAAATACTTGTGAGACATTTGTGATAAACTTTTGAGTTACAAGTAGGATAGTACAAAAGGGTTGGGAGAGATATTTAGTATAGATGGTAACGAGATAGTTATGGATGAATTTGTCAAAACTTGAGACATGCTCCGCTAAAATGTTCAGAAACTAGACCCGAACTCGCCCTAAACTCGAACCCGATGAGTTGGATCCGTTGGACCCATTGTAAATTATAAAAACATTATAAAATAACATCATTAGGACTCTTTTAAAAAATATTTTAAAAAAATCACATAAATATATACAATAAATAAGAAAATAAACAAAAAAAATAAATGGGACGAGAGGGAGGTTTGATTTTTAATTTAAAAAATCCAAACTCATTCTGAAACCGTTTATAATTTTAACAACCACTCCAAGCAGGAGGGATCCGATACGAATCAGAATTTAAACATGCCCCATTATCATCTCTACTCTTTAGTGACTTTAAAAGTAGTTCTATAAGTGATTTTTATTTTTTTAGGTTTGATTAAATTCAATAGTCATACCAGTAAAATTTATATTAAAATAACAAAAATCCTCATAAATATAAATGAATTTTTTTGAACCCCTAAAATCAATACATATTTATTTTGTCTGTCAAATATTATTTTTGGTATTAAATTGTTGATGGGTTTTACGAATTTTTAATAAATTAAATATCAAACTTATTGTTTCAATTGTATCCAACACTAATAAAATAATGATCCCAACACTAATCACATAATATTCTTACTTTGTGAAAATACATTTTTATTTTCAAACACTTTCCAAAGTCATCCCATTTCATTTATAGCAACCAACTTCTCTAAAAATTAAAAAAAAAATGAAGAAGAAGAAATGAAAACAAAATCAAATAGAGACTAGAGTTCTAAAATTGAACAACAAATAGAAGACGCAAATATGCAAATACGACCAACATTCATTAGAAATAATAGTACTTGATTTCACCTTTTAGAGATATAGGTGTGGATTCGAATGATATCCTATTCTCATTTTCATATTTCATGAAGTATTAAATATAATATATATATATATATGGAGAGAGAGAGAGAGAGAGAGAGAATCTTGGCAGCTGATGTTGACTGAACTGAACCTCAGTCAATTGCCAAAGTCGACGCAAGAAAGAAAATTGGCACTCTTAGAAGGAAAACCCGTCCTGATGGGCATAGTTTTCTGGTGAAGGTAAATACGAGTCTAGAAAAGATTAACATGACTTTCAGCTCACGTTTAATTATGAAAATTGCAATCCCAGCAAATAATTGGACTTCTGTCAAGACAAAAAATCTTATTTTACTACCAAACCTTTTCCACTAAAGCATTACAACTGTTTTATACCAAACCCCTTGAGAACACTTCATGTGTTTGATACCGACACCTCAGAATCTCTCCACACTTGAATTTTAAGAATCTGAGACTAACCCAATTAAGCCAACGCTTTTCCATTGTTCTTGAGTTGTATATTTAGTATCTGTTAACCCAAAAAAGAGTTGAAGAAACAAAAACCAATTTAGCCAACACTTTTCCTTTGTTCTTGAATTGTATATTTAGTATCTTTAACCCAAAAAGAGTGGAAGGAACAAAAAAGTTCTTTCTTTTAGCAGGGTCTGTACATTGGCTGTTCGAGGTGTGCTCTATGTGTTGGAATTGGGCTTCCTTGTTGCCATTAATGGAGAATGTTTGATTTATGAGGTTAGTTCTCTACTAGGTTGTTCTTTTTATTTTTGAAATGTTATTTGATTGGCTGTGATTTTTGTTTGTTCCTTGTTCAATAAATTCATGGCTGAGTAAAGTTCAGATCTTTTTGTTGTTTTCTGTTTCTTTCTGGGTTTACCCATTGGAAAGAAAGTGTTGTCTCCTCCCTCTGGAGCTGGTAGGTTGATTCTCAGCTAGAGTTTTTCGTGTTTTAACGAATTTTGTTGTAGCTTTGCTTGTACTGCTGGCCTGATGCCGTAGATGTAAAGAAATGGTATATATCTACTGAATGTAAATTGTTTGTCTGATTTTTTATACATCTTTTTGTGTATGTTTCCGTGTGATTTAATTATTCTCCAAATATTAAGTCTTGTAGTAATTTTTCCGGTGTGGATTATGGTTTCTCTGGAAGCTTATGGATGTGTGTTATATGGCCGGACAGAAGCGATGCAATTGTTTTAGTATTTGAAAATTAAAATTTTAAACATATATTTTCTGCTGGGAAGACTATAAAAATATTTTATTCATGATTTAGTTAGAAACTAATTACCTGCATTGATTGTGCTTCTCGGAAATGCTGAAGTAGTCCTATGATGAATTTCTCTGATATTGTCTACTCTTAATTCTTTTGTAGCCAATTTGAATTGGCCGAGTTGCCGTTGAAGTTCTTCAAGTTGATGAACCAATGGGATTTCAAACCTCACTTTTGGTCTTTCTGGCCTTTCTCCCTGCAATTTTGGCACAGAAATCTGAAGAGGCAAGACTTGTCATTGACACAAGTGCAACTGTTGCTGAAACAGATGCTAATTATATTTGTGCCACCATCGACTGGTGGCCTCAAGATAAATGTAGCTACAATAGATGCCCGTGGGGATCGTCATCTGTTATAAATCTTGTAAGAATTTTGTTAATGAGATTTGCTTTGCCAAGATTGATATTTATATTATTGAAACAGATGGTGACTTCTTTTCCTAACTAGTAACATTTATATTGGGTATCAATTAGAATTTCTTTCTTTTGTCAGGACCTATCTCACCCTATTCTAAGCAATGCTATTCGAGGTCTGTATATCCCATTTTTATAACTCGAGTGTTTCTGTTTGCTGTACTAACCTTGTTCTTACATTTTCATATTGCATTCGAGTGGTGTCTTATTTCATTTTGTTGCTCAACAGCTTTCAAGAATTTGAGAGTTAGAGTTGGTGGTTCTTTGCAAGACCAAGTACTATATGACGTGGGAAATGGAACGTCTCCTTGCCAATCATTTAGGAAGGAGAAGGGTGGGTTGTTTGGATTTTCCAAGGGATGCTTACGTATGGAGAGGTGGGATGAGCTGAATAACTTTTTCAAGAAGACAGGGTAAGATCCAATTTCTTTGTTGGTTGACTCCTAATATGTGTGTCTGTAAATGAATGTATGTATCTGTATATGTTCACATGTGCAGTAGCGTGTCTCCCATTCAGTACTTAGATTTGAATGTATGTTAGAATGCAAGAGCATAGTGAAACCTTGGAAATGCCAAATGAAATTGCATATGAAATGTTAAAAAGATGTGACAGTGCTGGAGTGCTTAGGTCTATAGAAATTAACCCATTCTTATAATGGTACTAACTATTTGTGTCTAATCCAATGATCTAGGGTTCCATAATTAATAAATAAGGCAACTTCTAACACCAGGATACCTCGTGTTGTTGAAAAGATTCTGATACATTTCTTCAAGCTTCTAACCTTCTGCTATTCTCTGATTAACAATTGCCTGTGGTTGCTTCGAAGAAGATTTGAATAATCAACTTGCTCCTGCTATGTTTTCGTGATCAATGGTGCCAACTCTTGAGTAGCATTACCATTCACTGAAGCGCATGGCCAATTTTATTCATTCAACTAACTGAAGAACCAGGTTTTCAACTATTTTCTGAGATGAAGGTCTGTTTTTGTGCAATTCCAAATGTGAAGTAGTTCTACTTCTCTTAGTGGTGAAGCTGAAAACTTTCAACAAACCATTTTTATTTTTTTTTATTTGTTTTTGCTTTTTGAGAAATAACCTGTATAAATTCATTTTTTACCATATAAAGTTCCCCTTCCAAAACAGCCAAAAGCAAGCATCATCACTATGAGCTGTAATCCATAAAACTGACTCCAACAATGAAATCCTCCATAATTTAAAAAATACTGGGCCCACCCCCAAGCACCTGACTGAGAAGAGGATTGGCAGATCTAGAATGCGTTAGATATTAAGAGTATAACTGTCAAAAAGTTTGTTTCAATGGATGGAGGTCAAGGGTGATGGTTGGTATGGAGTGATTTATGGGCCAATTTTTGCTTCATATTATGAAATTATTTGATACAGTTTCACTGCAGACATTGGGGAGCTGGTTTGTGATATTCAACTAGCTGTGGGAGGTTTTGGTGGTATGCATTCTGAGTAAAAGAAATGATTGTCTCTTTGATCAGTTACAGATAGTTTCACCAGAGTTTTGTGTGAATTAGCTTTAGTAATGGAAAAGCTAACTCTGTTCTAAAACAGCCTAAACTGCAAAAGGCCCCTTTAATTGGTTTAGTCTGTGATCTAATGATTAAGTTGAGTTTCCAAAATATGAATTGGTTTAACCTCTTAATCTGAATTTATAGTTTATATGTTATTCTCCAAGTGATATTGATGAAAACCTTCGTACTGTTTTTATTCTGCATTTTTCTTGTACATGAATCTAGACTTGCCTGGGTGCAATAACTCAAACATTGTCTTTGGTCTCCTTTCTTGCTAGTGGTACCTTTCCTGAGGGATTTACAGACTGATTTTGCACCTTTTTTAAGTTGTTTACTTTTCCATTAGTCCTGTCTGTTTGAAAGAAAACATTTGGAGCATACCATTGTGAAGTTGGCTATATATTACCCTGCCAGCTAATACGCATTTACATATGCTTAAACAGTGCATGTTAAAACTGTGGCGATTTCAATATCTGGTCCATGGAACTCATGAGACCTATCAAAGTCCAAGAAGTATTGTGTATATGTCCTTGCAGAGCTCTTGTGACTTTTGGCTATGTCCTTGCAGAGTTGTTCTGACTTTTGGCCTTAATGCTCTATACGGGAGACGCCATATTCAGAGAGGAGTTTGGGGAGGAGATTGGGATTCCAGCAATTCTCATGATTTCATTAAATACACTATATCCAAGGGATACCATGTTGACTCTTGGGAATTTGGTATAAAATTTTAAACCAATTCTTTTATTTTGTCAAAGTCAATGAAGGATCTCTCGAATTGTAATCTTCGAAAAATTGAGTAAACTCACTCATTGCTTTTGCAGGTAATGAGTTGTGCGGCAAGGGGGTTGGTGCTAGTGTTGGTGCTGAACAATATGGAAAAGATGCTATCCGACTCAATGCTATGATTGATGAATTGTACACAAATTTCAAGCCAAGACCTCCTCTCTTGGCACCGGGAGGTTTCTATGACAAGTTGTGGTTTGATAAGCTGCTTCAAGTCTCAGGTCCAGACGTAGTCGATGTTATGTCACATCATATGTATACTCTGGGTCCAGGTGGGTTCTTGTTAATTTGCATCACAAGTAATTACTATGGTTCCAATTCACATCTAATATTTAGATCCCAAAAGATCTCCAAGTCCATCTTGATCAAATGAAAGAATATTAATCTTACCTAGTTCTTTAATATCACCTTAATTTTTGACGTGTCATGGCTTAGATACATAATAAGAAAAACCTAATGCACCTGATGTAAATACATGTCTATGATGGTGCATGATGGTACCAAAAGGTAAAAAGATCCAACCAGTAACCTCTGTCATCATGTTACAGGAAATGACCCCAATATCATGAATAAAATCATAAATCCCGATCACTTGAATAAGGCATCTTTCATATTCAGCAATCTTACTTCAACCATTCAAGCAAATGGTCCTTGGGCTTCTGCCTGGGTCAGTGAATCAGGAGGGGCCTACAACAATGGTGCTAGGGACATATCTAACACATTTGTGAACAGCTTTTGGTAATTTTTCTGCTTAGCTTCATTTCTATTTGTAAACATCAAATATTCTTCCTGAACGTGAAACTTCATTTATTTCATGTCTGACTAAAAGTTTTAAATCTTCTGTGCCTGGAATGTAGGTATCTGGATCAACTTGGAATGGCAGCAAAGTATAGTACCAGAGTATATTGCAGGCAGACTTTGATTGGTGGATTCTATGGGCTACTAAATAAAACTACATTTGTTCCAAACCCTGATTATTACAGGTAAGATAACGACTTCTGACATAAGCTTCTGACTTGCTTTTGCTATTGATAATTTTAACTGACATTCTGGTTTCTGCTTTAGAGTTTGCAACTTATTAACATTCTAGTTGAACTGTATCCCTATCTCATTAAATGTTTGTGGCAATATAGTGCACTTCTCTGGCATCAACTTATGGGAAAAGGAGTGCTTGCTGTTAACAGCTACGCATCACCATATTTGCGCGCTTATGCTCATTGTGCAAAAGAAAGAGTAAGAGCCCTTCTATTGTCACCATCAGTTAGGTTGATGAATATGCTAGAGATCTAATTGCAGGCTTCTGTTTTGTTTTTCCTCCTCCCTTTCTTAGTATTTTATTTTTGGGTCGGTTGGGTTGCTGTTCCCATGTGTGCTGATTTTTTTCGTTTGTTACATTTTATGCAAATTGTCTCTAAAAAATCTTTCTTGTTTCAGGCTGGTATAACCGTACTTCTGATCAATTTAAGCAATCAAACCATGTACAATGTTGGAGTTCAATCCAGTAACAATGCTGAATTGCCTGTGAAAGATAAAACAGGCTCCAAGAAAAGGTCTTTTGCACATGGCCTTAAGAAATCAATCTCATGGATTGGAAACAAAGCCTCGGATGAAAAATTATCTCGAGAGGAGTATCACTTAACTCCCAAGAATGGTGATCTTCAAAGCAAAATCACGTTGTTGAATGGACAGCCACTGCAGCTAACTGAAAGGGGAGACATCCCAGGTTTGGTTCCAGTCCTCCGTGACATAAACTCTCCTGTAAGTATTGCTCCTTTTTCCATCAAGTTCATAGTATATCCCAACTTCAGTACTCCGGGGTGTAAATAAAGTTTATCTTTCTCACCTCATGTGCTGGGGTTTTGCTTATATTGTATATGTACTTGGAGACTGATTAGCTAGCACAAAAAAAGTAGAATGCTAGTATTTTTGTCATAAAAGGTCGTATACTCGTGTATTTTTTGGTATATCTGTTGGAAATGTATTATGAAGAAACAATAATGCAAATGGCTGATGGATATGTTAAGAGAATAGAAACATCGGTTATGTGTTGTACTGTTAAAGTTCAGAATCCGAAGTGTTGAAGTTTGTGTTATTATGTATTAAGGATGATAACCAATACTCACTCACTAGCAGTGCTTGTACCTGATTTTACCTCTTATAGATAAGATTAGAGTTTCGAATGTTGGCCCTCCCTTCCTTTCTCATATTTCAAAGTTCGAATTTATTTATAAAAAGAAAATAAGAAAAAACGACAACAATAAAAACAACTGTATCAAGGATGATAAAATACATGGTGTTTTGATTGTTATATGGCCAAATCAATGAAACATGGGTAAAGAAGAGAATCAAATCCAAGCAATTAAGGACACTAGTGTATAACTTGAGCACCTTTGGTCTTCAAAAGGGCTTTTGAATTTATTTGATTATGTTCCAGAAAATGATATTTTGATGATGTTCCAAGATGAAAATCATGAGGTATGAAGGTAAAATTTATGCCATTATGATGTTCCAATCTGAAAGGAGTAAAGGTTTATATGGAGGAAGAATGCAGCTTGTTAAAGGGCATTTTTGTCTTTAAAAAGGGATAATTGCTGAAATTTTTGAGGGAGAGATTTGGTATTTACATGTTGACTCCTCAAGTTTTTAATTTCACCTCATTTAACATTTAGATGTCGACTTACACATAATCTCATTCCTCAGCTAATAATCTTATGACGGAAAATAATTCATTTTTACATCCGACATCATTGTGAAATTGAGAATTTTTGAACTTCTAAATAAAAAAACAAACAACTCCTAAGTTTACCCAAATATACACAAACCTCCTCTAAGGTTTATATCAATATAGACAAATTTCCATCAGGTATAAATAAGTTTAATTTAAATTATTTCAAATAAACTAAATTTAATTTTTTAGAAATATTTTGAAAATTAATCACATTTAATAAAATAAAAATTCATATCTCATACATTTCATTTTTTATGTGATTCTTTTGAAAAAATTACTAAAAATCCTTATATCCCAAACACCCATAAAAATATTTTTCAATCTGAAAAAAAAAACCATTTCATCAACTTTTCATTCCAAAAATTTAAAAATTTATTTTTTGATTAAATTACCCTTAATTAAGAGTTCAGAAATTTAAATGAATTCATTCTTCTTAAAGTAATTTCTTTTTCTTTATGTTGTTCAAACTGATTTGCATCAATGTTTATTTTAATTTTAATAAATTAAATTTTAGAGAAAAGGAACAATTGAATTTTTAGATACACAAATTATAGTAAAGACAATTTTAACATTATAGCGAGAAACTAAACAAAAAGATTATTTTTTATAAAATTATAAAAATGAATACAATTACCAAAAAGTTAATTTTAACATTAAATATCAATAATAAAATAGTTCTTAATGTAGGAAATTCAAGAGTAATTTCATTCAAAATAGGGTAAAAGTTAATAGTTGGATTTAATGGCATGAAAGTTTGGCGGAATGGATATATTGGACTAAATATTTTACGGGCTTTTTGGATATAAAAATTTATTTAAGGAGGTTTTTATTATTTTTGCCTACTTTTACATACCACCTTACCTTTTACTATAAATCAGAATGTTCAATCAATAAACACACACACACACACACACACACACACACACACACACACATATATATATATATATATATTCTCCAAATAAAGAAATAAAAGCACATTAGAAATCCATATATTTAGTTTGAAATTATATTTACTCCTCTCTCAATCTCCCCTCACCAAGAAGCTTAAACCGCCCCCATTTACCAATCGCTACTTACTACTATGAGTTGGTCTTTCTTTCATACAAGCGCATGATATTGGCCGTTCAAGTGTGGTGATTGCCCCAAGTTGCCGCCATCACTACGAAAACCAATCGGTGATCGAAAATAGAAAAAACAAAACAAAACAAAACAAACAGAAAACACCCCTCGATGTATGTTAAGATCAAGAGACCAAAATTGTTAATCCAAACTTCTCTTCATTAATAAATAGCATAGATGTCTCCAAACTCATCATGAATGAGATAGTGTTAAACCTGAAAGCAAAGTTGCACAAGACTGAGTACACAGAAAGATGATAGCATTCCCACGTAACTAAAACTTCTATACAAAAGGGTCTATTTTATGTGAAATCATGAGCTTGTTGTTCAACCCTATTTATGTAGACAAATCAAGAAAAGATAACTCTTTGGACCATACTCCACAGCAAAAATAAATAATGGTAAAACACGACTCAGACACAACAAATTGTATGATTGAAAAGTTACTACAGTGTCATACAAGTGCAAGATATAACATAGCAAATGTTCCAAGCAAGTGTACTGCGTCTCAATTGGAACTAGACAAGGACCTAGTAATCAATCAAGTACAGCATGCAAGAGGTGAAAAGTACTCATTAATTTCACTATAGAGTCGTGCATTAAAGGTTAAAACCAAGAGCATTGAAATATAATTAGCTATAAATATCCTATTCAAACTCTACTACTGAATCCACACGGCACATGCTCTAGTAATCAAAACTGCTTCCGTTCCATCATGTGATACCCAAATTTGAAATTTAATATTTCGTCTGAGGGTAAAATCAGAGAGTAATAACATCTAATTAACCAACTAGAGAGAAAATTCTCCATCGTCTCAGGTAAAAGGATAGAAGTTTGAGAATAATAAACTGCCAAGGAAAATGTAAGCTGCACAATATGCCCATATGAGATGCCCCCATCTCTTTCCAATACCAGGGGATCCCATTATGTGGGAGGCAAACCAGTACAGAAGAGGGCTAGCAGACAAGAAACGAGTTGCAACCTGTCAAGCATGATGATTATATCAATGAGAAATGGAATCTGTTACAGAAACAATGTAGCAATCTGAGTATTCTAGAACAAGGAAAACTAATATGGTGACAACAAATCAAAAAATTTGTTAATACAGTATAATGATGCACATTATCAGGAAATGAGAAGAAACAGAAGTATAGGAACAAAGACATGAATAAAGAAAGAGGATCCTGGTGGGTTTCGCCACTAATATCAGTGATAAAGAGGGCAAGATGGTTTCGCATCTTGCAATACTCAGACCACAGAAGGTACCAGTGACTGCCTTGGTGCCTAGCCAGCAACTAGAGAATCATACATTTGTCAAATGTCTATGCAATAGCCGCTTAGACATTTTTATTAATTTTCAGCGTTGTATTTCTCCATGTATATATGTCATACCAATGTCAAATATACATGCATAAGCTTTTTTGTCACTTTCATTACTGCTTTCTGCTATTGTGCAGCTTATGTATCATAAGAGAGAAAGTATGCACACATGGATATGTAATAGTATCAGTGAGAGGCAAAGTATAAAAAGGTGCAACAAGAGAAAGGAAGAAATGGTGCCAAATAAGATTGAGAATAAACAAGATGATAGAAAAATTAAGCACTGTTTCTTCCTTTGTATGATTTCGTATAATCGAACTGAAAAAAATAAGCTCTAACTCTTCCTCTTTATGATTTTGTTGGATTTGTTTTTCTCCATCTTTTTACAATTATATAAGCCTTGCAACTGTGTACTTGACTAGGCAATGGACTATGGTAATCAGCTATCACACTTACTCTTGCTTAGGCATTTCGACAGCTCTGACTCATGTAGCCTTCGTATTGGAACCCTTACTTGTAGGAGGCTTGGAGACTCCAGAATTACCAAAATGCCAAAACTATATATGGCATTACAGAGTCAACCTAGCAAGGAAAGTCTATGATAAATTTAGTAACTAACATGAAGGGTGTGAACTTTCAGTGCCTCCAAGCTATCTCCACAAACCCCTTTTCCCCATTCCATTAATCACCAAAAGTTCACCACTTTGCTATCCATTTGGATTGGGCTGCCAAACATACCCATAATCTTTCAAAAACTCAAAAAGTAGTTCCGCCAAAAAAAAAGCTCAATAGCCAGCAAATACAAATTACCAATTAGTTAGATGGAGATAAGCATCTAAGCCCTAGAAATCATGAAAACCAACTAAAGATTCACAAAGTAACATCCACAATTGACAATAAAGGTACTACTCAAACAATAGTCAGCTAAGTAAGATAGACTAGTGACAGCTAATTCACATTAATCATTCCATTTAACTTAATATTTGCTTTCTGCTGCGTACATTCCAATGACATCACCAATTTATCCCTCAAATAAAATTTATCCAGCATAATTTCCCCAAGAAGAAGGAAAAAATCTGCAGCAATTACTTCTTCAACATGGTAACATTGTGGGATATGAAAAAATCAGCAGATTCTGTATGAAAAACATAATGGGATATGAAAAAATCAGCACATTCTGTACAAATCCTTTTTGTCAATATTAAAATGCACCGATTCAAGAAACTCAGTGACATAAATGAAACAATAAATGCTAAAACAAGTTTGGGGCTGACCTGAACATGCATGACAAAAAATGCCGTTGCGACCATGAAGCTCAAGTGTAGAACAAAAGGAAGAATAACAACAGGATTGCATTGTAGGCTGTCTGGTACTTCACTTTTTGATGGCTGTATAACCAAATGTTCTCTTTTGATAGCTCTTTTCCTCAGTCTAAGAATTCCATCATCTGAGTTAAACAATTCAAGTGAGATGGTAATGCCTCTCACTAAATGAAAGAAGATAATGGCTACACTACATATTGGTCATCAATACAGTTACGTTATAAGAAGGGCCTCGGATTTCCTACTCGCCAGATAGGCCAGGGATGGGGATCCGATCCAGTGAGAAGATCTAATAACTGATAAAATAAATGCAGCATACGGAACTGACACAATTTCTTGACTATGTAATCTAAGTGCACCTAGGACTAGGTCGGATAGGATAATGCACCACGTGGCATCAGAAAACTACACGTTTTGGTTGGAAATTAAGAGCATTAAGAGCTTATACAACAAAACAACAGATGCACAAGCAGTCAAGTAAAATATACCATACATATCGTCTCCATTATATACCACATTTTATGCTACAGCAGACTATAGCAAGAACAGAAAAGCCAACCCAACAAAGGACTAATTCGAAATTTTAACTGCCAAGCAGCAATCCAAGTTGCAACTTCTTAAATGGCACAGAGCAAGAGTATTGCACCTTTACTGTTCAATTCATTCAGGAAAGATACAATATATTTTTTCTTTAGTAGAAGGCTTATTTCACTTTCAATTTTCAAATATGATTGGGATGTTAGTGCATACTAGAAATGTAACGCCGATAATGTTAAAGTATCTGCTGTTTTGTGGCTGGTTAAGCTCATTTTCCTAGCCTAAATATTTTAGAAAGTTGATATATGTTTGGCTAATCATAGTTAAATAAAGTGAAAATGTGCTGCAAAAAGCACAACATTCAGGAATAGATAATGAGATATCATAAAAGAATATCCTGCTCTCCTGGCAGATTTCACAATCTACCATTCCCATAAGGTACAAGCACAAAGAAGTCTTTCTATAGCTTACAAGAAAATGCACACCTTGCAATATGTTAGGAGTATCATTCTCTGAAAAACCAGCAGTGCTTGGTTGTCCCTCTGGCACCGTAGATAATGGGGAATCAACCATTTTTTTTTCTATTGAAGAAGCTCGGAGACCAAGTGAGAGAAAAACCTCGGGCCATAGCTTCACATAGTAGACAATTGAGCAAAGTGCAAGAGACAATATTGGCGATGCAAGAAGAAAATTGGGCAACTGTTTAACTTGAAAATATCTTAAGAAGCCCACTCCCCTGGCATAAAATAAAACAGACATCAGGAATAGAAGACAATGTGAAAACATTTTTCTTCTCATAGTTAGAGATCACATAATGGCACAAAGTCAACTCAACTAAGCAACCCTTCCCCTCCTTGCACATCAAAAAGCACTTGCTAATAAATTGCAAATACGCTCTCATTGACAAAGAAATACCCACCGTATTCGTTAAAATATGATCGCTGAACATAGTATTAATGGTTAAAGTGAACTAGACCACTTATATGAGGCACAAGGAGTATTGAGGTAACACATACATAGAGCTCCTTATTTTCAGAAGGAGAAGTTGATACGTGCATGGGTATCAAGCAATGTCAGATATCAGGAGGGTAGAAAAGCAAAAAAAAAAAAAAAAGGGTAATATAAGACAGCAAAAAAGCCCCTTTAAAAGGTCCAATTTATATTTTTCTGTGGGACATTCTCTCCACTACCAAGAACCCCAGACTCATATCAAGTTTAAAACTAAACAGCGCGCAATCCCTAATTCATCTTCACGAGATGTATAAAGAAGATATAGCAGCTAGAAGTCTCCACTCATATACATGTCACAAACGCAGTAAAAACAAAGGGATTTTATGGTAGACAATATGTTTAACATACCAATAGTGGCTTTGAATATAATTGTAGAGTAAAGGAACTCTTGCCTTGCACCAAGGCCTCATTTCAGCTACAGAATGACCCACGCAAATATTGAAGTATCCATATGCTTGAAAAGAGATAAAGGGACTAAAGATGCAGAGAGAACATAAAGCCCCAGCAAGTAGAACCTTCACTGATAGCAGCTGGCAAGCATAAAGATTAAAAAACCTTCTCAAATTGAAAATAGATTTTAAAAAGAAAAAGAAAAAAAAAGAGGATTTTCAAACTAAAAAGCTTTTACAAAACTATGAAAAACGTTAATATCCAAATTACATAACTTTTCAATAATCCTGAAAATATATAAACATGATGTAGCAGCAATCCCCAGCAGCCAAATGATAAGAATGGCTCTTTCTACCAAAGCAACAATTTGTGTTGCTCAATTAAAAAATTAAAGCCAAAAATGCCTTCACAAACTTTTTTCAGGTGACTAACAACATTCCTGCTGCGGGTGGAATTGGGCTATGTAGCTAGTTTCTCAATCTCAAAGATGACATTCCCATTTCATGAACATTGAAATGATTGCAGATGAATCTTGAACCTTAAACGGTTTTCACTAGCAGAATCTAGTTAAAGCAACAATGCTCAGAAATTATAAATTTATTGCATATGCCATTCATGAAAGGAGAATAACACTCACATAAGTATGCTTTCTGGAGACAAAAGCTTCATTCACTTGTTGCATTGTGCGGAAACAAATATAGCCTGCGTTAAGCACCCCGTTTGACCGTGCACAACCAGAGAGTGCAAGCCAAAATGTTGCATAACAGTAGGTTCCATTCATGAAATAATACAATCCTCCAAATGATAACAAACCATACAGACTCTCAGCATATCTGCAGACAGATAAGAATGTAGCATTATTACTCTAATCCTTGCTATTCTGGCATGGTACAAGACAAAGGCATCAGAAGATACATTGATGAGTAGAATATGGAAGCTGGATTAAAGCAAAACAAAATTGATGCTCTCAATGCTAGCTCTGTGTCCTTCAAAACAATAACTGAAAGCCTGTGAAAAATACAATTAAAAACAAGAGACACAGTGAGATAAAAGTTATAAACAAAATTACACATATAGAGAAACTGAGCTGGCTCAAGCAGCTAGAATTACACTAAGTATTTGAAAGAATGGACTTATCAATTCCAGCTTAAACTCATGTTTTTCACAAGTTAAATATTTAAATTCAGATTATTTCATCACGTGAAGAAAGCAAAAGCATTTATTCAAAAAACTCTATATGACTGATAGCTGCAGCTGGAAACTCACCGGTATAAATACAATGAGGCAAAAACAAAGGCAATGTTGTTGAGCACATAGCCAGATAATCCGAGCACAGCCCTGTATCCAATTACAGGTACCAATGGAGCAAAAACTGCAGAGTATAATAAAAATCAAAACTTCTCCCAACAGTTGGGAAGAAAATACATCGCTATGTATGGATTTAGGATTCCACTTAAAAAAAAAAAAAAAAAAAAAAAACACTAAGGATTTCCTCTGTTTAATTGTGGAGGAATACAAGAAAGGACGTTTGTACAAATAAATTAATATGCTCAATTACATTCTAAAAACTTTTAAAAAGGGACTATATTAAGCTAGATAGGAATACGAGAGAAAATGCAGTCTTCATTTATTGCGCTTCTCATTTTTCACTTTTTTCTACTAAAAATCCAAATGGAGAACACATAGAGTTTCTAGAATGCAATTAAGAAAAACAATTAACTAATTATAAAAAAAAAACACCTGTTTTGGAGAAAAGGGAAACGCAGAGGGGAAGCAAAGGCAAGAAGGCGTAGGTCTGTTCGTATTCGTATCCGCACTCCGCAATGCGAATGAAGTACACTCCATCCCACACAATGCTGCCCTCAATTGCCGATCCCACGCTCGGCAGGAGAACCGGCGGCGGAGGATTTGAGGAATTGGATGAGAAGAGGCATGGGGGATTTATTGAAGCGGATGTGTCGTAGGGGCTGAGAAGAGATCGCCAGATGACAATTAGGGTTAGTATGAGAAGTCGAGAGGCGACTGCGTAGTGGAGGAGGCGGCGCGTGTAGGGACAGAGGCGGTGCTGAGGGGTTGCCGCGGTGACAGACTTTAGAGTCATTTCGCCGGAAAATGGAAACAATCAGTATGACTGATTTCTAATTTAAGCAAAAATTAGATTAAAATTAAAGGTCAATGGCACGTCACTTCAAAATTTAATTATTTTAATATAAAAAAATTATAAGTATTTTGTTCCATCAAATTTAATTATATTTAATTTTATTATTAAAAATAAATTTTAAATATTTTTTTTAAAATAATTATATTTATTATAATATTTTGATCCTCAAATATCAATTTTAAATTATTTTTTTAATGAAATATTATTTGTCAATCATATTTTATTAATCATTTAACTTAAAAGTAAAAATAAAAAACATCTTAAATAATATCAATTATAATATCAATGACAAAAGTATTATTATTATTTATAGTAAAAATATCACAATTTTATCTTATTTTACCCGTTGACAATAATAATGAAAAAAAAAATTATGATATGCACTTTTGTGTAGAAAGATGAAAAAAAAAATAATAACTGAAAAATATTTTAATAAAAATTTAATTTAAAAATAACAACATGGATAAAATATTATAATAAATATAAATTAAAAAGGCAAAGTATTTAAAATTTATTTTAAAAAATAAAAATAACAAAATAATTAATTTTGAAGGAGCAAAGTATTTAAAATTTATGTTTATATAAATAATGTGTTAAAATGATCAAATTTGAGGTGTAAAATACCGTTTATCCTTAAAAATATCGAAGAAATTTGAGTTAATTCAAAAGTTAAACCTTTGTATTATTTCGAATCGATCAATCATTTTGGGACAAATAAAGTTTATATTTCTATAAATAAATATGATTCTTAACTCCCTCTCGTAATTAAAATAATCTATCTATCTACATTTATACTTGTTAAAATTTGATTAGGGGTGGGTAGTTTTGGTTTGACAAACAATTTTGATTTTGCATGTAATTATATATCTCCTCTCTTATTTTCTCTCATATTCTCTCTCCTCTCTCTTTTCTCTCTCTATTTTTTGTCTTTTTAATCAGATTTGTTTAAATCCTCCCCCATCTCTCTTATTCTCATTCTTATTAATTTTTCTGACATTTTAATTAACTAATTGTATATTTAAAATATTTTTCTCTATGGATTTTTTTTGCATACACATCAAATATCCTTTACCAACTAGTCTAAATTATTAATCAAATCCTTAATAATTTAAGTGTGAAGATTCATAAGATGAGGAGGGTAATATTCATTTTCTATAAATAAATTTAATCTGCTAGTATAATATGGATGTGATAATTGAATATAGGATATTTAAATTATTATTTATCTTACCTTAATATTTATATTAAGATTCATTCTCATTTTACTTCTATAAATTAATCCTGAGGATTTGATTTTTGCTATTCATCTTGAGATTTTGATTTTTTCACCTAGTATTTTTTGTCGAAAATTTTATTAAAATTTTCTATAAAGATTAAAGAAAATAATAATAAAAGGGTCAAAAATACTATTTTTTGTAAAATATTATATATAAATATATATGTATGTATAAATAACAGAAAAAAAAAAAAAAAAAAATCCCCACACAACATTCACGCGAACTCTTCTCTTATATATATCTACAGGCCGCACGGAAGAAGAAAAACTGTAATTACAGAAAAAGGAAAAATAGATGGCGTCGGCCCCCACGCGTAGCGAAGTTCTCTCGCTGTTCCGTTCACTCATGCGGACGGCGCGTGAGTTTACGGACTACAACGTAAGGGAGTATGCCAAGCGCCGCACCGTCGACGCCTTCCGCCACAACCGCCTGCTGTCCGACGCGGCGGAGGCCGCCACCGCCTTCGCATATGGCAAGTCGCAGCTCGGCGTTGCCAAACGGCAGGCCCTCGTCTACTCGCTCTACTCGCCCAGCGTCAAGAGCGTTATGGATGTTAAGCTCTCGTGATATCATTTATGTCAGTTGTCTTCAATCATTAGGTCAGCATTTATTTCTTAGGGTTTTGTAGTTTTTTAAAAGTAAAGAAGTTTCTGAATTGCTACGATATTTGTTAATTAGTTTTTTTATTGTTCCGGATAATAACTATGTTTCTTCAATTTGTATCTTTTTCAATTCTTCAGTTTTCATTCAAATTAGGTCAGTTTTTTTCTTGTTTACTCCTTTTAGTGATTTTGTAATTAAAACGAATAATTTGCTGCTATTCTTATTGATGATGCTAGTTGTTGGATTTTTTTCATAGGTACCGATATTGTTTTTCATTTTATTTTTTTTGTGCGTTATTTTATTTTTCTTTCTCCTTGTTAGTTTTCATGGGGTTTAGAACTTATGAGCCGCATCATAAGTCTACGAATTTGCAAAGATTTTTTTCAAAGTGTGGGGGAAATCTTTTCTGTATTTGGTTAGTTTTTCTTTTTGCCTATTCTTTCTTGTTCTGTATTAGTATATTTTCTTTGGCTTGGGTTTATGCATTGCATACAGATAGTGTATATGTTCGTTTTTGTGTAATGTTGAAAGCAAATTGTTGTTTTACAAGTGTTTCAATGTAGTTTCTTTTGCCAAATGGAAACTAGATTGCCTAACATGTTGATGTGTTTATTCATGGAATGTAGGATTGGTTTTGGTGGCATTATTTTTTCTGAAAAAAACATCTGGTTTTCCTGCTGCATTTGTGGTAGATTTCAAGAAAATAATTCGTTGACTTCTCGAACATGTGGTTTTGTGCCACAAATTATTAATCTTTTATCAAAGCTAATCAAATTGATGAAAGATTGCATTTTTTATAGTTCTAGCTCAGTATATTACAGACAACGTGATATTATTCTTGCATAAAGTATATCTTCCATTTTGATGTCAACTACAGTCTTGCACAACTAATTATTGACCTTTAAAATGATAATATTGTTGGAAAGGATCCTAGATTAGCTATGATTAGTTTATAATGGATTATGCCACACATTATCCGGAATGATTAAAATTGATGCTTAACTTTCAAATTCGAAGCTGGAATGTGATAATGGATGTCTGGGAATACTTATTAGGACAGGTTTTATGTTTGGAGGTGTGCGACATTGCTATATTTGATGTTGTTCAGGGTAGATTTGGGATTTGGTTAATGAACACAGAATATCTGGAGTTGATGAAATTAATATTCCCAGATTGGGAACTGAGCAGAGGATTTGGAAGTGCTTCAATGTATTTTGGTAGTGTCTGTGTGTGTGGAGGCAAGGCATGATTTAGTTGAAGCTGTGCTTTATCTTTTTTGCTCATACAACCTATAGGTTAGTTGTGTGAAGTGTGGAGGTATATCTATTCCTATACTGACTGTTTGTTACGTTTTGCGAAAAAAAGGAATAATCCAAAATTATCTGTTGTTGTAAGCAAAAAAGGAAAGGGTCATAATGCACACATTATCACAAGTAACCAATTCATGTTGCCTAGTCTCAAGTGTCAATTGCTTTAAAAGCGAAGCGAGTGAGTAGTAAACTAAATTATAGAAGGCAAGAGTAAGTGAGGGCCAACTATGTTACTAGAAATATTAGTTGTGAGGGAACTGAGTTGAGAGTACCAGTCTGGTGTGGCAATTAGCTGTCTTCCCAGTGGCTAGTGCCTCACAAATATTTGTACAACATCCATATAAGAATCTTCGTCAACGACAACTACCAACATAAAGTTTTAGCATGTTCTCTTGGTATTTGAATTTTTTTTTTTAACATAGTTTTTATATTGCTTTAACTTGATGGTATACACGTCCTTTGGTCGTGCTGTGGATGTAAAGTCCTGGAGTTTTTGTTCAGTATTGACTGAAAAATTGGGTTGTCAGAACCAACTACTTAGATAACTGATTATTGTTTGATCACTGCTTTTTTGAAATAAGTGAACTATCATGTAGCGTGTGCTGCTAGTATCTTGGATTATAAGGGTCAGGATAAATAATAATGTCAGCATACAGTTACTATGTTGGTGTAGTTGTATCATGTGTTAGAAGATTTTTGCTGTTGTAAGAGATTCCTACCCTGAATGTTATGCTTGTTTTATGTCTGCTATTATTTTTAAATCAATACTTCAGTATTGCTGAAAGTCTCTTTTAAGTTCAACCTCCTCTCATTTTCTAATTCTACCAAAGTTTCAGGACTTGATCAAGGGAAAAAAGGAAGATGAAGATATTCTGGAGAAGAAGAGGAAGAAAAATACTTTTTTCCCAATAGAGGATCACTGAATGCAGTTCATAGTTTATTGGATGTATTATCCACGTTTACTGTCTCAGGCTCCTAGATCAAAGACTAACCGCTTTCTTAAAAGATAAATGAACATCTGATGAAATATTAGTGTCAATGGAAATAATTTGAAGCTGTTAATGCTGCGTGTCTGATGTTTCATTTGCTTCCTTCTCATAAATAGCCAATCTTCTATTGCGAAATGAATTTTATTTATGTTTTTGGATGTCTTGGAGCAGTTGTAGCAGATTGTTGAATGTGTAGCAAGTTTGTCTGAGGGTTCAAGTGGTTCTTTTGAAATGAATGACCTCTCATTGAAATGTAGAGAAAAATACAGCAGAATTGTCCTCTGGATTTTATCACCAAGACATGACTCATTTATTTTTACATCTTGTTTTATCTCTCATAATTATACATACGAGCTGCATGAGATACGAATACATGAACTGTGTTGGTAGAAATATGGGTGCATACAAATACATGAACTTGTGCGAGAGATCCAATTTGGCTTTACCATATTCATTACAAGATTGCTATATTGTTGCATCAGTATGTTGGTTCAAAACCAAAATCTGAGACATAGCAATAGGAAATGCATATGCAACAACTCTACTACTAATCTTGAACAGTAATAGGAAATACTTATGTACAATTCCACCACTAGGCTCGAACGATATGGTCTTTGTCCAACGAGTAAAAACTACATTAGTGTCCCAAGAATTTTCAGGCCAACATGCAAGTCATTCTTGGAGTAAAGTCGTCGGACAAAGCAGGTTCATACTTGGTTGCTCCAACAGCTCAAGCTATTCTATTCTTCCCATCTCTGCTCCTACAGCATATATTGAAGACTCTCTCTCTCTCTCTCTCTCTCTCTCTCTCTCTCTCTCTCTCTCTCTCTCTCATGCTTCAGGAGTTCTCAAGAATTACAGATAGTCAAACGTCAACACTGTCCGTACTTTCTCGTATCCCAACACATTTACAGCATTCTTTCATAATCAATTGTGATCAGCTCATTATGATATGCTCAGTGAAATACTATAAGGAACTGCAAAAACCTCTGCTCTGTCTAAATGGGGATGATGCAGTGAAAATGTTAGTTTAGAATGCATACGTTACAAACAAGCAATACACCAAAAATGACAGGCTTTTCAGTATCTCCCACAACACAAGCTCCCACTCCAAGACGAGCCAGCCTCATTGAATTGATGCTGATACAACTTCAGCCAGAAAAGGCTGTTTCAATCAATAGAACTTGTGAAATATTTTCTGGGCTACCAAAAAGTTCAACATACATGCATGAAAATTGATAAAAAAGGCTACAAAAGAAACAGTTAATTACTAGAGATAATAACTTTGTGCATGATGTCAATTGTGCAAAGGATTGGGTCCGCTTGGAACCAGCCGCTTCTCAATGCCGTATCTTGGGTCAATCTCGTCGCCACCCTCGCTAGGTGGTGGTGGGGTTGGCGGCTGTGGCGGTGGTTGGTGGAGCCTTCGAGCTTGAAGGAAAAGGCGAGGTGGGCTTGGAGAGAAAGAGAGAGAGTTGCTGACTTGGGGTTGATGGTTGGGAAACTTGTGTGGATTAGTTAAGGTTTCTTGTAGGGCTATGCTTGAACATTCTGTGTTTGCTGCTGCCATGAGGACAATTATAACACCGGCTGAAATCCAGCGGATGCTGGTGGCGGCGGTGGCAGCAGTGGTGGAGTTGGAGGTGGTTGATGATGGGTTCTTCATGCGTTTTGTGATAAGAGGAGGAGCAGAATAGAAGTGTACTGCAGGTGAAATTGAAACATGAAGAAGAGCATGGCAATAAAGAAGTAAGTCATGGGTATTTAAAACTGAAACAAGTGACCCATGAACCTTGTACGTGAAACCATTAATGCTCTAATCAATGAGGCTTGTGTTTTGTAGCACCAAAAAGAGGCAAAAGTTGGTTTTGATTTTAAGGTTTATTGCAAATGTATCATTTAGCCCAGAGAAACTATGGTATGGTGGATTTCAAGTTAAGGAGGCCTAGGATTGCTGATTAATGAAGTTAACAATTCTTACTATGTGATCACAACCAATCAAGAGACTTAAGTACTATTAAGATTAGTTTTATAGGCTACAGACATTGCTGGAAAAGATGAGGAGTTAATAAAGTGTTGTTTTGGGTTTGTGATAGAGAAACAAAGTGTTAAGACAATGTATTTGATTGAACTAAGTTTGCATCAAACAAATATCTTCTAATGAATGGCTAATAAAAAATTTAGATGATATGTATAGCTTATTTATGAAAAAAGAGGCTTCACATTGATGCTCTACTTGAAACTTCGCATATCAAAGTTTGATACTATTTAAGCAAATCTTTTAACTGCATGATAGTAAAATATTGATATCATTATACGTAACTCAACGACTCGTAACTTCAATTATATAGTTTACCCAAGTGGATAGATAGTATCTTGTTCCGATGCAGCACAACCTTGTTATTGTTAACATAAAAAACGGGAGAAGAAACAATTTTCCTTCACTAAGGGGTTAAACAAAATCTACACAAACATAGTATGAATTCTCAAAGATCATTATCTCTAGGAAATAAGAAGATAATACAACTATTTGTAGACCCTCTATATAAAACTATAAGCATTTATAGAAAGTAAAATTACTCCAAGCAGGAAAAGTGTTTAAACTCCAACTAGGAACCCACCCATTTGTTAATTTATTCTAACCCAAATCGTATAAATGACTCAAATGTCTCAAATAACAATTTGAGATACTAACTAAATAAAACTCTTCACATATTTAAAATCACCAAACTACCCATACTCGAAATCAAAAAAAATAATATATAATAAAACTAGTCGCATATTTAAAATCACCCAACTACCCTTATTGGTAATTTTGAAAAACTTAAAAAAATAATACATAATTAAACTTGATGCAAATTTAAAAACACCAAACTACCCACTTATAGAAAACAATCTAAAATAACCAAGGAGGTATCCCTTTGGATCAAAAAGTTCTCTTTCTTGTCATGGAGCTCAAAATCTTCAAGTTAGACTTCCTCATCCCATTATTATGTGCATATCAGACGTGGATTAAAATGTTGTTCAAGCACTTTTGGATGGATGGCTATGCTGAATCTATTCAAATTAGTTCATAATGAATGAAGGAAAATAACATGTGTTACTCTTGCAAATAAGATGCAGCATTATTGGATGCAAAACAAAGGCAGAAAAATATTAGGCATTCGAAGTGTCTTTAAAGCAAAGCTTGTAATAGTTGTTGCTGGATATGAAAATAATAGCTAAGCAAGTTTCAAGTTCCAAATACACATATAAAAACTTAGCTAGTTGCGCTCTCATGCAACTATGAAGGTAAAATGTAGCACCCAAACAAAACACTCAGCTCCCCAGCACTTCTATTCACTGAAGCTGTGAGAGGTAAGTTTTTGCAGCAGAGAAGACTTCATTTCCAGGAATATGGACATATAGCATCTCAAGCATTTGCTAGAAATGAAAGTATAGAGTTGCACTGCAATTATCTCAATGAAATGAATAACCAACATCAACTATATGTTTCGGTTAACATGTGTAGCAAGCCAGCAATCCATATGAAAGAGTGAACACAGCAAATCTGGATTGCATATAAAAGCTATCAAAGTGAAGCGAGCAAGTACAATATAGATGGATAGCAAGGCCCAAGTCAATGTCAAACAGCAGTCCAACCGACAGTCTTCTATTTTCCAAGTAAACGACGGGTACGCTGATTGGCACCTTTCACTCGGAAATTTAGCTCCTCCACATCATCCTGAACATGATCCAAAGCTTTGTTCTGCCTGCAATGGTAAACCATGTCAAAATAAACAATTAATGTCTTTACAGTTTAATCAAATTTGGTCATTGTTCAGTGGTCAAGATAGAACGTTGTCATGACACACAGATTTGCAAAGCTAGCAATTGGGGGTGGGTGGGTGTGGAAACCTTCACCATATAAGGTAGAATGACTAACCTATCAATTTCAGATCCCATGTCAATAGCCATATCCTTTAGCTCCCCCAAAATATTACTTAAATCTGTGAAGGCATCATCTTGTTTCACCTTTTCTACCTGTCATAGTACAATACAATAAAAACCAGTCATGTGAACATGTAGACAAACATCGCAGAATGTCTAAAAATGACGTCGAAAACAGGTGTATAAAGGTTTGAAATAAGCTCGCAGAAAGAAGAATACATGAATTAACCAGTTAAGCCAAGTTATACATCTTAAAAACTGTAGGCAAATATTTGCTGGAAGTAAGGGCCATGATTAGAACAGTGGCTACAATCTACTTCATCAGAAGGGCATCAAATTAAGGTTCAAGCACAAACCCTATGACAAGACCCTATCTTGATTTCAGTGATATTAAAATTAACAGCAAGCAGGAAACTAACATACCAAACACTAGTAAATGTCTACAATCAAGGGTTCTAGAAAGATGTAATTCAGATTTCTGGCTCTTTAGTTCTTGATACGAACTTATGATTAAATATCTGATGTCACCAACATACCTCAACTTTCTGCAATGCATTTGTGGGTTCAGGAGGTGGTGTACGTGTATGTGATCGTTCCTTTGAGGCAGAAGTCAACCCCAATCTTTCCCTCTGCTCCAAGTGGTTACCCTTTCTTTGTACTGGATCATCTACACGACCATCAAAGTGTTACACCACAAGTCATGGACAAAATGCTAGTTAAAACCCTCCCACTTGCCTACACCTTAATAAGCCAAAAAGATCACCCTTGCAGACATGTTCCACGAGTGAACATTAAATGGTAACAGTAAGGCGGAAAAAATGACGAACCTTTGGTGATTATAGGGCCTGTTATTGGCCGAGTCATCTTAGGCTTCCATGTCTTGGAGAATATGCCCCCAAGACTTCCCAAAAGCTTCTCACCCTACAATCAATTAGAAATAATTTGAGACCCTAAATGGTCAATAGCAAAAGAATTTACATCTCCACAACATTTACAGATTAAACCGGAAGATGCAGCATCTTCAATATTGAGTAGCATTATAATGCATTTAAAAGTGAATCCTCCAGTCCATAAGCTCTGTTGGTAGGTCCGATATCACCAATTGTATTTGTTTCACTATGAGTAGATCAATTTCTACTTGTCTTCTTTCAATTAACAAGAATTGACAAAAGAAAAAGAAAAGAATTTTCAGGAAATATTAAAATAAAGCAAATGAGAGAAATGATAGTCAGTCCTAAAACTGACGGATATATTCCAGGAGCCTGCATTATTCCCGTCACAAACGAGAAATTTTCAATATTCATCAAAAAAAGTTTTTCAATCTAAACTTAAGTGAAACATGATATTAGGGATCAGATTATGATATGGAGCTTTAGACAAGCAAGTCAGAAGTCAGTTGAATCAGATCTAGCAAAGCTTACTTCTGAGGAGAAAGAGAGGAGGAAAGTATGATTATTCCAACCAATATCAGATAACCAGGAGGGATGCAAGATTGTAGTAGGCATAAAAAAAAAAATTGCTAAGAGAACTACTGAAGTTGAATGCAAGAGCCCAAGTTCCTGTTGTAACTTAAATTCCAGATTCAATAACACCACATGCCCCCTCTCTGCGAGGAATAGAATACGAAATATAATTTTAAAGCATATACGTAAGTGAAGCTCGTTCTTTTTGCTTAGTTAACGAATAGGATCACATTTTAACACTCTTATGAAGAATCCTGAAGCTTCAGGAGAGAAAGATGAAGGTTGCACATGCCATGTATCGTTGTCAGTCCTCTTATACCCAAAGCCCAAGCCTTTTCTGAGTTCTAAAATGCCAAATATTTATCAACTACCAGAAAATCTAATGAAAATTGGATAAGACATACCCTACTAAGGTCATGGTCCATGTCAGCAGCAACCATGTGAGTTCTTGTAATTTGCTCTCCCTGTTGATGCAAAGTAACCAAAGTTTTAGTAGCATCTTCTCTTATGTCCTCAGCAATCTTGAGACAATTGTTGACAGTCTTTGTAGTCTCTTCAGCTTTATATACAGCATAATTTTCCAGTTCCTCTAGGGTCTGGTTCTCTGGTCCTCCCAAGTCATGGAAATTATTCTTGTATCTGTTTTTGGCTGCCGAAGAAAGATAGCTTTGAGATGATGAGATACCTTTTATCTCACCATCGTCAAAAGGATTTGTGCTCAAATCTGACGTAAAGAGAGAAGGTTCTGAAGATGTTCTTCCAGAGTTTTTAAGGGTTTGCTTATTATCCAACTCATCATCGGAATCAAAAGGATTAGCATGGGTATTAACAGAAAGCCCGGGACTAGCCGCATTGTGTTTAGAAACCCCATATAAGGGAGATTTCTTAAGACCAAACATTTTGTACTAGCAAAATAACGTATGATGATCTTAGGCTATGCTTTTCCAGGGAACGTTCACTTCCGATCAACAAAAGAATCTCACCGAGTCTCAAGATGACCCTGAAAACTATAGAAAACAAATCACATAAAACCATAAGAGCATGCTTACTATTGATAAGGCGTAGCTATAACCTTAAGCAACAAATAGGCAAAAGAATTTCAAAAAGGTAGTATGATTTTAACAAATAGAAGTAGAAGAAAAAAAATTAACAAGTAAAATGAGGTAACACAGACATGCTGAGAGAGAGAGAGAGAGCCCCAGCTTGAGTCCTTTTCATTTGATATTGAAAAGTAAAGGCATCCAGAAATCAACCGAAAAAAAAACAAGCATCAGATAACATCCAAAAAATATAAGGAAGCACAATCCCAGGGCCACATCAACCATGCCCTTTTGGATAATTTTTCTAATCAGAAAATTCGACATCCAGATGTTATATTTCTTGCCCATAGTTCAGCGGCATAGAAATAATATGGCCTTAACCATTTACATATTTCAGAACCCAAAGACCTGTCTTTCTTTCTTTTTTTCCTTTTTCTTCTTAAATTGATTTAGCAACAATTATAAAGGAGATCCAAACCCAGAAACAAAAAATTCAAAAAGGACACCTCAAGCATCTTCATCTCATCTGAGCAGCTAGGTATATATTTCAAAATCATATATTTAGAAACACAAGTAACAAAGAAAATAGGCAAAAGGGTCCCCAAAGGTTCTAACATGGTACAAATCATAAAACTCTTAAGCAAAAAATATGATCAAATAATCAATAGCAGCAAACTAACCCAGAAATGGAAAATAAAAAGTAAAAGTCTATACAATGTTCACAAGAAGACTAAGAATCAAGACTTTGGATTGCCCCACACATAAATCCACGCCAACAAACGTAACTGAATAACTGGGCATATACTGAGAAATCTCGTCATCTCCTGAAGCAAGAATTAGAAATGGGGTTCTGAGGCATTAATCTGAAGAAAATATATAACCCCAAAAAAACAAAAGTAGTAGTAGTAGAAAGATACAAAATCCAAGCTATAAATACGAAATCTCGAACAAGCCCAGAAGCCCAACACAAGTTCAATTCAAATATGTAAAAAATTAGAAAGAAATCTTAGCGGGATACCTGAATTTCAAGAAAGATAAAAGGGATAGTCTTGCATTGGCCCTATTGGGGAGAGCTCCGAGAGTAACGCCTCTTTCTAAAAAAATTCAACCAATCTAGAGCGATAAAATGTAGAGAGAAACTGGAGAGAGTGAGAAAAGGATTTTTGAAGTGGGTTTAATTCAATACGGTGAAAACGTAAAAAATAAATGGGAAAATCTTTGTCAAGAAAAAGAGAATTGATCAGATAGGTCGAGTACCGAGTATAGAGAGATGGGAGCTGGTAAAGAAATTGCAATTTGCACAATATTCAAAATTGGTATATCAGGCTAGTAGACAGTATTTAATTTGAGGTTCTAAAATTTTACAGGTATGAAATATTCTCGTTCTTGTTCAGTATAATATTTATTGAATTGGTTGATTAATATTTGTTAGTTATAGATGAATATATTAAATTAATTATTAATTGATAAATAATGCGATGATCGTTTCTCTTAACAAAATTTTAGTTATGGTTTATATTTTTATAATTCAAAAAGAAAAAAACAATTTTAAGGTATTGTTTTCTTTCCATAAAAAAAAAAAAAATTATGTTGTTTTATTTTGTTATTTCAAGAAATTTAAGGTTTAAAAACACCTAAAACATGCCAAAATTTATTTGTATGAGTTCTTTATAATTTAATTAATTATTCATAATATCTAAACTGATTATTTTTTATTTTTTCATTTCAATATATTACCTCTAAAAAATATTTTATACTATATCGTAATTAACTTACAATTATAAAATCCGTATAAGTCAGAGTTATGCCAATTTGCCAATATCTTAGTTTTTATCAGTTATCTAAATTATTCATTTTATCTTTTTATTTTGTCAAGTTTGTATTAATTACCTCTATTTATTATTAAAACCTTAAATACTCCTCCGCTCTTCATATGGAAGTGAAAGTCTAATTTAGATGAACAAAAATACCCCTAACATTTGTAGAAAGGAAAAACCCACTTTACACCCTTTACTGTATTATAGTGTATTAACACTTGTTTTTTTCTATAATTAAAAAAAGTAAATCGATTTGAACCCAAATTTACTTGAAATATAAGTACTTAATCCTATTTAAAAATTGTGAAGTGATATTTGAAATGAAAATTCTTAAAGACTTTTATTAAAATTTTATTGAAATTTATAGGTTTTACTTGGACAAATTTTTTAGACTGTATGTTTTTTTTTTTTTTAACTTTTTGATTTTTTGTCTGAATAACCCTGGTTAAGATAAAACATGTGAAGGAAATATAACAAAAGTAAATTCGTGGTTGAGAAGAAGATGGAATTCATTTCTTGAATAATTACCTTTATTTTAATACTTCATCTTTTAAATGTCTTTTTTGTTTATGTTTATTTTTAGCATAACAAATATATCTATTTTAATTTAGTAATATGATATTTTGTTAATATGCCATGTGCTTATTTAAACATATGCAAAGAAAAATTGACACCTTATTCTATTAGTTTTTTCATGTTTAATAAATATTATGGTCAAATTAGTTGATATATTTGATTGTAAAGATATTTTTTTGTGTGCGTAAGAATTCATTTATTTAATATTTTTATTCTTTCGGTTCTTTTATTTGTTTATGCTTATTTAATATAAAAAAATAAATTTATTTTAACTTGTTAGTATGATGTTTTACTAACATTTTGGTGTGTTTTTAAATTTTTATAAGCAACAATGACACCTTATAAAACTATTTGTTTTTTCATATGTAAAGTTTAAAGTCAAATATATTGATATATTTGGTTGTAAAGGATTTTTTTTTTTAGTTTTTTTTTTCAAGAGTTCATTTGAATATTTTCCTTTGTCTCGTACCTTCATACTTTGAATTTTTTTTCATGTTTATTTTTAATATGAATAGTTATGTATATTTTATTATACATGTATGATATCGTACTAATATTTTATATATTTATTTGAACTTATGTAATAACAATGACACGTCGTCGAACTAACTTTATTGAACAAAATTTGGGATTAAATTGTAATTTTCATTATAGTTAGGGCAAAATATTATATACATTATAATAAGAGTAAAGTGAATTTGTTCTTTTATTAAAGTTTAAGGGTGTTTTTATCTATCCAACTTAGTGTTTTAAGATCAAGGGGATAAGTAAAAAATTTATTTAGATAAGGTGTAATTAATATAAACTCTTTAGTACAAAGGTTCAAATTAAATTTAACCCTTTAAATTATAATCTTGTAGGAATAATTTGTTGCAAATCATTATACGATCTTATACTTTATACTCCCCATCTTTCAAATTTATTATTCTTATGTTTTTAGAATATTCTAAAATAATAATTTTTTTATAAGTAAAATATTTAAATCCAAAAGTACCATCTTATTTAAAATAATAACTTGACATGAATAAATCTTAATTATATTTTTAATTGTACTTTGAAGGACAATAATGGTAAAAATACACAAACTTTCACATTTTCAATTCCTATAAAAAATTCCATGATAAGTACAGTAGTATAAAGGTATATTTTTTTTTTTCAACTTGTATTTAATATTTTGTGTTGAATCAAATAAAAGCTATAATTTTGAGACGAATTGAATAATACTTTTAATTGACATTTAGTGTTGGTGAAATAGTTAGATCGGAGATATTTTGTCATTTTTCATTCCTTGTTGAAAACCACGCTTTTACTTAATTATTTTTTTATGCTTTTTGGAAGCACAACTTTTGGGGGGCGGCAAAATAAAAAACAAAAGAATTTGAAATTAAAAAAAAAAAAAAAAAATTCCTAATGATGCGTGTGAAACGGTGAGTGTGGAGGTCAGCTCAATCAATCAACCCCAACTTACAAATTTGGCCGTTATTTTCTGACGGATCAGGTGCAATGCATCACATTCCCATTGCCCAGCCCGACCCACCCCATAATCACCCATCGCCGTTGATTATCTAGGTGCATGGTGATTAAAAATTTCGAATTTTTTTAAAAAAAATTCAATTTGATATCTTTCATATAAATAGTACTATGATAAAATCTCTTATTTTTTTAATAAAGTAAATAATTTTTATTTTTATTTTAATAAGATCATAATATACTAACTTATTTTTTTATTTTTCAATACATATATATAAATTTACTAAATATATAATTTTTATCAATAATCTTCATACAAAATATATTATTCTATGAAATAATTAGGTTTTTTATGTCGAATTATTTTCAAATTAATCATAAATTTAAAAAATAAATTTTATTATGAATGCGAGATTTTATCATTTTTTCAAATTAATTCAAATAATACTTGAATTATGAATTTTAAAAGCCCACGAATTATTCCCAAATCCAAAATTTGTTACTATGTCTAGGAGTAGTAAAATACATACATGGTCCATCCTCTACCAAAGAATCTTCCAAATGAGAATGAGCATAATATATTGAATTCATCTTTTTATTCTTTTTTTCCACACACAATTTTAAGGATAAATTACATTTACATTCTTTAAAATTTGGTCTAATTATGAATAATTCCTAATCATATATATTTCTATTAAAAAAATTCAAACGAAATAAATAAAATGAGATATTTATCCTCACAAAATATGAGAATAAGAAATTGGAAAATACATAAATAAAAAATATAATATTTGAACGGTTTAATCCCTAATCATATAGGGGTATACGTTAATATTTTAGTTAAAAAGGGCGTTAATATATATCGGAAATATTGTATATTTTTTTCACCTTTTTGACCTCCGTATATATTAGGTCTACATAATATTATATATCAATAAGAATTATAATGTAACGTATTGATTACATATACGGAGGTCTATATAATTTATTACATATTGTTGCTATGTATGGACTTTTTTGCTATATTTTGAACATAATATTGGTGTTTTTGAAAAGTTAAACCTTTCTCTTTTTCCAAATTATAGACTCCTCTATTTTTTGTTTTCTATTTTACAATAAAATTTATTTCTAAAATGAGTATTTTTTTTTTTTTTTTGCAAAATTCCATGCCCTTTATCCGCTCCTACGTTTGTCAAAACTGAAAATTTCAACATAATCAAAGTTTTTTTTTTTAAATTGCTAAAATATATGGCTTAGTATTTAGTATTGATTTTTGAAAAAAAATTAATATTTGGTTTGATTTTGATTTTCAGGATCGATTAATAATAATGAACTCAAAATTAATTTGTTTGTATCAATCTTTAATAATTAGTTTTATGGAACTTAATTTGTTGACTAAAATAATAATAACAACAATAATAATAATTCTAACTATATCATCATCTTACAAAAAATTCCTAATATATCACTTCTTTCGAAATATTTTCTATTTATTGTCCATACTTAATTATCTTTTTAATATTTCATCCCACCAACATTATTTTAAAAAGTGCTGCAAGATGAAGCCATGTAAATGGTATAAGCAAATTTTGGAAATAATATCCAATTTTGCAATGGCTATGCCAAATGGTCACATTTAAAAAAGAAAATATATACATTCACTCCCCTCCTAATTTTGGAAATTATGTTTACCCCCATTTCGTAGTAACACTTTTAAAATTGAGCCCAAACGGCATTATCATGTGCAAAAATTGGTCAAAAACTTTGACCATGTGCAAAAGGGCACTTTTGGGAAATCAAGAGGCGTTTTGACTGAATCACTAACGAGGAGCATAGTTAGGATGGAAATGTTAGACGGAGCAAAACATCAAGAGTGTAGATGTAATTTTCGAAGAATAATAGAGTGTTATTGTAATTAAGCTAAACTTTAGGGGTGTAGCTATCATTATTAGTAATTTCAAATGTTATAAAAGTCTCTTACATTTCTTTTTAAACCAACTATGAAAAGCTCCAGTTATGTTTAAATTCATTTTGTGGATATATTCTTTAAGAAGATTTTCTTTAAAAAAGAGCAAAGATTAAAATATATCGGATTAGTGAGTCATAAAATTCGAGTAGTTATATTGAGAAGTTGTTTCAATATTTCATTTTGAGAAATAATATTTTTGATTCACTTATTGTCAAGTGTAAAAATACAAATAAAAAAATGAAGTGTTTTATAAGATTTTTCTTCAAAAATGTGCAAAGATGAAAATGCATCCGATTAGTGAGTCATAAAATTTGAGTAATTGTATCGACAAGTTGTTTCAAAACATTCTGAGAAATAATAAATTTGATTCACCTATAGCCAAGTGTAAAAACTAAAAATAAAATAATTAAGTGTTTTATGAAATAAAATCTTACTTTTTTAAAAATGGGTGTAAACTTTTGAAAAATAAGTTTTAAGCTTTGAAAATAAGGTTTAAAATTAGAATGGTCACTTTGAAAATAAGATTATTTTTTTAAAACGTTATTAGAACTTAATTTCAAATCCAAGAGAAAAAAAAAAAAAAACATGTTCTCCATCAAAAACACAAAACTGATTTTAGGAATTTCACCACACCTTTCATTTCTTCCAAATTCTCCTTCCAAGGAAAAGCCCACCATAATTTTCACTCTTTTCTCTAGGATGGAAATGGGGTTTTGATCCGGACTCGTCCCCCTTAGACGAATTTTAATAATATACATGGGGCTGGATCTGATTTGAGTCCTCTATTTTCCAACTCGGCCCAAAACCCATTAGTTTAATTTTTTTTTATTTTAAAATTTTTATTATATATATTTTTTAGAAAATTAAATGTTTTAAAAAGTTTTAATAATATTATTTTTTAAAAATATAATTTTTAATATTTTTAAAATTATAAAATAGATCGGATCTACCCATTAAAATTAGATTTGAAGCGAAACGCAACTGAATGCTTATTCTTAAAAATCTTAGTTGATTGAATCTTGAATTCAAAGAAACCCGACCAATATAATCCTAGTATTCTCCCTTCCATCAAATTCCTCGTAAAAACAAAATGTAGCCTAAGCAATTTCCTCTTGTACTTACCAATTTTTGGTTGATTGATTTAAAGACCTTTGTTGACTCTCTTAAAAGGAAAAATAATAATAATAATACTGTGATAGGATTTAAAAGCATTCCTTGTGGTAACTGACATTTGTATCCAAATCCCAATGATAAATGGATCAATAAACTGAAACAAGCAAATTCTTAACTGAAAGGTTTAGCCAGACCAAAAACAAAAGGCATACAATTTTCTGCAAAATTCCAAAGAAATCCTATTCTCAACACAATTTTACAGCTTTCAAGAAAATTGTGCAAGTAATCCTCTTCCCCTTTACAAATAAAAATCATGCTAATTGCTTTAAAATATATAACAATTAGTCCTCATCTGATCATTGCATATCATGATATATATATATATATACTTCACAACAACTAATATTTTCTTTGGCACCCTAATCCAGTTAATCAACAATTCAAAGTTTTTTGCTACTGGCAAACATCAACTTGAACCTACAATATTTTCAGTAAAAAAAAGCTATAAAGAATCACATTAACACAATGCAACAAACACCCCTTGTGAAGAAAAACAGAAGTGTTCCTTCATCAAACCATCAATGCCAATCGTCTCTAGAATGCATGGAGTTGTTGCATCTGTCAACTCATGCTTTTGACGCAGCAATCTTTGAAAACAATTCTTCAGAATTCCAATTTTCCCTTCAGATATTCTGCATTAATTGGAATTTGTTCAACTGAGATGATGGCACCTGCAATAAAGTTTGACTAAGCAAGTTAAACTGAGTAACAAGAGTGGTGCAGGAACATCACAGTCGAAACTCTATGTAGAATCAGAATAGGTTCAAGGCCAACTTAAATGAAGACTATAGGAAGGCAATTGTGAGGTTTTTCAGTGCAGCTGTCAAGGTTTTATGATCTCTAAGGCAAATAATTACAGCCGTAATGTTAAGAAGAGGCAGACAAACAAAAGACATGATAAGGTGACTTTAAAGTCACAAACCTTGAACACAAATTTCACATGAAGAAGGGCTCTTCTAATTTGAGGCCTTAGTCCATGTTTCACTGATTCCTGACAACAAGATCTTGAGGGCTGATGGATTTCTGCCGTTCTTTTGCAATCTTCATTGCACATGAAAATGTTATTCAGTAATCTTGAAACTTTTCTTCCTTGGGGAACAAAAAAGATCAAGTTTCACCTACCTGAGCCTCCAGTTCAGCTATTCTCTGTAAAGATATTTGTTCAATGTTCGCACGACGTTTGCACTCTTCATCAAGCATGAGTGTTAGTTGATACCTTAACTCAGCCATTTCCTGAGCTAAATCCTCTGCTTCTTCTTTTGCTTTCAACCTTTCCTCTCTTAGTTCTTCCTGGAAAATGTTCACATTAAGTTTGCAGATGTGGACTGCTATATAGGTTATAACTGTATAAAAAATCCTAAAAAAACAGATGTTTTGGCAATTCCAACTATGCTAATGTATAACTAGCTTGTGATGCGTCCTCATTGGTAGCATTAGAACATGTCTATGGGGCAATTGTCTCCCATGGATATCGTGCAAACATACCTTAAGCTGCCTTACAAGAAGTTCATAGTCATCCATCTGGCGTGACATTTCAGCCATCTTGTTCCTCAAATCTGCATCTGATGCTCTCGGAATGGCAAGTTTAGAAAAGAGTGGGCCTAAAACATTGCCATATGTGCTGCAATTTTAGGTTAAAAGGAGTCCAAAAAAGTCAAAGATGTACTACCCAGATTATAAATACAGAGGATGAAAGCATGTGTTTAATGGATGAAAAAAATATACTAATTGCAAAACTTGATTGGGGCTGACCAACCAACCAGAAACAAAGGATCAATAAGGCCTTAAAGCCCCATAGGAATGAATTTTGTTGGCATAACTCTATCAGAGTAGAGTGAAATTAGCACACATAGTGATCCAACAATTTGATATCTATACATAATGATCTATGCAAGTTAATGATTTTCATGGGAACTAATTCTGAACAATGGTGCAAAATTAGAAGTTCTAATACCCTGAATTAATATCATTTTCAGAACTCTGTCATAATATTAATCATCAGAATGGAAGTCTCCAGTCTCAACATATACACTTGTGTTTGTTAAGGATATAAGGCATATTTGCAACCTCATATCATCAATTATAAAGTCGTGATTAGTTTGCGACGATAACCAGAAGATTTTTATCCCTTCAGTCTTAACTTTCCTTCTCCCTATTATCTGTTGCATTCATTAAAGATGAATATGATGAAAGTGTTTACGAAATAATTACTATGGTCCATGTTATTATTGATCATCTAAAAGACCTTTATCGCAGAATGGGATAGGGCAATAATATTTCTTTTTCATTTGTGCATATAAAGTCCAAATAAAAGGAAACAATGAAAGAAGAATTAGCTGAGTCAAAAATGTAAATAGAAAAAGAAAATTATGTTTTTTTTAGAGAAGCTCTTTCAAGGGCATAAATAAGTCTGACAAAAGTTATTTTCTTAAGACTAACACACTACAAATGTCATAATTCCCTGTCATCAAAGACTAAAGGATTAAGAATTACAAAGGTAAAAGGATAAAGTCCTTTCTTTTTAAATTTCTTTTTTCTATCACAAAATAATAGCAAAAAGTTTAAAGTGAAACTGAAAAAAGTATTAAAAAAAAATGTTTCAATCTGGCATGATTAGTTAGCAGTTCAATACTTACTTATTAGAAAGCCAGAGCTTACATATTTGCAAAAACTTTTTTCAAATGTCAGTTGATCACTTGGCATACTTTGTTGTCTTCGGGTACAATATTAGGTCATCATGATGGTAACTTTTAAAATCTCCAAATCTGCCATCTCAGGCTTTTCTGGCATGACCGGATGGGATTCATAATATAAAACAATCTAGGTAGTAATGAGGCATCAGTTAGAACAAAAAAAGTCATTCTCTTTTTTTCCTCCCTTCACTGTGATCCTGTTACCTAACATCAAGTGGATGGTGAAATAAATGTGTTAAGAAGAATCTTTAATGATAGCAGTATGCCAAAAAAGGGTTAGTGGAAGCTCGTTCTCCTTTCTTATGATTCAGATATATAATTAAAACCCAGATAATATAAGCTGATGATTAAATGCAATACTGCACACTCAGATACAAACACATGCATACTGGTTTTAGCATACCTCATATCTTTCTCTAGTTCACTCGAGGACTGGTTATCAGTTTTCGCCAACCACTCATGAAATTGCTCTTCCACCTCCCTGACAAATGCTTTGGTATTTATATCAGACTTCTGCAACTTTTCTTTCAAATCTTTATTTTCCTTGTCTAAGCTCTCAATCTCCTTATTTGTATCCTGATTTCGAAGCTCAAGATCTTGAATCAACTCACTCATCCTGGAATTTTCTTGAGTTCTTTCTTCCAGCAATTTCTTAGTTTCAAAAAGATTCTGCTCCAAGGAAATTAACTCCAGCTTCGTGCTCTCTATTTCACATTGATATTCTAATGCCATGGATGACATTGATTCCTCCAGGTTTTCGGCGCTTGATGCTGAATATCTTATTACAACTTCTTTATTCTCTATTTCTTGCAATAACAATGACCTTTCAGATTCGGATATCTTCACCTGTTCCCTTAACCTTCCCACCTCCTCTACCAGATTTTCCATGTCTGCAAGTTTCAACTTAAGGCTGCATACTTGCTCGCCTGGACAGTTTAGGTCCGAGTTCTTCATGTTCAGTTGATCCTGCAGGTAATCTGTGAGAAAGTTTATAATTGATTAAGTAAAAAAGGAAAAATAAAAAGTCATTGAGGAGATTTATGCTATAATCATTTTTAAAATGTTAAAGTGACACTAGAAGACAAGTAAGCAAAGCCATTCTCTTCTAAACCTTTAAAATGTCTTTCAAAAAATCTAGTTGAAGGTTAAACAGAAAACAACAGAATATTAATTGTCAACTAGATTATACAGATACTAAAGATCATTCAACCCTTAAATTTGCAATGGGTAGATGATACGAGCATACAAAAGGATAGACATATGAAACTTCAGGAAAATGGGTAGGGAGAGAAGTGGGGAAAAAGTTTGTATTTGTGCGTGTGTGTCTATATGTATTATAAGTAAAGCAACTTTAAGTGAAGATCCAAGTTACTTCTGTCTTAATAGCTGTTTTATTCTATGAGGAAACAATGGGCCATAAACAGATATGTGCAAAAATTTAATTTCTACAACGTACACAAAAGTCAAAAAAAGAAAGAGAGAGAGAGAGAGAGAGAGAGAGAGAGAGAGAGAGAGAAGAAAAACTCAATCCCCAAATCATGTTCTTAGCAGTCGCTCGAGTTGACCCCTGTTGGCAATTATGGGAAGCAAAAGAGTTTGAAGCAAAAAAATGACTACAAGGTTACACATGAGATAACATATATGCATGCCGTAGAGGATGCAACCACCTATTTCTTGGATGCAATTACTGAGTTCTCTTTCTAAATCTGCAATGCGTTTCTTGTCTTCTTCACGGGACTCAGATAATGTCTTGACATGGAATTCCAATCTCTGCATTAAAAAGAGCTGTAATTTAGTGTCCTTGAGACCAGCTACATCAAAAATCAGTTTATTCCTTCTTTATTTTAAATCCTTAAACATGTATAGTCTAATGTGTAGTGCAAGATTTCATCTTCTGTACTTCCAAAAGAACGGCTTTGTTCTTACCATTCTAATCCACTAAGAAAGCTTAAAAGACAAAAAAAATTACTATAAGCATCTCAAATTGGATAAAGACGAAAAATCACTAATTAACGAGGAAATTTCTCTGAATTTAACACCAAGTAAACTGCCCATGAGAGTAAGAGAAAGGACAAATGCGGCATCCCAAAAGGTAGTTCACACACTAGATATACATATAATTGGAACCATTATTGGTTACCCATTAGAAAGTCAAGAAGGAGAAGACCATTGCAAACTAGAAATAATGCTTTTCATATAACAAAAAGGAAACATGTTAAAACAATATGATTGAGGGAAAAATAATACGGGATTGTAAAATGATTTATAACCTTATGATATTAGAATGTAACTAAAGAAAAGGTAATACTCTGATTAGATCGAAGCTCTCGGACTTTGAATCTCTTAGCATCTCCTTTTCCTTCGTCAGCTGTACCAGAAAAAACAATTTATAAGTATGAAATGACTAAGATAACAAATTGGCATGCCAAAAAGTAGCCTCAGATATATAGGATGCAGAGGAAAGGCAATCTTTGTTATGCAACTGAAAAATCTAGTTCAGATGGCCAAATAAGAATTGAAGACTACTGATCAGCAGCGGTGTTGATTGACAGTACAAAGTTAATAACCTGCCTTTCTCTAGCAGCATTCACTTTGATGGCACCATTTTGCCCTGCCACTTAAAACTAGTTGAAGTTGACCGTGTCCATTATCAGAAGTACCAGGGAAACTCAAAGCACTATAAATTTAATTTGTTTCACCTGTCAATTGGTTATTCTTACAAATGTGTTGTTTCCACTTACCCATAATGCACACAGATTATCAGGTCACAGATGACAACAGGGGTCAGCTACAATACTTTAAACTCATAATTCATGACACTGGGCTCATCTTTTCGAATAAGACAACAAAAAGAAAATGCATTCAAGAATTTGGACAAGCCATTTAATGATAACAAGCTGATAACCAGAATACAATAAGAAACAAAAATCTAAAAATCGACAATATCACACCACAACACCAATTTAAGGAAAGTATCTCATCTTTATTTTTCTCTCTTGCTGTCCAAGTTTCAAATTAACCAATCAAATTGGGGACATAGATTTACCTCCTTAAATCGTTCCTTGATCTCCAACAAATCATCAGCATCAAGAGAACAGTCACTACTGCCACTTAGTCCACCAGACATCTGCAAATAATGAATTCACTATAAGCATATACACCCACAGAAAACAGGACCTTCTCTTTTTCTTTTTTCTTTCTTTTTTCCTCTGGCATAATTCATCAAGTGAATGCAATGATTATCTGAAAATAGCTAAATAAAAGAACGAAAAGGAAAAAGAGCATAAATTCCTATAAAAAAGAAGAATTTTAGACAGTAACCATGTAGCATATTAAAAGAACAGTAGTAAAGGCAAATCCTTCGTTATACTAAAATAAAAAAACAAAAAAAATCCAGCACTTTAAGAAATTGGTCATTGATCAAATAATTATAACACAAAAACAATCATGTTTTACGAACCCAGAACCTTAATCCCGAAAAAAAAAAAGCTAAAAACGAAAAAAAAATGCCCTAGAAAAAAAGGTAAAGATTAACAAAGAAGACAAGAAATAAATTTCAAGAAAATGCTTCAAAAAGAAAGTTTTTACCAAAAAAGAAGAAATGAAAGAACAATTGTTTTCAGGGGGATAGAAGGAATTACTGGTTCTGGGGCGTTTGGTTCCGCGTAATTACCGTAATGAAGAGCCTCAAAAATTGAGATTACAAAGAATGTGAGTTTCCTTTACGGCTTCTCCTGATAGAATTGTGAATTTGTTGCAGGTTTTTCCTGTTTTACAATGATTTTCGAAGAAATTGATGATGTTTGACAGTAAGGAATGACATTGACAATGATGGTCGAATTGGAATTTGAAAAAAAAGTTGGCGACATGTACCACGGAGCTTTGGAAAATTGTCAATTAACCCCAAGAGTTCTGAGAAATTTACATTTACGCTCTTTTAAAATATATCTTTTGAGAAACAAATTAAACCTCTTAAATTTGGGAAATGCCACAAATAATTCTTTTATTATTTTTGCATTTTGATACAAAAATAGGCAATATGGAAAATGTATTTTTTATTTAACGTGGGTAAATTAACTCTCTAAAGTGATATTAAAGTATATTATGAATAATGTTTGCTTTGATATGTGGATCTCTAATAGTTGTTTGTATTTATTAAAATATAATATAAAAAAGGAGAAGTAAGAATCAATTGTTTCAATGACATCAAAAAAAGAATCAATTATTTCAATAACATCAAAAAATAAATAATCCTATATACATGGTAATATATAATTTAGAGAGTGTCACCTAAACAAGTGCAATAGTAATATTTGATGAAAGACTATTAAGGTTTTCAAAATTGAAATATGATGATATTTTTTCCAATTCTTGGCCATCATAACTAATAATTATGATTTTGTAACCAAAACCTTCACCAAACATGAAAGTCATAAAAATATATTTTTTCGCTTTCGGCTTATAAAATGACATGTATGTGAAAATCTTTAATTGTATTTTCATACAATATTTACATCGTTAGAAGATATTAGTATCGTGACTTATTATTTTTTTGACTTTCTCTTAGTTCTTATCAATAATTCAATTATTATGAAATAAAACTTATCTATAAACACAAATTTCTTGTTACTTTCAAATAGAAGTTTTTTTTTTAACACATTGTACAGAAGGAGGACAAGAAGAAAATGTTTATAACCTAATGAGAATGAAGTTTAGTGGATCTAAATTAAATTTTAAATCCAACCATGGACGACCAAAATAATAAATAAAACATGGTAAGTCATAGCTTATTATCACTGCAAATCAAGAAGAAAAAACAAAATAACAAATAAAACCCGGTAAATCGAACTATTCTCATTGCAAATAAAGTAGAAAAACCAAAATGCAAGATCAAGACCCCTAATTACACTATTAGAATTTAGTTATAATCATGTATCTATGGAGTTTTCATGTTATGTATATGGGATATGTGAGACTTCTACTATTTTAAAAAATATTAGGTCAAATCCTTTTTGCTTAATAACTTGTTTTTTTATACCTGTTTTTTAATCTCCTCAAACATTGAAACATTATTTCACAGATTTAATTGTTATATAATTTTGATTTATGTGGGTTTCTTCTTAAATCTTTAATTTTCGCTGGGATTCAAATCATCAAATGCATGATTTAATAAACTTAAGTTGAATTTTCAAGGAATCACAAATACTCATTTGAGAGACATGGACAAATATACATTCATATTTTACTATTACAAATATTTTATTTTCAAATTCAGTCTGATTATTTTTTTAAAATTTATTATATATATTTATAGAATATTTTTATTAAAAATATATTATTTTAATTTTTTAAAAATAATAATATAGATGTAACAAGTCTAACCATCATGTTGAGTTATAAAACCAATCTTGAATTTGGTCAAACCATATTTTTCCCAAAACCACACGGTTGCCATCTTCCCTGTACATATATGTGTATATATATATATATATATATCGCCTCACCCACCACTTCATAGAAATTTCTCCGACACCGTATGATATGAGAAGAAGCTGGAAAGGAGAAGTAGGGAAGCCGGGGGCAAAGTTGCAGAGGACACCTTTCGGCATCGGAGTTTGCCAAATGTTTCCTTTTTCTTTTTGGGTAGAAAAAAATGTCTTTCAGAATAGTCGTTTTTCTCGACCTCTGTGAATTCAAACCGATTTTAGACAGATGGTTGGAGGAGTAGATCCGCGGGATTGGTGCTGGAATTGGTGGAGGAAGGTGGACTTATGGGCTGACGGTGGCAACATGGTTATGAAAACACTGGGCTGTTCGGTAGATTAGTGGTGGCGTAGAGGCGAGCTTGTTGGTGGACGCACGAGAGCAGCCGAGTATAGTACCAGAATTTCTCCTTTTCCTATCAGAAGTTGTTTAGGTATACTTCAACTCCACATTCCTAAAACTTGAAACTGCTCTTGCACGCTTGATTAAGGAATGTTTCTGTGGTCATGACTGTGAAGTTTCACTAATTGTTTTCCCTTTCTTTCTGATTCTTGGATTTGTCAATTAATTAGGGTCTAAATTACTAAAGTTATGAAATTTGTGAGTTGAATTGGGCTGCATGGTTGATTTGGAGGGTTAGATAGCTGAAATTGTGCTAGCTTGATTATTTGGGGTTTGACCATTGATGATGCGGCAATGAATTTGGGAACAGGTAGTGAAATTTCGCTTTTTCTGATCAATTATGAACTTTGGTATTGTCTATAGTCTCTTTCCCTGAATTTGAATTCCTGCAATTTCGAGATCTGGAGGAAGAAGATGGTCCTATTCGATAATTAGCTAAACTAAAATTGCATGCATATGGAATCAGGAAGGAACAAGGAAAGAGGAGAAGGGAAATAAATGCAGTTAGGAACTAAGGATAGTGATTTTCAGGTCTTCAAATTGATCAACATATATACTCTTATTATGGGGTTACACTGATATTTGGATTGATGAATGTGATACAAAAGTTATAATAGGTTCTATAAGTAGTAGTTGTATTTATTGTATTTTTATTCCACCGGAGTCAGTGTTGTGGTTGGATGAAATATCTAAACTTTGTTCTCTTGGATGTACTTAGTAGTTAAGCTGCATGAAAGAAAGTCATACAATTTCTTGTTAAGGTCAATTGGAAATTTAGCCTCATAAATAATTTTTCTGTCCATATATGCATATTTAATATTGTTTCACAGGTCTCTTTAAAGTAGTAACAAACTCTTACTTGTGAGGTTTTACGGATCTATTAGGGCTTTGTTAATCTCGAAGTTATTGGTAGATGTAATAAGGGCGTAAAGTTTTTGGTTATAGATGTTTATGGCAATCAATGCGTTCAAGAAAAGGCAAGCGTCGCATTTTGAAATATATCATATTTTAAAAATTAGAGGAAGTCCTTGCTATATGTAGTATTGGAGGCTTGACAATACCTAAATATTTTATTAATGCAGATGATTGGAAAATGATTAGAAAATTAGAATTTTTGTGATTTTAATGCATTATTTGAATTATTTCACAAACCAATAGAAGTTTGATTGTCATATCATGCATCATGGAATTATACTTGTTTTGTTGATCAATAATGGATAATTGAAATATTGTCATCTTTATAATTAGACATGTTATTCATAATGGCTGGATGTAGTACTTATCTCCTTGTTCCACATCGGAATATTATGATATTATTCTTGCATATTCTTATTGGTTGGTGGGGCTTAGTACTTATCTTACCTATACCGAAATGTTATATCATATTGAACGTTATTTTTGTACTATTAGTATTTTTTGTTGGATCCATTCCGGCATGGAGGCTTTAATGACATGGTTTTGGGATTTAATCTTGTGTTTTAACAAGTGGTACAAGATAACTTGGGCTGGCTCCAGTAAGACTTGACTAAAGTTCAAGTTTTTCTAGCTCTAGTCAACTCGAGCTTGAGCTTTGGTGTAGTTGATTGAAAGATAGGAAGCTAGCTCACGAGCTTTTTTAATTATTTTTCTTGTGTTTGTATACTTAAAAAAATTGTGTGTTAAAATAACTATTTTAAATGTAATATACTATAAACTTATAAGTGTATACATATTATTTATAAAAGTTGCCCACTGATCTGATCACAGGTGAAATCTAATCCCTTCGCTTCGCGCCTTTGAGACGAAAGGCTCTGTTTGGTCCGAGAGGTGTAAGATTAATAGCAAATTTATGTAAACTATTTAAAAATAAACAATGTTTTGAGTTGTATGCAAACTATTTTGGTAGTACTTTAAATACAATGTTATAAATAGTACTAATGGGCTCAAGTTTGAACAAAAGCTTGATTGTTAACAAGCCAAATTTTCCGAGCTTGAGCTTTATGATTCTGATTGGAGCTCAAGCTTACAAATATATTCTCATTGAGCTCGGGCCCTTTAAAACTTTAAAATGAGCTTGAGTGTTTAATTTTAAAAAATTTCGAATTTGAAATTTTGCTTTTTATGCGTACATAAATAACAAACATTACCTATTTTAACAAACTCAAAATAGGAAGTTCCATATATGATCAATTAAGTCATCTCCTGGAGACTTGAAAGAATTGATTGAAATCAATTATTTAGCAACATGACTGAAGTACCATTTGTCATTGATCTTGGAGTGCATGTATGGAATAAAGATATTTTTGTTATTCTTGTTACTTTTATTTTATTGTGGAACCCTTAGTTTGGTTGGTTTGTTGGTCAGACAACATCGAGCTTGGAAAGGCTTTGTTATCTGGTGTCATCTCATTCCCCTCGCATGCATGGATAAAAACTGTTTGCGGCAATGGCGACTAGCATTTACTCTGCCATGCCTCTTGACTTGGTTCAAGGTTGCTCCTTGCTTAGTGAAATTAGCTAGCTTTAGTGGATGCCTGCAGTTTTATGGTTCCTGGTATGACTGAACGATAAATTACTCCCGTATATTGTCTTGTTTGATTCTATGGTAGTCACTTAGAGAAAAGCTAAACTTGCATTAAACACATAAATATTTTAAAACTCTTCAACTCACTAGGCTTTGTTGTTTATATTTTCTTATTATTCCTCCAGATTCAAGCAGCGAGACAAGCAACAGTCATTTTTGAGGTTGAATAGATTTTAGGTTAGAAGTTGCATTCCATGGGAAGTCCAATTGTGTAAGTTAGGTTAAGTTTACAATAATGACTTAGGGTAATTTGAACAGTAATTCCTTTAGTGTTATATGTGTGTGTGTGTGTGTATAGATAGATAGTGTTGTGTGTACTTTTGTGCGGCAGGTTTGAAATTGATATACACGGTATAGAGTGATTAGGAATCTGAGTTAGACTTATTTTATCTTTCCTATCCTTTTCCTTAAACTTATTATTTTTGTGGTTTTATTTTGCCTACAAAAAGCATGTCGGCTTGAATTCACGTCCACCTTGTTATATTATAGTTAGAAACTATATATTCTTCGACAATAGAGATTATTTGGTTCCATATCATAAAAAGTTAGTATCATATATATAGGAAGTATATATATTTATATATAAATATAAAAAATGCGGATCCTAGTTGTATTGTGTTCTATATTTCTTAAAAATGGTGATGTCCCATGTTCGTATTGTATTATATTCATATCTGCGTATCCTTGCCCATGCAACATAGACTACAGAATTAGATCAGCACATTTGATATCGCTGCTACTGTTGCCAAAGAAAAAATTCCTAATGCTAGAGCAAATTTCCAGGAAATGTCCCATCTCAGTCAATGAGTCAAATCACGCATATTTTGCTTCCAAACATGGCCTGCATAATACATAATAATACATAATAATATGTACATATCTTTTATTACAAATTCAATTGCATCATCTATTACATTGCATTAATTGTCGCCACGTATATACTTTAAGGATAGAATTTTACATGTGACTGATAATTAATGCAATGTAATAGACGATGCAATAGGATTTGCAATAGTAGATTGGTGTTTTCATTGCACAACTAGTAGTTTCTCCCCATATTATCTCTCTACAATTGCTTGTGGCTCCTCGATCATATAAGATCTTGAGTATAAAAATAACTAATCTACAAAGAATGTGAAGAGTTTTTGTTTACTAGTAAAATATTAGAATTGCTTTGTCCAACGATTGAGAGAGAATTATAACAATGATGGCAATCTCGAGCTGCAGTGGCATGTCCATGTCGCATCGGATATTTGGGGGCGTGTATTCAATTCTTCTTCTTTAGACTTCGTTGATATTTATCTACTTAGTCTAACAATTTTCTTTTTCTAAGTCATGATACGGTAAAGACAAATTTAAATATTTGTCACTTCATATTGGCAATGTACCTATGCTTCAAGAGTTGTTCAAAGCTTTTTATAGAAACTCACCTCTTGTAACATTTCCAACAGGTTATTTTAAATATAACCAATGATATTTCCGCCTTTGGCTTGTTTTAAGAATATTTATCTTCCTTTTCTTGCTCTTAACTCTTAGGTGGATTCCTAGAGTGAGGAGTTGTGTTCACCTTCAACTCATGCATTGTGCTACCTCCTATTTCTCTGTACATTTTTTTGTTGTAAAAAATGCATGTGATGTGGAAAGAAGTAGGAATACATCACTATTATTCGGGTGAACTACAAAAACTATCATTGAGGTTTGAGCTATTTATAAAAAAACCTATCTAAGTTTGTAAATTATAAATATTCCTTGACATTGTTTCTATTTTACAAATTGCACCTACTGAAGAGGTATATGTAAAATAAAGATAAACCTCAAGGGTGTATTTGTAATTTCAAAAGAGAATTGGATTTTTTTGTAATTAGGCTAAACCTCATGGTAGTTTTTATAAGTTACCCTTATTATTATTCTTTTTTATTTTACAGTTATTCAATAAACTTGTAATTGAAGTTATTAAAGTACAAGATATACATCTTACACCTCAAAGCAAAGAAACTAGGGATACAAACTCTAATGAATGCAGCCTACTAAATAGGTGTCCAAAGAAATGGACTAATGCTGCCATTCCAAATTGCACACAAAAATGGCACATTTTCTGCACATCACCACCATATTTCAACTGCAGTTTATTTAGATTTTAGGTTTGACAAAAATTTGCAGGACCTAGGTTTTGAGCTAAATATGAACAAGATGATAGCACTTTTACAACTTCACATTTACTAAACCATGTCACACGCAAAATTACTGGAAAAATAATTGAATCCTAAACCTCAGGTGATAGATGCTATCACCAATTTATGGACAAATGAAATTGTAGATGACATAAACCACGGCCACAGTTACATGCAAACAGTAAAATGACATATCACCTATCATTGATCCAAATTAAAGATATCCGAAAGTACACCTGAGCCCAAAAACCGTGGAAACATAGGTTTCAACTTTCAAGCTAAATCTGACAATTGGAATGTAGTTTCCCAACCATCTTATGTTTCGGGTCACTTGTCACTTGTTATACAAATGACCTTCACCTCTCCCAAATGATCAAATCTCACATTCATCTTTTCTATGATATTCATAGTTCACCATTATTGTGGATGGATGGACTTTTATACGAGTGTTTACAGATTGCTGTGATGATTGACCAACTTATGGTTGAGCCAACATTACTAGAACTGTAGGTGCAACAAAGAGTTATGTTTTCAGATGTTCAACAAGGCCAAGCTTTTCCAGAGTAAATGATACGTTCAAATTTGGAATGTTGAAGGCGAAGATGTTGGAGAATGTTGTGTCTACCTAATGCCTATTAATATTTACTATAACCACACAACTGGTGTAAACTCATGCCTTGTAATTGTCATCTTTTTTTTCCTGGCAAGAGTTCATGGTAACTGTTATCATCATAGTGAAGAAATTTTTTATCCCTTTTTGGTGGTAGTTTTCGTGCATGAAATGGGTGGAAAAGGGATGGACCCCATGCCTAATCATTGGCTGCTGCAACGACCTTCGGAAGTGTTGCAAATTATGGAGCAAAGCCCTCTCAAGAAGTAAAATAGAAGATAGGGAATTTCGTTGGCTCTGCAAAGGTATGTGCATATTTTGTAACATATAGCCGTTTATTAGTTGCATGAGAAACTTTATTATATTCTTGACTGCAATACAAACTGTTGTGAAATCTAATCAACTGCAATTAATGAGCTTTGATTTAATTTGTTTGAGATCACTCATTAAAGAACACCAAAAGTTAATTTGCCAAGAAAAGAATGCTGCTAAGAGTTCAAGACAGAGCAAAGTAGCTAAATACATAGTAGTTACATGTATTTAGGAAATCCCTATTTTGGTTTCTCACTTTGCCTCCAAAGATACTGTGTGCTCTTGCTCACTGTGAAATTAATTTCTTTTTTGGGATCTCCACAATAAGTATATATGAATACAACATGTATTTTGTTTCCTCACTTCAAATTTGATATCTACTTATGAAATTCGCCACAAGAAAATAGACACAACACATTTTGTATCTCATGTCGAACTAATCAATTCTTTTTATGGACTGGCAACTTGAATATATGTTATGCAACTATTCTACAGCTATAGAAATGCATAACACAAATTTTGTCTCTAAAAATAAGTTTTTAAGCTATTTCTACTATAGAAATGCATAACACAAATTTTGTCACTAAAAATAAGTTTTTAGGCTAATTCTACTGTGTATTAGTTAGGGTCATGCCCTAGGGATCCGGCTTTTCTCCATCTGTCTTCATCTTTTTGCAGTGAGAACAAGCCCCAATTGACAGTGTATATGCCAATTTGATCTCAACTCCATAGTTTGAGGTATAAAAGCCTACTTATTTATGCCCATCAGTTTTTTTATTTCGTGCCGATGAAAACCATTGCATGATTAAACCTATTCATTAAAACAAGTACAATTACGCAAAATAAGGAATATCTAGTCCAAAAATTTAATGGCATTATAGTTGGTTTAATATTGAATTTAATTATTCACACCATCATCACATTTAATTTAACAAAAGAATATATTCTGTTTTTGTAGCATGATAATTTATTGAACATAGTTCCAGATAGTGTGAATGGAGCGTTATTTGGAAAATTCTTGCTTAACCATTTATTTTAAGTAAGCTCAGAGAATTTATTTGTTTCGTCTGTAGTATTTGAGATATGATGATGTTTGTTCGAAATATTTTGTTTTGATATAACTAATTAGTTTTAAGGGTACTAAAACCCAAGTTGCCATATAATAGAGGGAAAAATTCGAAAAAAAGTCTACATAATCCACATTTTAGTGAATAAATTTTTGATATGATATAATCTACATTAATATAGTGACAATGAGTTAATAGATTAGATTAATGGGTATGATAAAAGTGGTCACATACAAAATATTAATAAATGTTGAGAATCTATTCCATTATAGTAACTATTTAAAGCTTGTCTATAAATACTAACTTATTCGAATTTAGCATTTATACTGAATCCTTCTTAGCTGATTGACATTTTCTATTTTGGCAATATTTCGAAAAGTGTTTTAAATGGTGGAATGTAGCCATTACAAAATTTATGAACTTTCTTGAAATGGGCTAATTAATCTAGTTTCCCTATATATTTCAAATTTACATTTCTACAACTATAAATATCAAGTCAATGTCTCCACATTCTGCACCACCAAAAGATAATCAAAACCTAATTTTTTTCAAACCCTTACAAAAGATGGGGGAAAGAGTTAATTCCCATGCTTGCCCCAATATTTTGGTTCCAGAGCCAGAGTTTTTATCTGATGCTATTGCCATGCTGTGGCCCGAGGCAGTGGTAGATGATGAGTCGTGGCCTCAACCACAGGCTGAGCCACAGTTTACATATGAAGAAACTGAAATCAAATCATATTTGTGGCCATTTGACAATAATACTGAGCCCAAAACCTTGCAAGAGATAGGTTTTGAACTAAATCTAACTCCTGAAATGATGTATCTTTTCATACCTTCATCTTTGTCCAGCCACTTTGTGGACAAAGTGGCTGAAAATGGGATGGAACCGATGCCTAACCATCAGCTGCTGCAACCAACCTCGCAAGTGTTGCCAATTATTGCAGCAAATCACTCTGAAGAGGTAAAGTAGAAGAGATAGAGCCAAGTCTGAATGATGCTCAATGATACATATGTATTTTGTGATGAAGGTTTTTGTTAATTTGTTGCATGAGAAACTTTATAATATTTTTTACATTAGAATTTATATATAGTGTTGGAAAATTTAATTAACTTGGATCGATAAACACTGATTTTTTTAGGAACGGAGTATGATGCAAGAAAGAGTTGGAGATGTTTTTGGGATGCCCTCTGGAGCAGCAAAGCAGAAGAAAAGGAAATCCCCAACAAAGGTACGTCTTCTTTGATTGCTATTTTGTCATTGCATGCATGGGAAAAGTTTAATCATGCATTTATATTATATTCATTTTTAATTGCAGTAGTTAATTAAGGTGGGAAAATAGAGCTTTGAACATGGAACTTATGAGCATTCAACTTTGAATGAAAGTTTCATTAAGTTTCATTTTTTCAAGTTCAATTATGTCTAATTTTTTGTGCAGAAGCCAATGAAGAAAAGAAGTTGCGACGACGATTCTTGGATGCCTGAAGGATGGGTGAAAAAAGTTAATCAAAGGCCGTTTAAGGGGAAATTTCCCGGCTACGTTGATAAGGTAATAATTTAGCATATGTTAATTGCTTAGGACACACATTAGGCTTTTGCAACCAAGGTTATTAGTTTATCACGAAAGAACTTGCAATACTGCTTGTGTTTTCTTGGAAGCTTAATAACCTTGAAACTGGATGGATCAAATATGTACTCCTCTCAAGTGTATATATGAGTGTCTCGAATTTTGTAGCTCTTTCACATGTATAAAGCTTGTGTTCTTGCCACCTAATTTTTGTTGTTGTTCAGTAATGAGCAATGTTGTATATCACCCTTTAGCCTTTATATTTTTTTTCATCTCTCCTAATTTTAGATTTTAGTAAGCAACTGTTGTAATGATTATTCACTTGAAAATATTTAATCAATCAATACTTTCCAAATTTTAGTAAGCAGCTATTGTAATTAATCGACTTGAAAGGATTTAATCAGTCAATTAGGGGACGTGGAAAAATAGTTCAGGGCTAGCCGGTTATATATAGCATTTTTCATAATTAAAAATGTAAAAAATGGAAATAATGTGTAAAACTAAAAGAAATATTTTCTTTTTGGTGTTTGATGCAGAAATATTATGCACCAGGTGTAGCAAGAGCATTCAGATCGAAAATTGAAGCTCTAAGATATATAGAGAAACTGAGGAATGCTACAGCAGCGATGTGTTGGTGAGTATGAAATTATTTTACTTTGTGGTTAAAAATTCATGGTACATCCCATGATGCTGGTAACATGAAGTTTACAGGCTGACATTATGGAGGCTGATTGTTTTATTCAGCGCTGTTCTGAATTTTTTTTTTCTCAAAGAAGAAAGTTATATGTCAAAGAGTACGCATATTTGAAGAATTCAATTAGTTGTGTCTTAGAATAAATATAGAGGCCAATTAGATTTGTCTTAGATTAAATGAATAGTAAAGATACTACTTAGAAATAACTTTTTTTGTATCGATTATTTTTTAATAAAAGTACGTTCATGCATTTATTTACTTGTCTGTTAGAACCCCTGCCCCGATTTTATGAGTCTTGAAAGCATTTATAAAACCATTTGATATACATCTTCTGAAAGATACAAAATAGGGCTTTCATGAACCCTATGCTTATGGTAGAAGAAAAATTCTTCTTAATTTATACTTAAAAAGAGGATAGATATTGCAACTTTTTTTCTTAAAATTTAGGAAATAAAAGAAGCGTAGTTTGATATCTTACTGCTCAGTCATGCTAATTAATTATGTAAAGTCCAACATCTCAACTATTCCTATCATCTTGGATGATTCAATTACATGTTAAATTAGCTGTATTAAGATTTCCTGTAACTCAATCAATTGATATAATTATTAGAGTCCTAGGGTTAATTCAAAAGTTGTAATATTGTTTTATATAATTATCTTCCAGGCTTTATGCAAGGAGTTGGTTTAGTTAAATTATTGAATTGAAATTGCTTGTGATAGAGCCTCAGGCTCAACCCTTGATAGGCAGTGTAATCTACCAAGCTGAAGTGCGGTATGGGCAAGGAGAATTTCAAACGGAGTAGTGAAATGCATAGAGATTGGAAAGCACACCAGCGGTCAAAGTGGTGAAAGCATTCTGCTGGGACTATACTGATATCCGAAAGCAAGGGAAGTGAATTAGATTAGATACTCCTGTAGTCCTCCTAGGCACTGTGTGTGCATTTACCTGTGTAGTGCATTCTTGTAGATTAGCAGACCATTTATATACGTCAAGTTTAATCAATGGCTCAATATATGTGACTTGAAATTAGGGTTCCTGGTTCATTTGATTGAGGTTTAATTTAATTTGATTATTGAGTGAAGTTCATTCGATAAATTAACTATCTGTAGTTTCATGGATCATTCGGATTTATTCTGTGGACTCAACTATGGAAAGATTAGCTTGTGTTTTGGGGGTATTTTAGAAACTTGGAAGGTGATGATGCTTCAATGAGTGATCTTACTCCGACTCCACATAATTTGCTAACTGTTGCTTCCATATTTTATCAAATTTTAATCGCCTTTCCAATTCTTAGAGTATTAAAGTTGATATTGTGGATGTCGTCATTATTATACAAGACAAACTCAAAATTGAAATTTCCATGCATATTCATTTGTGTCATCCTCCTGAAAGAATAGAGTTAAACCAATGGTTTTGTATCAATATTTTAAAATAGAAAAGGAGATGCTACAATTTAAAAATAACTGACAGATCAATAAAATCTCAACACTTATCTTGCAGCTTTAACCTTGATAAATTTCAAGCCAGTTATATTCATAGGGTGCTTGTATAGAATTCCATAAATATGTTTTTACAAATGATATCCAAAACCCTTGTACATCATTACCAAATCTATAGGCCAACTTTGGCAGAATTCACGAGAAGCCTTGAACAGTAATATCCCCTCCATTTGATCCTTGTTAAAATTTCAAAGTCTTATGTAATGACTAAAAATAAGATCAATTATAAGAAAATTGTCGTTTTAAAGATACAGACAACTCAATTTGATCCTTGTTAAAATTTGTAATATTAAGGAGAAACTCTTTTATCTACTCAAGTTTGAAATCAATTTCAATACTGGATATATTACACCACATTTCTAAAGTTCTCTATTCTTATCTCTAATACAATCAACATGTGACAACATACAAATTTGAATGATATGAAAAAAAAATAGCCAACAAAATGAAATGACTAACTGAATTATAGAATATGCAAAGCCATTAAAAAGCAATTGAATCTAAAGATCAGTTATACAATTTCAGAAACATGGACAGCTTAACTTGTTAATAGACAAAAAGTATCTACAATGTTGGTTCTTTACCGTATTCATGTCATAAAAACTTTGCTTTGGATTTAAGAGGTGTTCCTATATAATTTCATGCATCATCTCACGGGTCCTCTGCACATCTTATGGTCTTTAGTGTCAATTTATAAAGAAATCCCCACTTTTTTTTTTTTTTGATATCTAATTGGTTAAACTTTGCACGATTAATTTTGGAAAAGGACAACCTCCTTCCTTAGTTCATCCTCCAAGTAAATTTAGATACGATTATATTTTATATATATTCAGCATGAACATTCAAGATTCGACCACCATGTGGAAACCCTGCCTTCCACGATAATTCTGTCTACCAATACCCATAAGGATACCTTGCCTTCCAAGATAAATCCTACCTTACCTTTTAAGTCGCCACAGGATTGGAACCAACATTGTTGATTAAGACCTTGTTTGGATTTAGTGATTGGGTTGGAATTACTATTATCAAGTTTGGTCAAATGATTGGAGATTTTAGCATTGATCAAAGGCCTGCAAAACAATCAAACAATTATGCGATTATTTATCCTCAGACTAGCCTCAAGATTATAGAATCCAAAAACATGAGACAAATCTAATAAAACTAAAATTACTTCTATGAACTTGAAAATCAATATAATGAGACAAAAACACCCTTCAAAGAATATGTAATTACAATAACTATTTCAAATTTTCAATGTCTGCTTTGCAAAAATAAAACCCTAGAAGGCAAAAAATGTAATTTTTTTTTCAAACTCAACCATTATCATTTTGCCATTAGAGACATCTCTAACATTGTATTTGCAGGAGTTGATGCAATGTTAGCATAAGAGATAACAAAAGTTATATAGAAGAAACAATGTTGAAATAAACTATTGTAGTTTTATACGAATTGTCTATTGTCTTTTTATATTTAGGATTGAATGTCGTGTGTGAGGGCGTGTGAGCATGATTCCTCTTGTATTTCCTTTGTTGGCATTGTTCTCGTATAGGGTACTTGGAAGTGTGACTGCTATTGTTTTTTTTTTTTTTTTTCTTTTTTCAATTAACATATACATTTTTAATTACGCCACAATCCTAACATAATTCAATTTTGAGGCTTTCATTTGTTATCATGTCAAATGCTAAAGTTTTGCCAAAAAGTTGAGAAGTTCTTAATGTTCATTTCATCTCCACTTGTCACTTTTTGTCAATCGATTTACTCGTTTTGTTCTTTTATTAAAGGACAATAAATATATTTTGTTTCAGTAACATATATAATCTTTCAATACAAACGAAAGATTATAATTATTCTCTAAATTTTTATATTTTCAATCCTAAAATCCAAACAAATTATTCAAATATATTATATTTTATATGAACAGTGTAATATAGTATATCCAATCAATTTATTAATCCGTCCATAAATCCAAACGAGCCTAATAGTTTCCTTTAACCTAGATATTATCCCTAGTTTCATAAAATTCAAAATACCTTAACTGAGTCCTATCCAACTTGGCCTATTCCATGAACGAAAGAAAGTCATCCTTATCAATAAACACATATTAAACGGTCAAAATTCAAATGCTACAATGTAAAAAATCAGTGAAAATCATCATTTAAATCCAACTTTTGTAGAATTAACTCAAACTGATCAGCTGGTGCAAGCATCTTCCCCATGAATGATTTGAGCGTGGACGAACCAGAATCACGGACAGCTTCTTGCTCTTCTTCAGGTAGAGTTCCTGTATATATAAACCAGAGCATAACCTACAAAATGAAATGGAAGAATAATTAAACTTCTTTGCTCAGCCCTGTGATGGAACCTCAAGGGGGCACAAGGGAATTAGAGAATAGCAAAATAATAATAATAATAATAAAAATATATATATATATATATATCGACTACAAAACTTTTTGAAAAACTCAGAGGGTTATGTGCAAGATTTATGTACAAGGTTCGGACGTTAAATAAATCGAGAGACTCAAATAAAATAAAACATGCGATCAAATATAAAATAGAGGGGATGAGGTTAGGTGATTTTCTAGCCAAGAAAATACATTAGACCAAAATAGAACACATAAGGAAATACATAATGCAAGAGTAACTAACAAAATATAATCCAAATATTTTGGCACGACATTAATTGTAGAAGTTCATACTAGCACAATTATGATGTTAAGAACTAATTATATTATTTCGGCTTAATTTGATCGAGTCTTGATTTGATTTAATCAATTTTAAATTAAAACACAAAATGACGAATATATTTATCAAATTTAAATTAATCACAATGCATGTATAAATACAATTGTCAAATATTTAATTGAATTCCATGAAATTAAATTTGAATTTGAATTTTTCGGAATTCATCTATACACTTAAAGTACATATTTTTTCTTTTTCACCAACATATTAACAAAATTGTTAAAAAAACCCTCAAAATAAATTTTTGCGTCTAAAAAATCCATAACAATGTTTTTTCAATCCATATAATTCATTCCACCAATTTGTTTAGAAAAATCCAATCATTAACTTTTAGACTAACATCGTTAAGATTAACGATTTTTAAACTATACTACCTCGAGTTCTTTGATTAAGAAAATTAATGAATTGGATTTCTTTACAATAATTTTTTTATTGGGTTTTTTAAATTGATAAATTATATCAATTATGATACTAATTTTGACGTTTCGATTTTTTTTGAATTCTTGGTATCTTCTCAAGAAAACAAAATTATTTTTAAATTAATTAACATGTTATTATTAAATTCTTACACATTCAAAAACCTTATTGTTCAGGAAAACATTTAATTTATTATAAATATTGTAATTATACAATTATCACTTTAAAAATCTAAAAATCAAAAGAACTCAATACATTAATTTCTTAGAGATTTTTTTGAATTTAAAAGTAAATTTTAGAGAGTTTTGTGCAATTTTCCATATTAAAAATTGTAGAGATGTCTTTTACATTAATAAAGTTTAATTTGTGTTTACACGCGCTTGTACGTTGTGCTGAAATATATATACCGTCTTTCCTTACCGGGTAGCTCTGCAAAACTCGAGCGCCGCCGTGACGGGGGATGATCGGAGTCAGAGCATCATGGAAACTGCACATAACGGCGCAAAACATCATCGTAATTCGGACAAGCATTTATTTCTTGTGTAATAAAAAACAACGGACCCCTCACGCTCTTTACACGACCACAGCAATTTTGAACTCAAAACGCAGCACTTTGTCATGCAGCAAATTTTCCTCGGAATTTTTAAAAAAAGAGAGATGATTCAATCACTTGTACCAGTTTTAAATCAACTTATTATGATTATAATGTACGAATAGGGGAACTGGATCGTCGAGGAAACGTCAATGCAGCACGCAAATTGTTCGACGACATGCCTGAACGAGATAAAGTATCTAATGCTTCCATGATCAGTATTCATCTCAAGCACGATGAGTTTCACAAAGCTGAGAGGCTTTTCTATGAAATTCCTGAAGGCATGAGAAGCATTGTGGGGGACTCTGCTATGGTGCATGCTTACGCTAAGGCTGGTAGAATGGATAGAGCGAAGGAGATATTCATGAAATGCCTGAGAGGAATGCATTCTCTTGGGTTAGTTTGATTTCAGGATATTTTAAAGTAGGGAAAGTTGATGATGCTCTCGAGATTTTTGGGAAAATGCCTGAAAGAGAAAAAAATGAGATCACATGGACAAATGTGATTTTGGGTTTGCACGAAATGGGTTGGTTGATGAAGCTCGAGGTGCTTTTGATCGGATGCTGTGAAAAATGTGGTGGCATGGACCTCAATGATCAAGGAATATGTCGAGAATGATCGGGTTGACGAGGCATTTACACTCTTTTGTGTGATGCCGCATCGGAATTTGTACTCTTGGAACATTATGATCTGTGGGTTTTTGGATGAGAAACAGAGTAAATGAAGCGAAGGGACTGTTTGATTCAATGCCTTGGAGGAATGCTGTTTCTTGGATTACTATGGTCATGATGGGTCTTGTGCGAAATGGGATGACTGAGTTAACGAGGAAATACTTTCACCAAATGCCAAATAAAAGGATGTTTCATCATGGAATGCTATGATCACAGCCTATACTGATGAAGGTCATGTGTTTAAGGCTGGAAAACTTTTTAAGTTGATGTCTAAAAGAAATATTGTCATTTGGAATGCAATGATTGATGGTTATTCTAAGGATCAGTGAGAGGATTAAGCCTTTCGTCACTTTGTTGTGATGCTTCGCAGCTGCATTATGCCAAAATGAGACAAGTCTTACGAGCCTACTGACATTGGAACTCAAAGTATATGATAATATAATATTACATCATCATTTATAAAGATTAATTTAATTTATCACAGACGAATACAAGTTCAATAAATAGATAAAAAAATATATATGAAAATTATTCACCAATTTATAAAGGGAAAAGAATGGTTGAAACTCTCGTTATTTCTTTTAGTTGATGTCAATCTTCTCCCCTCTCGAAGAGTTTCTCAAAAACTCCTAAAATCCTTTCATTTTTCTTCGGCAAATTGGGCCGCGACCCCAAACTGCCTGTCAAAGCATAGATTGAATTGGTGCCGCAGCTTTGATTTCTCCATTTGGTCTGCCCTTTGTAAATAATCTCACTTAGGGTCATTCTTCTTACAAACTATTTTTGAGATTTTTTTAATCTAAATTAATATTTTGTGTCTTTTAATAAATTGTACCTCCTGTCTTCTTTTTTCATCTTTCCATAAACTTGCAAATTATGCTAAATATCATTCATAATCATAATTTAAATTATGTAATGACACATAAAGTTTTTTATAATTGAAAATTTGAGTACAAAGCTATACATATATATGACATAAATTAGGCATATTTATGCTCTTAAATAATTATTTTAGAATTATATTTTATTCAAATATATATGAATTTTGTTTGTTATTTATTTTCATATATTTTATCCGATTTTGTTGCAATTTTTTAAAATGTGAAATATACATTTACTTATTAATATTATTAAAAAATTGGCATATTTATGCTCTTAAATAATTATTTTAAAATTATATTTTATTCAAATAAATTCGTATGTTTTTTTATTTTTACATATTTTATCAGATCTTATTGTAATTTTTTAAAATGTGAAATATACATGCACTTATTAATTATAAAAAAAAAAACTCGATCTTATATTTAACTAACTAGGTTGGTATAATATGATACTAGGCATAAAACTAATTTGCCAAATTTCAGGCAATTTTATCAAACTCTGGTTAAACTAAACCCTATAGTTCTTATTTCTCTCACCTCAAACATCATTTTTCTTCCAGCAACCACCGAAGATGGGAAGAAGACGAGGCGGCGGCGGTGGAGATGGAGCAAAACCGCGGTTGAATTTCGATCGAGTGCTCCGCCGCCACATCGAGTCCGCCGCGAAGAACTACGCAACCGTCGACCAATTGGTGGACGACCTCCGTTCCAGCTACCCTCACTATGCCCGCCACAAGCTCCAGCCCTTCACTAAACGCGTGAACCAAATTATTCAGATTTCAAGCCGAAGAAACGACGCCATGGATGATTCCAATGATGATGGTGATACTCCAATAGTAAAGAAACGAAGGAAAATTGAAGAAAAGGAGGAAAAGTTGCGGCTCATTGAAGCTCAGCACGTAAGGAGTTGGAACCGTGACGTTTCGAACAGTAGCGGCGGCGGCTCATCATCCTCTGTGGAATCTGCTAGTACTTCGGAAGGAGATGATTCGTCTGATGAAGAGGTATCAACGTCGGCGGATGCTATTTATGGGGAGAAACTCGAGCCGGAGTTTGACTTGATGAAGTCAATGCTACGGGAAAATTTGCGTCGAAAAGCAAAGAAACTGGGGGAGGAGAGACAGGTTAAGGAAGCCGTGGAATTGGAGGTTGTGGATAATAATGATTTGAAGAAGGTAAACTTGGTGGATGAGGAAGGTAAATTAGGTGATGGTCTGAGTAAGATTAACAAGAATGATAACAGTGATAATGAGATTAATCGGCCAATGTTTAAGGATTTAGGGGGAATGAGTGGAGTGATTGAGGAATTGAAGATGGAGGTCATTGTGCCGCTGTATCATCCGCAGCTACCACGCCACCTTGGCGTGAAGCCTATGGCAGGGATTTTGTTGCACGGGCCACCGGGATGTGGGAAAACGAAGTTGGCTCATGCCATTGCCAATGAGACTGGAGTTCCATTTTACAAAATTTCTGCTACTGAACTGGTGTCTGGTGTTTCAGGTATTACATTTAGATCAAGGTTACTGAAATGTATGACTTAATTGTGCAAATTGTCTAAGTGTTATTAGGAACACTGATATTATTCCAATGTGGTTTATTTAGAGGGACCTAATAAATTATGTATATGTGCTGCTGTTGGAGCACTAACTTGGATGTGCACATGACTATTTGGCCTATATATCAAGAATGTGGAACTTATGTTATATTGGTCTTTTATGTGTGATTAGGCTACCTATTCACAAACCTGAAATTTTGTAGCTTTGGAGAACCTTTATCCAACCTGAAACTTCTTCCTCCTTCATTTAATCAGTTAGTTTCAGCTTAAAAGATGATTCTCCTGTTTCTTTGCTAAACTTTAGAAATGTGGGTTTTCTTATCCTTAACAATTTCATTGCCTTTTTTCTTGGCCACAAAGAGAAATGTGTAGATTTGTATGAGGAATAGCTACAGGATGGCTCAGTTCTAAATGTGGAATAACTGTACCTAGTCTGATTACATGTAACAGGCTTCTGATTTTTGTTCCATTTGATAAACATTTTGTCCAATATTTGTATTCTAACCGTGGTTTATTATAATTGGAAAGATTTCCTCCAATGTAACAAGTCATCGCATTCTTTGAGCTTGGGCGCCAAATCTACAATGTGCCAGATTTTGCTTACCAACAAGGATTATATATGCTTTAATGTTGAGCTATGAGAGTAGCAACAAAACCCAGATTGTTGTCCCCCCCATTATAAAAGCTTAACATGGAACTAGTGATGTATACAACTCAAACTGCCATAGAGCGTTGACCAAAGAACACCCCGAAGCCACATGCCACAGTTAGACAGATTTTGAAGGGAGTTTTAGCTTCTGTTTTATGTTATAGCCTCATTTGTTTATATATACTATTATACATCCCCTTTTTGGTTCTTCTATTGAAAAGGTGATTTTTGCTTTATTGTGGTGGTTGACCCTCTTTTAGGTTTCTATTCAATATTTTATAGGTTTAAAGTCTTTTAACAAAATTAATTGGAACCACTGTTGTCCCATTTCCAAAATTAATCTCTCTTTTTGGAAACTAACTTTGGTATTTATCTAAAGGGACCTTTTTGTAGAAATATGTATCTGTGTTACATAATGTAGTTATTGCTGTAACACCCTCCTCTCACATCAGTTGTGGGCTTGTGAGAGGAAAATATCAATGGTTAATTGGGTTTTAGTCAGTCCTATTTGTCAACCTGGGCTTGTCCATTCTGGGTTAGTCAGACCAGGTCCTGACATATGGTTTTAGAGTCACCCTTGTGGTAATATCTGCTTTAATGGTCTCGGAATTGGAGAGTGGGCTATGTGCCGCAGAGTAGATGCAATAAGGATTTCATTTATTTGTGTGGGGAGTTTGTAACATGCTCATCCCCACTTCGGTTGTGGCCTTGTAGGTGGAAAGTCGGGAAATATGTCCTTACAATGGGTTTATAGTTGCTTTCTATAGACACCTATATATGTCCATCCCTAACTCATGGCCTTGTGGTGTTACACTGTTCTCTTCTAATGATGGGACATTAAGTAAAACTGTTAGCTTTTAGCGTGGAGTTCTGTTCCCGTATGAGGGTTATCAACAAGATAATGGAAAAGATTAGACATTTGCAGATTTTGAACTGATTGTTTTAGTAATCAGTTGTTCGGGGCTGATATTTAACTTTGAAATTTCATTAAGTGATGGTTTTCAAGAAGTGCTTCACTAAATCAGTGATAATGACAAACTTCTGCTAATCATGATAACCATTTCAATTGTTTAAAACTTACTTTAATTGAATAACATGGCTTATTTGAGAGCACCTTGAAATGGAGATACTTTGAGGTTATTGAGTGATACCTAAAGTTGTGATTTTGCTTTCTGTTTTTGGAGAATGACGTGTTAAGATTTGCCAATCACTAAAGGAGTGTTCTTCAAGATTTTCTTTATCAACATTATGTATAAAAGATTTTTTATAGAAATATGTATGGAAATTTGCTGTAATGCAGTAAAGATTTCCAAGTTGCCCGAATGCGTTCCGATATTGATCAAAGTCTGAATACATGAAGCAAAGCCTGGGAAGTTGTGGGAAATTAACACTTGCTTGATATTTTAACAAATGCAAAGGGAGTAATTGCTGAGATCCAAGTGAAAGAAACCTTGTTGATGTTGCGTTTAAAAGGCCACTTGAATCTAGAGCATGGCTTTGTTCTGTTGGTTTCTCAGTGTCCTCTGAAATTGATCAACCAGACTGATACTTTATGTTGGTGATGCTAAACCACTATCTGTGTGATCTGGTTTCTAAAGCCATGTTCATTTAGCTTTATGATCTAAATTTTTTTAGGATCTTGATTTGACATTGATGTGACATGTACTTTTTTTTTTAGGCAGGAGAAATTGTGTGCAAAATTCAGAAAATAATTTGAAAACACCTTCCTATTTGGAAAGACTGTTTTGGTTAACGAATCACATCAATTCCACAGTTTACAAAAATCCATTTTTTAACCAAACATGTCAGCGTTTTCTGCTTCCTATATCACTATTCACCAATTGGAAATCATATCATGTTAGTAGATTCCAAAAATCAAATTCACTATTGAGATCAACTAAAAAAAAACATTTTTTTTATCCACCAAATCATGAACCAAATAGGGCCTAATTGTTTGATCCGTGCCGACTTTTATTAACTTTGATTTTATCTTTTGAAGTGACATCCCCAGATTCCCTTGTATGCTTATTGCTAAATGTAGGTCTCTGTATGGTTTCTTACTTGTCTATGGTTTAAACTTTAGAGTGTGTTCTTTGATGATAGATTTCTATCAACATATATTACTTTCCTAGGGTTGTGTTTCATAGAATATAAAGCTCACTATGAGGATTCATCTTCTCTTTTGTTTTTCCTTTGTGAACCTCTTCAGGTGCATCAGAAGAAAATATTCGAGAGTTGTTCTCAAAAGCATACAGGACAGCACCATCTATTGTGTTCATCGATGAAATTGACGCAATTGCTTCAAAAAGGGAAAATTTGCAGAGGGAAATGGAGCGCCGCATTGTGACACAGTTGATGACGTGCATGGATGAATCACACAGGCTCACAAAACCTGTTGATGACAATGCAGATTCTGAAAGTTCTGATGGCAGACCTGGCTATGTGCTAGTAATTGGAGCAACCAATAGACCTGATGCTGTTGACCCTGCCTTGAGGAGGCCTGGACGATTTGATCGTGAAATTGTTTTAGGTGTTCCGGACGAATGTGCACGGGTTGAAATACTATCGGTGCTAACATGCAATCTCAAAGTTGAAGGTGCTTTTGATCTTGTGAAAATAGCTAGGTCCACTCCAGGGTTTGTTGGAGCAGATTTGGCAGCACTAGCCAACAAGGCTGGTAACCTTGCAATGAAGAGAATCATAGACAAGAGAAAGGTTGAGCTTTCCAAAGAACTGACAGACAGGGATTGTAGTGAAGATTGGTGGAGGCAACCATGGTCCATGACGAGATGGAGAAACTCAGCATAACCATGGCTGATTTTGAGGTAACTCTTCAGCTGTAGTTTACACATTGCTAAACAGTGCATGTGTGTTGATGCTGGATTATTTTTATTTTTATTTATGCTGCATCCTTACGAAACTCTTTGTACTCTATTATGTGTGCACCCCCTTTCTTCCCCACTGCTTGTCAGAAGTAATGAAACAATTAGAGATGGAAACGGTGATTTGTGTCCAACTTGATAATTCACAAACATAATTTTCTTCAATCTGTCATTGTTTATTAGTCTGTAATATATTGGACCTATCACCTTTTTATACCATGTATTCCTATGCGGCCTACGTAGAATATGTTTTGGGGGTGGGGGAAGCAGGGTTGTGTGTATAAAACCTATACACCTAGGTGGCATAGACATAGAATTGTGGGTAAATTACTATGGCAGTGGAGGGATCTCATCTTTTACTAGGGTTTATTTAAAATTCTGTAGGGGAAAAATGACCCCTTCCCATCTAAGAAAACAGAAAAGAAAGGAAAAATGACTATTTCTTGTCACATTTATTTATAATTTGACGCAGTTGGTATCCCATTTTTCTGGTTATGCATGGACGTGGATGTGTTGCACAAAATTGCCATTTTTCTTCTTTGAAATAAGGTATATTTCACGATTTCGCCCTAACTTGTTTTGCAGATACGATTCTTCTTTTTCTTTTTCTTTCAAATCCTTTAGCTTTTGCTTTTTCTACCTTTCTCTTTGTTGGGGTTGCGGGTGGGGGGGGGGTAGGGAACAGGGGTTTTATTTCTCTCTTTTTTGTTTCATAAAGTTTCACCGTATTTTTAGAGGTGGCAATGGGTTTGGGTTGTACCCGATCCTGTAACAAACCCGCCCCGTGCCGGGGTGAATAAACAGGTAACGGGGTGGGTAATGGCTTTAATTTGTCTAGACCCGGCTGGGTCCGGGCCGGGTAATGGGTCCTAATAGACCCGCCCAATATTAAGTATTAATATAAGCCTACACTTTTCCCTCTTGAGCTGCAACACCCTTCATTCCGCCGGCCTTCTTTCCTCGTGTATTTTTTCCTTCTTCTTTCTCTACCATGCCGAATGAGCACCAAATTTGCCATCAACTATAAGTCTCTTTGATTTTTCAATTGAAAAAAATTTCCTCTTTGTGCAACTCTGATAATGGGAGCTACCACCAACTCTTCTCTCTTCCACCATAACTTCTCTCTTCCAGAGGGCCAGTTCAAATTGCTTTAAGAATGGTGCAACAGACTACTCGGAGTACACAACTCTTTGAATGGTTTTTCCAATGTGGGTGATTTTGGTTTATTTTCGCATGGATATTTGGTTTTTATTTTTTGGAAAGTTGCCTGGAGAAGAGACTCTGCAGGAGATGGGAAAAATCTGGAGCTCGTGCGTCCACGGGTCAAGGCTAGACCCATCCGGGTTTAAATCCAGGATGGGGCAGGGCAGGGCGGGTTCTGAAGGCGGGGTGGGTCTCGAGTTTGGCCAAACCCATCCCAGACCCGCCCCGTTGCCATCCCTATGTATTTTCCTTGTGTATTTAATGCTTTTGACATCATTGTTAAATGGTTGCCCTGGTAGAATTAAATTATTTTTTTCGATATCTTGTTTTTTTTGTAATATTTACTAAATGATTTTCCCCAGGCCCGAATTAAACTCACCAAATCTGTCTACCTTGTCTTAATAGTGTCTCTATTATTTAAATTTCCAAACTACCCTATAAACCTGACCTTTTGTACCTTTATAAGCTTTGGCATCTCCAGGAAGACACATGTCAACTTCACATCTCAGTCCATGTTGTACAGCCAGAATGAAAATCTGAAAATTACTTGAAACTTGCAACTTTTCACCATCCACCTAAAAAATAATTCAAGTGCGGCCTTTAATATGTTAAACTAATAAACGGAAACAAATTGCTCTTTCACTTAATGTTAATCCGAATTGCTTCTCCTTTTCATTTCTATTATACGGAGGCCTGCATGATCCTTGTTCATTCCCGATTCCTCTTTTTTTTCTTCCTTTTTCTGTTGTTTACTGGTATTGTGATGCATATGATCTTTCCATTCAATTGATGGCAGGAAGCTGCTAAAATGGTTCAACCTTCTTCCAGAAGAGAAGGATTTTCTGCTATACCAAATGTGAAGTGGGATGATGTTGGAGGTCTCCATTTGCTCAGACAGGAGTTTGACCGTTATATAGTTAGGCGTATAAAGTTTCCTGAAGATTATGAGGTAATTAGTTTCATTTCCTAATTTATTTTTCTCATCAATGGATTTAGCAGTAAAACTGGACTCATGTTACTTTCTTCGTAAGTTTGAGCTTCTCAGCAGGCAACTCAATATCTAGATTGCCTATATGCGTATAATTTTCAGTTAACATAGTGTCATATGTTTGCTCTTCTATCAAACTCCATCACAATTGTGTCATACTTGGATTCCTTTAGCCTCTATCTCTGAAAAAAAATAAGCCAACCAACCACCTACAAAAGAGCAAAGTTTGCTGACAGAAGATTTTCCTAATTGTCCTTTTATTGAGTGGCTCTCAGGAGTTTGCAGCCTTGAATAAAAGTTTCTCAATTTGTAGGAATTTGGAGTGGACTTGGAGACGGGATTTTTGCTTTATGGTCCTCCTGGCTGCGGAAAGACATTGATTGCAAAGGCTGTTGCTAATGAAGCAGGAGCTAATTTCATACATATCAAGGTTCATGCTTAAGTTTTATTTCGTCATAATTTAGTTGGGGATATTGGAAATTCACTGATTTCTTACTGTATTACTTTTGTTCTACATCAAGGGCCCTGAACTTCTGAATAAATATGTTGGTGAAAGTGAGTTGGCAGTGCGGACAATATTCAGCCGTGCAAGGACATGTTCTCCATGCATACTTTTCTTTGATGAGGTACTTATTTCTCTCTTTGTTGCCATCCCGTGCTGCCATATTAGTCCCAGCATCTTGTATAGTGCTTTAATTCCACCTTGACTTTATCTTAGGAGTTATGCCCAATCATAAAAACCTTTTGTTTCTATGTTTTGTGTAATACTCCTTCCTTCAACAATGAATGCCCATGTTTGAATTGACGCACAGTTTTAGACGAGACTTGAAAAGTGAAAGATTTGGGTACTTTTTATATTTTAAACATTAAAATTAGTTATTGAGAGTTAGTGGTATCACGGGAAAATTGCAAAATTAGTCCCGTAAATAAGGGGGTATGGCAAAATTAGTCCAATCAGAATTTTATTTGGCAAAATTATCCTATAACTTATCAAAAGTCGTGGATTGAGTACAAATTTCGTCGGAAATTTCAAAATTGGTCGGAAAATATCACGTGCAACGCACATGACATTCAAAAATTAGGGATTTGGGGGATTCCGGTGAAATCTTCCTATGTGGACACAAGCTTGCTGACATGGAAGAAAGACAATGGTGACCTGGACACAAAACTGCCAACTAAATAAATGATTTGGTAAAAAATACACGTGGCAAAATATATTTTAATTTTATTTCTTTACATTTTTCTTTTTAATTTGTTCCCAAAATTCCACACCCACCACCCAACCACCGTCTCACAACCACCTCCACCCCCAAACCCAACACTCACAACCGCCACCCCATAACAACCACCCATGCCACAGTCTCCCATCTCTGTAAATCTTCTTCCCTCAAGTTTGATTCAATTGACTCTTCCAACACCAATTTTATCACAACAAGGTGGTCTTCCAATAAAGGTTAAAGAATCTGGCGTTCGCTCCTGTACATTTCAAACACCATTTCCACTTGCCCCTGCGGAGAACCCCCAACGCGACAGTCCAATCGGTGTGAAAAGGCGAGCCCACGAGCACCGACCCAACGGCGGCTAAACCTATCAGCACAGGGCTGCTTATGGCGAGAAATTTGTTCAGTTTTCATGCTTTTCTTATGGGTTTGGTGGTGACATGTTGTGGTGGTGGTGCCAAGGTTTTGGGTGGGTGTTGGTAGATTAGAGGTGGCGGGCCTATGGGGTTTGGGGTGGCGGGTTGGTGGGTTAGAGGTGGCGGTTTAGTGGACAATTGGGTTGGGTTTGGTGGTGGTGGTTTGAGAGTGAGATCAAGAAAAAGAAAAAGAAAAAGAAAAAGAAAAAGAAAAAGAAAAAGAAAAAGATTTTCAAAACAAAGAAAATTAAAAATTTTTATTAAAAGATTTTTCTGTTTATATTCTAAGATAATAATGTTAATTTATGATAAATTATTCAATTAATTAGAATTTAATGTATGAATTTCAATATTAATAGTTAAACTAAATGTCAAAAGATTAAGATAAAATTAATTTTCCGAATGATAATATAACTTTTTTTAATTTCTTTCTATATTCTATAAAATTAATGTTAATTTTTACTTTCTTTTTATGATAAATTACTTAGTTAATTAGAAGTAATTAAAGATACATTAAATGTCAAAAAATTAAGCTAAAATTCAGTTTTTAATTGGAGATTTTTTTAATTTATTTTATATTCTAAAATAATTAATGTTAATTTTTACTTTTTTATGATTAATTATCAAGTTAATTAGAAGTTAATTTATGAATTTTAATATTAATAGTTATACATTAAATGTCAAAAAATTAAGGTAAAATTAATTTTTATTACAAAAGATATAATTTTTTTATTTATTTTTATATCCTATAATACTTAATGTTTTTACTTTCTTTTTATGATAAATTACTTAATTAATTAGAAGTTTATTTATGAATTTCAATATTAGTTAAAGAATTAATGTTATTCATTAAATGTTAATAAATTAAGCTAAAATTAATTTTTTATTGAAAAAGTTATATTTTTAATTTCTTTTTCTATTCTAAACTAATTAATGTATTTTTCACTTTCTTTTGATTATTAATTATTCAATTAATTAGTAGTTAATTTATGAATTTCACTATTAATTAAAGTTATATATTAAATGTAAAAAATTTAAGCTAAAATTAAATTTCTTAAAATATAAAAAGAAATTAAAAAATTGAAATGGTTAGTTGTATTTTTTATATCCAAAATTGTATGATGTGTAGTGTGATTTGGCATTTTAATCTAAATGGAGGTGCTTAGTTGTATTTTACAGGTTCATGTCATTTTATCTCTTATCCACGTAGGTTCCATGTAGGCTGAGCCCATTCTGCATAAGTAAAATTGGCCGAAATCCCCAAAATCCCTAATTTTTGAGTGTCACGTGCGTTGCATGTGACATTTTCAGGCCAATTTTGAAATTTCCGATGAATTTTGGATTCAATCCGCAACTTTTTATAAGTTACAGGATGATTTTACCAAATGAAATCTGATTAGACTAATTTTGCCACACCCCCTTAATTATGGGACTAATTTTGCAATTTTCCCGTGGTATCACATCATTACTTTAACTGTGAAGGTATTTTGGAAAAAAAAACTGCCATGTTGCAAAATGCAACATTATCAGGTAGGTATCCAAAAAGGATAGGAGCATGCAATTGTGGATAGAGGGAGTATTTTTACAAATCAAAAAGAGATTTTTGCAGTGGTCAACAAGTGCAAATTTATCTTTTGACAATTGATTCCTAATTTTTGAGGAAGCATCATACACAATGCCTTCAAGGATTGCTTTTACTATATCGTGATTTGTTACATTTGTTATGTTCTAGTTGTGCTCTAGATTTTAAGGATTTTGTGTATGAGTATTAGTTGATTTACTTGGGTGTTCTGGTGCTTCAAGGTTTTGTACTTCCATTTGTCACTATTATCTCTGTGCCGGTGCTTTAAGCTGCCAGATGCAGGAATAGCATTGGCATTCCAGTCCTTTAATGTGAAGTATACAGAACATGAGAATCTAATTCCATTGCTTTCCTAAGTCCGTTTTCTTACCAACCAAGCCCCATTACTCCATACTATTATTGTATGAGGTTTGTCTTAATATAACCTGACATGCTGAGGACAATCCTTTGAAAAGTTTGTCAGGCTGGAAAGGAGATAATCAAGGAAGTGGAACTAGAAAATTAGGGGAAATGATATACTCTACAAAACTGAAATGGAACCTTAGGGCTTCCAAGAACTTTCCTAGGAGAAGTTAATAGAGTTTCACCATTAAAAATTCCTAAGTTTGCTGGATTGAGTTCTTCTATTGATGATCTGAGAGAGGTAACTATGTGATCATAGACTACTTCACACCTGTTTCTAATAGGAAAATAACTAAGGAAGCACTAGGATGAGGTAAATCCTTCGCGGGCCAAAATTTGACTTTACTAACTAATTCATGACCAATTCCCCACAAGAAAATGACTCAAAAACATTAAAATATCAAAGATATTCAATACTGTAACTTGAAAATCTCTGGCAAATTTACTAAATAATCCACATCTGATAAACTACCCAAACACCCCTGAAATTGCTAACTAAGCTAGATTGGTTTATATTGATATTGTCAGACCTTCTTCCTTGTTTTCTTCTTCTATCATATCCTTTGAGTACAAAGTTTCCGGTACTTGATTAGTGGAATCAATAGGATCACTCCTAATTGTCAATGACATGAAAAAATGTCTTCAACATTAAATATAGGTCTTACACGAATTTATTGGGGTAAATCTAGCAAATAAGCATTTTCACCTAGTTGCTTTAACTACCTGAATTAGCTTGCATGTTGAGATAAGTTGAGTATCCATGATACTTTGCAACCCAGTTTTATAATGAGCTGCAAATTGGGCAGGATTTTCTTTGACATAATTGCAAATTGTTAATTTGTGGAATTCCTCTGTGCATTTTTCAATGTATTTGTCACCTTGCTTGAGAGTTGAGACATCATCTTGGATATAAAACTCCTTCATAATCCGGAGGAAGAAAGCGTGTTCTTTTAACTTAATCTTCACCTGATCCCATGTAAACAGGTGCTTGATCTGGTCCTATGCAACTGGTCCTCTACATTATGCCACCATAAAACGAATGGCTCCCTTTAATTTTGCAATCCCAAAATGTATTTCTTTTGTTTTCCGCAAAAAATACTATTTAATATAATTCTTCCAGGGACATTGTCTGTCCATTCTGATCTGCCCCATCGTTTTCTTCAGGAATATGCATCTTGCGTTGATGCCATTAAAGCATATTAGATATTGAACATATCGATGACTGAATTAACTACTTTACGTGTGGCGGAAAATCCCTCCATGGAAGAAAGCATTGTCGCAGGGTTATTAGAAATTTTGCTATTATCATGATAGTATAATCTGTACCATTCATTAGGTTCATGCAATTTCTAATCATCATAACCTTGCTCTGATACCAAATTGATGCAGGATGGTCCTTCAAAGTGAATGTAAAGGTTCTCCAACAAATAATCTTAGGCTGGAAATATTATGAAGATAAGAAAAGATGTGGAATAAGATGTTAAGAGAAGATAAAACTTTGGAATGTCCCTCAGAATCTCTCCAAAGCCTTCTAGAACCTCTCTTAGAAGAAAGTTAAAGAGTCTCATAATTAAAAATTGCAGAACTTGTAACAGTTGAATTCTTCTATTTATGAGCTGAAATGAGTGAGGCTATAATGTATTTGTATCTTGGCACCTAATTCTAGGAGAATGACTAGCAAACACTAGGAATAAGGAGATCCATCTTGCACTAGGTTTTAACTTAGCTAACTAATTCATGAACGTTTCCTAAACAAGAAAGGAGATCTAGAAACATTGAGGCTATGTCTGGATTTGTTTTTAGTGTTTTGAGAGATGATGTTTTTGGGGGAGTTATTTTGGGAAATGTATTTGAGAATGAAAAAATGGATAAAACAATGTTTGATTTTGTTTTGGGGGAAACATTTTTTAAGATTTTGTTGCTACGTAGTGTCACATCTACATTTTTTGATGAATTATGTTGTATTTTTTATGTAAAAGAAATATGATATATATTTAAAATAATATTTTGACTGAATAATGTATATTGAAGCTAATGTAATGATTGGATAATTTAATGATGTTGATGTATTATAGGACCACGGCTTTTTGGGAGAAGAAAGCCTTCGTTTTGGGGAGATAAATTACCGAACGTGTTTTAAATCTGGAAGAATGAAAACACATCTAGCAATACAATCCAAACTTGGCGTAAAAATCTGACCAAGTAATGAAATGCTGATTTTTACTGACCCTAGTTAGAAATTCCTAAAACAATCCTGAAATCACTAACTAAGAATGATCTTTGATATATTTTTACAGATCATCTTCCTTGTTTTTCTTCTAGCATAAATATTTTAAGGATGAATTACAAAAACTACCCTTAAGGTTTAGTCTAATTACAAAAAAACCCAGTTATCTTTTAAAATTACAAATATCCCCTTGAGGTATTATGAATACCCCCTTGAGGTTTGTCTTTGTTTTACAAATATCCCCCAATAGGTGCAATTTGTAAAATAGAAACAAATATGAAATGGGGTATTTGGAATTTACATACTTAGGTGGGTTTTTTTGTAAAGAGCCCAAATATCAAGCCTAGTTTTTGTAATTCACCCATATTTTAATGCTGCGAGCCATCACATGCTTTTTTATTTTTGTAAGCTACAAATTGCTTGACTGATTTATTGTTTCTCTCATAAAGTTTGAAATTTGGACGTCTATGTTTTCTTATCTCTTCACTTCCTTTTTTATCAGGTGGATGCATTGACAACAAAGCGTGGTAAGGAAGGGGGATGGGTTGTTGAGCGTCTCTTAAACCAGGTTAGTAAAATAACACTTCTCCAATGATGGCTTTGTCTTATAATGTATTCTCAGTTGACATGAAAGTACCTTATCATTGACTGAAAATAGATGCTATCTGCCACTGCAGCTACTGATAGAGCTGGATGGTGCAGAACAGAGGCGGGGGGTTTATGTAATTGGTGCTACAAATAGGTAGAGATAATTGTTTTGAGGTCTTTGGACATTTTCATGGATAGGGAAGTAGAAAATATTCTGCTGAAATGTTCATCTTTGGTCCCTTATATTGACATCTCTTATCTTTGTGACGTATTTCAGGCCTGAAGTCATGGATCGTGCTGTGCTCCGACCAGGAAGATTCGGGAAGCTTCTGTATGTTCCTCTCCCTAGTCCAGATGAACGAGGAATGATCTTGAAAGCTCTTGCTCGGAAGAAGCCGATAGATGCCAATATGGACCTGATGGCCCTAGGGAAAGACTGTGCTTGTGAAAATCTCAGTGGCGCTGATCTCTCTGCTCTTGTACGTCTCTCTTTCTGCCTTTGGCTCTTGTTTATACTCCTCCATACTGCAAAGGTTGTCCCTTATGATTTTTATTAGGAATTAACAAAAGTCAACTTTATCTCATTTTTTTTCAAGATCACTCTTTCAGGAAATAAATGAACGCTTAAAATTTATTGTTGGATTGTAAATAGAACCAAAATTTACCTTGCAAAATGAATGGAAACTTGATTTGCATCTATAGTCTTTCTTTCATATATTTAACTTTTTCCCTTAATACGGTGATTGTGTTATGGCCAAGACTGGAGGGAATTTACTTTTATAAGAGTAAAATGAAGGAGAGAACAGTAGCAATAAATCCCTATTTTTAAAGGACAAACATATTCGGACAAATAAAAATAGATTACCAGATATCCTTTGCGGGTTGGAGGGAGTATAATGTTTTCCTTTGCAAGAATTGTCATGCTCACTTGTGGTAAGACTTAGGTTTTTTTATAAGAATTACATTTTTCTAACTCTTAGATGAATGAGGCTGCTATGGCTGCTCTTGAAGATAAACTGATGTTATCGTTTAGAAGTTCTGGAGTACCATGGACCATCAAAGATGCACATTTCAAGAGAGCGTTGGAGAAAATCTCTCCTTCTGTATCAAACAAGGTGCTTGTGGTTTACCACTGCATTCTTCTAATTTACGCCTTACTGACCCTTGCTACAATTTGTTTTCTTTCCTCACCAATGAATATTTTTGGGTGCAGCAAATACAATATTACAAGCTTTTGTCAGAAAGCTTTAAAGCTGCATGAGAGCAGAGTCATGCTTGAAATGCCTTCTCTAGAGGATTGTTTTGGTAGCAGTTCTGTGATGGATGTGTGATGATTTGCACAATAGGTATAGCTACTCTTCAATGTGTCTATTGCACATGCTGACCCAACAAATTAATTACATTCTGTGTTGGGGGAGGAAGTTTTTTGCATTTTCTGACGATATTTTATTCTTGGTAGTTATCAGTGGCCATTCTTTCTTTCTTCTCCTTTTTTTTTTTAATTTTTTTTTGTTCTATTTTTTATTTTATTCTAAATCTAGTAAATGAATTAAATTTTAGGCTGTAGTCAAAGGAAACATTCATGTCTTTTTATGTTGAAAGATACGATGTTAGCTATGTATCAAGACTATTATTGGCGATGGAGTTTCAGCTTCATGCGATGGAAAGCTGCACAAACATTTGCAGATCTATGTTGTGGTTCAGCTCTTCTAATTGTAGTTTCTCTAGGAAAATAGTTATTGAAAGATGGAAGGTGGGGTTGCAAGATCCCCAGATTTATGCTTATTAGTAATTTTCATAGGAAAATGCCTTTTTTTTTTTTTTCTTATTTTTATAACGAATGTGTTACAATATGTAATGCAATGCTTTTATTTTTATTTTTAAAAATAAATCCAGCAAAAGATATTATTTGTTTGATTTTTTTCTAATTTTAGGTCATTTTCAACCCATTGCACCAAATTTGGTGTATATTTTACACCAAATTTGGTGTTTTGGTATAATTTGGCATAAATAATCTTCAATTACTGCACCAAATTTTACGCCAAATGAAATATTATATTCTTATTTTTTTTATTTATCATTTATCACTTATTTTTTTTATAAAGTTATTTAATTATTTATATTTTATTACTACTGATTCTACATAAAAAATTACATATAATTAATATTATATTTATTAATTATATTATAAAATAAATATTACAATTAATATCACAATAAAGAAAAATACTACATTGCATATTATGTAGAATAATTTTTTTTTTACAAAATAAATATAAAAATTAATACATTTTGGTTATTTAATTTTTAAAATTAGTGTATTTATCTCATAAATAATCAAGTAATGCATCTCGAAGTGCAAAGTGAGTATCTTTATTATTGACTTGTTTATGTCGATTATCTTTATGTAATATTTTATTTTTTAATATTTGTGTTGTATTTTATTTTTGAATTTTATGCAAGTAATGTTATTTTAATGTATTTATTTATTATTGTTAATTATTAAAATTTATTACAAATGTTAATTGCTTGTTAATTATGACAATTAGTCACTACAAATATTATTGCAAAATAATAAAAAAATTAAAATTGAATAAATAAAATTAAATTATAAATTAATTAAATATATAATATAGAATACATATAGAATTAAGATTGGGAGTAGAATAATTTTGGGGGTAAATTGAGGATATATACATTATACCAAATTTGGTATTTCATTGGAGATGAAATTATACCAAATTTGGTATTTTAGTGTAGGATTTTGTGTTGGATTGAAGATGCCATTAGTGAAGGCGCTTTAGGTAATGTTTTCACTATTTTTCTTTAAATTTTTGTAAATTGATTTTTCATTTTTAATTTTTAAGAACACAAGTAAAATTTTTTGTGTCAATTCTTTTATATTTTAAGTTTTAGGATTTAGTTTAGTTTTATTCATTTTCACAAAAATTAAAGTCAATTTTTGGTTATAAAATTCTATTATTCTCGTAAAGTTATTTGTTCATAATATTTAACAATAAAGAGCATTATTAACAATAATAACAACAAAGTTGAGATAATACTTAATATTGAAATAAGGGGATTTAATCATCTTTGTTGGACATGTAGTAGTACGGCTTGTAGGATACAAATAATTTCAAGACATGAGTTGAGATAATATCAAGACATATGAGTCATTGGACTCGTGCAAATACAATGTTTATAGTTTTAGTTTAGTTTAGTTTTTTTTTTTTTTTTTTTTTTTGTGTGTGGAAATTAGGTGTTGCATGCTGTATTGTCTTCACTCTAAAATCGAAAAAACAAATCAAATAGAGCATAAAGTCTTCTGTTCCATTTATTTTTTAAAAAAATAAAGTTTAACATATTTCTTAAACGCTTTTCAATCTAACGGAAGATGTTATTTTTGGTACCACATTATGTAAAAAAGAAACAAGAAAATGTTATATAGATAATGTTTTTTTACCATATTTTTAAGTTTTTAATATTTTTTTTCAAAATAATTTGTTTAAAAACCCTGGAAAACTCTTGAGATTGTTGTATCTTATTTCAATTTTTCAGGGGTTCACCGTACGGAAAATACACATCCAAATTAAGCAAAAAATTCTTATTTGAATGATTCTCAATCAATAGAACTCATACTCAAACTTAGAAAGTCGTCTTTCTTTGCCAAAAACTCGGAAGCTCTTCAATCCAATTTGAGTATAAATTATTCACTGAAAGATCCTTAATCCTTAAATCTGATTAAACCAATTTGAGGCAAGAATTTTCCTTCCTTTTGGGACACTTGATAAAACATTTGATTGGTAATAATCCATCAATTGTCATTCCTTCTAAATGTTTATGTATATATATATATATATAGTTTCATATAATCAAAGAGAAATATGTACTTTATTATCAAATATACAAATTATTATAAATATTTGCCCTTCTCCATAAACATGTCCAAGCCATCACCACCGTCGGTTGCCAGCGTCCATAACAGCCGCATAGTTCATGGCCACAGTCTCGCAATTCGTTTGTTTAAGAAGTTAGAACACAATATTTTCATAATCGAATTGATAATCAAATCGATTTTATTACCGATTAAATTTAATAAAATATTAATTATATTTTTTATTATAGTATATAAAATGGTAACGTAATAAATTAATTGTTATATATTATATTTAAAATAAAAATAAAAAATTAACTAAAAAAACATCTAACAAAATACCAATTTCAAATAATCACATATATATAACAAAATATCAACTTTAAGAATTTAAGTTTTCTCAAAATAAATAAATAAATAAAAATAAAATATAAAAAAAAATAATTTGACCAATTGAAGTGTAAAAAAAAATATTTAAAGTTAATTGGATCCACCTGGTCAACGATTCGCAGTGGAACCGTTTGGTCCAGTCCTATTCCAAAAACACTGGGCTAGAGCACACTCATGAGCCACCAACGTCGGCCAAGCACGCTCACAAGCCACCACTGTCCACCGAGGTCCAACCGCCCCAGCCCGCAATGGGTAATCACCCAATCTCCCCATGGTAATTTTTTCTGTAATTTTGCATCAGTGCGTGTGTTCTAAAGGTAATGAGATTCACGAAAATTTATAATATCCATGTAGAATACTTAATTGGAATATTAAGTTTTTGGCCTATTTATTTTTAATTTTTTGATTTTTTTTTTATTAACCGACTTACTGAACAAAAAAGCCAAAATAGTTTCGATTTTTTGCTGTTTGGTTCGGTATATTTCGGGTCACTTGTTATACAAATAACCTTCACCTCTTCCAAATGACCAAATCTCACATGCTTCTTTTTTATGATATTCAAAATTCACCTAATTTGTGGATGGATGAACTCTTTAATAAGTGTTTTAGGTATTGGTTAGATGATTGACAAACCATGGTTGAGTACCAACGTTAGTAGAATTGTGGGTGCAACAAAATATTCCTTTTTTGTTTGTTGAATTTTCAAATGTGGGATGTTCAAGGCCAAGATGTTGGCAAATATTTACTATAACCACATAACTGGTGTAAACTCATGTCTCATGCCTTGTAGTCATATCTTTTATTTATTTATTTATTTTTTCTCTTCTTCATGGGAAGGGTTCATGGTAACTGTTATCATCATTGTGAAAAGAAAATAGGCACTACACGTTTTGTATCTCATGTCTCAATTCTTCTTGTGCACTGATAACTTGAAACTATATGTTATGCAACTATTCCACAGCTACAGAAATGCATAACCACAGATAGCATTAAAAATAATTTTTTAAGCGAATTAGAATGTGTATTAGTTAGGGCCATTGCCGCATGGGTCCTGCTTTTCTCCATTGGTCTTCCTCTTTTTGGAGTGAGAACAAGCTCCAATTCACAATGTATATGCCATTTTTATCTCAACTCCATAGTTCGAACTTTGAAGTACAAAAGCCTACTTTGATCCAACAAAAATCTTTATTTTATGTCGATATAAACTGCTGCAAGATTAAACCTATTAACTAAAACATAGTATAATGTATGCGGAATAAGGAAGATTTAATCTAAGAATTTAGTGGCACTACTTACTATAGTTGATTTAATATCGAACTTAATTGTGTACAATATTATCACGTTTAACTTAATAATATAATATGTTTTATTTTTGGAAAGCATGGTAATTTATTAAACATAGTTCCAAAGTGTGGAAGAGAGTGCTAATTTATAAACATCTTGCTGAACCAATTGGAAAGCATGAATATATGTTTTGTTTTTTTTCATTTATTAGTATTTGAGACATGATGACGTTGTTCAAAATGTTCTTGATATAAATAAATCATTTTAAGGTGAACTAAAACCCAAGTGACCATATATAAAAGGAAAAAAATCAAATGTCTGAGTCTACATAATCCACAATTTATTGAATAAATTCATTAGTATAATACATAATCTACATTAATATTGTGAAAATGAGTCAATAGATAAATGAGCATCATAAAAGTGGTCACATACAAAATATTAATAAATGTTAAGATCATTTCCATCATAGTAAGTGTTTAAAGTTAAACACTAACATATTTGAATTTAACATTTATACTAAATCCTGCATAGCTGATTCACATTTCATATATTGATACTATTTTCTAAAGGGTTTTAAATGATACGATTTAATCATTACAAAATTTATTAACTTTCCTGAAATGGGGTAATTAATTTATCTTCTAACTATATATATATATATATTTCGGATTTACAGTTATTCCCATGCTTGCAACCATGCCATGCATCTATATTGTATTAATTCTTGCTTGCAGTAGTTAATTAAGGTGGGAAAAATAGAGCTTTGAATATGGACTTAATGAGCTGTCAACTGTGAATGAGAGGTGTGGTTTTAGCTGATTCTTGTACCTTGTAACTTAGTTAAGTCAGCGAATCATGTTGTGATTAGAGCATGCTAGATCAAAGAGAAAGTGTTAAACAATAGAGCTCATACTTCCATTCAAATTTGACTCTCAACTTCATTGATTAGAAATGAGCACCTATCTCCTATATATATTTTTTATATATTTTCCACCTCATCAAAGATAAAAAATATCTACGGTTGGGAGAGACTTTTTAGAATCCTCCAATAATATTCATAGATTCTTCCCCACTATTCTATGTATTTAGACTTCTTTATTACATTCTACATATTTCTATACATTTATAGATACTTATACATGTCTTTATAATACTTTGGAATACTCAAAAATATTTATGGATATTCTATATTTGTATGGAAAGTTTTAGAATCATCTAGAATTTTTTAGAATCTTTTGACGTCTTCCGGAAGTTTTTAGATCATTGCAAAATATTTTAGAAATTTTTACATTTTTTAACATTGTTCTTCAAATCTTTTTCCAAAACATGAGGAATACGCCTTTTTTGAACCTTAAGCTCCAGGAAAAATGAGATTAGATAGGCGATGTTGTGGCTTAGAGTTATTGTCCATTACAAGAAGCCGATAAAAAAGTGAATCAAAGGCTGTTTAAGGGAAAATTTCCTGGCTATGTTGATAAGGTAATAATTTAGGGTACTTCAATTGCTTAGGACACACTATAGGGCTTTTGCAACCATGGTGAAGGACTTGCAGTATTGCTTGTGTTTTCTTGATGGCTTAATAACTTTTGAAACTGAATGGATCAAATGTGTACTCCTCTCAAGTGTGTGTATGAGTGTCATGAATTTGTAGCTTTATCACATTTATAAGCTTGTGTCCTTGTCATCTCATATATTTTGTTGTGCAGTAACGAGCAATGCTATATATCATCTTTTGTCTTCTAATTTTAGTACTATGTAGCTATGGTAACTTATTCACTTAAAATGATTTAATCAATCAATACTTTTTATGGTAACTCATAAAAGAAGCATTGTTTGATATGCTATTGCTCTTCCATGCTAATTTATTTTGTAAATTCCAACATTTCTACTTTTCCTATCTTCTTGGATGATTTGGTTCAATACATGTTCAATTTAGTTGTATTAATATTTACTGTTAATCAATTGATACATTTATTAGACTGCTAGGGCTAATTCTAAAGCTATAATCTTGTTTATATAGTTATCATCCCAGGCTTGATTCGGTTTTATTTATGCATGAATTCAGTTAATGTTAAATTATTGAATTGAAATTGCTGGTGACAGAATCTCATTATGGGCAAGGAGAATTTTCGATAGAGCGGTGAAATACATAGAGATTGAAAAGAACTTTACAGGTGAAAGTATTATGTTTGGACGATGCTAATATTGGAAAGTGAGAAAAGTGAACGAGATTAGATACTCAGAATAATGGATGCTAGTTTAATTAATATATTGTTCCATATGTGTGATTTAATTAATGAGTCCAGTTGATTTGATAAATTAGCTATCTTTAGTTTTTCATGGACTTCAATGAATAATGTATCCAATATCGGATTTATTTTAAAGTCTTTGTTTAGTTAGGTAATTAATTAACTCGTCTATGTAGCGGAGCCACCAACGTTAGCAAAATTAAAGCAAAATGCGGTTTCAATCTTATAAATTGACAAATTTTCAAGTTTCACTTCTTTTTTTAAATCTTTTTTGCAATTTTCGTCTACCAATTATTAGTTTAATCTGTGGTCGAAAATTTAAATATTGGTTGGGATATTCAAATTTTGGCTTGAAATTTAAAAATTTTGAGGCTTTTTGGAAATACATTGAATAACCCCATGTATACCGCTGAAAAAAATAATCCCATACAATACACATAAGCGTAAATAATTTTCGTACTTTTAAGATGGAATGTTTAGTATACATATTATGCTTATTGTATTATACTTGACAAATAATATTGATCTTAACAAATATTTATAACTATTTATTCAAGACCTAAAGATTACATCAAAGATATTCTATTTGTATTAACTGAATATAATACAATTAACAAGTAAAAATTTTAGTAATTAAAAAATTATTACAAAATATTTATTTCTAAATTATATCATAATTATAAATTAAATAATATAGTGACACATATAAAATATACAAGCACGATATATATAAAATGTGCAAGCACAATATATATAAAATAATGTCAAACCAAATCATATTTTTATTTTTAAATAATTTTTTTAAATTTATATTTTACCCATACGTCTACTAATCCGTATGTTATGTATTTCTTAAATTGTGTAACTTTTAACAAAAAACTAAAAATATACTTATACATATTTTATTTTTTGATCGACTTTTTTACTATAACTTTTAACAAAAACTCAAATTATACTTGTACACATATTCAATTGAATATTCTCGTCCTATATCTAAGAAGTCTCCAATGTTGCACGGGACTATTTTTAGGAGCATCCGCGCATCATAGATTATCATTATTTATCCTGTTTATGGAGTAGTGTTTATTAAAAAAAAAAAAAAGACTATCCCTTAAAGTATGACTAAATAGCATTTATCCCACTGTTTTTGAAAGGGGGCATACTCCCTTGTGTGTGTGTGTTTTAAATGCAAACCTCTTTGTGTTTTAAAAAAGAAGAAGATAATTTTCAACTCAACTTTATCACTTATTGAATTACAAATAACCAACTTAATGGAAATTTTTTATTTTATTTATCATTCTTTTTTCATAAATATTAGTGCGAAAACATTTATTATATTTATTGTTTTTTCAAGATAATATAAATAATTAAATAAAAGATATAACTGTATAAGATATAAGATTTTATCTCTATAACATCATCAATGATAAGAAAAATATCAAATTTGTATATATTATAAAACCATATCGAATTTTGATATGTTTAATATATGTCATTTTTATAGTAAATATAAGGAATAAAATCTATAAATAAAATATCATGATATTTTATATACGAAGAAATAACGTACATGTTATTAGTGATATATATTTACAGATATTATTTAACAATTAATACTTTAATTGTTTTGAACCATGTAAATAAAGTAAAAAATTCATTAGTACATATATAAGGATAAGATTGTCAAGATTGTCATTTTCTAATTTAATAAAAGGTAAGAGGCGAGTTAAGTGTTAATTGGCCTTAAATACAATGGAGTTGTTAGCATTTTTCCAAAACACATGTAAATATATTCATTAATGCCAGAAATATAGGCCAGTTACCCCTTAACTTATGCTACCTGTATAGTAGATATGGATCGTTTATACGAAATCACGTAGTATTATGTTCCCAATTTTTTGCATAATTCACTCATTAATTGCACACCAAATCTCTTAAGTTGCACTTGGATAAAAGAATTTGAATTTGAGTGAACGATTTCAAATAGTTCCATATAAGATAAATTTAAAATACATTTCAATATTATAAAATTATCTAAACAATTTCAATAAATTTGTTATTATGAATTTAAAAATCGTAACTTCAAATCCGTTATTTCAAACGAAGCATTAAAGACGACGTTACATATCCTAGTGCTACACAAATTAGATTGAGGAACCTATAAATTCATATGCAACTTTTGGACGACGTGCATTTTTGTAGCATAACAAACTGAACAAGGATAAGAAAAGAAAGAACTGAGAGCAACAGCAAAGCAAAGTAAGATATCAAAGAGAGAAAGAGATATTAAAGAGAAGTACTGATTTCATATTTTTCTTGAGAGTTGAAGGCAATGGGTTTGCCAGGTGATTGTATAGTCGAAAAAGAAATTTATGGCGATAATGCAACGCCATGCTCAATGAAGAGAACCATGGAATGATTCTGATGACCCGAAGAAGATATTTTGTGTTCTCCAAGTTTTCTAAAGTTGGGAATTCAAACAAGATTTCTGGAGTCGCGGGTTGTGGAACATGGGAGGGGAAGTCTATGTGCCAGAATGTGAAGAATTGGCAACGTGCAAGAAGAGGGCTTTCACTTTCAAGCCCAAGAAAGGATTTGAATCGGAGATGAAAAGGAAGGGCTGTTGGATTGTGCATGAGATGTCAGTTCGATGGATACGATTATGTAATCTGTAGGATCACAAGGGACTTGTCCAAAGGGTTCCGAAGGAAGAGGAAGAAGAAACTAAAGTTGGAAAAGGAATATTGAATAGTAATCTGCAAGAAAGTTATGGTTTAAGAGATGAGTCGATGCAATGTTATCATGGTGTTGAGGGGAACATTGGGAAAAGAAAGAAAGCAGAATGTGAGGGTGAACATGAACAGGAGGTGAAGAAGCTATGCAGCAGCAGCGGCATTAACATTCCATTGGACCCTAACATTCCATTCGTCCAACAGCTGCTGGAAATTGTTTTGCTGCAAGAACCAAGTTTGACAGAATCAGCAGTGTTGCTTCTTTGTTGATCAAGAAGCAACAGATTTAATTCATCATATCTTTTTTGTTTGATGAGCAGCAGGTTAACTCAACACAATTTCCTTTGTGGATGGTGAGAGGTTTACGGCTCTCGTTCAGGATTTTTAAGATTGTATTAAGGTGGATCAACAAATTAAGTAGAAGCAGCAGATTTGATTTGATTGAGTTTTAACTTTGGATCGGTGTATTGATAAAATATTTAAGGAATCAAATGGAATTGATGAAACATGGTTCAACAACACAGGGTCCAAGGAAAAATATAAAATAGTCGTAAAATGGTCCATCAAGATGATTCATTCCAACAGGCTTATAGGGCCATGTGGTCCACGCGCCATCCAACACCAAATAACAACCGTCATATAGAAATTAATAAATACCCCATTCCTACCACTTTTTTAATATACACAATTCATTTGCATTTTTATAAATCTAAGTAGATTATCTTTCTCTTTCTCTTTCTGACTTGAGCGTTAGAGATTTTCGTTGGAACAACTCCGATGCCCCTAACGATTTGCTGTAACTCAAACAATAACCTACTTTGTAGTGAACTTTCAACTTGGGGATTAAGAAATTGAGGTGATACCACATCATTTTTAGCGCCGTTTGTGGAAAGCTTGTTGCTTGAACATTGAGGATACAAACCAGATTCAGAGTTGTTAGAGAGGTTAACGCTCAGGGCGCACCACATGGAGAGGACCTCGATAGAAATAGACTAAACCAACCCACCACCTTCCCGGCCTGACCAGCTGCTACCCCAACTTGACCAGCCAGTAGTGTTGCAGATCACGCAAGAGGTATTCAGAACTATAATTGAAGATGCCATAGCCAGAGCTGTTGCTCAGGCAGTAGCTGAATATGTCAAGAACTAACGCAGGGAAAAGCCCCCTCTGTCTTCTCATCGAAGCAAAGATTCCACTCCAACTCCTGAGATGACAGGGCTGAGGCATGAAGGAACTAGAGGTGAAGGAAGAGGTACTCACTCAGACGCCAGCAATTGAGCTTTACCTCCCATTACAAACACTAGGCATATGGTAGATACGAATAGAACACCCACTATACCACCAACTCTCCCATTCAACCCGCAAGGACGCATGGTGGAGTATCTCCCACTTGCAGTCGTACTACTAAAGCGAAGCCCATTCGCTGTTGCTATTAGGGATGGGCATTCGATTTTGGGTTTTTGTATCCTGACCCGACTCGATCAGGTTCTATATGGGATTTTAGGTATTCAATACCTGATAGCAAATAATCAGGTCGAGTAAAGGATAGTAAAAAACTACCCAAATACTCAATTGGGTATCCGACTAATTTTTCAAAAAAAATAAAATAAATTGAGGCTAGGGCTTGAAAGTTGGAACCCCAAAATCTCCCTTAGTCCTATCAACCAACAACAGCAAGAAGAAGAAAAAGAAAAAAAAAAGAGGCAACGCACATAGGTCCCCAAATCTCCCATCCAAGTCCAATTGGCCAACCAACATGCAACAACAGCAAGAAGAAGAAAAAAATGAAGGAAAAAAAAGAAGAAGAAGAGAGGCAGTGCACAAAAGAAGAGAAAAAAAGAAGAAAATGAAGAGAGAAGAGGGAAGAAGAATAAAAGAAAAAAAAAAAGATAGTACTCCGTAGAAGAACTAAAGAAAAAAAAAAGAAAATAAGAAAGAAAATGAGAGTTTCCTTCATTTTCACACCTGACACATTGACATTTTCTGTCATTTAAGGGAAAAAGAAAAAAGAAAAAACATCTGATACCCAATAGTTCGAGTACCCGATGTCGGGTTGGAATCGAGTAGCATATTTTGCTACATAATAATTCGGGTACCCAACCCGAATTATCCGAACCCGACCTACCCAACCGGAAGCCCATCCCTAGCTACTATCCTAGTAGAATCTTTGTCAGTAGGAATCAAGGTTGCGAACCTCACAGAGCTCAATAGGGCAGGTGACCCACAAGAACTCATTGACAAATTTTATGTAAAAGCAAATCTTTACGACTTAAGTGAAGCTGCATTTTGCAAGATTTTTCATACCACACTTACCAAGTGCGCACTGTCTTGGTTCAACCAACTACTCGCTGGTAATATCATCGACTTCGAGCAGCTAACATAGATGTTCTTGCATCAGTTTTCTGTAAAATGTAAATACCCCAAGACTGCGGCTTACTTATTTGTTGTTACACAATGAAAATAGGAACCACTTTGAGATTATGTTATGTGCTTCATCCAAGCTGTGCATGAGGTTCCCCATGTTAACCAAGAATTGCTGGCAGGGATAATGCAATAGAATCTCCACAATGAGAGGTTCAAAGAATCTGTAGCTAGAAAGCTATTGAGCACCATGAAAGAATTATGAGCTAGGGCTAAAAAGTATATCAAAATTGAGGAAACCACTGGTGTACGTACACTAGCAAAGAGGAAACATCGAGAAAAAGAAAAACCTAAGAGAATGAGAAGAAGGAGAAAAGGCATGCTTCTCCTCGTGGATACAATTATTACGCCCTATTAAAACTAGAATATCGGAGATATTGGTCGTGGAAGAGGAAATAGGGTTAGTCTAGCCATCTTGACCCATGATGAAAAGCTCCAAATAGCAGAAGTCTTTCAAGTACTATCATTTTCATTGATATAGAGAGCATACGACCAAGAATGCCATCACTTGTGTAATGAGATCGAGAAGGTCATTATAAGAGGATACCTGATAAAATTCGAAGACAAGTCCAAAAGATAAGCATCATAAATCTAAGCAGCCTAACATGCCAAAGCCAAGAGACCCATCTCGGGGTCTAGCGATTGGAGGAAGAAAGGCCATGAGGAGGATAACCTGCTGACGACAGGAGTGGTCAGTATTATATTTGGAGGCCCCACAAGCAGGGACTCTTATAGTGCTAGAAGGGCTCTCTTACGTGTTGTAGAATGAGCATACTATCGCCTTAGGCCACTAGAGAGAACAAGTCTATAATGTGCAGACTTTGAAAAAAGATATCACTTTTCCTAACTTGAACTTAAATAGGTAGGGACACATGCATAATGACGCCTTAGTTGTGTTGGCGATGGTGATAAATGTTTTGGTGAAGAAGATCTTGGTTGATAGTGGAAGTTCGATCGACATCATATTTTACGATGCATTCGCATAGTTGGAGATTGACAATGTGCAACTTAGTAAGGTCAACACTCTACTTACAGGATTCAACAAAGAAGTTGTAGAAGTACTTGAAAAAATCTCTCTCATAATTTCATTGAGATCCTATCCTAGAAGGGCAATAAAGATGGTCAAGTTTCTAGTTGTCAAGGTCCTTTCCACATATAACATGATATTGGGAAGGCTGTGTCTGAACTTATTTCACATTGTTGCTTCCACCTACCACATGAAATTAAAGTTCCCAACACCTGATAGAGTGGGATAAGTGATTAACGATAAAAGGATGGCAAGGGAATGTTACGCCAACACCTTGCGCAAAGCTGACAATCAAATGAGGCGTCAATGTAGAGAAAATACCACCATAAACAAAGGAAAACAAATGCATTTTCTTAGAAGATGGGCCAGTGTGTGAAACAACGGCCAAAGTAAAAAAAGAAAACTTGTTGAGGCTAGATTAAAGGCAATTGAAAAGCTCAAAGTCATCGAATTGGTATCCGGTTATGCATCAAAGATGACAAGGATTGGCGTTACTCTTGAGCTAGTAGTTGATGAGAGCCTAATTGCTTTCCTTAGAGAAAATATTGAAGTTTTTGCTTGGAGAATGGATGATTTGCTTGGTATCTCCCTAGAAGAGATGGTTCACCAACTCAACGTTAATACCAACATGAGGTCGGTAAAACAAAAGAAGAGAACTTTTAGAGTGAAAAGAAGCAAACATATCAAGAAAGAGGTTGACAAGTTACTTGCAATAAAGTACGTACATCCTGTGAGCCCAAGTGGCTAGCTAATGTGGTCTAGTGCCCAAGTTAGTTGAGAAGTGGCGCATGTGCATTAAATTTACAAACTTGAATAAAGCATGAAATGATCCATTTCCACTCCCCCACATAGATTTGCTAGTGGATTCAACTTCAGGGTGCAAACTACTCAGCTTTCTAGATGCTAATTAGGGATACAACCATATACAACTAGCACTCGAAGATCAAGAGCAAACAAGCTTTGTGACTGATTAAGGTATATAATGCTACAGAGTAATGCCTACAGAAGCCATCTATCAAAGACTTGTTAACATAATGTTTGAAGACCAAATAGGTAAAAAAATGGAGGTGTATATTGATGACATGCTCGTCAAGAGTGGGCGAGCCTTGGATCATGTGCGAGATCTGCAAGAATGCTTCATTGTGTTGAAAGCTTACAATTTGAAGCTCAACCCTGCCAAGTGTGTCTTTCGAGTGAGAGGTGAAAAGTTATTAAGTTATACGATTTCCAAAAGAAGACTCGAAGCAAATCCTGAGAAGATAAGGGTCGTCATAGATATTTTCCTAACTCAAACTATTAAGGACGTCCAACAGTTGACGGGGCAATTGGCAATTGGCAGCTTGAACTGATTCATCTCTAGGTTTGCTGACAAGGGCTACCCTTCTTCAAAATACTTAGAGAAGGAAAAAATATTGAGTGGACCAAGACATGTGAACAAGATTTTGAAGATTTAAAGACATACTTGGTCTCACCACCCTTATTGACCAAGCCCGAGATGGAGGAGATATTGCTCCTTTATTTGGTAGCCAACAAGGAAGCTATTAGCACGATATTAGTTTGAGAAGTGGGAAGAGTCACCATCCCATTTACTACATCAGTCGAACGTTACAAGGAGCTGAGATGAGATACCCCAATATGGAGAATTTCTCTCATCACCGCAACTAGAAAAATCCATCCTTATTTTCAATCTCATCTAATTTCAGTCAAAACTTTAAAAGAATAGGTTCTATAAATTTATAACAATGTTGGTGTTGAAAATTAGGACAACTTAAAGTGGAATGTAATATAAATGTTTCTTCCTTCACGCCTCTTGAGCTTCCATCACATTTCCTCAGCTTCGTCCATAGCACATTTGTGTAGTGGAAGTTGGAAAATGGTGTAAATATTTAAAAAAAGGTTCAAATATCAAGTGCATAATGAGCAACTATGAAAACATTTGACACCATTGAGTTCATTACGACTCTACATGTTTAATACCACATTGTTATTTATAAAGTACTGCAAGATTAAATTTTTAGTATTACACTTATTCATGAAGTATTGGAACACTGAATCTTTAATACTGCATTTCCATGTATGCACACATCTGGGAGCAGAGTATACTTACTAACTTGTTTGCACACAACATTCCCAATAGTTATTAAATTAAAAAATAAAAATAAAAATTAGTCATCATAGCCTTCCAAACCTTTGCCCGATTGTAGACATACATATAAAAATTTTCTTAACTCGAAAATAAAATTTTGCACTTAGACATGCCTGTATTTTCCCAAATCAATACATATATTTAGATCCATTTATTTTCGATCACTCAAAATTATTTTGACTGTGGATCCTCATCCATATAAAATTCCTTATGAAAAAAGTGCTTTTTAGTCCTACAATTTAGGGGTATTGCAACTTTGTACCATTCATTTGAAAATATTTCAAATTTAATTCATAGATTGGCTTTTCATTGCAATTTTAGTGCTGACGTTTAGTTTTGAATGAATAATGCATATCGTGGTTTACTCTAGTAGGGGGAAAATTTGATGTGACATTCTCATGTCACCACTGTTTGCTTAGATTTTGCATTTAGGGTCATCAACACATACATTGTTGGGTTCGCGCGATTGTGGAAAATGTATACGCAGCGGAATTTAAAATTTTTCAAAAATATAAACATACATTACATCACATGTAATTAAAACGAATCCCAGAACCCTTTCGCGATTACTCAGTTATGCGTTATCTGATAGTTAAAGTAAGAAAGTTTCAGAAACTCTTACCTTGATTTGTACTCTGGCTGATGTAGGGATTGAAATGATTCAAATCGTTATCCCTGCATGAAATTATCTCCATGTTCTTCAATTCAAAACCCCTTTGATTGAAATCTGATTCACTTCTAGGATCCCAAATGTTATCCCTCTAACGGTATCCACACCTTAGATGCCTACTCGCAACCGAATCCTGTGCTAGTAGTTTTTGATTCGATAATTCTATCCCAAAATAATTTTGTTTGGAACAAGAACACACTAACAATTAGTATTTTATGTGTTTAATTTAATTCTTAATTCAACAATTAAATCAAGAATTAAACTAGATAAAAGGTTGATGAACTTTTGGAGATTGAAAGGAAAGGAGGGATGAATTTTTGGGGATGAAAGAAAACTATTTTTTTTTCACAAAAATCTACAATTAAAATCCCAATAAAAATATCCAAAAAAATTGTCAATCAAAAGTATCACAAGTTCTTTCTATATAGGACTCTTCTTCCTTTTTTATCTCCAACTCTTTTGGTAAGTTTTCTTATCCCATAAGAACTTTTCTTTTTCCTTATTACCTAATAGAAATTGAATTCTCAATTCAACTTCCTTTAGGAATTGGATTCCTAATCCAATTTCCTAATGGGCTTCTTACAAGCCCACACCTAATGGGCCTAGGCCTAAGTAATCAATTAGACTCTACTTTAATTGATCCAATCAATTAAATTAATTCATTTAATTAATTAGGCCCATCTTAATTAATTGATCCAATCAATTATTTAAATATTCCAATTGGGCTCCCTAATTCAATTAGGTTCAATCAATTAATCCAATTAATTTATTGAATTAATTCCACACTTGAATTAATTTAACCCCCATTAATTAATCACATTAATTAATTCAATCCAACACTTGGATTAATTTCTAGGCTAGAAATGGACTTATTCAAGTTTTGTGTGTGACCCCTTAGGTTCACTTTAAACTAGCCGTAGGCTCACAGCTCTTGTGACTTAGTTGAACAATTAATTGTTCTGATTAATTAATCCAATTAATTAATTCTCTTGAAATTAACTCATTAATTCCAAGATCCCATAAGACATGGGAAGCATCTAGCAATGCATCATGACTCCTAGTCTAAGGTGAATGTGCGAACCTATTTCAATTATGAATACCGTGCAAGTACGGTCCTTCCATCATCTAATCTTTCGATTGAGCCTAGGGCATGGATATTGAGTCGAAACCCTATTAACTCAATAACTATGTTTTCATTTCTAGTAGCTTGACTCGATGATGAATAATTAAAAAACCCACGTCTAATTTCCATCCAACCTTGGCCAAGGATTTTAGAGTCAAGTACAGTGGAACACATAGGAGATTCACCTATTCATCTAGATAGGTGATGGATCCTTTGTTGACCACTCATTAATCTCCATACATGAAGATGTTACACCCAATATAAACCCCTTGTGATTGTCATGCAATCGGAAAATACATCAAAGTACAATATGTCATGCACAAGATTACCATGATGCCTCAAGTCAAGGACTAATTCTTGCACTATCGTAATGAGAAAATTTATATTCGACAATAGAATATTTCCAATTGGGAATTTTTAGGTGGGGTTGTTCAGTGTACTTGTTCCCAACAAGCACCCGCATACATGCACTAGTGTCTCCACACCAATATCTATGGAATGAGGCATCCTCCTTTCAAGCCTGCATCGTATGCGCAAGTCTCAACGGGATCAATGATATCCCATCTCATTGATCATTAACTTGGAACGTTTTAAGATCACAGCCTTAGAGGCATATTCCATGATCACCATCATATGTGCAACCATGCCCCATAGCTATGTGTGATCTAAGGACTTTATCTAATTTTTATGATGAATTTAAGATAAAGATTACCATTTAAATGATATTAATATAAATAAGAATGATTCGCAAGAGTATAAGAATGGCCACAATAATTGGCACGTTGGACACTACTCTAACAATCTCCTACTTGCCCTAGAGACAATTGCCCTCGTATTAAAGCCCATCTTCTGAACATGTCCTTCAAATACTTATCTAAAGGGTTAAAATAGTGGGTCTGCTATATTTTCTGTCGAGACAAATTTTTCCACACTGATGTTGCCTCTACCAATGATTTTCATGACCACGGTATCACTAATCTATTTTTGCTTGGATCCTTTGATGAGACCTTGGCTTCTTTGCTTATGCAATAGCCCCCATTATTATCGCAGTACTCCAGTACTCAATCAACAATGGTTGAAACTACATCTAACATTTAGATTAAGTTCTTTATCCAAACAATCCATTTTTGCAGCATCGTATGCCAAGATGTATTCAATCACGGTGGTGGAATCCACGGTTGTTACAAGCTTGGAACTCTTTCCAACTAACCGTCCCACCATTTAGGATGAACACGAATTTAGACATAGACTTCAAGTTATCTACTTTAGACTAAAAACTAGATGAAGCATCTAAGTTTCAGTTCTCCATAACAGAACTCCAAAAAGAAATCCTTAGTGCTTCATAAGTACTAAAGATCGTCTTTACGGCTTCTAATGCTTTTCGCATCAAATTGATTGATATTTTGCTCGTAAGACTTAGAGCATTTCTAATATTAAATCATGTACATAGATTTGCATATTTTATGCTTTCTTTCAAGGATGCATAAAACATGTGAGTCATTATTTCTCTTTCATTCAAAAGTCTTTGGGGACGAGAACTTCGAAAGAAAAATCCCATGACTCATAAACAAGAATCTCTCCTAGGATTCTTTCATGCTAAACCTTTTTAGCATCTAATCTATGTATTTGGATTTAGGATAGTCCAAGCATCCTTTCAGATCTATCTCCATAAATCTCAATCCCCAATCCCTAGGATGCTTATCCCAAATCCTCTTGGAGAACTTTGTAGATGACAAGTCTCAGTTGACTGCAATATTTCTACATCATCTCTATGAGTAAAATGTCATCAACGTAAAATACAACAATCATCACCATACTCCCACTAACCCTTTTGTACACATATAGCTCATTCGCATTCCTAAGGAAATCAAACCATTTGATTGCTTTAGAGAATCGAATATTCCACATTCGGAAAATTTATTTTGAGTTCTTAACAGATCTCTGAAGCTCGCAAACTTTTTGCTTGCGTTTGTTTGATATGAAGACCTCAGATCGCTTAACTTATATCCTTTCTCAATACCCCTATTGAGAAAAATGGTCTTCATATCCCTTTGCCATATCTAGTAGTCGTAATACGTAGATATAACTAGCATACTCTGAATGGACTTTAGCATCACGTCTGGTAAAAGGTATCCTCAATAGTCAACACCTTGACTATGAGCGTAACACTTTGCTACCAGTCATGCCTTTATAGGTCACCACCTCCCCATGTTCTTCAATTTATATTTGCAGACCCATTTGTAGCTAATGGGAACCATTCCCACTAATGGGTCCACCAAGGTCAAACCTTGTTGGAGTACATAGAGTCCATTTTGGATTGCATGACATTTTGCCAATTTCCGAATTGATGTCGTACATCATTACTCCTTAGTAAGATCAATATTTAAAAAGGAGATCCTCCTTACTACTCTCTAGCAAGGGACTCTTATCGTATAAGTAGCCTCGAGATCCTTTTAGATCTCATTGGAGGTTGTGTACTATAAGTTTTAGTAATTTGTTCATACACCATTGCCACTTGTGAGACAAACTATGGTTTTTGAACTACTTCAAGTTCTATGATCTAGCAATTTCTATCTAATAGAAATTCCTTCTTCTCAAGAAGGTGGTGTCCCTAGAAAACAAACTATTTTGTTCTTAGGAACCATAGAAATGGTATTCTTTAGATTCATTTGAATACTCCACATATTTGCATAAGCTGGATTCACATCCATCATATCTCCCAATAACTGCTTTAAAGAAGCAGGCCCCTTTATACCTTTAGGTATATATGCGAGGGTTTTTTTACCACATCATATCTCATATGATATTTTGAGCACCGATTTAGATGATATCCTTACTTGATAAGAATATATCGATTCTAGGGTAAATTCCTAGAATGAATAAGGAAATAAGTGAAACTCAACTTGGATTCACTTAAAGTGAGAATCTAATTCTTCATTTGATAATCAAGAACTTACCACCTTAGTATTCTTGTCCTCGATCACATTGATAGATTTAATACTTTGGCCGATTTAATTCTCTACTTCATGTTTAAATTCTTTGAACCCTTCAAAGGATTTTAGAATAATGAAATAAGAATAGTTCGCTTGTACACTAACACTTAGTGGACTGCTTACATCCCTTTGGATCACATCCAAAGGCGTGGTTTGCTCCATTTATCACAAAATGGTGATTTGGTCTTGTTTTCTAAAGATAAGATTTACAAGTTAGCACCTCATGCAAGTCCAAAAGGTCAAGCAAATGTATCATCTTTTGAACTCTTTCTTTAGAGATATGACCTAATCTAGCTAACCACAAGTATGCACTGTTTTGATTATCTAATTCTTAGATTACTTTGTTGATTATGTAGCATGGAATGTTGGGATTGTATAGTTCATTTGTCAATGTATCAAAGATAATTAACTAATACTATCCTAATTCCATCCAGAGTTAAGTGGATCATTCCTATAGCCAATAAAGCAACACTTACTTTATTCTCAAGCTTAAGGATCGTCCTTTATCTTAGTTCTCCATTTTTTTTGTCATCCACTGCAACCCCTTGCAAAGATGGGATCATATCCGATATCCAATATCCAAGAAAAAATTTATCAACCTTAATGGTTGATATCAACAATGTATAAACTTGAATTAGAACCCCTTCTAATTCAACTAAGCAAGTCAATACTTGTGTTTCCTCTTTCTATGCCCTAAATATTCACAATGGTGACAAACATCTATATTGAGCTGGTAAGTTTGTCTGTTTGTCTAGATTATCCTATGTGGAATTACTAGCAATAACCATTATCCTATGCGAGACAGAAATTTAAGCATTCATTCAATTAATATCTATTTATGATATGATCTTTAATCATAAATGTCTCCCACTATTTTATTCAAATCCCATCACCCTCTAGATGGAAATTCGGGAAATCTAATTTCTTACTGGGCTTGAGGTCCAACTAGCCTTGCCATACACCCATTTTATGAGCCCATACAATAAAACTAAAAGGTAGCTAACAACATTAGCAATTGCATTCCATGCAACCCTCAAGCTATTTTGCCTTACCTCTTCCCATACACCCCAATTTTATGAGCCCATATGGTACTAAGTGTCAAACATTACCCATCAAACATCCATGTAAATAGAGTATCTAAACGTCCCACGACTTATGGCCAACGATAAAGACAAGTCAACCCCATAAGCATCTCAATGCTTAGTAGTGGTCACAACTTGCCTACACTTAGCACATCCCACGACTCATGGCCAACGGACTAAATGTGGTAGCGTATCGCATGCCACTACTTTTGATGGAAGGCATGGACGATTAGGTCCCACCCAATATTGCCCATTTACGCTTGATATCGTACTAATAAAGGTTCTAACTTGAAACATTTTCAAGTGAGGGTCATACTAGATTTATTATACAAGGTCTCATCGTTTTCTTTTCTTGTTTATTTAATGTTCACTATCCTAACGATGACAAGCATACATCATAAGGAAGCATTATATAAACACAACATGTATCACATATATACTAAAATAAATAGATGATCATGAGCCTTTAATCCTATGCGATCCACTCGAGCCAAAGTGGATCTAGGTCAATCTAAGGGTGATAATTAAAATGCAAATAAACCTATCTATTACATAAATACATCTCATACATTCATGGGCCTTGTTTCCTTGCTTTTCCTCCGTCTTCATTCAATCTTCTTGTAATGTCCGCCAAATTACAAAAAGATTAACCTCACCGCCTAATTCTACTCTCATTACATTTGCTAAAACTACAAGAAACCTTGAAACAATTCCAAGAGAAGATACATAGGAGGGAGATAGAAGTACATCAAGAATAAAACAGAGAAATGTGAGACTCGTATGCCTCATTTTAATTAAAATCCAAAAATAACCAATTATGCATAAAATTAAACCAATCACATTGGCCTAGGCTCCATGATCATCCAACTAGCATGCTTAACATAAATCATCACATGATAATGAAAATATATAAATATATCAATTATGTTATGTGCAATTTCTTTCAAATTTGGGATTTTTATGAAAAATAATTTTTCAAAAATTAAAATTAACATTTAATTTTAAAATGAAAAATCATAAACTTCATGTAATAATTAAGTAACGAGGTGGGATGGACAACAATTCAACAAGGCTGCTGCCTGTCAAGTGGCTGGGCACCCGCACGTCGGGTGGCTGGGCGCCCGTACGTCGGGTGCCAATTGGCGACCCGATGCCCGCACGTCGGGTGCCGATTGGCTACCCGACGCCCGCACGTCAGGTGTCGACTGTCCACCCGATGTCACACGTCGGTGGCCGGTAGCCTACCTGACGTCACACGTCGGGTGGCAGCGGGCGACCCGGCGCCGCGCGCCGGGTGACTGGTAGCCCACCCGACGTCACACGTTGGGTGGTGGGCAGTCCAATTTTTTTTAATGTCCAAGAATTCAAGATTTTCATAAAATCTTGATTTCATAATTTCTTGATCTCATCCAGAAATTTTGAAAACTTGATAAAAACCAATTTTCTTGATCAAGAAATCAACTTATTTGATTTTTTTTATTTTTTTATTTTATTTATTGCCACGTTTCAAGAAATTCAAGATTTCACAAATATTGAAATTTTTGGATCAAGAAATTCAAGTTTTCACAAATCTTGAAATTTTTGAAAATCAAGAAATCCAATTTCTTAACTCATCTCAGTTCTTAAAACATTTCAATATTTAAAACGATTAATAATATTAATCCCAAACAAAAAAAATAATTGATTCAAAACCAATCACACATATAAATATTTAATCTATCAGATATATTAAATAAACATAATCGAAAAATATCAAAAATGCACGAACCTTGGCTCTGATACCACTGTTGGGTTCGCGCGATCCCGAAAAACGTATACGCAGCGGAATTTAAAAATTTTCAAAAATATAAATATACATTGCATCACATGTAATTAAAACGAATCCCAGAACCCTTTTGCGATTACTCAGTTGTGCGTTATCTGATAGTTAAAGTAAGAAAGTTTCACAAACTCTTACCTTGATTTGCACTCCGACTAATGTAGGGATTGAAACGATTCAAATCGTTATCCCTGTATGAAAGTATCTCCATATTCTTCAATTCAAAACCCTTTGATTGAAATCTGATTCACTTCTAGGATCCCAAATGTTATCCCTCTAACGGTATCCACACCTTGGATGCCCACTCGCAACTGAATCCTATGCTAGTAATTTTCAATTCGATAATTTTATCCTAGAACGATTTTGTTTGGAACAAGAACACACTAACAATTAATATTTTATGTATTTAATTTAATTCTTAATTCAACAATTAAATCAAGAATTAAACTAGATAAAAGTTGATGAACTTTTGGAGATTGAAAGGAAAGGAGGGACGAATTTTTGGGGATGAAAGAAAACTATTTTTTTTCCACAAAATTTTGCAATTAAAATACCCATTAAATATCCAAGAAGATTGTCAATTAAGACTGTTACAAGTTCTTTCTATATAGGACTTTTCTTCCTTTCCTATCTCCAACTCTTTTGGTAAGTTTTCTTATCCCATAAGGACTTTCCTTTTTCCTTATTACCTAATAGAAATTGAATTCTCAATTCAACTTCCTCTAAGAATTGGATTCCTAATCCAATTTCCTAATGGGCTTCTTACAAGCCCACACCTAATGGGTCTAGACCTAAGTAATCAATTAGACTCTACTTTAATTGATTCAACCAATTAAATTAATTCATTTAATTAATTAGACTCATCTTAATAATTGATCCAATCAATGATTTAAATGTTCCAATTGAGCTCCCTAATCCAATTAGGTTCAATCAATTAATCCAATTAATTTATTGAATTAATTCCACACTTGAATTAATTTAACTCTCATTAATTAATTACATTAATTAATTTAATCCAACACTTGGATTAATTTCTAGGCTAGAAATGGACTTGTCCAAGTTTTGTGTGTGACTCCTTAGGTTCACTTTAAACTAGCCGTGGGCTCACAACTCTTGTGACTTAGTTGAACAATTAATTGTTCTGATTAATTAATCCAATTAATTAATTCTCTTGAAATTAACTCATTAATTCCAAGAACCCACAAGACATGTGAAGCATCTAGCAATGCATCATGACTTCTAATCTAAGGTGAATGTGTGAACCTATTTCAATTACGAATACCGTGCAAGTACGGTCCTTCCGTCATCTAATCTTTCGATTGAGCCTAGGGCATGGATATTGAGTCGAAACCCTATTAACTCAATAACTATGTTTTCATTTCTAGTACCTTGACTCGATGATGAATAATTAGAAACACCCACGTCTAATTTCCATCCAACCTTGGCCAATGATTTTAGAGTCAAGTACAATGGAATACATAGAAGATTTACCTATTCATTTAGATAGGTGACGGATCCTTTATTGACCACTCATTAATCTCCATACATGAAGATGTTACACCCAGTATAAACCGCTTGTGATTGTCATGTAATCGAAAAATACGTCAAAGTACAACATGTCATGCACAAGGTTACCATGGTGCCTCAAGTCCAAGAACTAATTCTTGCACTATCGTAACGAGAAAATTCCCATTCGACAATAGAATATTTCCAATTGAGAATTTTTAGGTGGAGTTGTTCAGTGTACTTGTTCCCAACAAGCACTCGCATACATGCACTAGTGTCTCCATATCAATACCTATGGAACGAGGCATCCTCCTTTCGAACCTGCATCGTATGCACAAGTGTCAACGGGATCAATGATGTCCCATCTCATTGATCATTAACTTGGAACGTTTTAAGATCACAGCCTTAGAGACATATTCCACGATCACCATCATATGCGCAATCATGCTCCATAGCTATGTGTGATTTAAGAACTTTATCTAATTTTTATGATGAATTTAAGATAAATATTGCCATTTAAATAATATTAATATAAATAAGAATGATTCGCAAGAGTATAAGAACGACCACAACAATTGGCACGCTAGGCACTACTCTAACATACACATGCATATATGTGTTATACAATTTATCAATAAATAATATTTTATTATTTTCAATATGTATAATGTAGATTACATAAAAAATCATTAAGATTTAAATTATGTAAGTTAAATAAATTAATAATTCTATGAATTGTTTATACATAAAATATAAAACGTTATGCATATAATATTTTGTAGATTACACTTTGTTTATGCAATAGTTGTATTATATATCGTGTATATATGTTATGTTATAGTAAATTTATATATATTTATACCCACATCCATACATATTGTTTAGTTTTATGTGGAAATATATTACTATTCATTTGTTCATTATTCGTATTCCAAGTATAAAAAATGCATATAAATACTATCCATATTTTATATTTATTTTGTGTATTAATAATGCATATATCACATACATACACAATATTTGTATAACATATCAATATTACATTTTATGTATTTGGCATATATATGTAAGTTACTATCGTAAATTCATATATAATAAAGATATATATATATATAAGTTGCGTATATATATATATATTCAATATTAAATCAATTATTAGAAATGTATAAATACATATTGTAAATTTATTGTGTATATATATATAAATGTATAAATACATATTGTAAATTTATACTATATATATATATATGAATGATGTAATATACATCGTGTATATATATATATATCATATAATAATAATACATATTTGTACATTATGTAATAGGCATTTGCAAAATAAAAGTTGGTAACTATTTTCCTTCTCAATTATCAGAAAATGATGAAAAGTTGTTGAAAAATGAGTTTGATAAAACAGATGACATATTTCCCTCTTAAGAAAAATTGGTTGGAATTTCCCCAAAATAGGTGAGTTAACAACAGCATGTGACACAAAAAGTTAAACAGTGGTATCAAAGTTGCACTAAAATGCTAATGTATGAACTAAAATTGAATTTCTTAGGAAACTTAGTACCGACTTGCAAACTCTCCTATATTGTGAGACTAAAACAATATTTTTTTCTTAGGGCTATAGTGGTAACATATGCTTGTCATGTGAAATTTTTTCTCCACATTGGTGAGTTAATGGCTGTACGACACATGCTATTTTAAGTTAAAAAGTTAACAGTAGTATCAAAATTACAATGAAATGCTTATGTGTGAATTAAAATTAATTTTTTTAGAAAACTTGGTATCAAACTTGCATATGCTCCTATATTGTGGGACAAAAAAAGTAATTTTTCTTCAGAGCTGCAATGGTAATATGTGCATGTCACGTAAAATTTTTCCTCCTTGAGTTAATAGCCACGCAAGTGGTTTTTTTCGTCCAAAACAATGAAAAGGACTAAATTTAAATTTTCTTTTGAAATATTGTATCAAAGTTGAAATGCCTCTAAAATTGTGGGACTAACAATTTTTTTTTCTCAATTCTTTATTTAAAGTATTTTGGAGTCAAATTAAAGCCATCATAGTATGTGATCCTTTAGTAATTTTGCGTTGCTTAATTTTCTTTTTTGGTGGATGTAATGAATATAATTATATAACTAAGAAAATCCCCTTCTTCAGCAATTTATATCAGACTAAACCAGTCAAAAGTTCCAATAAGAAAAGATCATGTCCCATTTTTAAAATGTATAATTGACTTATTTTCCCATTGTTACAAGGAAATGACTTAGGCAAACAAATTACTATGCTAAAGGAAAAGAAGAAATATCCTAAAAGTTTTGTTAATGACCCTTGGAAAAAAAATTATATGGTTAGATACATCTTAAGATTTAGTTAAGAACCATTAACACAAGCTAAAGACTATTTTATATACATTTTTCTTAGAAAACAAGGATAAAGCAAAAATGGCTTATTATTAGATTTTTGAAATTCTTAAGGGGTTGTAGGACAAGAGATGACAATGGACTGGGTCTATCTGAACCCAAAATTCGACTTGCTAAAATTTTTAAAGATTTAGATCCAGATACCTAATGGGTAAATTCACTTTATAATTTAAAAATATTAAAAATTATATTTTTTAAAATAATACTATTAAAACTTTTTTTAATAATTTACTTTTCCAAAAAATATCATATAAATATATATTTATATATATAATATTTGAAAAAAAATAAAAATATTAAATGAATTGGGTTTGGATCAGATTTGAAAATAAAAAAACTCAAAATCTTACCAAACTTGTTTATTCTATTAAAACCCACCAGACAGGCGAATACGGGTTTGGATCCCGATTTCCATCCCTATGTAGGACTAAGATCCAAAGATCTCAAACTCTTTGCTAATCTTGAGGTTTTCGTTTTTTAATTGATTAATAAAAGATTGAAAATGACATTCAGTGTAGGATCCCTAACGTGATCATATGTAAGAGTATCTTATCAATACACAAAGAAATATCCTATTAATTTGAACCTTAACTCAGTTGGGCTACCTACTTGACTCACTATGAGTCATAAGTGATTTAACAATCTTTATAATCCGACAACCTTGATAAGATATCAAGAAAGAAATTCACTTAAGCAGAGGATGAATATCTTCTTATTTAACCTTGTAATAATGAGTGGATTAGATATCTATTCCCTTACAATTTTCATGGTCTATAACATTATTGCCAATTTTATTACCCTACTAAAACTTAAGAATGTCTACTACATTGAGGCGTGTAGGTGAGGATTGGAAGGTCAAAGAAGTTTCATGTGCAACCACATATAATGCTGTTGAAGTTTCATGTGCAACCACATATAATGCTGTTCAATTTAGGTTAAAACTGTGGGTTAAGTCTGCCTAACTTATTCACAATCATATTATCATAGGCTTTTTACTTATTTGGGATCTCATGGATAAGAAATTTTAAAAATTATTATATTTTACACTTTGAACTACTTACAATTTTTTTTTATGATAATGTGAAAACATCGATTATCATGAACTTCTTTTCTCGAAAAAATATATACATAAAGTTAGGTATGTACGTGACACGATTGTTGGGGGTATTCGTATCGTATCTTCTCAACTGAAAATTAAGTGCTATATATTCAAGTATAATTTATTTGAAAATACAAATGATTATAGAATTCTTTTTGAGTGAGATTTGTACTACAAGTGGTCTTACATAATGGCACTTAAATGTATTGGCATGGTCAATGAAGTACACATAAACCTGCACCACTGATACATAATTGAGATTAATTAAGAATGAAAGGGAGATGAGATGGGCAGTCATGTTACATGTTAGGTGACTAAACAACCACCTTTAGTTCACTAGTAAACCTTTTTTTTTTTTTTTTTAATTATTATAAAATGGCTTCATCTGCTTATGACATAAAACCAATCCTGTTTTCAGCACCTCACTCATTTCCCTTTAGAGCCAAGTCAAAATAATTGCATCAGAAGAATTTAATTTGCAGATAAATGTACTAATTGGTTAAGTCAAAGCTATATAAATTTTTTTTAACAACAATGAACTGCATTGGCTAGTAAGAGAAGCATTTTAGTAAAGATCAAAGGTGTTACACAATCAAGAAATGGTAACTTGTGCTTAAACATGTAGTGAAAATGATGACATGAAAAGGAGAAGGTAATGGGGAAAATTTTAGTAAAAAAAGGGTAACTTTTTTAGTGGCTGATGTGTTTAGTGGTATTGTTGCTGTGGGAACACTTGAATTTTCTGTAAAGAATGAATGAATCTATACAATTGTGTGTTTCAATTGGAAAAAAGGTAAGTAGGGTCATCAGCTGGAGAGCAGGCCGAGTAACGGCTCGTGCTGGTGCTTGTGGCTGGTCCCTATCCACCAGGGCTTGATGTCATTGCATTCTTCTTCAACAGGAGCAGGCAAGTTGAGATCAAGAAAGTTCCGAATTTCTGGGATTGGTTTATGAATACTAACAGATGGATCAGTTCTTTTGGCCTGATCACTAATTAAGTGTGATCTCTTGTGTCCACCTAAGGCTTGGCCTGATGGGAAAACTTTGAAGCAAATTGGGCACTCATGCTCTTTATTTTTCTTCCAACCGACTCCCCTATCGATCTTTTCTGCAGAAAAACCAACCGGATTTTCACTGCTAGTGTGTTTGATGAGCTTGCTGTTATCACTTTGGTTTGGTGAATTTTCAGTTTCAAGGCTGTTTTCACTTCTTGGAGCACAGCAGCCTTTGAACTTTTTGTGGCTGGCTCTGTGACCCCCAAGAGCTTGGTAAGAAGAAAAGGCCTTCCTGCAAATTAAGCATATAAATTTGCTCTTCTTCTCCAAATCTTGGCAGAGTTCAGAATCAGAAGGGCCATAGGCCAATTTGTAGTCCACAGGCACACTCAATTCGGAATCATGTGAATCAATGCATTTCCTCTTGCTTGACTTTTTCTTCTTACAATCTGATCCAAACTGATCCAATCCACTTTTCTTTATCAAATTCTTCGGCGAGTTAACTTCAGACTCATTGCACCCAATGTCCAGATTCTTATTCTCAACTTTGTCGTTTGCACGAAATCCATCTGCTGAAACTCCTGGCTTGCTTGTTTTCAACCTCTTTCTTGGAATATCAGGAGTTCTAAATTCTGATTGTTTTACCTCAGATTTTAATTGCTCAGAATTCAGTATGGTGGGCTCTAGCTTCCCATTGCCCAGTTTCTTGAACTTCAAACACTCATCACCACTATCTTTTATGCTGATATCCGAAGTTTTAGCAGTTTTTTTGGCTTCTAAAAGCTCAGAACTAGTGCCAGAAGACTCAACGACAGAATTCATACCACCCAAATTCCCCATATCCCTAGATAGCAATATCAAACTTAAAGCAACCTCCTCTTGTTCTTGCTGATCAATCTCAGAAACGCAGGGGGATAAATTTGCTATGGTTAAAGAAGATGAATTTGTAGTAGCCGTGTACCTTTTCGTCCTGTTTGATCTCTTTCTCCTGCACAATGGAGTTGTTGCTTCATTATCTGATTGGTTATCCATGATCAGCTTTTGGTGATCACTGGAACTGTTCCAAGAATCTTCTTCCACACTGTTTGCAGCCCTTCCATTTACAGAGTGGCACTTCATGTGGCCAAACAAAGCCTTCCAAGATTGGAAACTTTTGCCACATTCCTTGCAGAGTTTCACCTGAAGCAAAGTATCTTCCTCACTTTTTTTTGAGAATTTTCTTGTCTTTTTTGGATTCTCCCTGAGGCCATAACCAAACTGACCACTACCTTCGATCAAAACATTGGTTTTAGCATTGTTTTTGGCATTGGTAAGAGGAGGAAGCTTCTTCTTGGGAAGCTTGTCATCAGTTTTTTGATGATCAGATGATGAAACATTGATCATATGAGACCTCATGTGGCCCCCCAAGGATCTACCACAAGGGAAGCTTTTGTAGCAGAATTTGCAGATATGTTCCATAACTGATTTGAATTACACAGAAATCAAGGGAAACACAGATCAGAAACTATATCAAGAACAGCTCAAATTGATTGAAACCAGAAAAATGCCGATCCCTTGACATGAACCAACACAAAATACTAATGAACAGCACAAAAAGCACAAAGCTCAGATCAAGAAACAAGAATTTAAGCTGAGAAAACAAGTGGGATTTCAGTTTCTTCAATCTTGAGCTGATGCAGAGCAAGAAAAACTCAAGATTTCAGCATATTCTTGAAGCAGAACAAGATCTGATAAACAAGAAAAGTGAATGACTTAAAGAAAGATAAGCTAGCCAGCAACTAAGGCAACCTGTCTCTCTCTGTCTCTCTCTCTTTTTGTTGCTCTTACTAGAAGTAGAAGTAGCTATAGGGTAGTTGAAAGTTGAAGAAAATATCAAATTTGAAGAGAAGGGTCAGTTACCTTTGTTGCTAATGATGGCGATGAACCAGCCAATGCTATTAAAACAAGAAAGAAAAAGATTTAAAATAATAATAATAATTAATTGAATATCTCTCACTTACACACACTACATTTGAGAGGAGAAATCCATGCATGAAAGCAAAGATAAAAAGAGGTGAAAGAAAGGAAAGAAAGATAGCAGCACGTGTACTCCAACTATGAATCCTGCGCCAGCACAATTCAAGGGCAGTTATTTTTCAAGTGGAGCAATCCAATGGCTGAGAAAAAAGAGAGAAGAAATTCTTGAAATTAGTTATCTGCTTAAAAAAAAAGAAAAAAAAGAAAATATAACTATTCTTTGCTTTGTCTTGCTAGTAAGGAAGCCCACAGTGCCAAATGAAAGATGGGAATTCCACTCTTTGTCTTGGGCAGTTGTTCTTTTGGACTTTTTCCATATATCCATTATAGTCTTTTTTTTTTTTAAATTTAATTTTATTATATGAAAACAAAGATCCACAATGTGGGGTGGGGTCCCTTTTAGTTGTCAACACTGCTCTTACTTCAGTTGCCAAATTGAAGCATGCCACTTCACTCATCTGAGTTTATTAGTGAAATCATTTTGGTTTGAATATAAAGCATGGCCCAAACATCAACAATAAATTTGTGTACACTTTTCTTCTGAAACTTGTGTATGTTTGATTGATATAAATTCTTGTATTGTCATGTGTTTGTTGTGGTGAAAGGTAAATTGTAAAGATTTGTATAAATAAATTAAGTTGAATTGAATAAAGTAATTTTTATATTTAATTTAAATTTTTTATTGAGGTTGTAATTATATTTAAGTTTAGTTTGATTGTTAGACGAGTTTAGTTGAAATATATTACTCAAGTCAAATATGAATTGATATATATTAACTTGATTCTTTTATACATATTTTAGTATTATTATTAGTTATTTGAGCTTCAAATCTTATTAAAAGAATAAAGGTGTTTGCACTTAATTTGTTATATTTAATGAAATAAACTCAAATGAGTCTATCTTAAATTGAGAATTAAATAATTTGATTCATTTTTTAGCCCTAACTATTATGGGAGATAACTTAACGTATATTTAGATTTTACATTACTAGTTATTTACTATCGTCCGTGTGAAAAAGGAATCGAGCTATTTCTCACAACTATTCACACATATAACCTAATAAATATGTTATAAAAAAAAAAATTGATAACAATTAGTTGGAATAGCCATTTGGATGCAAGTTCATGTTCACTACATACAAGTTTGTTCACAAGTTGTTGCCGTAGTGATTAGCTGAGAGAATTGCTTTGCCGCTGGTTGCATTTGCCGGCCTTTCCTCACTATCAGCCGGCTATTAATTTTTCTTCTCATTGCAAGAATCGCAGTTTTAAGTGTCTTTTATTTATTATTTGTCCTCTTTTTAGTCGGCATTTCATTCCAAGTTTTAGCTGTACATTGTCTATCTAATGTTCCCACACTTTTGTTCTTTTATGTCTAATTATATGGAAAGTGGGTTTTAAGATTGATTATCAGCTCGTTGTTCGAGAGCGATTACGAGGTAACCTCTCCTAAATAATTGATTTATCTCCTAAACAATTTTTGATATTTTTTTTTTTTTTTTTAAAGTGATAAGCATGTGCATGCACATTGTGTGGGGTGAGTGTTCATGCACAATATGTGTAATGTGTGAACAATTAATCTTGTGATTGGACTAAGGAATCTTGAATTTAAGAAGAAATAATAAAATCTTTCTTTCTATGTTTGGTTGTGATACGACTTAAATTTCTAAAACAAAGTAGTTAAATGTCGAAAGGGGTTTGGAGTTTTTCACCATCAAATACCATCATATATGCTGGAAATTAAATGCTTAATTAATTTTGCCGATCAGTCAACTTAACTATGTATTTTTTATTAAAATATAGTTGTTTAGAGTGCTACACCAAACAATGAAAACTTTTTCCTTTAATTTGTCAATCTTTTTCCAAAGAAAATTTAATAAAGTGCATTTCCTATAATTGCACGTTAATTGTAGTCCTCCTAATGAGGCAATGTGTAAAGGCACTAAACGCTTTGGCCTAGAATCAGTAGCAAACACTGCATAACAACAGTTTTTATAATGTGTCACATTCGTTGCACCTTTCACCCACCTTGGAGGACCACAAATTAGGTTATCTACACCATAATGAAATGTATTATGAAAAAGTGAATGGAAATAATACCACCAAGGGTAAAATTGTCTTTTCAAAAAAATAATTAAATTAGCATCTTCCTAAGATGAACTACCTCTAAAAAGACATTTATAAGTATCTATTCATCTATGTTCATGCCAAAGCTTTCACTAAAAGACTTAAGTTGAGATAAGCGCAATACCTATATAAATTGTCTGAATTGCCCTTCACACAATATAAGTATAAACACACACACATATATACATATATAATATCTTAAGTTATTTCGAAGATCGAGTTGCTTTTGGAGGTTAATTTAAGAAATTTTAAATGTATTCACAAATGTACGAGTGCACATTTTATCATCACCAGTAGCTATAATCAGGTAATTCAATTCACACATAATCCAAAAAAAAGAATAAAATTAAGCACCGTAATAATAAATAGTGATGATTTTTGCATCTGAACATTTGTGTGGACAAAGTAACTTCACTTGTGAGCAAAGAGTAGTATAGGTTTCCCCAAGGTGATGCTCAAAATTGACAAGGAGACACCTTCCACACAAAGGTTGGCCACTCACTTGTCTTCTCCCATGCCTTGTGACATTATTAAGTAGAAAAGATAAGATGCCTTCCTTTTGGCTTTATTGGTCAAGCTCTTCCCACAATTCAACACCATCCAAGACCTAACCCTAACATCACCCAAAGTTGGATTACTATATTACTATTAGTAAATGGTCTAGCTAGCTTAGTCATACAAATAATGAATGCCCATTTCTTTTAGTTTGTATTTAGAAACATGAATTTGGAGTTAAAGATTTTAACTCTATTAACAAATTCATTGAGTTTTTTTCTGAATAATTTCATGTTATAGTAAATTTCAAATTTTTGAACTTCTATTTTTAACTATTTTTTGAATTATTATGGTTGATTAAAAATATATTAATATTAAATAATCTAAAATTCTTCTCCTAAAAGGTCATTCACCAGAAGGTAGTCATGTAGCAAGGACTGTCATTGATTTGATAACATAGAAACCTTTGCTTGATTTGTTTCTTTATAAAACCATAAACAAATACATTGTGATGTAGCTTAAGAAAATTCAAAAGAAAAAGAAAAGATCACATGATATACCAAATCATATCCATCCAATTTTTTTAACATGATTTTTTTACCATTACTACTGTAGTACATTGATAATTAACCAATAATTAGAAGCAAGAAAAGAAGTGAGAATTAAAACCTAAAAGTGATTTTACTTCCCTTCTCACCCCACAATCTTTAATCCCAAGTCAAAGCAACATCTACCAAGCATGCCCTCATTTTCAGCAAACTAAAAAAGCTGTAGAATTAATGAAACTTCAAACAATTTAACCAATCCTGCTTAAAAACCTGGTCCATATCACTAGCTCACACCATTAAATGGATTTAAACATAAAAAAGATTCACTAATATAATTAATTATGGAGAAGTCAAGCTTTAATTATGTAAATATTTGTCTTGGTTGTTGAGGACAGGGAAAAAAAATTCCTTGTTAAATAGTATCAAAGATAGATGGCTTCTTACTACAGGAGGACAGATAGGCAAAACCCTTCAAAAATAAAAATAAAGTAACAGAAAATTTTCTAAGATATATATTTATGAAGACATGACAGCTCTTAGGTCTTGTTTGTTTGCAGACTGGTTACACATTGTCTATTTGATAATATATTTTTGGTGCAGTTGATAAAGATTTTCTTACAATCTGTAACATGATGACTACTTGTATTAAGAATTAGGCTGAGATGTATTTCCACAATCTTAACATGAAGAAATCCTAATTTAATTTGGGTTTAGTTAAGTACAATTAATCACATAACAAGTAAAATATTATTTGTCAAACAACTCTCCGTGAACTATACACCAATCACATAATTCCCTCGTTAATTCGACAAAACATAGTTTGAACTAAAATTAACATCTTCTCCAATCGAGGTAGATTATGATAATGGAAATTAAACTCTTAATTGAACAACTCTATCCAACATTCTTATCGACATTATCGATTGTGCTAAAAAAATAAAAGATTCTTAATTTTATTAAAAGGGTTTACTTTTTCTAAAAAATAAATAAATTATAAAGGCTTAGTTAGTGTAGAAAAATATGTATGTTATTGTGACAAATTAGTGCTTCTCTGAGGCAATCTATCACTTGTAAGGGATGATGGGATCTATCTTTTTTATCTTGTTCATGAAGTACAAATATATGTTGACATGATTATGTATGAACCAACTAAAAATCCAACCCCCACCCCCCCAAAAAAAAACAATTTTATATGCCTTCTGATGATAAAGGCTCATGAGTTGCTTTATATTGGTGATAATGGGGCATGTGTTAGTGAGCAAGTTCTCAGCATCATATGCTTAGGGAACACTCAAAAAAGAGTCAATGAAACAAAAAGAAATCAACAAATTTGCCAAGAAAAAAAAAGAAAAGAAAAGAAAAGAAAAGAAAATAGTTAATATTGTTTAGTTGTGGGAACCACATTCTTGCCTAGTCTTTTGGATATCTTGGTTTGGCAGAGCACCCTCAGCACTATCATTCTGACTTTTGTTTTATTAATAACAATAATTTGCTCTTGTTTTAGTAAACTAAGCAAACAGGTCCCTTTTACTAAGGTAGTTTCTTGTTTGTGTACATGTGGGTAGTATGATTCATGTAAGAGCCACAATGCCTTTTACTCATATCCATCATTTATGTGTTAATACAATCTATACCCACACACTTAAAGATTCAGATTTTTGGATCCATTAGACCTTGAGGTGGCAAAATAATATTGGACTTATAGGTTCAACTTCATCGGATTATAGATCCACCACATCGAGTCGATCAGACCCAATTGAGTTGAGAATCCAAAAAAAAAAAAAATTCCATTTTGAATATATTTTAAACTCCACAAAAAATAAAAATCAACTTAAAATTTAAATTTATTTAAAAATACATATATAATTCAGAATTATGTTCATTACGAATTTGAAATGACAAAAATAACCTAATAAACATAATATTTTGATAATATTGAATTTGGTTCGACTCATTTTGGACTCGTAAATTAGTGTATTCTTGAATAGAATACTAGGTTGATTTTGCTAAAGGAGTGGTGATGCACGTTGGTTGAAAGGGAAAATGCAACAATTTGCATTGTTTTCTTATAAAAGCATGCTACATGTTGAGATTTTACATATCTGGTGTGTGTGTATAAATTACTAAATTGGAGAAGAAAGCATCTTTATAATGGTGAGCATGAACATGAAATGCTACCCTTCATTGGGCACTTTGCTTCCCTATGCATTTCATCGCATCACATCCCATGCATGTCACAAAAGGAACATATTTATATCTCAGCTACTTTTGTCCTGAATTTAATGTCCAGTTGGTCTTGTAAATGGGACAACTTAATTTTTCTTATGAATGCATCAAATAATTTAGTTAGTTATTTTAATATTTTTCTACAAACTTATAAGAAAATAAGAAATAATATAATTTAAAAATTTTATATCATAAATTTATATTGACGAGCGTGTTTTAACTTAAGCCCAATGTCAATTTGAGCTCAACAGGTAATAAGGTTAAACGTAACAGGATCCAAGTCCATAGGTGATGATTATAAATATCTTTCCATTTTATTTTAAAGGTATATTTTTATTCACTTGCACTAATACTGCTTTATAAATTTATTATTATTTTTTTGGATATTTGTTGATTTAAGTATTAGAAAATTTTCTTTAGGACAACTCGACGTCCTTGAATTATTCGTTTCGTAGACAATAACTCAATATTTAAACAACTTTCTGAAAAAGAATTTAATTTCTAGGAGTTGACTCCCATTGATCCAAAATAATGTTGATATGAATAAATTAAAAAATTAAATAATTTGACTTCATATGATAACCAATCCAATATTGGAATGTGGAGAGAAATACTTCGCGGCTTGAGACTTTAGAGAGAATAAATATAGGCATATCATTATTTCTCTATCATTTTCATTTCATTTTATTTTTGTTATACTCTATTTTTTATAGCTTTAGTTTTTTCTTGAGCGGGAGGTGTTGGTAAATAATCTTGTTTACTTGCTTTTGTTGAAAAATTGCATCTCAACAAGAGAAAAAAAATGTTAGTGACAAAAAGTTAAGTGATAATATTTTTATTGATTATATATTTTAAATGACAAGAGTTTGTATATTATTATAAAAATAATTTTTATAAATTTAATAATAGTACAAGAATTGTGTATATATTGTTACTGGTATAAATTAGTCACACATATGTAATGATAACAAAATTACTATCATTCAAGTTGAGCGAGCCGAACTTGTTTAGACTCATGCTCAACTTGATATCGTACGAGCTCCTATTCTCAGGATTCGAGTTTGTTCAAAGTTTTTTTCTCAAATGTCAAGCTTTGTATAAAAGTAAATATGAGGTTCAAGTCGAGCTCAAAATTTATTTTTATATTGATTATTAGTATGATCAATAAAATAAATAAATTCAAACTAGCAAAAATTTATTATTTAACATATTGTTTAAGATTGAAAAATGCACAGAAAAATGTTCAAAAAGTTTTTAACTAGGTCATGGATTTCAAGTAAAATCTATAATTAAAAATATCATTAAGTTACTTATAAGTAAAAATTATTGCTTAAACATATGATTAAGTTGATTATAGTTAAAAGAATATAAATTGTGCCTTAGCCTCCAGAAATGCATCATCAAATTTTAGTACTTAGAAAGTTTCTAAACTTCTATGTAGACTTTCTATTATGTTTTTTTTTGAAAATTTTAATGTTATAATTATATTTTATATAAATTTACATATTAATATTTATTAACTTTTGAATGATCCATATACTATAAGAAATAATAATGATAAGTCCAAGCCTAATTCAAGTCTAACCAACTCCACTCACACTTAGCTTGAATTGGACCAACCTAGTTAAGTAAGATCGTGAAGGATAGTAAATTCAAACCTTTGACTTTATTTCAAATTTGATATTATACACGAGTTACTAATTGCAACATGATCACTATTAAATTTGTAAAATTATTATTAAAGCAAAATAAAAATTATTATTGCACAATCAGTAGAGTCATTTAATATATAATAGTAATTTTATGTTAAAATTGATTAAATACTGTGGAACGGTGTGGTGTTAAAAATATATGTGAAAGCGCAAGTGGAGGTTGCGATTTTAATTCGAAAGCGCAACTCTCGTTTGCGCTTTCAAATTTTATTTTATTTTTTACTGATTAAGGCGCAATAGTAACTTGCGCCTTTTGAAAGCGCAACCCTAGATTGCGCTTTCAGTTTGAAGGCGCAAGTTACTATTGCGCCTTCAAATTTTAATATATTTTTTATATCTATATTTTTTTTAAATATTTTTTTTAAATATATATATATATATATATATATATTTACTTTATATATAATTAATATATAAATTTGTGGGAGTGGAGAAATAAAGGGTGAGATGTAATTAAGGATGATTGATATTTTATACATATATTTTAGATAAATAATATATATATATATATATATACATGTATTTAGGTAAATATTTTATTTATAATAATAAATAACATAAAGTTATGTTGTTTAATTTTTTTTAATAAAAAAAATACAAATAATAACAATACTATTTTTGTTTCATAAATCAGACAAATAATTTTTTTGAATAATAATTACAGTATTGAATTTAAAATTTTTGAAAAATACAAGAATAAAAAAAATACTAAAAATGACCACCAGTGCCACACGTACATCGTTGGCGTTGGCGTCTACCTCGACGTCCACCCTGAGCAGCAGCAATATCATGTGATTGGTCTGATGAAGTTATGGAGGTTGACTCTCCACGATCATGATAGTCGCTGTCTAGATGTGGAAATACAATAGGCGAGACAGTAAAATCTTCACGTCCAGAATCGTGTCCTATATGCTGCTGAACAAACGGTGTTTGCGCCATGTCTAAATCTGAACTGAGTAGTGTAGAAAATGACATCGTAGATGGTGGTATACCCTAATACGGAGTGAATGAGTCATCTGGTTGTGCCTGTTGAGGCACATAATAGTCGGCGGTGCTATCCAAACCGTGTGATACACGATGTGTCGAGGTGGATGGACCTGCCTCATCTGCTACACTAGACATAAGTGGATGAGGAATGTCATAAGATGTAGAAGCATGGTTAGTAAATGCACCCCGTGTTGAGGTAGAGGGACCCGTATCATCTACTACTCTAGTACGCCTCCTCGTCCTCCTGGCTGTGTCTTGTGGTGGTGGCACTGGTATTTTTACAGCATCTTGTTGTCTACGAAGTAGGCGTCTGAGATCATTAGTGGCGTGTATAACTTCACTCCTCAACTGCATAAGTGAAGCTATATCTTGCTCGTTCGCGCCATCAGCACTAAGTCTAATCCTCTCGACCACCATACTCTAAAATACGTGTAAAAAAGGAATAATATTAAATAATATCATAAATATGATGCATACACATTATAAATTTTTTTATTAATGAATATCTTACCATAGCTTCCAAATCTGATATGTGTGAAGGCTGGTACCCCTCCTCCATAGGCAAATGGGATAGTGATATCAGACGGCGTGTAATGCCATCGTACCAATCCATATAGCGAGGCTCAGTACTATTGGACTTAGTAATGGGAGGGTTAACAATAATAAACTGATGTCTATTTGCCCACTGCGACACATACTCCCGGTGATATCGAGCCCAATCCTCTCCACTGCGTCCCATGTGGTCTACATCATGTAAAGTATGCTCATACGCTGTTATATCTGGTGGAATGTACTGGTGCATGCCAAACTAGCGTATGACCCGCTCTGGGTAATGGAACTCCACGATAGCGTAGTTAATCAATGGACAATGAGATCTCCATAGTGGCGTATTACACCTTGGACCCAATACCATAATATTCGGTGAACTCATATCATATGGCTCCCATATAAACTATAATTATAAAATACATAAATTTGAATTATTTGTACATATATGAAAAGAAAAATCAAATCAAATTTAAACAAGTGTCTTAAATTCTACTCACCTCTCTATCATTCATCCTATCTAGTATATCCCTAATAATCCTGACTGAATGACTCGCAATACGCGTGAAGCTGTAATACTGCATCCACCTATATGTATATATAAACAATCATGAAATAATAATCATGAAACAATAATCACTACAATAATAGTGGGAGTATAAGCTCATTATCATTAGCGTTAATAAATGGGCATATACCTTGCACCATATGGAGGAAGTGGAAGCTCATGATCATTAGCGCCGATGAGTGGACCCATATTTACTCGCGAACGTAATCGTCTTGGCACCAACGTGGTAATGCGAGACCATGCCCATATCTGCAAATATATATATTAATCTATAGTACAAGGCAAACATATTGATATAACATAAGAAAGTAACAATACTTATATAAAGTTTACCTGTAGAAGCACCATCGCACCACCAATAACATTATTGTCTTTATCCGATGCAGTGCACAACTCACGATACATGAAAGACAGTACTGCACTGCCCCAACTAAAATAAACAACATCCTTAATCTGCTTCATACTCTGTAGATATAGCAACGACACTCCATTGCCTGATGAATCAGGACATATAATGCTACCGAGTAGAATCAATGCACAACCGCGTGCATATCGCTCCAACTCATCGTGGGGAGTGTCATCTGTCACTGGGTTAGCCTCAAGATAACCCCTCAAGGCACTCAACAATATACGCCCACCCCTAAACTGCTGTGAAGTGGGTCGAAATCCTAAGTAATGGTGGCAATAATCCTGCCACTGCTCGATAGATCTGATCGGATCAACTCCAATAACAGGCTGACCATCTACTGGTAAACCCCAAATAACTGCAACATCTTGTAGTGTGACAATCACCTCACCAATGCGAAAATAAAATGTATGAGTCTTAGGTCGCCATCTCTCGACTAGAGTAGTAATCAAATGAAAGTCCATATCAAAGTGTCCACATCGGTAGACGCCATAGAATCCCATATCATACAGCATATGAACTACACGAGGATGCAGTGCACCCTCCCCACCATGAAGACTCTAAAATGATGCGCCTGCGTGCCTAACTGTAAGTGTCCTATCAACCGCACCAGCAAATACACTCTCTGAACGGTGAGTAGCATGTCGGGATAAAACTGTCGTATCCCATGGACCATATACAGAAACAATATCCATCCTGTTTACAAATGAATAACACCATGTGTCAGGGATAATTTTTTTAATAGCATCATATGAATGTTTACATATAATATGAAATTTACTGATATGGTTACAACAATTAAACACAAATTTTAACATATAACATAAAATTTTACATACATCATTAACAACAGTTAAATATAACATCATTACAAAATTATTTCATATAAATAAGGAGTATTACTCCTGCACAAAAGCAAATACTAATCTAACTGTAATAATATCATCTATGCTGGGAAGACGATGTTGTTCCACGTTCTATTGCATTGACCCTTTGCCTTGCTTGTGCTTGTTGTCTAGCACGTGTCTGAGGCCAATCCATCTCGTTAGGAATTCAAGTAGTAGTATTCCGTCCACGATGATTTTGAATCTGCAACGCTGGATTATGCCACAACTCGAAAGGGGGCGCATCCCAATAAACTTCATCTGGCAAAGGTTCAAACTTCCCTTTGTAAGTATCTACATAAGAAGCAGTGCTATAGTACGATTTCATGAGTGTTGCTGGATTAACTCCAAAATGCAGACAAGTATGCATTGCATGCGAGCAAGGTATTCCAAATTGACTCCAATTACCGCATGAACACTCCATTGACCTCAGTTTCACGATGTGTGTAAAACTCCTGGATGATCCTGGTCGACGTGTTATGACAGACGCGGATTGATCTGTGTAATCAAACACGTGTACCATATGCTCTATAGATAGGTTCTGCCAACTCTCATATCTTTGTAATATATTATCAGGCCATGGTTGGTTATTCTCCACCATTCGACGACCCTTGGATAGTCGATCGAGAAAATATTTAATAGCAAATAGAACGTAATCTATACAATAGCAGTGACTGGGAGCCGTCGTGCACCTTTCAACATTCCATTAATGCATTCTGACATATTTGTTGTCAGAATGCCACATCGCCATCCTCCATCATAAGCTAGAGTCCACTGACATTTATCTATATTCTCCAAGTATGTATGTGCATCATCATTAAGAGCCTTTATTTTTTCCATTACATTATCAAATTATCTGATTGTCAATTGTGAACCAGCTGTATAACACAAATCCTTAATGCAATACTCTTGAACCGCTTGTTGAAGTTAGATGACACATGCCTTAAGCAGAAACGATGCACCCCACGAGGTGGCGTAAAATCAGGTATGTATTGAACAGCTCCAAGTAGGCCACTATGTCGGTCAGATATCAAACAGACACCCTCAACCCCGCGGACAACATACATAGACAACATATGCAAAAACCATCTCCAAGATGTAAATGTTTCTTCATCAACAACTGCAAAAGTCAGAGGCAAAACTTGTTGATTTGCATCTATCCCCACAGCAATCAACAACTTGTGTTTGTACTTTGTGTAAAGATGTGTTCCATCAACACTTATTACTTTACGACAATTTTGGAACCCATCGATACATGGCTTGAATGCCCAGAATGCATATTTCAATATTTTCTTTTCTGCAAACTCGGTGTCGATGTGATGCCACTCCACAATTGTGCCTGGATTCTATTTTTGCAAAGCTCCCAAATACTTAGGCAATTTTCTAACTGAGCTCTCCCAAGTGCCATAAACATTTTCCCTTGCGCGTTTCAAACCGTGACAGACCTTATGATATGAAATTTCATACTGATACTTCTCTTTCACATTTTGTTGGACATACTTAATCTCATAGGCTGGGTCATACTGAACTATACCAGTAAGCAACCTTGCGATCATGTTTTTACATAGGTTGCGATGATCCACATATACTGAATTCATAAGGCAGGTATGAGGTCCTCCCCACTTGGTGATTTTTCATAAACCGAGCTTTGCTTTTAATGGTGCTCGAAGCCCCCAATTACACCACGTGGTCGATGTACTATGGCTGCATTCCACTTTCCATAATTTTAGTGTACTCTCAACCACCCGATACTCACGTCTGACAACTCGTACAGAGTAATCTTTAACTGAAGCTTGGAGATTTTTTTTGTCTTTGAATACCATACCCTTTTCAAGCTCTCCAATACTAGAGTCATAAAACTTTCCTCTATTTGGAATATCAATAGAATCAACAACTATTTTTGGGTAACATGTTGTGAAGAATGGTATAGTATGATTAGAGTCATATTCATTTGTTGTTGAGGGCAATGAGGTATAAACTGGCACTTGATGTTGGGATGAGTTGCCCTCATCATGTTGCTCATACATCTCTTCCAAATCATCAATTTCGATCCCATCACCACCACCATCATCATCATCATCACCATCATCACCATCATCTTCATCAGCAATTTCATCGGGTTCAGAATTAATATGTTCTTCAGCACCTAAACTGTCGACAAGTGGGTCGGATAATTCATCAGTGTATACATTATACGGCTCTATATTTGTACCTTAAAAATGCTCTTGACCAGCGCTTGAAGCACCTGCATTAAACTCATTGATGCCAACACTTGCCATACCTTGCATCACTGTAGTCATTTCAAACACACTATCATCTCTTAAAAATGATGCATACTGATAATACTCATTGCTTGTTGGTATCTCAGGTACAATATTGTGAACAATTTGTTCTGCCTCAACATAAAATTTTACAAATTGATTCTCTTCCCGGATCTAAGAAAAATTCCAATCCTTCGTCATCCGTTATTGATATTAGTTGTGACACATTACCGCAACAGTACTTACCAAATAATTTTAATAAGAACTGTTTATCATCAACGCCCATAATCTGATACACTTTCAATAGTAATTCAGAAAATCTTGTCCTACAAGATATTCTCCTCGCTCCAATTGCAGGACGATCATATGTCACTGAATTAGCATCTTGTATAATTTGACCACCAAAGTATACCAGAACATCAATGTTGTTTCTATTTGCCATAACTACATCAAAAAAAGTATTAATATTTTAATTTTAAATAATAATTTCAAAGACATAATATTTAATTAAGATTATCATAGTTGTGAAAAAGATTCCCTAAATAGTTCAATAATTTTTAACTCACATTTTCAAGTCAAATAACAAATAACAAATATAATATACAAATTTTTTTTTACAAACATTAGCTTCTCCACATATAAAATATGCTATTAAAAATATACTTGCATGTATCATTATAAAAAATAATATTAATAACATTTTAATACAATCAAATCTATTTTTTCAATACAATAATACATTTACTTCACAATTATTACAATAATATATATATATATATATATATATATTATAATTAAAATATGATACCTGTAAGTCACACGGACAATATGATCTGCGTCGTATTTTAATCTATCGCGTACTAACCTGAACAAAAATATATAAATGTTAATTAGTAATTTTTTTAATTAAAAAATTTAAAAAAATAATAACAATATTACTTATCGAAAGAAGCGAAAATAAACGGGAATGGGAGAATTCAAAAAATGAAAGAAAAAATTACGAAAAAAAAATCGATAAAGAGCTCGAATGAAAGGCCGAGAGAGAGAGAGAGAGAGAGAGAGAGAGAGTAGGGGAAGTTGGTGGGTGGAAAAAATGGAGGAAGTGAGAAGGGGGAAGGTGGAGCTTTAATAATAGTGGAATGGGGAGGAGGGGCGCGCGAGAGGGAGGGGGAATGGGGAGAGGAAAGGAGAGGGAAGAGGAAAGGAGATGGGAGGGGAAGAAAGGAGGGGAAGAAGGGAACCGATGGGTTCTGCAATCAGAAGGCTCTGATCAGGAGGCGCAATCCAGGATTGTGCTTCCTGTGAAAGCGTGATTCCGAAACGCGCTTTCACTTATTTTTTCATTCTTCCGTCAATCACGGTATTTGTTTAATTATTTTTTAAATTTATTATTTTATATTAAATTCGTCCAATTAATAATAACTTTGATATTATTACTTATCATTTCATCTCTAATATTATTTTCGCTTGTAGTACATTTTCAATAAAATAGGTAACAATTATTTTACATAGTTTTTAAACAATATAAAGAAAAATAACTATGTATGCATTGAAAACTTGCCAATTTTTTTACATAGTTTTTAAACAATATAAAGAAAAATAACTATGTATGCATTGAAAACTTGCCAAATTACGCCACTTCTACTGGATGGATTGTTTTTTTCTGGTTCTGTGGTAAAACTGGGCCGAAAGTCAAGATGGTTGTTTGAGTTCAGATTGTAAGTGGCTTTAATTATTAGGTTTCTCTTGCTTGAATATTTTAATTTGTTATACTCCCTTTATCTCAAACTTATTTATTTATTAAAATTATCCTAAAATAATTTAATTTCTTAAATTAAAATTATGTTTTCCAAAAATATCTTCTAACTTAAAAAATTAATATAATGCTACTGACTCTCCAACGTTATTTTTTATGACAATTATATAAAAATACACAACTTTTAAAGTCATTTTGGAATGGAAGGAGTATCATAAAATATACATGGCAAATCTGTATTTTAGGATAGACAGTATGTTTGTCCATTTATTTATTTATCACATATCAAGTAAATATCATATTGCAAAATAAATGAGGTAATTTTAATAGGATAAAAAAAAAGAAGAAGAAAAAAAGAGAATTCAGTACTTACCAAAAAAAAAAAAAAAAAAAGGGTTCAAAGTGCAAATATGACATATTAACATTATATAACAATGATGTATATATCAACGAGTATAATGTTACAAAATGTGTTCTTGTAAGTTCACACCTGCTTATAAGCGCTTTCCTCTACTTGTTTAGTACACAACACCAACAAAAGAAAAAGAAGAAAAACGCCATTTACATTGTTAGCACTATGTAGAATTCCTAGTCCTTATGACAAGGAAACAAGGGGAGGGAAATCCAAAAACTATATGCGACTGTAATATGCCAATAAATCAATCTGCAGCAAAGGGATAACCAATTATTGGCCCATGACTGATTACATCCTCCTACCGGTTTCGAATGTCTTCCCCCGACATGATCAGACTCGCCAACTGCAGACATACGAACTCAAATTACAACAGGGAACATAGCAATATGTAGCAGAATAGCCGAATATAAACATGTCTCAGTGTGATATTCAAGACACGTATTCGATAATGTGGCAAAAGTGCAAGAGAAATGTAGCAGCGCACTGCAGATATCGACCAAAATTTTGCTGTAATGGAAATAGCTCAGAGATTTGTTAGGCACAGAAACTTCCATATCAGATCACCTGTGCATCCATGACAGAAATAATTTCTTCCATTTAATCAAAGATTGTCAATATTATGTCATCCCCAGAGGACTTAATTCTCCTGCTTGCAACCATATGTCTAAGATTGCAACATGAGCAGGCATGTGGGCAAACATCACTAACCATATCATTCTAAATAATTTCTTAAAGACTATGTAGGAGGCCACATTGGACTGTTTAAGCAGCTTGAAAAAGAAAACAGAAAAAAGATTCACATTGATAGTTCAGCATGGTGATTAAGCACAACTACTTTGATGCTGGTATCATGTATATTAACAACACTAGTACAGATACAATGCGAAATATAGATATATTCAGTACTAGAGCAATGTTTAACCAACTCAAAGAGATCATTTCTTGAAAAAAACTGAATTCGGTGAAAGAATCAAACCCAATTATGAAATTAAAAAAGAAATAGGAAAAAGAATAGGTAACTCCTAATGAAAGTTGAATTTTCTGCAAGAGAGTAGAAGCCTTACAAATTTGCAGCAGCAAGCATTCACAGATCAACACCCTCATCAAGGCCTTTGGAATTAATCATCACATTCGAATCTATCTGTTTGTCAAACTTCCTTTTCCTCCGACCTTCAAAATCTTCAAATCCTTCCATCTGAAGGGTAAAAAGAAGGGATGGAATGCTTTTAGACTAGGATGATCATCACTTATGATTATTTGCAATGCAAATTACTGCATCAGCCTGTGTGCGAAAAGATCTCACTGTCTCACCTGTTGAAAATAATCCATCGAAATGGGGTTGCCATGGAGGGATATATTCTGCAGACTTTTGCAATCTTTCAATAAGTTTGGAGGTATCTGTAAAGTGGTAGACACTATATTAATGAATTCACTGCTGACTGAAAATCCTAAAGTACACGAGTCAAAATAACATTATAGTAGTACTGCTTCTGAAGCAAAAAGAATAAGATATTATTAGAAGCAACCTTAAATGCATAAAACTTACATCAAAAACTAGCTATCACACATCAAAGGAATATCAGCAAACACAGCCTCTTCTTCACAACAGAGAGAGATGAGGCTTTGTGAGTGGGATGCAGGGGAGATAGGGAGGACAGAGGGAAAGAAGTGTTAGAAGAATCTCCATACATGCTTATATATAAGCATGAGTCATGCTTATACTCACGCACTAAAACTACTTTCCTTCCCTTCTTTCTAATGGATAATAATCCTCAAAGGTGATGGTAAGGTTAAAATTCAACTAAGCTTCTAATGATAATAAAAAAAAGGATAAAAATTATCAGAAAATGAAGAAAGCTGAAGCACATAACTCATACGATCAGTTGGCAGGTCCATGGGTAAGATCAGAGAAAGCTATAGTCAAATTTCTAAAATCCAGAAAAATATTGCCTACACCAATCTCATATATGCTGTGTACAAAACCATTTCTTGGTAGGTGGCATAAATTTGTTCCAGACTCCAGCAAAGCAGACTCAGACAGGATACTCTAGCCAACTAAACCATCAGTTTGAATTGCTTGAAATCACAAACTTCAATTGAAAACCAAATTTTCATCAGCAAATGCACTGTAGTTCATCTCCCTTCCAAAAGTACTTTGTGAGGCATCGTCACTTATTCTCTCAAAAGTGCCATGGATTACCTATTTCATCTTCTAACAACACGACAACCAGCAAAGTGAAAATCAAAATCTGAAGGTTGAAGAAATATTTTGAAATAGATTAAGGATACAGAAGGACTAAAGTATTGCAACATAAGTGGTGATAAAAATCCTGGCATCCCCAAATTAAGATTTCCTAGTATAAGTTCCCACCATAGTATCTGAAATTCTTATATTCTTCCAGCCATGGAAATGTATCCAATAAACTCTGTCCTTACGGATTCATACTTCAGTGGAATTGGCACATGTTTTAAGAAATTAAACACTTTGAACTTGTAAGAATCACTACTCGGAAATATAATTTGACTTCATCTTTGCATATAAGCAAATGTCCGTGTGGATTGGTAGAAGGGTGGCAATGCAGAATCACAATTCACAACAGTTAATTTAAAGTAGCATGACTTTTTTCTCATTTTAGCATTCAAAGACACTAAAGAACCTGACTAGTGACTAATCGGCAATAACACAAAATTGTGCATAACATGAAAAGCATGTCAATTACTAAACTGAGTAAACAAATCAATTTTATCAAAGCAGCTGACATAAGAAGAATAAGAAGTCCAGATAAAAGTGAAACCTGTGAAAAAATGTCCGTGTGGATTGGTAGAAGGGTGGCAATGCAGAATCACAATTCACAAAAGTTAATTTAAAGTAGCATGACTTTTTTCTCATTTTAGCATTCAAAGACACTAAAGAACCTGACTAGTGACTAATCGGCAATAACACAAAATTGTGCATAACATGAAAAGCATGTCAATTACTAAACTGAGTAAACAAATCAATTTTATCAAAGGAGCTGACATAAGAAGAATAAGAAGTCCAGATAAAAGTGAAACCTGCTTCACATTGTTATTGTTCAAGCAGAGCGACTTTAGATGAACAAGATTGCACACTGAAGATGGAAGCTCTTCGATAGAATTTTCTGCACCGAATATTTAGATACAGTGTCAAAAAGGAAAAGGCCAGAAATATAGGATGATTACATCACCCAAAAATACAAGCAAAGTATGAAAAATTGCATACTGAGCCCCAAAGGATGGTGTAAGACTAGTTCCCCATATAAGAAAGAGAGCCATTTTCATTATGAAAAAGATCCATGTTAAATTTATAGCCCACACCAGTCGATTGTCCTGTCAATCAATACTAATACTCCCTTCGTCCCAAAATGAATGTGCCCTTTTGCTATAGCACAAAGTCAAACTATTTGGCCATTAACTACCTTATTGCATTGATTCTTTGACAGAATTTCATATTTTAAAACTTTTAGTTTTGAACACTTATTATATTATTTACTCTCATCTAAATAGGTTTAAATTAGATTAACTAAATTTTACGGCACGTAGAAAAATAGCCAAATTGACTAATCAATGGCACCAAACGAATATTCATTTTAGGACGGAGGTAGTACATATTTTCTTTTATTGAATAATGACCAAATGTGTCTCACTCAGAAAAGAATGACAAGAGAAAACCGAGCCCCCCAACCCATAAGTGTATTGAACTTTTCTCATATACGATATCACCTACTAGATACAATTTCATTCTGAAAGGAACCAAGTTTCGATTACAGGAACTCTCCTAATGTATGAAGTTCCCCAGGAACTCACACTCCTAAATGTATATAGTTCCCCAGTCAAGCAATCATCATTTAGGTTATGACAGAAAATCACCGTCATCTACTAATAATGTATGCAGAACATTATGCATTTACCATTCAAGCCAAAACAATACAGAAGTATGTTCACTTATTGTTAAGCATGTTAAATTGAGGATAAGTATGTTCACTTATTGTTAAGCATGTTAAATTGAGGATAACCCCCCTTTGGAACACCTACTTTAACAAAAATCACTAAAAGGCAGACAGTAAAGAAACAGTTAAGGTCATGTATACACTGCGATGTCTATGGATACTCAAATCGGAGACTCAAAAGACACATCCGTGTATCGTCATCCTCAAAAAATACCTCCTAGATATGTGGCAAACGGGATCTCAACTACACAAGAAGTACAAGATTACAAGGCATGTAAATTCATATGCATTTGTGTTCATTATTATGACATCCAACTCACAACACCAATCGTAAATTAACCATTTAAAACAAAAACACTACAGTACTCACCACGTGCCATCTCACCTTGTGTAGAGAAGCAGACAGAACATAATACATGACAAATTATGAGACTATTAGGAAAGTCGTGTGATTTTACTGATTTATAGGGATTTTGATTAGTTGTGTATATTAATTGACTAGGTATATATGTAATTGATTAGTTTCCTATTTTGTAGAGATTTTATTACTATTCTTAAGCTGCAGGAACATGTATATAATGAATCAGTTTGTAACCTATTCAATATACAGAATTCTTTTTCTCTCAATTATTTTTTCAATATGGTATCAGAGCCTTTGGCTCTTTCCGGAGAATCTCAAAATTTCTTCTTTATTCTGGCCGAATTCCTACATCTCAATTTCTCCCATTAATCCTTGTTCTTTTACTCATACTCTTCTGCCCGTGATTCTTTTCTTGTCTTTCAATTGAATATGTCAGACTCCATCCAAACCAGTCACACCAGCCCTGTCTCAAATTCTCCTGCAACCGAGAATACTGCTGCTGCAACAACTGGGGATTTGCAAAACATACAAGAGACATATCGATTAAATGGAAAGAATTATTTGAAGTGGTCACAACTGGTTCGCACATTCTTGAAGGGCAGAGGAAAATTGAGCCATTTGTTGGGTACAGGCCCTTCGAAGGACGATTCAAAATTTGCGGCATGGGATGAACAAGATTCAATGGTGATGTCATGGTTGTGGAATTCGATGCTACCGGAAATTAGTGATACATGTATGTTTCTCGGAACCGCTAAGGAAATTTGGGATGCCATCCGACAAACATATTCCAAGGTCCATGATGCTGCCCAAATCTATGAAATTAAAACAAAAATTTCAGCAGCCAAACAAGGTACTCAAACTGTCACAGAATATTCGAGTTTCTTGCAAGGCTTGTGGCAGGAGATGGACCATTATCAATGCATTCAAATGCGCTGCAGCGAGGATGCTGCAATTTTGAAGCAATTCATGGAGAAAGATCGCATCTACGATTTTTTAGCCGGTCTCAATGCTGAATTCGATGCTGCTAGGGTGCAAATTTTGGGAAAGGAGGATCTCTCTTCCTTGAATGAGACAATTTCGATCATAAGAGCTGAAGAAGGAAGACGTAGTGTCATGCTTGAGAGTCAAGGAAATAATGGCTTTGCACTTGTGACCAAAGCAACTGGGTTGAAGGAATCTAATCTACCCCAACCTGTCATCCAAAGTAATCCATCCAAACCCATCAATCATGAATCCAACCGTGACTCTCTTTTTTGCACATATTGCAAGAAGCATCGCCACACCAAGGAGCGATGTTGGAAACTACATGGCAAGCCCAACCGAAGTGCAAATGATAGAGGTCAAGCACATGTGGCAAGCGCTCAATCAAGCAATGATGGAAGTTCACAAAGTTCAGCCTCTGAATTCAACAATGATCAGATTGAAACACTGAAATTTTTTTTGGAGTTACTTGAGAAACCTTCCTCGGTAGGTACATGTTCATTGGCGTTTTCAGGTATCTCTTATTCCTCTTGTGTTGCTAATGTCTTGGAAAAAATTTCTCTAAAAATGTGGGTGATTGATTCTGGAGCCACTAATCATATGACTTGTTCTTCCAAGTATTTTTCTACTTATACTCCTTGTTCTAGCCATAGGAAAATAACTATAGCCGATGGGTCTATTACCACCATAGCTGGTACAGGAGATATTCATATAAGTGATTTTCTCACTTAAAAATGTCCTTCATGTTCCAAAACTTTATGCAAACCTTGTTTCCATTCAAAAGCTTACCAGAGATTATAATTGCAGTGTAACCTTTTTTTCTTCGCATTGTGTGTTTCAGGAGCAGGACACGAAGAGTATGATTAGACGTGCTAGTGAGAGAGACGGCCTTTACTACCTGGAAGGTCAAAGTGGAAGAATAAGAGTTGAGAATCCTCTGTCTACATTATTTCTTTCCGAGTCTGTTATAGCAAATAAAAATAAAATTTAGCTTTATCATCGTCGTTTAGGTCATCCGTCTTTTAATGTTCTTAAGTTTATGTTTCCTTCGTTATTTAAAGGGTCTACTCTTGAGTCCTTTCATTGTAATGATTGTGAAATTACCAAGCATAAACGTGCTTCTTTTCCAACAAGCAATACAAAAACTCTTATTCTTTTTTCTCTCATTCATAGTGATATTTGGGGACCCTCTACGATTCCAAATATTTCTGGTGTTAAGTGGTTTGTTTTATTTATTGATGATTGTACCCGAATAACATGGATTTATTTTTTGAAAAATAAATCTGATGTGAGCTCTGTTTTTCCTAATTTTTACAACATGGTTAAAACCCAGTTTGATGTGAGAATTAAACGATTTCGTTCTGATAATGCCAAGGACTATTTCAATCAAATTCTCTCTCCATTTTTCCAAAATGAAGGAATCATTCATGAGTCTTCTTGTGTTAGCACCCCACAACAAAACGGAGTAGCGGAACGGAAAAATGGTCATCTCCTTGATGTAACAAGAGTTTTATTGTTTCATAAAAATGTTCCTAAACAGCATTGGGGGAAGCTGTTTTAACTGCTACTCATCTTATTAACAGACTTCCAACTCGGGTCCTTGAATTCAAAAGCCCAATTGAAATTCTCACAAAATATTTTCCCACTTTCAATGGTTCAAATAATCTTATTTCTAGAATTTTTGGAAGTGTTGCCTTTGTACATGTTCACTCTCAAAACAGGGGAAAACTTGATCCACGTGCTATTCGGTGTATTTTCATTGGGTATTCTTCCACTCAAAAAGGATACAAATGTTACCATCCACCCACTAGGAAATTTTTTGTTACTGCTGATGTTACTTTTGTTGAAAATGAGTCATTTTTTAAAAATTCCTATCTTCAGGGAGAGAACTTGAGTGAAGATAGAGCAAATGACTTGTTTCTACTTGATTTTCATTTTCCTAGTCAGTCCATTTCATCTAAGTCTCCAGTCAAGTTCGTTTCAACTGTAGAACCTGAACTTGAGTCTCCTGTTAAATCCGTTTCAGTATCTGTTGAACCAATATCGGTTGAGTCACTAGTTCAGTCCACTCCTTTGAAATTTATGCCATTGGTTGAGTCATCTAAATCATATGAAATAATGAAAGATAAGGGGAAACAAAACAATGTTCAACCACTGCAGGTCTATTCTAGGAGGAAAGTTCCAGTCTCTCGATCTGTACAGGTACAATCTCCTAGTTGTGATGCTGTGCAGATTCCCCAAATTGTTTCCACATCCACTGAAAATATTACACCATCAGCTGAGTCTAGAGAGCCCGTAGATGAGCATGAAATACTAAGTGATACCAACCTACCAATTGCACTTAGGAAAGGAACCAGAACTTGCACTAAACATCCATTATCCTTATTCATGACCTACCAAAACCTATCCCAAAACCATAAAGCCCTTTTAAGCAATCTTCATACAATTCCCATTTCGAGAAATCTATCTGAGGCATTAGGGGACAAGAAGTGGAAGAATGCTATGAAAGTGGAGATAGAAGTTCTTGTAAAAAACAAGACATGGGAGTTGGTTAAATTATTAGGAGGAAAGAAACCAGTAGGATGTAGGTGGGTTTTTACAGTGAAGTACAAATCTTATGGTTTCGTAGAAAGATATAAGGCAAGATTGGTCGCCAAAGGGTATACTCAAACTTATGGCATTGATTATCTGGAGACGTTTGCTCCTGTTGCGAAGATGAATACAGTACGAGTTCTCTTATCATTGGCTACCAATTTTGGATGGAATCTACAACAATTTGATGTAAAAAATGCTTTTCTCCACGGTGACCTAGAAGAGGAGATCTACATGGAAGTTCCTCCTGGATTTGAATCTAAAGAGGGAATGGTGTGTGAGTTGAAAAAAGCTCTCTACGGACTTAAGCAATCACCAAGAGCCTGGTTTGGAAGATTTGCCAAAGTGATGACTACTTTGGGATATAAACAAAGTCAAAGCGACCATACTTTATTTGTGAGACACTCTGATTCAGGGAGAGTGACAGCCTTGTTGGTTTATGTAGATGATATCATTGTGACAGGCAATAATGCAAGAGAGATGCACAATTTAAAACAGTACCTTCTAAAAGAGTTTGACATTAAGGAACTTGGGAAAATGAAATACTTCCTAGGTATTGAAGTGGCACATTCAAAGCAAGGGATCTTTATTTCTCAGCAAAAATATGTGCTTGATTTGCTAAAAGAAACAAGGAAGTTGGGATGTAAACCAGTTGATACACCTATTGAGTTCAATCATGGATTATGTGATGCTGTAGAAGATCCTGTGATAGATAGAGGTTCTTATCAGAGGCTTGTTGGGAGGCTTATCTATTTGGCGCATACGAGGCTAGATATTTCATTTGCCGTCAGTGTTGTCAGCCAATTTATGTACAACCCTAAACAAACACATCTCAAGGCCGTTCACAGAATCTTGCAATACTTGAAGGGCAGTCTCGGAAAAGGTATTTTGTTTAGGAAAGGAGAAAGCATGACATTGGAGGCCTATACCGATGCAGATTACGCAGGATCATTCAACCTCAGGCTATTGTACTCTCTTAGGTGGGAATCTTGTAACCTGGAGAAGTAAGAAGCAAAATGTGGTGGCAAGATCAAGTGCAGAATCAGAATTTAGATCAATGGCGATGGGAATATGTGAACTACTGTGGTTAAAGATAATTCTTGATGACCTGAAGATTAAATGGGATGGACCAATGAGATTATACTGTGACAACAAATCTGCTATCAGTATTGCTCATAATCCCATACAACACGATCGAACAAAACATATCAAAGTTGACAGACATTTTATCAAGGAGAAACTTGATAGTGGCCTTATATGTACTCCATTTATTTCTACAAAGGATCAATTATCGGATGTACTCACAAAAGGACTGCCAAGCACTGTGTTTCAGGAAATTATTAGCAAGCTTGGAATGGAGAATATCCATTTATCAGCTTAAGGGACAGTGACAAATTATGAGACTTTATTAGGAAAGCCGTGTGATTTTATTGATTTATAGGGATTTTGATTAGTTGTGTATATTAATTGATTAGGTATATATGTAATTGATTAGTTTCCTATTTTGTAGAGATTTTATTACTATTCTTAAGGTGCAGGAACATGTATATAATGAATCAGTTTGTAACCTATTCAATATACAGAATTCTTTTTCTCTCAATTATTTTTTCAATAATACACAACATGGCAAAAAAAGTGAAACGCACACCTTGCTTCAAAAAAGAAATGGAATCCCAACACCTTAAAGTCAAGCTCTTGAAGAAGAAATGCATGTAAGAACATCCAACTAAAAGACATTGACAGCGAGAGAAAATGCTTCCTGGGTTCATAGCAATTAAGCAAGTTTTTCGATGAAACAGAGTATCTCTATAATTAGGATACCATAAACCAAGAGTACAAAAACAAGTTTCTAATCATATCAAATAATTTAATATTTCGAAATTCAAAAAAGTAGTACAGAAAGCATAGAGAAAGATTCTTAGCTAATATAAGAAAAGCTTTAACTCTTCATCACTTGGCAATAATTATTTACCAACCCTCCTACACTAGTCCATTGCAAATCTGCTCTGAAAATTCTGAAGGAAGCTAGGGGAAAAAAAAATCTTATTGTGCGGTCAAGGGTTCTCTTGGCCCACAATAAAGACATTTGAATCAAATATGTAAAATAACTGGCTGAAGAGAGATCAAATTTATTGAAAATGAGGATAATAAAGAAAAAGAATGAGCAGAGAAAAGGATTTATAACTTTCAATACATTCATACCAAGATTCTTTTCTACCTCAAAATATAAAAAACATAAATAAATAATAAAGCAAATACAAGACAACTTTTTCTATCTTGAGGAATATCATAAACCAGTCTTGTTATTTGTTGCAGTTCTTTTTTGCATGAATCATGTTGATACATCTAAAGCAACAGGTCTAAAGTACAAAGTAGAGATTGAAAAGGTTTACTTATATCATCAGACTAGAATAGCAAGATAACAGCTTATCTAAATAAGATTTTCTTAATTAAACTACCATACTACTCCTGATGATATTAAGCGGAGACAGTATAGTGTTAACGTTAAAACATTCACAAATCTGTAGTCAGGCACACTGAACTGATGAATATTTTCTTGAAGACTCTTACAAATTGCAAAGCAATGGAACTGTTTAAAAACTATCGCATATGCAAAAAGCAGCAGAAAACAAAACTTGCTTCATGAATTAGTGGATCTGAAAGAACAGATCATGCGACATTCAGATAAAGACAAACTCCTCAGGTCACATGACAATACACAGCTATTAAGTCATTAATCAGAAGGAAGATAGATAACAACTCCAACTATCAAACTATACAAGTCACTTAAGCTAGTTTGTAGATTTCTTCAGTAAGCAAAATAATACCAAAAAGAATATAATATATGAATATAAGGGGAAAAAAAGAAATTATATACACATAGAGTGTGGAATAACAAGCACAAATGAATGCTCAGCCCACCTAACTTCAAAGGAAAAGAGAGGAAGAAGCTACTATCACAACTAACTTTAGACGAAAAGAAACGAAGAAGCTACTATACACAGAAAGGAAAGATTTGCAAAAATAAAGGCCAGAAGTGAGAATCTGGAAACCATCATCAACAACCTAATAAATGACAAGAGAATAGATCTGAAAGTACCATTAGCTTGAATTTCCTCCAAAGAGAAGCAACTACCAATTGATTCCGGAAGAAACTTTATCTTGTTGTTTGACACATTTAACAGCACCAACTGCAAAGCGAAAAGGCTTGCATCAATTTAGCAACTTAACTAATGGAGTCTATAGCATACGATGGACACCAAAATAATAGAGGTACATTCCAAAGCCCATTATAGCAATGGATTCAAAATCACCCCATCTCTTGATGGAGCATTTTGACCTATCAACTGTATAATCTGCATGACAGCATACCCCGTCAAGTTTATCGATTGTATACAATCTGTGACAAAAATACCTCTTTAAGCTCCATAGTATCAAAGTACTGTTTTGTCGTACTTTGACTAACATCTTTTATATTATATGAACATAATATGTGTGTACATTACTTTTACTATGCACATAATATGTGTGTACATTACTTTTACTATGTTTTCATATTTTTAACATCAAATCATGTAACCGTATGACTATTTTAGTATCGATAACATGGAGTTGCTGTTACTCTATATTTAAAATCTTTCTACTTGATGCAATATGAGAAATTGTAGCATTTGTAGCTTTTATTTCCATTCTGGTGTTTCCTTGTTAACAGTTTGTTTTTGCTGCTCCCATCTGGGTTTGAGCTCTTCCTGATATTGCTATCATTAGGTGCTTTTAGTTGCTATCATTTAATCTTAACTAGTTGAAATATTAAAGAACGAATACAAACATTTTTCTTCCACAGTGGTTTTAGCACCAGTAAACATACTTTAGCCATTTTGGCTAGAGGTCCAATTGTCCCAGTTCACACAATTATATTAACACACATACTGAAAGAGAAATACAAAAAATAGTGGATAAACATATCTAAATTAACTCTTCATTTTGATTAACATATTAAAACATTAAAAGCCATATAAAATTCCTTCATTATAAGATTCTGCTTTATTAATTATCTACATCGTACATTAATATTACTATTGAAATAATTCTATATGATCACACAAAAATTGGCGATTAGATCTCAATAAAAAGGTGGAATCACTGCATGATTGAAACAATACACCATGCTATCAACAATTGCACTAACAGTCTACACAAAGGACAGCAATATAAATTAACCAGCCCCATATCGGCAACACCAACACCAGGTAAGGCCAGTAAATTGTTACTATAACTATATTATCATATAACAATATAACAGTAGTCAGTGTTTCACTCCACAATTTTCTGAAAGATGATTTAATGATATATGAAAACAACATGTCAGCTACTCACATTGCGCAAGCTCCCTATAGTTTCAGGCAAGTTGAGTAACAAATTTCCACATATTGATAGCCTCTCCAGTTTCACCAACTGACCCACTGAACATTAAAAATAAATTTCATAATAAAATAAGTAAAACATAATCTGATGTTAAAATTCTTCTTGAGTTGATCAATGAGGGGAAATCTTAACCCAGACAATCAAGTGCATTCAATTCACCTCTCAGCTTGAGAAGAAGAAACTTACATTCATCAGGCAAAGTGGTAACTCGATTTCCATCAAGTGTCATAACTTTTAAAGACTGAAGCTTTCCCAAGTTCATAGGAAGACGCTCAATAATATTATCAGCTAAAATCTGTAAGAAACGATTGCTCAATCAGGTACAATCATATCAGCTGTTTCAAAGTAAATACCAATTATCAACTGTAAATGCACAAAGAAGTCAGTATTACAACAGAAATAAGACTATCTATAGTCAAAACTAGAATAACTACTGGAACAACTTGAAATTTAGCATGCATTCAGTTAATTAAGAAAGGAAGTGAGTACAAAGATGACTGATTTGGAAACTTAACGGCAGTCAAGAAATTTGAATGATTTTCCTTAATCCGACCAACTTCACAAGAGAAAAGAATGGGTTGTAATATTTTCCATATGTTTCGTTTTGTTTTCAAGAAATTCTGGATTCAAGCATCTAAAGGAACAACAGTGGCTTCAAGTTCACATATGCAAACAAGTAGAATGATTTATACCAGTTTAGTTATATTCTTAGTGATTAACGCATAATCAGGTAGAAACAATAACAATTAATATTTAACCAATCATCTAGTCCAAAGTCCAACATTTAATCAATCATTTCTCTTTTTTAATTTTCCCATCAAACCCATTGATACCCTAAATAATAAATGGCATTCAATAAAAAAAAGACTAGCACTTCAAAAAATCATGATGGTTTATTAATACTTCTCCATCCCTTCAATATAGGATCAGTAGAATATAAAGCACCAAGAATTTGTCATCTAAGTTTAACCTGCCGACATTGGCATTTTCTCTGGCGCACGTAATATTGTCACCCACCTTGACATGAATTGTACATGGATCTGGACAGAATAGCATCAGCAACCCACATTGACGACCTCATGATTTGTAATGTTGTAACAGAAATGAAAACCAATTACCCAAGCCCGCTTTTAATGGTGACAAAATTTTCATAAACCCATTAACTTCTAACCAGTTCATCTATTTTCTTGAAAAGTTGATGGTGCTGGAGGAGGCCTGATTAGAAGTCCTCTAAGATCATGGCTTCTGTGTCACGGGAACCAGTCTTTGGTAGCCACCAACTTATGTTATCATCATAGTTATTAGTTAAATTACTAATTATTGAAGAGAAATGAAGATAGAACATTCATTCCTTAGCAATAGTGTAACATGAATGCCAGCATATACCTTCCAAGTTTTGCAACTCCTTTTCGAAATTAAATTAGCTTATCCTGAATATACTTGCTTACTGAACGTTTTTCTGTAATATATTTTATTTCACAGATTTGAAATCAACTCCTACCCAATAATGACTTTTATTACCTTATGCAGTGGAAGTTTGTCGATCAGCTCGCCTACAAGCTCTTGCACTGAATCATGAACACGTCTTCGCTTCTTTCTATCTTACAAATCACGGACACAGTCGATAAGCCCCACTCACGTAGATGTATTGCTACCCGGGCTATCCACACATGTGACATACCTTAAACCCTTGAAGTTTTTTTCTTGATGCTCCAAGAAAAACGTAGATATTTTTTTACGAGAGAATCTATAGGAGAAACATGATTATTACGACACTCAATTTAGGAAATGTATATTTTATTTAGAGATGTATTATCATACTTTGCACAAAAGAGAGTCCTATACCAACACAAAGTTGGAAGACTCTACTCCAACAAATATGGATGCAATTCAGGTCGTGGGCCATAACTTGACCCATGCATTAATATCTCCCACTTATACATATTTGACTCAATCTCTTCGAACCTCATCCTCATAATTTCTCATCCCACATCCATTATTTCATATAAGGAATAAGGCGTGCAACCAAGTGAGAAAGAAACAGGTGAAGTTATATTAAGTCATCACCAACCTAACATAACCCTACAACTCCTAAAAAAACTCGCTATGTACCTAAAACTATGTGGTTGCACCAGATCAAGCATCTATGATCCCTCGATGTATGATAACTAGAGCATGCTTGACTCTCTCAAATATGTATTCTATGCTCATGACTATGTCAAATGCTTTTTTCCTTAGATGGCCTTTCTATGAGCAATAAAACATAAGTGAGTTACCACTGTCATGCCAATCAGCTTGGTTTGATAGCTTTTCTAGTCATGATTCGACAGACCATCATGGTCGTTGAATACATCCTAAGATAGCGTTATTAAGCTTACACTTCATGACATGGCTTACAGTTCTAAATGGAACTAAAGAACAATAAGGGCTCACAGAGTGACAAGGCAGGGATCCATTCAATGACTTTCTTAAAAGGTCGTTTCAAATCATATATGTTATTAATACTTATTATGATGGATGGAGCTCCTACTCAATTTGGACATGTCAAGCTCTTAACATCATACAAACCTTAGTCCAGTCGCTATGGGTAGCGACACCAATAGACAATCACTCTCCAAAATACCTATTAGTAGATCGCACGGCTATAAACAGACATTTATGAAGTTTAGACATACTTCATAATAGATTAAATATGATCTCATCTTAGCCTTCAAGACAAGGTGATTGTAAATTATGTCTACAAACCTTCCTCACTCCTTCAAGTGCAAAGAGGACCACTCACATACCTCTCAAAGATGCGTACATGATCTTTAAGCCTCATCCTACTCACTATCATAGCATTAGGTTGCCCGTGTGAGAGGGTCAATCTAAACTTAGTGACATTCTCATAACTTATAAACCCAATACCTCATAACTTATAAACCCAATACCAACCACACAATAAGAATACAAAGATATCTCATTAATCACAAAATGTTTTCAGTAACCACAAGCAATCAAATTCTACATAATCGAATAATGCTAACATCCTTTGGAGCATATCTCCATACAAAGGTTTAGTAATAGCGAATAAGCAATCACACCACTAGTAGAAATATACATGACAACAACTTAATCATACACAATACTCACACAAATGAAGCATTATTTGATACAAGTATGCTTAGACCTTCAACAAATCTGGCACCCTAATCATTTATCATACCTGTTTTATTATCACAAAGATAAAAACAGTCTTACAAATGCGCGCCACAATGCATACTGTCTCAAGATGTCTTAATTAAATAGTCTCAAATTAATCTTAAATTACTCTGTTTAGATATTTAAGTGTCCACTTAACCGCATCTAAACATTTGCATCAAAGATCACTTTAATATCCACTCTCTATTTCTAATCAAAAGTTTTTACAACGCTTGCATAAAGAATACTAGCTATATATTTCTTTTCTTCTTCCATTGTAAAGTACCTCCCTTAACTAACAACAAAATTCTTGACCATGGAGAATCAACTGGAGCACTACAATTTGTTGTTTTAATACCAAGTATGCATTCCACTTCTCTTATGTCCATCTAAATTTAAAGGACAGCCAGAGTGGCAACATATTTATCTCTATTCTAGCCATTTGTTCTAGCAATCACATTATTGCCTATATACGGTGAGAACTAAATTCTCCCACTTATCTTGACATACAGTTAGTAATCTTACTCGATCATGGTTAAGTCTATCAAATTGATAGCTCGATGAGATCGATAATATCACTAATTGGATAGTTATTCAACCTACAAATGGAGCTTTCCAAAAAAGCTAATTTTGTACTCTTACCCTATTTTTTGAAATCCTTTAGATGATATATATAGATCTCCTTGTCTATTCCTTACTGATATATATCACCTTCAATCATTTAGGACAAACCTTGATGAAAGTGGGGACAATGGCTAGAATATGGTGAATAGAGGCTAATGTCACCACTTAAGGAGATTGTTCTCTCAAAAAATCTACACCCTTCTTTTAAGTAGATGAGTTTAAAAAACACCGCCCTCGCTAGAGAAACAAGCGCCACCTTAAGGATCTTGCAACTTACATAATTCTAGGTTCCCTTTGATTCCACATATACTCGCAAAATCCACTTGAGGATTTCTAAATTATGCGTCATAATTTGTATCAATTCTCCAACATGGTGCTCATCACCTTGTGAGAACATGCCTTGTCAATTCTTCAAACGCATACCACAAAGTTGGCTTGCTTACATATCATAGCTCATATTAGAAAATTTATTTAGAGGCACATATTTCATAATATAAGCCCCACAATCAATATTGCGTCTTCAAGTAAGATACAAATCAATTTATGCCATCACAACTCTTGCTATTTTAGAAGTGTTAGATTCCTCCCTTTCCGCAGGCTCGTTTAGTTGTGAAGTGTTTTAAATCATCATTCAACTTGCAACTCTATTTTCCTCACACATGTGTCCAAACAAACTAATTAGATATGACTCGCTTTCTATAATTAGATGGAACCTCAATGTTCATCACTCTATAATTATCTACTTTTGTCAATAATTGCTTAACATAATTTAGCTCTTCTGACTAATGAGATTAAGAATGTACTAATTCATAACGAGAATGTGATTAACAACCATAAAAAATAGAATGCACTATTTAATGTGTTGCGCTTATAAGTCCACAATTGTCTAGTGGACAAGTTCTAGAGGATAAGCAGCCCTCTTTTATTTTCCAACAAGCTTTTCCCGCCACAAAGATTTTTAAGAGGAAGGTTGACCATAGGAAGTGTGCCAATTGGCCTCCTCTATCTAACAAAGCCAACCTCTAACCTCACATGCCATAATATAAATTGAGAATAATATCAATGCAAGAATAATAAGATTACTACTTGCAAGCCACTATGTCATAAAAGAAATCATTAAGCAGCCTATGCTACAAAGGTTTCTTTCAAGAAGATAGCCAAATCAAGTCACTTAACTAATATCTTACAGCGCATCAACTAAAATAGACTATATCGGATAGATAGTGCCTTTTGCACATTTTCAAGGAGTAACTCATACTTATTGTCAAGTTTGAAAAAGTAGCTCAAGCTTATTGTTGTCCTTGAGATGGCACTTCTCAAGTCATGATGATTTCTCTTGTGCAACACTTTTAAAAAATATGACTAAACAACACCTGATAATAATCTAAATATTTGCTTGATCTCTAATCACATGCTATGTCTCCCCAACATCTACTATCAACCTGTGGAGAAAATTGGAAGCATTAACAAATGAAAATGGGATAGCCATAGGTAGTGAGACTTCAACTCGGTGCAATCATGAGCAAAGTGAACAATCATAGCACTTTACATTTGATGATGTTTTGTTGCCTCTAATACTAAGGTGTGTCGTCTTTGTCAGTTTGTTGCACCAATTTGTGGTCCTAGTTTTAACATTGCTCTTATCTAGCTCCTCTTTGCTAGTGCTACCATTGACAGTTACAATTACTTGTGCATTTTTTTACTTTCTACCTCAAGTTGGGCGACTTTTGTTGAACATTTGATCTAGTCAATAATTACAAAAGCTAAAAACCCTACAAGTCAGCTCTAATAGCGACTTAAAGATAACTAGATTATTAGTCGTGAAAAGCAATTAAGGCACAAAACACTTAACTTGATTCTTCATATATTATCAGCGTCTAAGTCGCGACAATATTTAACAACTTATCCATTTTCATGCTCAATTAGCTTGTATTGGTGAAGTGATCTAAAATCTCTAATTAATTAATTGTGCAAAATATAGATACTAATCTAATATTTCATTCTAAACCTAAATAAATTTTACTTTGCCTTTATAACCCATGAAATCAAAAAATTCACAACTCAGGCTAGTAATCATCCCCCACTGAGTTAAAAAACATAATAAAAATATATTAATCCTAAATAAAATAACGATTTATCAACAAATTTAATCCAATCATGCCAAAAAAGCAATACAAGTAAACAAATATTTGGATTGACATTTGATGCTTCATGTTGAAAGATAATTTTGACCTATGATGGTAATTACCGAAACATATCCCCACCAAAAATATAGCCCAAGAAATACATGCCCCAAAAAGAATATAAAATACAAAATTACATTTTTCAAGGCTACTACATCAGTCTTTCATAAAAATTAACTAGAGATAATGTTTTCCCACCATCACTACTAATTATCTCATAATCATTAATAATAAAATAACACATAATTTACATGAGCATCCAAATATCAACTTCTAATGCATACAAAAATTCATATTAAATTAAATTTGTATAATCACATCAACATATAATAAACATGCATTTTTCCAGCTATATAAAGTAAACATATTTTCTAACCAACCACGAAGGAAGGTAAAAAAATACTTTGCCACTAATACTATTGCATACAATTCAAAAATGCGAAAAATAATACTTCAAAATTGTTACAATTAATTTCCAATGAAATTAAAGCATAAACATGATAAGGTCAAGAAAAAATATAATTAAATTTCCACCAGAAAGATCCTGGAATTCATAAAATGCAATTGTCCAAACGACATATCCCTTTTTTTTCTTTTCTTGAATTTCAAAATTAAAAAAAAAAATACCAAACGTGACCTTAAGTATGCGCGTCCTTAGCTGCACCAGCTACTAGCAAGTGTGGCTGGCACGTAGAGCTGGCACTTACAGCTACACGTCGTGTGCTAGCTATGCTCCACACACCAACTGTGCGGTGGGAGCTCGCGCCAGCTGAAGCCTATGAAGCTTTTTGCTTTCTTATTCTTCTTCCATGCCATGCATGGTCGTGCCTTCTTCTCCAATGCGATTTTCCGACACTAATTCCAGATTCCAGCCACTAGTTATCAATTCTCACACTAAAATTTAATCCTTCATATCTCATTCGTTTTAAGTCCATTGTTACGCATGATATACCGTTTCGAACCTCTTTTCATGCTCTACAATGGGGTATCAAAATCATGCATCAAAAACATCAAAAATACATCCAATTTTGATCCTAAAGTAAGCAGATCTCAAGCTAGGGTTCAAAAGTTCTCCCTAACAACTCCTCCGGTTTTCACCCAATTAAATCATGTAATCTAGATATAAAAGACTACATAAGGTAAAAATCTCATGGCCTAATTTCATGCTAGCATTAAATAATGTTATTTAATTTTCTAAGCATGAAACAGACATGTATCTGCATTCAATCATAAACGGCGAGAGCAAGCCCTATTAGTTCTGCTACCACTGTTAGAAATTCATGAACGTATAGGGTGGATCGATATTACCTTATGCAGTCGAAGTTTGTCAATCAACACCCTGATCAAAGCTCACCTAGAAACCCTTGCACCGAATCATGATCACATCTTCGCGCATTTCTATCTAATGAATCATGGACACAGTCGATAAGCCCCGTTCGCATCAATTTATAGATGTGTTATCATCATTAGAACAAAATAGAATCATATTCCAGCACAAAGTTGGAAGACTCCTACTCCAACAAATGTGGATATAATTCAGGTCATGGACCATAGCCCAACCCATGCACTAATAATAACATTCTCTAATGTTAATTATGCAATCATAGTCACCCTATGGAAGCTTACAAATTAGCTTAAAATTTAAAACACTAGGTGGTATGCTTCTAAAATATAAATCTATCTTTTTAGGATTTACCATCATTTCTAAACCTACTCTCGTCTCCAGATGACATTTCTTTCTTCTCAATGACATTAACAGGGCAGTGCATCAATCCACCAAACAACTTTAAAATAACTAGGAAGATAGTGTTTCAGATTGTTCTAGTATTATAGGAATATATAAATCCGAAAATAAGATATCCACACTCTAACAAGGAGTGCTGCATATGATCACCTAACACTAAGACAAGCATGCAATTACAAGATGGAGACAACATGATTTTCAAGACTGCAGTACTTCAAAAGTCTTTAACCTGATGGAGGGTAAGAGGGGCTTAAACAGAAAACTTCGAGGAATTTAATCTCTTCTTGCAGTTATCACCAATTTGAGCTCAATCTCCTTTTTAAATAATCACTATCACGCACCAACATTTGGCTAAAGGTCTCACTTCCTAGAATGTTCTCCCTAGTATTAACGTATCAAGTGAGCATGAGATGTCTCGGAATACAATTTTATGTATTAAACCATGATTCTCAACTTCCTTGGGCTTGCCTCTAATAATGAATTAATTGAATTCATCCACAAAGGAATTTCTAACTGGTCAGGTCACTGGTCAGCTCATTGCAGGTACACCATTTACCCAAGATTCCAAAACACAATTGCTTAAGCTCTGCAGGCCAATTCCCCAATTGATCTCACCTATCGTACAGTATCACATCACACATTTCAAGAGATTGGAGAGTTATTCTGGAAACAAGAACAAATTCTAACTATTTAGCATACTCTTTAAACGTCAAAAACATCCATTTCCAGTATATTAAGAATCATCTGTTGTGGTTATAACCATTGCCCCCTTATGAGAATCATTTATTTGTACCGCCCTTGTTAGTAGAGGAATTAACAAGCCCAAAAAATTATATATATGACTACAACTAGTAGGTTATATGGTTAAACTTCTTTAAGATGGTTTCGTCCAAATCCAATGCTGACTGTATAGAGTAGTTCCTTCACTGCTTTGTTAAGAGGGGTGAATGACAAGTCTTAATTTTGGCCAAGGCATTCTGTTTGGTATCTTCAACAGAACACGAGAATCACGACAAAGTGATAAAAGTTATTTTACCAAATATTGATATATTAAGTGTCCCATTTTCTGGGAACTCCTACAACATGCGACATATAGCGTTTGGAAGTCTTTCAAAGTGTAATAAATTATGCAATCATCCACACAATGAACTCTAGCAAGATCATGAGCATATTTCAAATTTCAAATAAGTGAAATTGACAATAGCATATAAAAACCATGTTTCAGCATTTTTCCAATGATCAAAAAGTGCTACATATCAAAACAATGATGGACATAGTGAAGAATATTATTTCCATAGAACAGAGTATTAAATTTTTAAATTTAATGATCGGTAAAATAACAGCAAAAATATTCTGTAAGATAACAGCAAGGCAAAGAAAATGAAATCAGTAATTCTTACCAACCGCTGCAAGTTAATCAATTTGCTTATCTCCATTGGGATATCAACTGCCACAGCACAGGAAGAGATATTAGGGAAGTGAAGCCACTGAGATGAGCAAAGTAATTCCTATTCTATCTAGAATTGCTGCATCTACACTTTGTTAATAGCGTGACATAGGGACCTCGTAAGTGTAGATATAAGTTTCCACTCAAGTTTGAATGATTTTGCGAGCCCAAATGGCGCCAAATGAAACTCATTAATCCAAATTGAAGTAAAAGAAAACGACAAATCAAGAATAAAGAAAAATCAAATGCTTCAGATACTAAAAGAGCATTACCTAATTTGTTGTGCGTCAAATCAAGCGTGCGGACTGATCTTTCTAAATCAAGAACTTCATCCGGAAATGTCTGTTGAAAAAAAAAAAAAATTCCAAAAGCACATATCCAGTCAGCGTAACAGAAATATGTATGTAATTAACGCATATCCGTAAAAGCCTCATGCAGCACATATACAATCATCCCAATTCTGCTAAACCATTCTTGAATGCATCTTGTTAGACTTTTTCCTAATTATAACATCCTGAAAGTATCTGGAAATGCACGAGTGCGCAACACCAATCATTGTCACCAAGGACACACAAACTAATACCATTAATTGCCCGAAAACCAAATACATTTCAGACTTTTCCTAACTTACACTAATGACAATTCTAACCACACTTTTTAATCTGTACCATCACATAAAGCATCTATAAATGCTTAAATCCAGACACATAATCATTATCACAACATCCACTCTACTTTCCAAGAAAATTCTGAAGAAAAAAACGCAAGCCCACAAATGGAATCAACATAAGAATTAATTGGAAGTAAAGAAAGGAGACGATGATGCCTTCAATTTGGAGTCACGCAACGCCACAATGCCGGTGGAGCGCCACCGAGCGACGCGGCTCGCTTTGGAATCAACATTTTTGCTACTGCAACACCCCATTTAATTTCAATTTAGTTTCCGCCTTCAACGATCATAACACACACAGATTGCTATATCTGTTGCTAAAAAATTGGTATTTTCTTCGATATGTGATGATCCATGATTGATGATGAACTGAGAAAAAAGGGTTGATATTGACAAGTAGGAGGAACAAGGAGGAGAGAGGCAGAGAGGAGACTTTGAACAAGAAACCGCGTTAGATTTTTTGGTTTTTATCGTATATCCCATGCCTTCTTTCTTCTTTTTTTCTTGTTTTCCTTTTTTTTTTTCTTTTTTTTTTCTTTTTTTTTTCTTTTTTTTTTCTTTTGTCCTGCGGAATAAGAACGCGTCTCACGTGTTTGGTTTTTAACGTTGTTTTCAATTTAACGATGTACCTGCACAAAATCTAACATACGTTTGGACTCATTTTTTATTTTCTCAAAAAGTGAAAAACAGATCTTCAAAATATTTACAAACGGTTCTCTCAAAACAATATGTGAGAATTTGAATTATCGAATTGCAAAATTTAACTATAATTTAAGTTTTTATATTGAGAATAACGAAATTTATAACGAATTTCATGAATTTTCTAACAAAAAATTCATGTTAAAAATACAGATGTTTAAAATTAATTCACTTACATTTTCTTGTATTTTGATACTTGAATAAGGTATAGAAACCATTCACGTATGAAAATGACTTCACTTCCATAATCTACAATTCAAATATTTTATAATATTTTTCTTAATAACAATAGCGTTTTTTTCTCTTACTATTCTTTTATACCTTTTTACTTTTTATGTTTAGAGTTTTCTTTCTTGTTAGTTTTCTACATATTTGAAAGTGGAGTGGAGTAATTATTGATTGGTGGAAAATATTTTTTCTTGACATGTTGTGGTGGGGTAATTTTCTATTCTAAAAAACCTCCCCCACTCAAACTATTTCCACTAAAATAATTTCAAATAATGTGAGTCGGGTCAGCCCTCATGGGCATCCCGTCAACTCATTTTATTTTATTTCTTGCATTTTCCACTGAACATGAGGGCTGGACCATCGTCTATTATGATCATAAATATATCATTAATTTCATACAAGTAAATGGATCGTATGACCAGCGAGCTATCAAGTAAGAGCTTAGAGCCATACACCGGTTAAAGATATATAGCAGTTTAGTTCCAAATATATATGAGGACAATTAGATATACCCTAAACTTATTTTACTACAACAATCAACGTATGTTTTATCCCTCAGTCAATATATACAAGAGCATACTTGATTTGACAACATATTATGTAATCACAATTATTTTCTAACAACTAAATTAAACATAATTAGCCGCTTGTGAATACAAGGCATGTGTCAGTAAAATTCAACCTTCTTTTCTAAAATCTCTCAACTCTATTATAGCGCTTTCTTAGACATGTACCGTATTATATGACATGTTATTTTTATATGATATGTCAGACGTGCTTTTAAGTTGAAGACATATCATATAAAAATAACATGTGTATGTGTAATATATAATCAAATGTCATGACAATAATGAGCATAACATCTTAAATATTTACGTGTTCAATTACAATTATATTCTATGCAAACCAAGAGACCTAATATGACTAATAAAGACATCTCTAGGTATTGGCTTAGTAAGAGAATCAGCCACCATAAAATGTATAAACATGTACATCAAAATCACCTATTTCTTCTCAATTTTATCTCTAATGAAATTATACTTTGTTTCGATGTGTTTGGTTTTGCCATGGTATTTGGGGTCTTTAGTGTAAGCACTATCAGATTGATTATCACAGTAAATCATTATAGCTCCCACGCAATTGCTTACTACTCCCACATGATATAAGAATCTTCTCAATCAAACACATTATTGTACTGCAGAGGCATATGCCACAAATCTGCTTCCATTGTGGATAGTAATACATAAGTTTATTTATTGCTTCTCCAAGAGCTAGCACCACCATGTAGCAAGAAAGCATATCCAGATGTGGACTTACGTTTATCCAAATTACCATCCCAGTCAGCATCCGTGTATCATTTCAGTAATAGATCTTTTCCTTGATAACAAAGAAAATATTCTGCAGTGCCTTTCAGGTATCTGAAAATCCTTTTAACTATACTCCAGTGTCTTCGTCCTGTATTGGATTGATACATGCTATTCAGACCTATGGCATAATAAATATCGGGACGAGTATACATCATGGTGTACATCAGACTCCAAACAACACTGTAATATGATACTTTAGACATCTCTTGTTTTTCTCTTAAAGTATTTGGGCACATTTCTCGGCTTTAACTTTTGGCTTTAGCCACAGGACTATCGATGGGCTTGCAACTTTCTATTTTGAATCGTTCCAAAATCTTCTTAATATATGATTATTGAGATAATGCAAGTAGTCTCTTAGAATGATCCCTATGAATTTTAACACTAAGAATATAATTTGTCTCACCCATGTCCTTCATCTCAAAGTTGGAAGATAACCATTTCTTAATGGTTTGAACATACTCCTTTTCATTACTAGCTAACAATATGGTATCGATATAAATAGATAGAATTACAAACTTTCTATTGGACTTTTTCACATAAACATAATGGTCTTCATCTATCATGACGAAGTCATATGAGATTATCACTTTGCTCTATTCAATTTGCAAACTTTATTTTCTTAGCCTTTGATGACAAAACCTACTAGTTGTTCCATGTAGATTTCTTCTTCAATTTCTCCATTGAGAAGCCGTCTTAACATCCATTTGATGTAATTCTAAATTCAAATTAGTCACTATAGCCAATAGTAGGCGAATAGAGATAAACTTTACTATTGGCGAAAAGGTTTCTTCATAATCAATACCCTCTTATTGGGTATAACCTGTTGCCACTAGTCAATCTTTATATCTCTCAATAGTTCCATTAGCCTTTTTTTTAATTTTAAGAACTCATTTGTTCCTAATAGCTTTACACCCAAATGGGAGATCAACCAGTTCCCAGACATGGTTTGATTTCATAGACTCAATTTTCTCTTCCATTGTTTTTATCTATTTGTCATTTAAAGGACAATACATAGCCTCATTTATATTTGTAGGCTCTTCTTCATCTACTGGAGATAAAATAAAAGCGTGCCCTTCAATCTCATAATAATGTTTGGGCATACCTTTCCTGGTACTTTTTTGAAGTTGAGATTCAGATAGATAATTTTGATGAGAATTGCTCCCATTGGGATCAAGTGTTAACTAAACCTCTTGAATTTCTAATGATCCTTCTTACACATAGTCATTATCTGAATTAGGCAACTCAAATAATGGTTCTCTTTCCTTTATTTTACCTCTACTAGGAAAATCATTCTCCAAAAATGTTGCATTTCGTGATTCAATCTTAGTAATACTTCCATCATCTTGTTCACCTATTAATACATAATCTTTATACTGCTTAGAGTATATGATAAAGATACACTTCTTTCCTCAAGGACCTAACTTTCCAAAAATTTTAGAAGAGTCATAAATGTAAGTAGTTGATCCCTAGGGTCTAAGGTTGCTTAGGTCTGGCTTTCTACCACTCCAAAGTCCATATGGTGTAGAAGATACTATTTTTTAAGGCACTTTATTCAAAATATATACCGCAGTTAACAATGCACCTTCCCAAAAGAAAATGGGCAAGTTAGCTTGTGCCATCATAGACCTCGTCATATCTAACAATGCTCTATTCCTTCTTTCAGCAACACCATTTTGCTGAGGTTCGTGAGGAATAGTCAATGGTATAATTATTCTTTTTTCATTACATGAATTCTTGAATTGATCAGATAGATATTCACGCCCTCGATCAATTCTTAAAGTCTTTATTATTTTATTAATTTAATTATCCACTTCATTTACATAACGTCTAAAACACTCTAGTGCCTCAAACTTATGAAAAATCAAATAGACATGACAAAACACATTAAATCATCTATAAATATAATAAAATACGAGGCTCCATGCCTAGCCTTCACACTAATTGGAACATAAATATCTGAATGGATTAATTGTAATGAAAATTCTACCCTAATGGCCTTTCCAAATAGTTTTCGTGTCATCTTTGCAGCAAGACAAAATTCACAAGTAGGCAAATTGACTTTAGAAAGAGAACCCAATAATCCTACTTTCATTAGTAGATCCATCATATCTTGTCTAATGTGACCTAATCTTGCATGGCAAGTATAAATATCCACATTTGCAATACTAGATGAACAAATATTTATTGAAATATAACAATCAACATAATAGTCAAACATTTGTGTGTCACAATCCAACACCATAAAGCCATCACTAAGATGTCCACAACCATAATACATATTTTCACAGTAAATACGAACCATACTTTTACTAAAGTTCAAGCTAAAACCTAATTTTAGAAGAACAACAACAGAAATCAAGTTTTGTTGAATCTTCGGTGCATAGAGGACATTATGTAGAATAAGTGTTTGGTCATCATGCAACTCTAGTTTGCAAGTGTCAATGCCTTTGACTTCAACTCGAGCATTATTTCCTATATATATCCACCTCGTACCATAAGAAACTCGATGAAAATCCACAAATACTTTACAATCTCTAGTTATATGGTATGTTGCACCTGAGTCTATAATCCACACAAGATAAGATTTAGTTAATAAAACAATACTAAAGACATAAATAACACTTAAAGAAGCGCTATTAAGTGCTATCTTTTTGGGCTCAGGGCACTCAAGAGTGAAATGACCAAGTGCTTGATAGTTATAGCACTCCATTTGCTCTTGTCTTTCTTCTTCCCAAAACCCTTACGTTTGTCCTTGCGGTTGGGGTTCGGGTTGTTCTTCTTAGACCCTTCTCCAATCTCCTTCTTTTTTTTGCATTTCTTTCAGTTCCGCTTGCGTTTAAAGCCCGAAGGTTTTTTGGAATTGAATTCAGCTACAAAAGCACTTGTTATGAACTTCCCACCACCAAGCCGCTTGTCCTCATGTTCAACATGGCGAGCAGTATCAGAGAAAATCTTAATGCTATCATTGTGAGTCAGATTAACTTTTAGATGCTCCCAGTTATCAAGAAAAGATTGGATCAAAGCTTGAACTTGCTACTCATCAGAGAGGATATGACCAACTAACTTCAATTCACATATCATGTTTGATATAATTCTCAAATGTTGTTTGATACTGTGATTAGTTTACTTCTTATAAGTGTCAAACTTGATAGTCAGCTTCCTTAGACGAGTGACGGTCGTACCTCTATATTTTTCCCTAAGGTATACCAGATGTCATGAGCAGTAAGATGCTACTCACACTCATGAATGAGGTCATCAAGCACACAGCTAACTAGAATTACACAAGCAGTGGAATTTTTTTTTTCATGCCTGGTAAGCCTCTTGATCCCTTCTCCACTGAGCAGTGTTGCCCACACCAGGGTTTTGCATGATCTGGTTGATGCCCTCCGAGGCATCTTGTTCATCTAGTACAAACTAAATCTTATGCCGCCAAGTGTCATAGTTGTCGGCATTCAGTTTATCACCTTTGTTAAAGTCATCTACGATGGATTTCGATGTCGTGGTCTGTATTTTTAGAGGAAATTACCTCTAAAAATTAACATTTATGATAAGTAAACATATGGTATAGATTCGAAAGTTCACTAAGTTGCCAATCATTATCTATAATCCAAATGTTCATTATCGTAAATTTAATTTTAAAGTAAAGAAATATCAAATAAGTTCTAGGTTGAGAATCACTAAAATTCTTCCAACCTAAAACTCCCACTTAATTGCATAACTCATGCTATACAAAAATCCATCTTGTCATATATATGATAATAAGCATATATTGTCATTACATAATCTTAAAACTATTAATCATTAAAAGATTCACAATATGTACTTTGAAGTAAATATATATTACATAGGAAGAAGTACATTAACATACGTTACATAACATGTTCATAAATGTTACTAAAGCAAACATATGTACATAATGAGTCATCTCCTTAAGTAAAATAAAATTCCTCTTAACACATAAATGAGACACCATATTGGTCATTCTTTCTGAAAGCCTATTTGTTGGAGTGAACTTTAAGATACATCGATCATAATTTATCCTCAAAGATATATCATTTAACATTTTAGCAGATATATATAAACTCAAAAAATAACATGTATGGCCTGATTATTTGGAATCAGAAAGACCCTTTCACACGTACAAAAAGTGATATACGTATATGCACATTAAAATTTGTGTGGTTCGTGGTAGGTGAGTCTAGTAAATGTTACATTGTGTGATGTACATGCATTTCAACAAATAATCACATACAATCACATAATTATGTGTATTTACATAAATATATAGTGAAATATATATCCAATGTATATTATCGGTGTAGCATCTACACTAACCAATAGGTATATTATGATAACCTTATAGTTATTAATTGATCAAGATGCCAATGCTGACTGAGTAATTGGACAACTTGGATTAAACTATACCACCCATAATTAACCGCTAATTACTATTAGTCTCCATGTGATTCCAATACTATGTTCAGACAAAAGTTTGTTTGGGAATATCTGTAAACAGACAACTAGTTTTCTTGTAAGTGTTCACTTTGCTCTTCTTGTTAGTGTTTAAGAAATCACAAGTTTTTAGCACCAACACTACTTCCATAATCTGTGACTGTCTGAAAATTTGAAGAAGTAAGATTATCTATTGAAAGATCAGAAGCCAGAGATGGCTACTTATGCAGCTTTAGTTTCTCTCACTCATATTATAGGCCAGATCCTGCAGCCACCCCTGGGCATCAGATCCTTATTGTTAGAGAACAGATTGAGTCCCTACGAGAACACGTCTTTTTGTTGCTCGATTTTCTTGAAAATCATTCCAGTAGACGTAGCAAAGAAATGGAAGATTTGGAGACGCAGATCGCAGACGCAGCTTATGCAGCAGAGGATATCATTGAATCCAACGTCATAAATCAAATTCTTTCAAGAACTGCAATCCGTAGAGAAAAGAGCTCCACTCTCTTACGTCAAGGCATACAAACGATATTAGAAAAATTCCTTTCCGTCGAGAAAGAGTTGGTGAAGATCAAAAACAAGAAAGGAATGGAAGATCTGCAACCTAAAGACTCCACAACAGCTAGTTCATCAAGACCTCTTCCCAGTGGCAAGAATACTATGGTGGGATTCCAAGAGCACTTGATTCAAATAATGAGTGAACTCGCCACAAATGAATCTACTTGTCGAATCATCCCTATTGTGGGGATGGGAGGCATCGGTAAGACTACTATTGCTACAAATGTTTACAACAATCCTTTTACCGTGCAACACTTTTATATTCGTGTTTGGGTTACAGTATCCCAAGAATATACTCTGAGAGAGATTCTTTTAGGGCTTTTGCATCAGATAAATAATATAGATTTAAATGAACAGGAGAGGAATGATGATCAACTAGGAGAACTACTATACAAAGAATTATTTGGGAGGAAGTATTTGATAGTAATGGATGATATTTGGAATATCGAAGCCTGGGACAAGGTAAAAAGGTTCCTTCCAAGTAACAGTAATGGAAGTCGTATCTTGGTAACTACAAGGCTATTAAAGTTGGCTGTAGATTTTGGATCTTGTATACCTTATGAAATGGATTTTCTAGATAAGGAACAAAGTTGGGATTTACTCCGTGAAAAGGTATTTGCACAAGAAGATTGCCCCATTGAATTGGAGAAAATTGGAAAACGTATTGCTAAAAAATGCAGGGGACTTCCTTTAGCCCTTGTTGTGATTGGTGGGATTCTTGCAAAGTCCACAAGGACAAGAGAACATTGGGAGTATGTTGAAAGAGATGTGACTTCTGCCATAAACTACGGAAATGATGAGAACTTCATGAAGATATTATCATTGAGTTATAGTCACTTGCCTATATATCTAAAGCCATGTTTCCTTTATCTGGCTGTGTTTCCAGAGGATTTTGAAATCCATGTGTCGAGGCTCGTCAGAATGTGGGTTGCTGAAGGATTTATTAAACCAACTACGACTAAAAGCATGGAAGAGGTGGCAGAAGAGTATTTGGATGATCTCTTTGATAGAAATCTCATTTTGATTCGTAAGCGAGGGAGTAGTGGAAAAGTAAAGACCTGTAGCATTCATGATCTCTTAAGGGACCTATGCAGGAAAGAAGCTCACAAAGACAGGTTTCTGCGCATTGCAGAGCTTGATAACCTCAACATTTCACCATACATAGAAAGAGAGCGTCGTTTCAGTATTCATTACAGCACAAGGGAAGAGAAGGTACCCGAGGCCTTGCAGCCAGCAACACTTAATCGGTCTTTGTTAAGCTACTTTACACGGGGCTCAAGGTGGATTGCTCATAGTTTTAGTTTACTACGGGTGTTGGATGTGGTTGATAGATTTTCCATGGATGAAATTCTACATCTAATTAACTTACGGTATGTTGCTTGCACCTTGGATTTGGGTTTGAATTTGATATCGCCTTCCATATCTCGACTTTGGAATCTACAATCCTTAATTGTTGATGGAGAAATCTATGTACCACCTGAAATCTGGCTGATGCCACAACTTAGACATCTCAAGGTCAAAAGCATTTATCTTTGTGATCCTCCGGATGCCCAAATGGATGGCCAAAATATCATGGTTCTTGAAAATCTACAGACACTCTCAACAGTCGAATATTTCAGACACATTGAGCAGGTATTTAGAAGAATTCCAAATCTAAAAAAGTTAGGAATTGCTATTGATTTTTTATCCAAGGAATTTGGACCTTATTGCCTAAGTAATCTTGTCCTTCTTCATAATCTTGAATCACTTAGAATAAAATTTGATGAGACCTTCTTGGGGAACTTCAACTTGCCATGTTCACTAAAAAAGTTGACATTAAGTGATTGCATGATTCCTTGGGAAGAACTGTCCATGTTGGTCGGTTGCCCAACCTTAAAGTTCTCAAATTGTTGCCACGTGCTGCTAAAGGCCTTGAGTGGAATCCAATCGAAAGGGAATTTTGTCAACTGAAATTCCTGTTGATTGATAAGTGTCAGTTGGAGATTTGGGGAGCAGACGACGTCCATTTCCCAAGTCTTGAGCGTCTAATTCTTCGACGTGTGCGCCTGAAGGAGATCCCAATGGGTTTTGCAGAAATAGCAACGCTTCAAGTGATCGAATTACATCCCAGCACCAGTTATCTTTGGACATCAGCAAAGGAAATGTCAGAGCAAAGAGACAACCTTGGATATGAGGGCCTTCAAGTTCTATCAGGTCAACTAATGTGATAATTTTCAAAGGTAAGAAACATGGAGGGAAAAAAGGAATAAAAAGAAAAAAAAGGAGAGCCCTTTTGATCTCTTTGTTTATTTCTTCTCTCTCTTCCTTCTGTTATTCCATATTTTAGGTTGTGTTGGGCAAATCTTAAAATTTCTTAAAGTTGACAATTCATAATTGAAATCTAATTTGGTAATTATGAACCCTTGCAGAGAACAAGTATGATACACCTAAGTTCTGCTTTAGACAGGGTAGTGTTTGAACTTTGGGTGAAAAGTAGAAGAAATTTGCATCAATATTTCTTTTTGTAAATATCAGTCCCTAAGTAATTTGAGCTTATTATTACTTCATTATGAGCAATTATGTTAAGATTCCCTTGATTTCAACTTAAATTCACAAGCCTTCTAAAGAATAATTAATTTTTTATCGACTTGACTATACTTTCATTAGTGTATAGGCTCTCCATCCCATAATAAAATATGTATATGTTGTATAGTTAGATAATAATTATTATTTTTATACGATATAATAATAGATAATTAGTTATTTTTTTCTAATCTTTTGAATAGTATTAAACAGTGGACCAATTATTGATGTTCAGATTTCTATTAACATTCAAATTAATGAAAACCAAATATTATATATTAGTTTAAAAGTTAAATAATTTGACTTTATATTGTAATAAAAGAAACTTTAATTTTAGGACGACCAAGGTTGTATATACTACAATGTAATATATATAATAGGATACTTTTTTCAGAATGCTATTTTACAAATGCCTCAAAAAGAAAGATATTTAGGACATTTGTTAAACTATTTTCCAATAACTAACTACAAAATATATCTCAAATTAATTTTTCTGGCTGTTCACGTCTTTTTCCCTCCCAAACCTTACTCTACCTTCAGCCTTCCCCGTCTCTTCCCAGCAGTTCATGTTTTCCTTTCCTTTTCTCCTCCCCAGTTTATGGTTCCTTCTTCTTTACTTACGAAGCTATCTACTCCAGATCTTAATAGGAGATCACCTATATAAGTGTGAAGAATGGCCGCTTCACCAAAACACTTATGAATCCAAGATATTGTCAAACACCAAAACGAACACATCCATAAAAATAAAAAAAGTATTAGGAAAGTTATTATATGGATACTACTTTTTTGGTTTACATCAACAGTTGAATAGTTCAAGACATTGCATCATTGAGCAGCCTAGTTGTTAATGTTAAAAAATATTAGCATTTATAGAAGCCAATATTTTGCACAGAAACCAGGTGTTACAAGAAATATTGTAAGAGATATTGCAATACTGACGGAACAGAATTTAATTAATTAATTATAATTATTTTGTGTAGGTTTCTATAATTCAGAGATTTTTGAAATATTTATTTTTAGTATTTTGTAAAGTCACATGTGTGATAAATATGTTGAAATTAAATATACTTTTGATTTGTTTTGATAAGATAAGAGAAGATTTGCAGAATCTTATGGATAAGACAAAAAAATCAAGAAATCAATCTCTTTTACATATGCAGCAACCAAGACCCGATTTCAAGGGAATTTGGACTGAAATACACAGCTGCATATATACCAAACCTCAACATAGAAAAAATTAAGTGGATGAACTAAATAGTGCCACAAAAGTATTCAAAGGTGAGGCGAAGTTTACTCTCATACATTCTTTAGGATAAGAATATGAAAAGTCTTCGGGAGAAGACTGCATCAGCCATCTGAAGGAGTTCAGAGTTGGAGAAAGTTCAGTAGTACTGATTACTCATATACATTCTTTAGGAAAAGAAGGTGAAAGTTTTCGGGAGAAGATCGCATCAGCCATATGAATGAGTTTAGAGTTGAAGAGAGTCCAACAATGTTTATTAAAGTCGAGGGGAGCTCGCATGAACAACTAATTAGTGGAATACATAGTCTTCATTTAAAGAGAAAGTTTTTATATTATTTTAATTTCATGGATTGTATTCTATAAATTATTGCTAATTAGTGGATTGTTTCTTTCTCTAGACGTGGCCTCATACATGTAGAGTATGTTGTACTTGAAGCACGAAAAAATCTTAGTGTTATCTTTTTATTTCTGCTGCGTGTTCTATCTAGATGTTACAATACTTTTGTAACACTCCCATTACTACACAACCATATATATAATATAATTTGACATAATAGAACATGTAGGAGCTCCAGTCGCTCGCTCAATAAGTCCATGACTTCAAGTATCATCAAACTCACCTACAATGTATGAACTACGTGAGCTAATGCTTAGTAAATAAAAATCATGCATACTGAAGGGATAATCTAACGTAAATATAATGCATTTTATGAGATCATGACAAGAATGCGAACTCATGCATCAAAATCATTTCATTCAAAATCATTTTCCATTACTAGGCTCATGGCCCACCTACTATGTACCGGATAGATCTTTTAACAACATCAATAATCATATGGTCATAAACAGATCGATACAGTTTGGGGGCCATCTCTTGGGACCACCAGAGGTCCACCCCCTGTCTTCCCCTGTGACCCTCCAGAAGTCTTCTCACCAGTGGCGTCAATAAGGGTACAGTCAAGTGGTCCACCCTCTTGTGACCACTAGAGGCACACCCCCTGTCAACCTCTATGATCCTCCGAGAAGTAATACTCGCGGTGTCCCAAATATCATATAAATAAGCCACACATGGGCCTCGGTATACTAGTAGTGGCCAACCAAAATATTTTCTTTCTGAAAATAATGTCATGCGTGCCAAAAATCTCAATTGTGAGCACGTGTTATGCATGCACGTGTAAATGCTAATGAATGGCATGTCCAATGACACAATTAATCCTTTGTCCCATCATCCAAGTAATATATACACTATAAGGTATGTATAATACTCACAATACACACATCAAGACACAAGGAACACATTTAATATAGATAATGCATAAACTACTATGTCCATACATTGTAGTTGCAAATGAATTTTCACTTACCTTTCACATTTGATATCCTACTGAACGTTAACAAGATTCTCCTCCCTAACCTTAGATATAAGGCAGCCTGTAAAAGTATAACGTATTAATTTTCATTCTTAATCAATAAATTTATATATCAAATCTCATAATGGATGTTAAATCTTAAATTTAATTAAGTAACAATCAAACATTAAAATTTATACTTCACACCAATTAAAACCTTTTAAATACATTAATTTCTCATATCGAATTCATTCTAATATTATTTAATTGATGTGTTATAATTCCCATAACAAATCCCTCGATTAAATTAGCTCTTTCATCCAATTAATACAGGATAATAAAATCAAATCTTTGTAACTAATTTTAAATTAAATGTGTATATTAATTATTGTCTCACAAGAAGATAATTAGTTAATTTGGATCAAAAACTTTCTTTTAAATTAGAAATAAATGGCATAAATATATATATTTTTATCCGTACAAAAATAAGAAGGGACTTACCCAAAATTTCCTTAAATTTCTACGATTGAAATTTGTTATTCCTTTCTCTCTTCTTCTTTTTATTTTTCTTTTTATTTTCCTGCCGTGCTGTTTCTTCTTCCCCTTTTTTCTTTTCTTTCCTTTCCTTTGCTATCGTGAATGTGTGTGTGGTGTTTTTATTTTAGCCGTGTGTTTGTGTGGTGTGTGTTATTACTTAGTATTTAAGAAATCCAATATAATATATTATATATATACTTATCCTTATCATATATATATATGTATACACTACACGTGTATACCTATATGTATATATATATATATATTATACTTATCCTTATCATATATATATGTATACACTACACTTGTATACCTATATGTATATATATATATATATATATATATATATTATATTACACACCATATACTTATTTACATATGTGTGTGTGTGTATATATATATATTATACTACACACCATATACTTATATATATACATATATATTTCGTACATCTATACATAGGTATATATATATATATTATATTTTTATATATAATTAATACATAATATTATTTATTTATTTTTATATATATTTATTTATAAGTCCCCAAATTTATTTTATATTAAAAAATTTACACCCTCTTAATTAATATGGTATTGTCCTTACTTTCTTTTATTATTATTATTACCGTTACTATCACTATTTTCTCCCTAATTAATTTATTTGCATAGTTTATCCTACACCAATAAACACAACGATGCCACCTTTCACTTATGTGTATCAAATGCTATCTGATAGTTGACACCTAAATTCTCATATCTTAGTACCAACTCAACCACTTAGGTTAAAAAATCTAGAAACTAATATCGGTGACAACTTCAAAAGTTTAATTATTAAAATGCCGTATAAAATATACTGCATTATGAAATATCAATTAAAATACAAATGACACATACGTGGAATAAAATGCATGAACTATATTGGCCAGGTGAGTAGCGCGAGACTCGGGTATTACAACTTTTCACAATACTTAGGATTTTAAGAAAAACTAGGCAACAGATTCTGGCATCAAGAGCAGGTCACTAAAACTAATCAATGATATTCCTTTTTTTATCTGTTGCAGGCATGGAACAACTGCATGAAGGAAGTTCAATGTCACATCCTCCATTTCTTAATGGATCCAATTATTCTTTTTGAAAAGCTAAAATGAGGGCATTCATCAAGTCACTTGATGAATGAGCATAGAAGTCAATCTTGATAGAATGGAATCATCCAACAAAAACTATTGAAAGACATGAGGCACGTAAACCTGAAATAGAGTGGTCTACTGCAGAGGATCAAGTGGCTAATTTCAATTCAAAGGCACTAAATGTCGTTAGTGCAATTGATGATAATCAATTTAAATGGATCTCTACGTGCGAATCGCTAAGGAAGCATGGGATATTTTATTGCATACAAAGAAACTAAGGTTGTAAGAATGTTTAAACTTCAGATTCTTGCCACTAAGTTTGAAAATCTAAGGATGCAAGAAAATGAAACAATTATTGAATTTAATGCTAAATTATATAATATTGCTAATGAAACACATGCTTTAGGAGAAAAATACACTGGTTTTAAACTCGATCACTTCCAAAGAGATTTGCATACAAAGTAACTACTTTTGAGGAAGTTAAGGATCTTACAGAACTGAAGTTAGATGAATTGATGGAGGGCACTGTAAACTTTTGAAATGAACTTGAACCAAAATAAAATGGAAAAAAACAAAGGAGTTGCATTGCAGGTTGAAAATGTTACATCAAACAATGAAAAGATCATGGGAATGATGTTAATAAGATCTTAAAACGTTTGATAAAATAAGATTTTAAAACTTATAAGATGTTAGAAATATCAATTTCATAATTTATATGGTTGAAATTATAGGATTTTAAAGATTAAAAATAAGTTAAGAAATTCTCATTTTTTAGAAGAACTTAATACGATCTTAAATTAAGAATTTTTAAGATTTGCTCTGAAAAATTATAATGGACATTTAAATCTTATAAACTCTCAAACATGTTATGAAATGATTTGAAGTGCTTATAAACTCATTTAAACATCCTCTTAATTTTAACTGATATTCTTTTGGAGCATTTTATTTAAGTTGGAACCAATGAAATAAATGAATAAACAAAGATAAGGAATTCTTTTTCTTTATCTTATCTTGAGAGATAAATAAGATGGACAAGTCATTCCTATCAAGTTGAAATTTAAGGCCATCATTTCCCAGGCTCTTTCGTTCATTTGATACTTTTTTTGCCTCTGTTATAGCATAGTTGCTCCATTAATTCAATGTTACAAAAAAGGTTATAAACCCCATACGAAAAGCCCATACTTTCAATATGGGATAAGCCTAATACCTTGTAAGGGTGCCCAAAGGATTATAAACTCCATATTTAAAAGTCCATACTTTCGATGTGGGACAAGTCCCATACCTTACAAATGGAAACCATGTCAAACCACCATGCTTCACAGTCCCAGCACCCATGATAGTAGGTTGGGCATTTGTTACAAACATTTGAGTAGAACTCACCCTCAAAAGCTAGCTGTTAAGGGAAGGGTGCCCAGAGGATTATAAACCCCATACCGAAAAGCTCATACTTTCGATGTGGGACAGGTTCTATATATTACAATTGGGAACCATGACATCCAACTTGATATTGATATTTCTCCATTACACAAAGGGAACCCCTCAACTTAATTTCACTCTAATGTTGAGAAAAATCGAGCCAAATTTTAACAAAAAAAACAAGAAAAAAAAAGAAAGAAAATGAACAACACCTAGGCGCTGCAAAAGACAGTTTAGAATTGTTTTTTGGAGTCTCTTCCTAAGAGAATGGTATCATTTGTTGGGTTTGCTTGTAATGTTGTGTTTCTTCCTGAGAGAAGTTAAATTAGGGATTGAGAGTGTAGAATTCTTTTGTACTTGTAATCTCCTTTTATTATTGTGAATTTGTAGGAGTAAAACATGATGTAGTCACGCATTATGACGAACCTATATAAATTTGGTGTCTCTTATATTTATATTTTTTTGCAATTTTATTCATTCTCGGTAATTTATTGAATAACAGAGTGACTAATTCTTAACGACTGGTATGAGAAGCCATCAATCAGTAATAGAATACATCTTATGAAAAAACTACTTATTTGAAGATGCCTAAAGTAGTTCAGTGGTAAATCATCTGAATCAATTTAAGATTGTTGTGAAATAACTAGTCTCGATGGAGATTACATTTGATTATAAGATTTGTTCTTTAATTATCCTGGCATTATTACCAAATAGTTGGGAACCTATGAGAGCGATCATTACCAACTCGATTGAGCATGCAAAATAAAAATTCATTGATATTAAGAATTCTATTATAGGCGAAGAAATTCGCAGAAAGGATTTTGAAGAAGCCTCAACATTGAATTCGACTCATAATATTCAAAAGAGAGTAAAAAAACTTTATAGGATTTCTAACAAAAGTAATGTCAACAAAGGCAAGTCAAAGACTAGGAGGACCAAGTCTGGAAACAATAGGAATTTGGAGTGCTAGATTTATGGCAAGATAGCCACTTGAATAAGAACTATAAGGATTTAAGAAGAATGGTGGCAAAAAGATGTGGCCTATGCAGATGAGGTACATATTAGAGTAGTGTCTGACAAGCCAATTAGTGGCAAACTTTTATACTCCGGTAAAAACAATCTTATTGATAATATTTTTTAATAAAAGTCATTTTATTTATCTTTACTTATTTTGTCAATTAGATAAAGTCCATTGATTATAAATAGCTACAGGGTATGGTCATGCATATGATGACAATCATGGAATATGCTTATATGACTTTGATCATAAAATTATTCTGAGTCTAGGTTCATTGAGATGGGACATTGATAAGCCTGTCAGACTCACATATACACAATGCTTGTTCAAAAGAATGATGTCTAATGGTAATGCTAGTGCATGTGTGTGAGTGCTTGCTAGAGAACAAGAACACTGAACTGAGCCATTGGAAATTCTCAATTGGAAACATTGTTTGTCAAATGAGATTTTTCTAGTTACGATAGTGCATTAACTAGTCCTTTGACTTGAGGCATCATAGTAGCCTTGTGCACAATATCATGCACTTTGATGTATTTTTTTATTGCGTGATAATCACAAAGGGTTTATGTTAGGTATATGATTTTCGTGTATGGAGGCTAATGAGTAGCCAACAAAGGATCCATCGCCTATCTAGTAGAATGGTGAATCTTCAACATTTTCATAGTCCTTGATCCCGAATACCTTTGCCAAGATAGGATGAATATTAGATATGAGATTTTTTAATAATTTATCAAAGGATCAATGTGACTTGAAATAGAATTATAGTTATTAAGTCAAAATATGATTTCAACTAATAATCCATGCCCTAGAATTAATTGGGAGATTAGTTGACAAATGAATCGTGTTTGCATGGTACTCATAATCAAAATAGGTTTGCTTGTTATTCACCTAAGACTAGGTAGTCAAGATGCATTGCTAGATGTTTCTTTGACTTGTGAAGTTCTTGGAATTAAGGAGTTAATGCCAAGTGAATTAATCAGAATATAATATATTCATAAGTTGCAAAAGTTACAAGCATACTTCTAGCTTAGTTGTGAATCTATGGGGTCACATACAAAATAGAATAGTCCACTTCTAATTTATATTATTAATCCAAAGGGTTAGATTAAGTTAATTAATGATGATTAATTATCTTGAGTTAGAATTAATTTAAAGAGTAAATTAATCCATCCAATTAATAATGAGATTATTTAATTAGACCTAATTGAGATCAGGGGTTCATATGAGTGAGTTAATTAATTGATTGGATCAATTAATTAGTTAGACTTAAATTCATTTAAAGAGTTATATTAATTTAAAATAATAAAATTATTTTAATTGGACCTATTCTGATTAGGTGGCATTTATTGTTTATTGGAATCAATTAATGAATTGGTTGGATCAATTAATTAAATAAATATGATTAATTGATGGAGATGTCCATTATTTTAACTGAGCCTAATCTGATTTAATGGTCTTTATTAAAATAATTAATTAATTGATTAGATCAATTAATTAAATAAATATGATTAATTAATGGAGATCATTAATTTAATTTTAACTTATTTAAATTCCAAGCCTATGACCCAACTAGGAGTCTTGGATAGCAAGACAAAAGAATCCTAATCTTGTATGGAAACAATAAGGATAAGAAAGGAAGGTAGGAGAGTCCTAATGGGATTAGGGCTAGACCTCAAGTGCGTATAAATACACACTTAAGGGGGCCAAAAATTCCAAGCATAGAGGCTCAAAAATTTGGCCCCCTCCTTTTGTCTTTCTCTTACTTTGTTCTTTCCATCAGAAATTCAAACGTTTAAATTAATTTTATTCTTCTAGCAGTAGTTGTTTTGAGAATAAAAATTGCACTCTCAAATTTAAATTAGTGATAGGACTTTGACTCACTAGCAAGGATCAAAAGTTTGTGGACTTGTCCGGCATGTGGATACACTTAGAGAAAAGACAACTGGATTCCTCATGACCTAATTTCAACCCGGGCTTTAGGATTTGAATTCCTCCATTCTCTACATCAACCAGAGTACTCTCAGGTATAATTTGTGAAGTATGTTTCTTTATTGTTAAAGAAAATAAATTGAACACAATTGAATTAATTCGTATTAAGTCTTGGGATGCATATTCGGATATGCATATTTTTTAAAATTCTTATTTTTCGCTGCATTTACCATCCCGAATATATGAAACCCAACAGTACATGATTCTTTGATCTTATATGTGGATAACTCTTTGTTGGGTGATAGACTCGAGTGCATCTTTCACACTATAACTTATTGTGATGTTTTGAAGAACTATGTTTTTGAAAATCATGGAAACATTTATCCTATTAATGAAGAACCTTCAAACATTGGTGGTATCAATGATGTCAGTCTAAAAATACCTAATAGGTTTATGTAGAAGATTTAGGGAGTGAGACATGTATCAACCTTGATGAGAAATTTGATTTCTAGGGCAACTTGATGATGAAGGACATAATGTGACCTTTAATTGTAGAGGTTGGTGGAAGGTCACAAAAGTGAAGTACTCGCATATTTTCTTTCTCTAGTGAATCTTCTTAATGGTATTTCCTCTTAAGGATATTGTGTTTGCTCTTCCAAAACAAGTTCTTTATTTTTTATAGGGAGTTCCTCAACATTGTCTTGATAATTCAAATTTGTATTTTGAAAAATATCAGGATTTGAAGCATGATCATTGTCAATAGCAACAACATGAAAAGCAATGAATTTTTCTTCAACAATAATGTCTCTAACCTTATCTTCCTCCAAACTCAATTTCCTCAAGAGATCATATTTCTCATCTCAAAAAAGACCTAATCAAGGGATCATAAAACTTGCAACCCTTGAACCATTTAGAGCACCCAATAAAATAGCAGCTTATGGTTCTTGAGTCCAGTTTCTTTTCATTTAGCCTGTAAGGTCTTACCTTAACTAGACAAATCCAAATATGAAAATGTCCAATACTAGGTTTCTTGTCATCCATAGTCCATAAGGGGTTTTAGCTAGTACTTTGTTAGAACCCTATAAATAATTTATGATGTATCGTTAGTGTTTTTTCTAAATGGATTCTGGTAAAGAAGAATGATTAATCATACTTCTTACCATGTTCTTAAACGTTCTCTTTTATACATTTTTTACTGTGTGAACTTGTATGCAAGGTTTCATTATACGAGACAATTGCATCAATAAATATAGGTTATCACTAAAAGATAAAGATAGTGTTAATAATATTTGAATCTTGAAAGAGACTAAATTTACTATTTTCAAATAAATAAGAATAATCAAATATATCTAAAGTGCAAATAGAAATTAAATTCCATCTAATTGATAACATTGTATGTTTTTTCCAAATTCAAACATCGATGAGTCCTTAATAATAACCTATAAGTCCTTATAGCCTCAACCGCAATTGTTTTGCAATCGCCCATATAAATGCATCTTTCAGCATTACTTGGCCATCGGCTCCACAAACAACCATACATAGACATACTTATATGAATACTAAACCATAATTATCGATCAAGTGTGTCTAAGTACATAAGTTATATTAATTTTAGAACAAATTAAAGTGAGAAGCATATCTTAACATGCCATTTGGCGCATTTAGGACATTTCTTTTTCATTTGTCCACTCTTCTTGCAAAAGTGAAAGGTAAATTCCTAATTTGCAATTTCTCTTATGGTGTTCCAACTACAGTCAACATTTTTCTTTTTTTTTTTTTATCCTGAAGGGTGGTTGCTAAGTGAGCACTTTCAGTATTTTCTCGCTTAATCCTTTATTCTTCTTGCACACAATAAAATATGAACTTATTAAGAGTCTATTTATCCTTTTAGGTGTTGTAATTCACTTTAAAATAACTATATGTGTAGGAAGAGAAATCAAAACCAGATGCACGAGCAATTCCTCTAATAGCTCCATGATGTACTCCGCTATGTTCCATCTTTCTTTATATCTTATTAAAACAAGATTGACCAAAAGGTCACTTGTTTTTAGCAATTTTCATTTTTTTTTAGCAAAACATTTTTCTATATCCTAAAAAAACTTTTTAGCACTATCCTCATAAGATGTTAGTGCCCCTAAAGATTTCTGGAATAGTATATTTTATGATCATAAGACTCATACAGTTAGAACAGTCTCACTTCTTTAAGTCAGCTTCATGGGAACTTTTACTAGTGAGCAGGAAGTTGTCTATCTGCGCGCAAGGTCAAGATCCATACACTAGAGAACAATCACAATTTTCTCTTTCTAATTTTTAAAGTTTGTGCCATTAAGCATAAAAATAGAATTAATACTGGCAGATAATATAGAAGCTATAAATTGAATCCAAAGAACAAAACCAAGTAATATGCTCATCAAAACCAAATAACATGCTCATAATCAATATTGATGTCATAACATAATTACAAAATTCCACATATGCATGACATAATCAAATGATGGTAGGCTCCATCACAAGATATCTAGCACAATATTGATATTTAGTCTGTAGACAGAAATATCAATTGTAAGTGGTACTCTCCAAATAATAATCAAATACTAACAACTAATCTTGTCAAACAATAAGCATTTATTTAGACCGACTTCTTGCTCACATGAAAAACTTAGTAAAACCACATATTTATTACCACAAGTAAGCTTGTTTTTTGATCAAACAATAATCTTCATTTGAGCCGACAATTATTCGTATAAATAACAAGCATACACATCTTAATATTCTAAAATAAATAAATCTACACAATAGATGTTACTTTGCCAATGTATTCTTTAATTAATTTAATTTGAAATGTAAGACAAATAGGAATAAAATAAAATTTTAATTTTATGTCACATGTTTATCATCTGGCCAAATAATAATCTTTCATTGGTCCAACTATTATCCACATAATAATATGAAGTGCACTTCATATTTAATACTTTCAAAAATAAATTTAGATAATAAAGGTCACTTTGGACATATTATTTTTGTTTATTTCAAAATATAAGATAACATGCAATAACCAAAAATGATAATAATTTATTACTATTTGTTAACTAAATTTGGATCACAATTTGTACAAATCTAACTTGAATCCAATTTTTGGATTAAAACCTAATCCAGTCCTCATGAATTGGAATAAACCGTCTCAACTTTATGACCAAACAAATTGAATCCAAATCATAAATCCAAAGTCCAATCATATTTGAATTTAAAATCAAAATTCAAATTAAATGCAAAAAAAATAAAGGCCCAAAATCAAATCAATCCAACAATCCAACCATTTAGATTTAAGTCCAAAAGTCAAGCCCAATAATCCAACTTTTAGATATAAGATCTGGATTTCTTTTATACCTTCGCCCAAAAGAAAACCAAATGCAATTAGATTTATGCCCAAAAGCAAAAAGCCCAAATCAAACTCATCTTATTCCAAATAAAAACCCTAGAAATCCATTTCTTATCCTTTACCCCATAGCCACCCAAACACCCTGCCCGGCCGCCAAATCATCCGCCGCCCAGATCTCATACTGATCAGTCAACCACTGAATAGTAGCCGCCACCTAGCCACCCAGCGGCTAGCCGCGGTCGAGTTCCCGACGCCTTCAACCACTGCCATGGACGATAAGAAGGTGAGAAGAAAAAGAGCACGCGCGGCTGCTGATCTGAATGGCCTGCAGCCCACCTCCTTCCCTGCCTTTACACCGCGCTCGTGGGCCGCCGTTGCTACCTGCCTTTTTTTTTTATCTCTTTGAACTATGGGGTTTGATGAGGAGGTGTGCGACGGTGGTGGTTTATTGTTGGGGGGCTGCATGTGAGATCGTGAGAAACTGGATTAGTCGTCACTATCTTCATGGCACGGTGTTGGGCGGCCGTGATATTTGATTAACCCATAGCCGTTACCGTCACTGTTCTTGTCGATTGACTGATTCAATTGCTCAATTTTTAAAAAAATTAGTAACAAGAAGACAGAAAATATTGAGATTATAACATCACAATTATTCGCAAATTCTTGTTTCAAACAAGACTATAAAACCGAGTACAAGCAACGAAAGAAGAAACAAGATTTTTGATAATCTAATTGTTAGACTTTAACATAAATATAATTAATAATAATTTGTAATTTAAAAAATAAATTGAAATATTAAAAGGAAGCATACCTTTATTTGACACTTACATGAATGAATGAATTCATTAAAACTTATTCAATTTATACCAACTTTTCTTGAAATATTATAATTCTAGACTATGATAAAAAATTTAAATTATATTAATTAGTGCATTCTGATTTACTTTAACTAAAATTATTAGTATTTTAAAAATTAATTTTACATATTATTTATATTTTACTTTTTCTATCACTTTATTTTCTATTTCATACAGTTGATTTTAATTTTTTTTAGTCTTGACAAGAAAAATCATGGACTTGAATTAGGGTTAAAAGTATTTTAAATATTTGGAATATCTTATTATTGTACTAGGATAAAACACCGAGGTCTAACTATAAAATATAACGATTTCATGGAATATAATTTTGATGTGACAAACTCCAAAGGATGTCGAGTAATTTAGACAAATTTCAAGACAGATTTTTGCAAATTTTGACAAAGAGCAAAAAAATAATTTCATAAGGTAGGTTACGATTTTGTAATGGTCATTAATGTTCGGATATATAAAACATAATTCTAAAAATTTTAAAAATCTACCAATATTTAGATCAAACTTCAAATGAGATTTCTATAATTATCCCTGAGTTGAATAATTTATATATATACACTGTGATGCATATACAATCACGAATAGAGATGAATATAGACTTCCTTGGAAAAGCTATATTAAGAGATATGGTACAAGGAACCGTACAATATTATGTTTACATTTTTCCAACATACAAGTTATAGGTTATAGACTTCTCTGTGTGATTTTTATTTGTTTGGGTACTCCACGTCAGAACAATTTTATTAATTAATGTATGGCAGACTTTATGTCAATTCCACCGTATTGACAGATTTAGTTATTTCGACTCACCTTCTAATAATAATCGACTCTTCAACCGTAACATGACATTCTTGCAAACATATTCATCCCAATAATATCCTACATCAATCATAATTTAATCGGTCTCAAATTTAAGGATGAAAATAAAATGAGTTTAGCCAAATTTAAAATTCATTCTTTCATGAATTTTTAGGATTCGATCTCTTTTAAATCTAAATCCGACGGATTAAAGTCGTTAGATTTATTTTATTATTTTAAAAATATTAAAAAAATATAATTTTCAAAAAAATATCAAATAAATATATATGTAATAAATTTAAATAAAATAAAAAATTAAACGATACGGGTTCAGGGTGAGACAAGTTTGAAAATAAAAATTCAAAATTTGCCCCAAACCCAATGATAATAATAAAAATTCGCTCCAAACATGACAGATCCAAAATAAAGAATCGACTCTATTCTCACCCATGATTAAACTTATATACTCACCCCTTGCTAGAGGGCATTTTCTTTGATCCTACTATGGAGATAAAGTCTTGAAAGAAAGCCATAGTACAATAGTAATACAAGCACGATCATATGAATATTTTTACCTAGTGATTGAACAATCGTTTCATGTATATAAATATCAGCAGAGCATATGTGGTACACGGCATGGATATTCCTAAAATGACCTTTTTGCACACTTTATTTTGTTAGTCAATAATGAAGTGGAAATACTTAATCTATGGAAAGATTAATCCACACCAAAATAGGAAAAATTATCCCTCAATCAAATATTAAAAAAAAAACCATTCTAAATAAGTTGTTGTAAAATCCCCAAATTCGAATGCATTATATATAAATTTGTTGCTAGACCATGGTCAGAGATGGAGCCAATGAGGCCGGATGGCGGCTACAGCTGCCCCTCAACTTTATAAATTTTTAAAATAAATATAAATTTTATATATAAAATTATTAATTTTTTAAATTTTTTTCCTCCTAAAAAAATTAAAAATATCTCTTTATTATTTTAAAAAAAAAAAATAAGTTTCGCCCTCCTAACCTTAATTTTCTAGCTACGTCCCTAACCATGGTAGTCTAAGGACCGTGAACCATTGGTGTGTTGGATCACACCAGTTCAGGCTAACAACTCATGGTCGTTGAACGATCATGGTTCTAAGACCATGTAGGAAAATAGACAAGTTCTTCAATTATGTAGCGAACAAATCTATTTAGTTCTCAAGTACATATCACTAGTGGGATTTAAACTAATTAAAATTATGGTAATTAGCACTTTATGTTTTATGTCGCCATGAAAACATCCGACTATATTGATCCTTTACTACTATATTCATTTATGAGGGCTTCTATTTTATTTTCTTTGGTCTTATTTACCTCGAAATCATTTTAGTTATTTTTAATATTTTTTTAAGTGGTATTCTTTTTTTTTCAAATACCAACAACTCGGTGTTTATTAGACATGTTATAATATGGTTGATTATAGTGATCTATGGTTCTCATTCCAAACTTAAATTGATTTCAACACAAACGCAAATTTTGAGAGGACGTTATATAATGTAAATACTTTAATAGATTGTTAGCATTAAGTTTTTGCATTTATGATGTGCTCAAACCTCTATAACAACTCTTTTATTTTTTACATTGACATTGTATAATTAATTAAAAAAGGTAATTTTTGTTATCTTTATTATTCTTCTTACAGATGTTATATTTAATTTTAGGAAGAAAAAATAATTGACATCCGAACTATGACTGTTTTTTGGACTTCCCATCTAAACTTTTTTTCGTTGTAATTTACCACCTCAACCATACGGAATTTGCACTATACTATCTACGGCATCCCAGCGGCGGAATATTCCACTGAGATGATGTCATGTGCAAGGCACGCTCAAACTTTAAGGGTTTTTTCATCAATTCATATCACCCAACCCAATTCCTATTGAAAAGTGCATGTGAGGCACACGTGTATTGAGAATCCCCAAATTGAATTAGATGAAAGTTAGGGTATTCATTTTCACTCTCAATGCTTTCTAAAAATCTTTTCAAATCCTTCCAAAAAACCATCTTGAAAGCTACTCTGATCTTAAAAAAATAAAATCCTTGGAATCTACTCACCGCGGCAAATGGGCTAGAAAATTCGAGACAAGCGAAACCCTAATCTTCTTACTGGAAGGATAAGCCCTGGTTATGATATAGTGCTAAATATATTTTAGTCCGTTCCAGTGATTATTGTTTTAGATTTTGTTATGAGTTTGTTGGGTTATTAAAAAATTACATTTTTTGCTCAATATGTGGGGTGCAAACACTAGTTTTATGGATCTTTTTTTCGATTTGTGTGTTAAAAAATTAAACTTTTGTGTTGTTTGTCTATGCATGAACATTTTGTCTCATGGGTTTGGTTTTTTTATTGCTATTTTGTTGTTTATATGTTTGATTTATATTGTGAAACTAAATATATATTTATAAACTTATTATATAGTGCCAAAGTCATTTGTTTATTTATGCCTAATATGCTGAATTAATTTATATAGTTTATTGAAATTTGTGAATAGATACATGATTAGTGTTATGTTGGATTGTGTGAATATTGGTGTCATGTAAATATGATTAACAAATATTAGTGTTCTTATGGATTCTGTTTATTGAAATTTTTATGTGTTGTTTGTTGTGCATAATAAAAATTAAAAAATACTTTTTGTTTGTTTTCCCTACCTCATTAGGTCCTCATTCACAGTACTTCACTATAAGAATGCATATTTTGGAGAATTTGTGAGATTAGGAAGTACATACTATGTAGGAGAAAATATGGACATTAATCATTTTGATTTTTGTGATCCAAATGAAATATCAATACCTGAGATAATTAGTATGGCAAATAAGTTAGGTGTAAAGGGATTTAAAACGTTTTATTACAGTAAGGGTGGGGTAAATGATTGCAGCTTTTTGTTAACTTTGCAAAATGATAATGCTGCTATGAACTTGGTCAATTTAATTGATAAGAATAGGATGTTTCAGTTAGTGAATCTGAATCTATTAGAGAACTTAACCAAGACTTTCCTAGTGTTGATGAGCCTTTGCATTTTATGGGTGACAATGAAGATAGTATAGAGTTTAATGAATGTAGTGAGGTGCAAATCGATAACAATGAGAGTAGCAATAGTGATGATGAATAGTCTATTGGTTATAAGTCTTCATTATCAAAGGATTTTGTAGATAGTGAGTGTGAGGTTTGTGATGAGGATGACATACTTTTTTATAGTAACATAGATGATGAAGTTGAATAGGGAAGAGGGCCCTACATATGAATATATAAGCCACAAACTAAATCATCTAGTAGTCAATTGGGAAGTAAGTTGTATAATCAGAATAATCTTCAAGGCCATAATGTGCATAATGGTCATCTAGTATTCAACCAAAAGATAGATGTTAATGATCCTAAATTTGAGTTGGGGATGTGTTTTCTTAACACTGCAACATCTAGACAAGCAGTTAGACATGATTCTATTAAACAGGGAAGGGATGTGATATTCACACTTAATGATAAGTTTAAAGTTCAAGCAAAATGCAAACATGAAATGTGACATAGGTTATTTATGCTTCCAAGGTCCAATACGAGGACACTGTTTAGGTAAAAACCTATAATGGAAAACATAAACGTCCTAGGTCACAAAGAGTATCTCATGCAACTTCTAGGTGCAAATATTAGTAAAATTATTGTGACATTTTTTTCTTATTTTAATTGCCTTCGCATTATATGTTTTAATGATAAAATCTTATTACAAACCTTAAAAATGAAATAAAGCTATATTTACAAATTTAACCTGAATAATAATTTCTTTTTAGTTTTGTATTGTTATTATATAATAGATACAACTATCTAGCAATATATTATATGTTTTACAAAGTGTTTTATTGTATAAGAATTAATAAATGCAATTCAAAAAATAAATAGAATTGAAGCATGATTAAATAAAAATAGGGAAATAAATATTTACATTTCAATATAAAAGTTGTAATTTGTTTTTTATATGGAAATCACCTTATACTTGTAGAGTTGATGAGCTATAGGGCTACAGAGTTGGGAAGCCAGTGAGTTACTACCTGTATCACGAACAAGTGTTGTGGGTACTAGAAGATGCCCGACGAAAACCCTCTGACACTCAAGTCAGTAAGCTGAATAGATGATTTAAACTAGAAAACTAAAGAATGCTTAAGGTTTAATTAATTGTATACCTTGTGATTATGATATTATGGGGTATTTATAATAGTTAAGTTGAGAGATTTCGTGGGCTTAAGGTTTATGGCCCATCACAGATTCTTCATGGGTTCGAAGTCTATATCAATTTTGTAGACTTTAGCTTAAGCATTTCAGCCCATTAACCGTGGACAAGTGAAGCTGATTTGTTAGGACTCATGTTAGGCCTATATCTATTTAGGCCTAGGCCTATCATAAGCCCCCATTCTGGAGTAAGTCTGGATAGTAGAGATTGGTCGAGAATAGTTAGAGTTACAATAGGATTTTGTCAGTTGATGTGGTTTCCTATTGCATTAGAATTGGATGCCTTAGCTCTATATAGGCATATTATAGAAAAAAAGGCTCATAATTCATTAACCCACCTTTTGAAAAAATTCTTTCTCTAGTAAAATTCTCTTTAGGAAGGTTTCTACTACCATGAGCTCCCAAGGTACTCTTAGTTGTGTTGGGTGATATTTTTTTCACTTTTAACTTTCATCTTTCATCTTTCATCTTTTGTCTAGGTACTTCATCTCATCTCTCAATTCTTAAGTTTTTCTTTCTTTTTTATTTAAGTCAATATGTCAAGCACCTTTAGGACATTGATGGTAAGACTGGATGTTGATGGTGGGGTTGGGGTACAACCATCAGTGGTCGAGGGTGGCGATGCAACTTACCACCCGTCATCGGTGGGATAATCATCTGTAGCTCACATTGCCCACACAAGTTGTAGCTCGCTACTACATGAGTTGCGCTCGCTCTTCCAGCGAGCATGCCATCACATCTTGCCCACATCGCAAAATCGCTATTATGGCTCGTATAGATAGCGTGAGCTGTGATGATCCACCCTATAAGCTTGTAGCTGTGGGTCGCACTATCTCCATGAGCAGCGACCTTTCTCTAGGAGCCAAACATTTTGAGAATTGTCATCGTCAGTTTTTTAGTTTGTGGTCCTCTTGACCCTTAATACTTAGAGGGGGGGCCTCTTAAAATTTTTGAGGTTGTTCTTAATCTACCTATGTGTAGAGGTAAGTCTTGGGAGGATGAGTCTAGTGAAGAGGGTAGTTCCATAGGCTCGAGTGAGTCCAAGGAGAGGTGAGGCTCTTGCTCCTAAACTTGGTCCTGAGTTAGGTGAAGTGTTAGGAGAGTTTTCTCTAAACAGTCGGTCTTCAAATTCTGAGGGCGGTGACATTCTCAAATTCTGAGGGGGATAACACTCTCATGTCAGCTGATGATCACTAGCTTTTATGTGAGGAGCTCAACTTACCTTCATGCTTTAAGTTGCTTCTTCTGGAGGTCAACGATAGGATTGGTTGTCCCTCAGATGGTTACTTTACAATTTATTTTGCTTATTTCACTAGTGGGTTCATTATTCCATCTCAATATCTTCTTGTTGAGATCGTGAAGAGTGTCAGCCTTAGTTTCAATCAGCTTACTCCTAATGCGGTGTTGTATTTTGCGAACTTTCATCATAGATTAGAAGAGTTGGGGCTCTCAGTATCTTTGGATAGTTTTCACACTTTATTCACCATGCGTCGTGTATCTCACGAGTTTTATTTTTATTTTATCCACACATAGGATGTAGATTTCTAGATAGTGGTCCTTCCAACCGGGGTTCTTGGAGGGAGAGGTTCTTTTATGTCTAGGATAGGGGATGGGATGTGCCCACTAAGTGGAGTATCTCTGCCTCTAAGATTCATTTGAGTGATATTCATCACTCTTTTCAGCTTCAGTGTTGTTCTTCAGGTCTATTTAACTCGTAGTTCAACCCTAGAAGCTTATTCCCTATGGGTACTTATCTGTTTATTAGTTTTTATGTGTGCATTATTATTATGCAGTAGAGTTGCTCGATGAGTTTGTAGTTAGCTACTTCTTTCAGCTTCTTTGTGTTCAGTTTTGTTTATCCTAACGAACTACTACACTTGTTTTTGTTTTTTATTTTTTGTAGGCCAGCGACTTGACTTGTCCTATATTCACTCTCGCAAACACTCAAAGTCGAATTTTTCATATTCTTCTAGTAGAAAGGGCTTTGGAGGTGGTCGAGGTGCTGATCGTGAGCAAGTTCACCATGGGTGAGATGATCTTACTGGTACTAAGGTCAGTCATAGATAAGGTAGAGGTAGGTCTTTCTTCTTTCATGAAGCGGTGGACTTAGGTCTTCGTCACGTGATTTTGAGGCGCCATTAGAGCCTGCACCCAAGAGAGAGCATGGCTCAGGCATTGCTTTTGCTCCCCATGGGGTGGGAAGTGGCTTCTTTACTTGTGGTTTGAACTAGGCTGAGGAGGTGGATTCCTATTGGGATACTCAGGACATGGGAGTTGGTTGCCGCAAGACACATAGTATTGTTAGTGACTTTGACATTGATCACTTTTTAGCAAAGTCCTCTCGTTCTATCTCAGAGGCGTTGCTGGTGAATAGAGTACTTAGCTTTGGTAAATTTCTTTTCCTTGTTGTGGTGTTGCTTTCTTACTTTAGTTTTTTCTTTTTATGAGCTTCAGTTTTGGTTGATAATTTTTCCTATTTTATTTTTGTTGTAGTGTACCACTTTAGCGACTTTGTTGGATACTCAGGAGAAGAGAGCTAGGGAGTTTGCTCTCTATTTTGAGAATGCAAAAAAAAAAGCGAAAAAAGTGATTGCTAGATTAAATGAAGATGTTGCCAATCTGAAAGAGGAGCTCAAGAACTCAACAGAGGAGCAACAGAAAGTGAATAAGAGCTACAAGACTATTCGTGATAAATATGCTTGTGAGATAGCTAGTGGCAAGAAGTTTTTGGCATCCGAGATATGAAAGAAGCTATTGGCTATAGTCGCTGAAAAGGCTGTTATAGCTTATTAGTCTTTTCCAGCCTTTGAAGAGGTTTTTATGCAGTGTGTTGTGGTGTTGTATGATGATATTGTGCATGACTTTAGGCGCATGCTAAGGGAGATAATGCGCATGTGTAAGGACATAGTCATGGTGCTTGACCCCTAGGTTCCTGAGTTATGTGATGATGCGCTAGTGGAAGTCGCACCAGAGGCCCCTATTGCTGTAGGTTTGGGAGATGAGATAATAAAAGCTCTTGGTGTTGGTGATGTGATCGTCGAGTTGGTTAATGTTGATGAGCCTCATGCTGCTTCAGCGCCTTAGGCTAGATTTATTGTGATGAGATGCATTTGTTATGGTTTTTTCCTTTATATTAGGGATTATTTCTTTGCCAGCTCTAGTTTGCTTTGTCTAGTTGGCATCCATGTTTTGCAGATAGTGTTGCTGATTTGCTTTAGGGCGCTAGTCTTTTGTTACTTGCTGCAAAATTTTGGCTCGTTTTTTATAACGCTACATTTTGTTATTGGCTGCAAGACTTTGGCTCGCTTTTATGATATGCATATTCAACTTATTTATGTCATAGTCATTGAGTTTATCTTTGTTGCTTTGAGCTTTGCTCATTTTTATATTTACCCCCATACTTGATATTTTGGTATTTAGGAGTGAATCAGGCTCTCAAGATTTTATTTTAGGGGATTCCCAGAATCTATCTAGGGTTAGACTTGACTATCCTCGAAGAATGGCAAGAAATCCCAAGAATTTGTGCTTTTATCTATGATCTCGAGGGGGATTGATTTTTGGGATCTAGGTTTGAGCTGGCTAGACTCATAATTAACCTCTCAAGAACTCCATCAGCTCCCTGGATCAGTAACATTTTTAGCTAGATCAAGTATGTATAAAGCAATAGATATCAATTAAAATGAAAAATTTGTCAATTTTATTCATTCTTGTTCAAAAAGAATTGCAACGTGCTGTCTAGTGAAAAATAACATAAGCCCTCAAAAGAGTGGAATTTGCTAAAAATATCTATGTAAAGTAGCTTTAGCACACAAATCATCTGAGTAAAGTTGTTCTAGCTCTAAGTGTAAAATCTTTTGAGGTTGGCCACGTTCCAAGTACGCAGCACATCTCTCTCATCCATTCTTTGTAAACGATATGCCTCCACATTCATAATCTCTATCACCTTGTGGGGACCTTCTCACTTGGGGTCGAGTTTTTTGTCAGGGCACGAACTTCAACCTTTCTCAAGATGAGGTCTCCGACTTGAAAAGATTTGGGGCACACTTTCGTGTTATAAGCTCTCATTATGCACGTATTGTACATCTCAGCTCGAGATACAACTTTTTCTCTCAATTTTCTCATAAGATCAAGATTAACTCTAAGAGCAACATCATTGTATTATGCGTGTAGTTCATCGCCCGCCACGAAGGCTTATCTATCTCTGTAGGTGCAATGGCCTCAATCCCATATGCTAAGTTAAAATAGGGATTCTCCGATCGTGATGCGGGGAGTAGTGCGGTATGCCCATAAGATACTGGGTAGCTCATCCACCCATCCTCATTTGGCATCTCCGAGGCGTGTCTTAAGGTGTTGCAGGATAATATGATTTATGACCTCTATTTGACCATTGGCCTGGGGGTTCCCAATCGAAGTAAAGAATTGCTTGACTGATAATCCTTGGCACTATTCTCTTATCTTTGCTCCAGTGAACTGAGTTCCATTGTCAGATATTAGAGCTCGAGGGATGCCAAATCTACATATGATGCTCTTCCACAAAAAACTTGATCACTTCTCTCTCTGTGATCCTTATTAAGGGTTCCATTTTCACCCACTTTGTGAAGTAGTCTATGGCTACAATAAAAAAATTTCTTTGGCCAGCAGCTATTGGAAAAGGTCTGATGATACCCATACCCCATTGGGCAAAATAATATAGGCTCTCGATGGGTTGCACGGGTGTTGCTGGGTGATATTGGATATTGGCGTGTTCTTAGCAAGCACAACAGCGCATGACCAAATCCTTTGCGTCGTGTTGCATGGTGGGCCAAAAGTATCCTTAGCGAAGTACTTTTTCCGTGAAGGCCTTGCATCCTAAATAATTTCTGTAGATTCCTTCATAAATCTCGCAGAGTACGTAGCTTGCTTTGCTCGAGTTGAGGCACTTCAAATATGGTTGGGAGAATACTCTCTTGTAGAGCTCTCCATCTATGAGTAGAAAGCGTGTTGCCCTAATCTTCAATTTTCACGCATCTGTTGGGCTCTTTAGTATCTTTCATGTCGCCAAGTATTGGATGATGTCGCCTTTCCAACTCAACTTTTTTTGTCGTCACACATGATTTGTAGGCCTGCTCCATCAATCTCGGCTTGGCTAGAGGATAGAAAGATGATATTACTACTGTTGATGCTGGCCATAGAGCTAGCTAGTCTAGCGAGCTGATCTACAGTTATATTAGTTGCTCTTGGTATTTGTTTAAGTCCATACTCCTCTAGTTTAGCTAGTAGATTTTTTGTCAAGCTCAAATACTTGATCATCTTTTCATCTTTCGCTTCGTATGCTCCTACAACTTGATTTACCACTAATTGAGAGTCACTGTGAATGATCAGTTTTCTTGCTCCTACTGCAAAGACCAATTTGGGGCCTACTAGAAGCACCTCGTATTTTGCTTCATTGTTCGAAGTGGGAATGCGAACTTCAGTGCATGCTCAAACTTATCACCTTAGGGGCTTTCAATGACTATCTCGGCTCCACTTTCTATTGACATGGATGAACCATTGACGTAGATAGTCTATATAGGTAATGAGCTAGCTACTCCGTCAATAGTTATCTTCACTACAAAATCTGCAAGGACTTGGGCCTTTATTGCTGGGTGAGGTCGAAACTCGATTTTGTGTTCAATAAGTTTGATGGCCCATTCTACCATTCTCCATGATGTTTCTAGATTTGAGAGCACCTGATTGAGAGGGTGGTTGGTCAACACTGCTACTATATAAGATTAGAAATATAGGTGGAGCTTCATCACAGCGGTGATGAGAGCTAAAGCAAGCTTCTCGATATTGGGGTACCCTTGTTTTGCCAATTGAAGAATTTTGTTGATGTAGTTGATGGGTTGGGGAGATTGACTGACTTTCTGAACTAAAACGGCATTGATTGCTTTGCTCGCCACTACTAAGTAGAGAAATAATATTTTTCCCATCTCCGACTTGGTGAGTAGTGGGGGTGAGACCAAGTATCTCTTCAGGGCATTAAAAGCTTGTTTACACATCTCTGTCCATTTGAAGTTATTCCTTTCACGGAGGACTTTAAGAATGGGAGCCATTTGTCAGCTGACCTTGAGATGAAACGATTCAAGGCAGCTAGTCTTTCAATTAATTATTGTATATGTTTGATGTATCGAGGGGATGGTATATTCAAATCGCCTTAATCTCCTCTGAATTTACTTCTATACCTCTCTCGGTTATCATATATCGCAGGAACTTTTCTCCATGTACACCAAATATGCACTTTGCTAGATGAAGCTCTATATGATATGCTCGTAGCATAGTGAAGCATTCCTATAAGTCTGATATGTGGTTGAAAGTGCGCCTACTCTTGACAAGCATGTCATGAATGTATACTTCCATATTGCACCCGATCAAGTATGCGAATATGCTTTGACTAGGCGTTGATACGTAGCTCCATCATTTTTCAAGCCAAAAGGTATCGCCTAATAATAGTAGATCCCCTAGTCAGTTATGAAACTTATCATCTCTTGATCTTCTAGGGCTAGTTTGATTTGATTATATCCTTGATAAAGATCAAGAAAACTCATTAGCTCATACCCTGATGTGAGTCCACTAGCATATCTATACGTGGGAGTGGAAATGGATCTTTTGGGCAAGCTTTGTTGAGGTCCGTGAAGCCTATGTAGAGGTGATAATTGCCTTCAGGCTTGGATACGAGCATTACATTTGGCAACCATTCTAGATATCGAACTGGTCAAATATACTTTGCTGCTAATAACTTATCAATCTGCTCTTTGATGTGTTGGCTTCTTTTAGGGCTAAAGGTTCTCTTCTTCTATTTTATTGGCTTTATGTTTAGATTAATATTAAGTTGGTAGAGTGCTAGCTCTAGGGGTATCCCTACGAGATCCTCCATACCCCAAGCAAATACATCAATATTATGCCTAAGAAAGGCAATTATGTTCTTTTCAACTTTTGGTTCGAGTCTAATTCTGATTTTTGTTGTCTTTGAAGGGTCTTTAGGGACCAACTCAATTATCTTCTGCTCTTCAATGGCTTTTAGCCTTATATTTTCGAGCTTCTTTCTTTCTTCTTCATGTATCTCCTTATTTTTCAGCTTTTTCTTGATGGAATATACAAGCTTCTACTTTTCTTTCTTGGGGGTGGTCATCACCACCCCCTTGTGTCTTCAAACTTTGAGATGTTTTTTACAAAGTATTTATGTAACATTCCCTAGCCATTCGTTGGTCTTTGATGGCCTCACCGACTCATTGAAAACTTTAGCTTCATGCAGTAGGTAGAGGTTATATCATGAAATAAGTTCGAGTTGGGTCTCCCCAAGATCATGTTATACATTGAAGGGGCATTGACCACCAGAAACTTCACCATTTTTGTAACTCTCATAGGATAAGATCCTAGGGAAAAGGGTAAGGCAACTTCTCTTAGTGTCTCCACTACTTTATCTCTGAATATAGTCAGTGGGGTGTTTATTGGGCCCAACTGAGCATTGTTGATGCCGAGCTTTAGGAATATATCATGGAAGATAATGTATGTGGAGCTCCCACTATCAACTAAAATCTTCTTCACCTAAAAGTTGGAGAGAATTGCTGAGATAACAAGGGTGTCATTGTGTTTCTCTCGTTATCCTTCTAAGTCAAATTCTCCAAATGTCAGCTCATTTACAGGCCCTTGTAGGTGATGTACTTGCTCGAATGGATGATTAGATGGGGTGTGAGAATTAGCTCTACTTGCTGCATGTGTTAGGGCTCTCCTAGCACTCGACGAGTCTTCGCTCGCTGGCTCCGTGGAGATGACCGTTATCACTCCTACAGTAGGTAGGTTTTCTTCTCATCCTCGGCCCCTATGCCTTTATCTAGTCTCTCTATTTTACTCTTTAGGTTGCTCGTATTGCTTAGTAGCATCATGTCGATGTCGATCACAACGGTTGTCAAGGGCTTTATCTACAAACTTAGTTAGGTGGCCTTTACAGATCAGCCTCTCAATCTCTTATTTCAAATGAAAAAAATCCTCAGTAGTATGCCCTCTATCTTTATGAAAATGGCAATACTTGTCGGATTTTTCCCTTTTAAAACTTTTTCTCAATGGACGAGGTGGTTGGATCAAGCCTTGTTGCTTTACTACCACCCAAACTTCAGGCAATCGAGCATTGATAGAAGTAAATTTAGTATGTGTGGTTAATAGGGAAGGGCGTCTGTTGTCCTTCTTTCTCCATCTGGTCTTTCTTCATCTCGTTGCTTTCTCTTTCTTAGAGCAGTCAGTCCCATTATCTCTTTAATGTGGATATACTTTTCAGCTTTTAACAACAACTCTTCAAGTGTCACTGGAGGCTTTCATGTTGTGGATTCTTTGAATCTCCCGTGGTAGAGATTTTGTTACATTATCCCTAATAGCAACTCATGGTTGACGTGGGGGACCTCATGGACACCTTCTACAAAATATCTAGATGATCGAGAATAAGTATGCAGTGGTCTTTGGATATTTACAATTGATGGAGAACTGATGGAGGAACCGCTGTATAAGTTGCTCAAAGTTGGTAATTGTTCCTCCAGGTTGCTGATTAAACCAAGTTAGAGCCCACTTGATCAACGTGGTTCTGAAGATCTTACAGTAGACGACATCGCTTAAGTCCCTTAGGTCAGCCTTCGCGTAAAACCTATTGAGGTGTTTATGAGGATCACCAGTTTTGTCATACTTTGCTAAGTTGGCTATCTTGACCCCTATAGGGAGAAACTCTGCTAAGATAGCCATAGAAAATAGACTGCGCTTCGGAGGAACAACTGTTAGTAGAGTGGCATTCTCCATGAAAGTATGTGATTTGGGTGGGTAAGTTGGTTCCACGATGTGAATGTGTGATCCCTGTGAATGAGTCAATGGTATAGTGTGTGTCGCCTTGTCGTCACCTCATAGTTTGACTCTTTTTTTCTGGTTGAGAGACACGACTGCTCATCTCCTCACATATTTCAGAGGCCTTGCGATGTAGAGCTGTGGGCCTTGAGTCATCCCACTCTAGGGTTGGAGTGGAAGTGCAGTTTCCTTGGACGGGTCACCGAAGAGTGCTCTCTATGATGGGTTGTAGCAAATTGGGCGACAACTTTAGCAGCACTTACTTCCTTGATCATCCTCCATAGTGTCTTGTCAGTGATGTAGATCATTGGTTCACCCTGACGTGGTGGAGGTTGGTTCCTGTGATTGTCAGGTGGTAGTCGTCGATCTCCTCCATCATTCTGGGCATCCTGTGCAGGACCTCAAGCCCTCCGTATTGGTAAGTCACCTCCTTGGGTGCTAGTCTCGAGCTGCTCTAGATCTGGTCTGTATTTCTCACTGATCAAGTAGTAGCGTTACCACAGACGGCGCAAAAATGATATGAAAATTACCTTATACTTGTAGAGCTGATGAGTTGTAGATCTGCGGAGTTGGGAATCTAGTGATTCACTACCTGCATCACAAACAAACGTCAGGGGTGCTGGGGGGGTGCCCGACGAGGACCCTACGATGCTCAAGTCAATAAGTTGAGTAGATGATTTAAACCAAAAAGTTAGATGCTACAACTTTAAGGTTGCAAACCCAAGTGCAGGTTGTAGGAAGTAATAAATTTTTCGCGAGTCCGAGGTCGATCCACAGGGAAGTTGTTTGAAGAATTCAAGTTTATATTTCTAAAAAGATGGAGTTGATGTGAATCAAAATATATGAACAATTAATGTATGATGTAACTAAAGAAAAATCGAAATAATAAAAGTACTGAGAATTAGGGATCCACTCTTGAGTTTTGGATAGAGAAATGATTATTTATTCTTTTTACCTCTATTAATTGCCACAATTGGAATCCATACATAATGAAGGTTCCAATGGGAAGATATTATCAAGTAACTCATGCAATAAGGTAATCATGATATTGTCTTACTATTGCAAATTATCTCTTAACGTCAACACTTATTTATGGGATCAAGCATTTATGTACTCCTTCGTCAACAACAAATCAAAGTTTCACATTAGCAGTCGGTGGGGTAAAACCGTACAATAAGCTAAATGAACCCAAGTATTTGTTGTGCCATTGGAGATACATAAATCAAGAATCACCACAAAACAAGTAGGGTTTAGATCAAAAATAAAAATAATAATATAACATACTTAAATAATTTCTACCCTTATAACCATTTCTCTTCCTCCATCAAGAGATTCACCCTTTTTCCTCAGCAAAATGAAATTTAGAAAGACATAATAAAAGTAACAAAGACTAAAAATATAAGAGAAACTAGAGAATGCATTTCTATTAATACTAGAAAACTTACAATACTAGAAAACATACAAACTAGATAACTTAGCCTAAAAAAACCCTTTTCCCCCAACCTCTTACAAGCTTAATATATGGCCTATTTATAGTACTTGGAGTAAGCTAGAGGCCAAACAAATAATGGAGGGGTTAATCAAGTGGTATGCTAGTTTCCAAGAGTTGGTAAGTTGTTACACAAATTTCTCATCCACTGAATTCAATTACATTTTTCGATTAGACACAGCCAGATTTTCAAGATACGTGAAGAATAAAAATTGTAGATCTTTCAGAGCTGATATATTTTCATATATCTTTTGTCAAATTTGGCGGTCGGATGAAGGAGCCGCCCTTTAACATCAGCAGCAACTTGCAGCCTATAGTTTTACCATTTTGACACATTTTCATACCATCTTGTCTTCAGTAAACTTGTTTATTTACCTATTAGGTATAACATATCAGAATTTCAGACCAAAATAAATTTGGGCTCAAGATATATAACCGAATTGGTGAAATAAGTCAATACTGGGCTGAACTCTGATCCGAATTTTGGTGATCCATTTTGTGCAACTACTTGGACGAATTTTCTACTATCATAAAGACTGAATTAGGCTAAACTTCCAACATAAAAGTTGTACCTCTATCTCTTGTCTTTCAAATGAAATAATCTTCAGGTCCATAGGGCTTTTGATCATGAAGTTATGCTCAAATTACAAAAAGTGCATAAGTCTGAAAACATGCTTCCATTTATTCCCTAACACAAAACATTAATAAAACAAGAATATTAATAAGAATAAAGCAAGAAAAGTATAAAGGATTTGATAGAAAAATATGTCAAAATGTGCACTTATCAAATTCCCCCACACTTAACCCTTACTTGTCCTCGAGCAAGCTTAAAATAAACATAAACTAATCCACTTTTGTAGGAAATCATGATTGCATTTAGCATATGCAACAAGCCTTTAAACCCCTAGGTGGCCCATAGAGGACGAGTTATAGTCTCGTGAAGGTTTCCAGCAGTGATACCTACAAACACCTATAATAACTATCTTCCAACTTTTATTCTCATGAAGCAACAAAGTAATATGGAAATAAAATCAAACAAGTGTTGAGTTTAACTCTTAGTCATTCAAAAATCAATACATTTCCACAATAAGCATACTCAAGTGTGTGTGTAGACAGTTAATGTCAATAGTGATGAAACTATGCATGCTTCAAATAAGTGAATTCTCATAAAATCTTGCAAAAACCATCACCCAATCTCTAATAGAAAAGTTAAACATCATAGGCTCTTCCTTTGGTGCAAATCTCCACTACACTGAAGGCACCACACGAAATCAAAAGGTCTTCAACAAAGGTTGTAATGGGGCCAAAGGGTGGTGATGTAGCTAAGAAATAAAAGGATAGGATGCAACAAAGGTTCTAAAACTTCATGGAATTAGAGACATAAAATTTATCGATAAAGAATTTTCCAACTCCACAAATTTCACACTAGAGTCTATTGTTATTGAATTGGACCCCTTTTATTCATCTTGCAACATCTCATTTTTAGTTGCAACTTGTAGCACTTTGCAACTTCTTTTTTTTTTTTTAAAAGAAACTCCCCCACACTTATCTTCTATTCCAACCTGAATTTCTTTTGTAAGTTCAAGCTGTCAATTGAATGTCTCTTAAACTCCAATCATTTTTAGAACAAGGGTTGGATAATAGTGTATTTAGGCTAGGTAAAAAGATATGGTTACAAAAAAAAAATATTTATTTATTGTAAGGCTCAAAGTGGTTTACTATGAGGATGTTTTCTTGAAACATCATACAGGGAACAAGCTGATTTGGCAATGGTGTTAGAAATCCTAATGCCTTAATCATTTTTCTAGTGGTGCACTATCAGTCGTTCGCCTCGACAGACCAAAAGTAAAAGTTCTAATACTCAACCCCTACATGTTGAAAATTCAAGTGATGATTAGAGCAATGGCATAAGAACTATCTATTTTGACATGATTGTCTTCACACAAAAAACATAACTATTTGTGCAAAATAAAATTTGAGTATAATTATCACAAAAATATATTAACCAAATAACAACATAAAAGTCCAAAACAACAACCCATCATCAATCAAACCATATTATTCATGCTTAATTTTAATCATTGAAGTTGGAAGAACTTATACGACTCAAAAAAATAATAATTGGTAATTCAAAACATTTATTAAAAACTTTACAAACCTGTCATGTTATGTAAAAAATAGGGATGCGTCTCAAGAGTGTTACAATTACCCTTTACTCAACCATCTTTTTTTCATGCTTTCAACGGACCCATAAAAAAACACGTTTGATTTATATTTTTTTATTTTATTTTATTTTATTTTATTTTTTTTTAAATACTAGAAAAACACACATTTAATATACAAGTCATGATATCAATTATCCCTCCCCCCAACCTAATCGAGACATTGTCCCCAATGTCAAAACTAGACAGGAAAGTAGAGTTTGAAGATATCACCTAAAATGCGGCTAATAAAGCTGAAACAAAAAAAAAACATACATACTATTAGATAAAATCATTAACAATAAGTATCACAGACTGAGATTCAATTTCAATTTGCGTTTTCGACCATTGTTCCTGTTGGACCAATCCATATTAGCCAAGGTTGGATCAGGTTTTGCACATATGCTAGAAGTTGATCAATCAGCTGGTCAGGTGCCGGAGTAGAAATGATGATTCTTCTCGCAGAAGTTGAAATAAAACCTTTTTTCACAGTATGATCTATAAAAGATAGCAAACCATCATAAAAACTATTAACATTAAGAATACCTATGGTTTTTGGTGAATGTTGAGTTGTGCCCAAGAGACAATTTGGAATAATTCCTCTAGTGTACCAAAACCGCCAGATAGAATGATGAATGCATCCGCATTGTTTAACATGTTAGGCATTCTGTCATGAATATATATACTTTTAGCTCATCTCCAATGGTCATACATGTGATATTCTATACTGTTAAAGATTTTGGGATAACTCCCAGAACTTTGACACCTCCTACATAAGCAGAAATAGCAACACTCCCCATTAACCCCAAACTGTCTCCCCCATACACTAAATGAATTTTTCTTTTCCTAAAGTTCAACAAGGTTATTGGCTGCCCCTATAAAACACCATTTTTTCCTAGATTGGATCACAAAAAACACAAATGGAATTAAAATTGCGAGTTGAAGAAACTTCCATTTTTTTCTTTTTTTTTTGAAAATAAGTTGTGCAAAAATAGAGTGAGTACGGTGATATTTATTGAGGTGTGAATAGGGGATACATTTATTGCATGTCTTTTTCTTTTGTCAAAAAAGGTTGAAAATAAGGACACATACGAAATTTAAAAATTACCTACTAACACGTGTATGTACATGTAGTTGTGATTGTGGCTCACATCTTCCTCTGGTTTTATGTCCAGTAACGGCTTAAACGCCCTATATGGGTCGAGGATATGCTTTCCATCCAGTTTTCTTATAAACTGGCAACAAGGTCTTTTAATGTCAGATTCCCAAGACTATAAAGCTCATATTCATTTCGAAAATGATCCCATAAATCAAGAATTGCACATTGTACCATCCACATAAATGCGTCTCAAGAGTCAATATAATATGATCTAAAGACTCCTTACTCAGTCCATCCATAATGAATTTAAGTTTATCTTCTCGATTTTTAGAGACCATTCCTAAAGAACGACACTTTGTGTTGCAAGTCCATCTAGCACAAATATGACAAACTTTCATTTTTTTCGCCCTTCGTTTTTTTGAATATGTGATTTTACCAAAACCAGACATGTATCTAGTAAGTAAATCTGGAAACTCATGTGAAAACTCACCTGCCCTGACCTTTGCTTCAATTATCCATCGTATGTCCTCCGGAATGCCCTTGTGCATAAGCATCCTCAATCTTTCAATCCTGATTTTATAAATTTTCAAAATTGCATTTTTCGGAAGAAAAGGAAATCGCTTCTTGAGAGTTAGAAAAATGTCACCCATTTTGAAAAGAACAGAAAGAGAATGAGAAAAGTAAAGAAAATTTGTACAAAGATTTCAGTTGTTTGGGAAACTGACAAGTCCGACTTTTATAGCCACAGAGTACGTTATCTCGCCATTTAACCGGGAAAAGAAAAAAAAATTAAAAGAGAAGAAAAAAAATAAATAAATAAAAAAAATATCAGAAAAATGAGTATATACAACACTAATCATAACAAGGGTTAGAAAGAAAAAAGAATTTCCTCTTGTGAAAATTGATTTTCTAGAAATGGTTTAACTCTTTGTCCATTTACTTTAAATATGTTACCATTTCTAGGATTCTCAATATCAATCGCCCCATAAGGATATACTTTTTTTACAACAAAAGGACCACTCCACCTTGATCTCAATTTTCCAAAAAAACAAATGCAATCGAGAATTATAAAGCAAAACCTTTTGACCAACCTCAAATATTTTTCTTGAAATTTTATTATCATGAAAATCTTTGATTCTTTGCTTTATAAATTTTAGAATTCTCATATGCATCATTTCTCAGTTCTTGAAGTTCATTGATTTGCAATTTTGCGCAATTTTGAAGCTTCATCAAGGTTGAAGATAAACATTTTGATTGCCCAATAAGCTTTATGTTCAAGTTCAACAGGTAAATGACAAGGTTTTCCATAAACTATCCTATAAGGAGACATGCCTAATGATGTTTTGAAAGCAGTTCTATATGCCCAAAGTGTATCAGTAAGTCTAAGAGACCAATCTTTACGGTTTGGGTTAATTGTTTTCTCCAAAATTTATTTTATCTCCCTATTTGCAAGTTCAACTTGTCCATTTGTCTGAGGGTGATAAGGGGTTGCAACTTTATGTATGATTCCATATTTCTTCATTAAAGTTTCGAAAACTTTGTTACAAAAATGTTTTCCCCCATCACTGATAATAGATCTAAGAATTCCAAATCGACTTAAAATATTTTCTTTCAAAATTTATCACTATTTTGTGATCATTGTTTCGACAAGGAATTGCCTCGATCTATTTTGAAACATAATCTATGGCAACCAATATGTAAAGAAAACCAAATGATAATGGAAATGGCCCCATAAAATCAATACCTCAACAGTCAAAGATTCCAATCACTAGGATAGGGTGTAGGGGCATCATATTTCTCTTTGAAAGGGACCCTAACTTTTGACAATTTTCACAACTTTTGCAGAAAGTGTAAGTATCTTTGAAAAGAGTTGGCCAATAAAATCCACATTGCAAGATTTTTGCAGTAGTTTTCTTTACAGAAAAATGACCACCACATGTTTCTGAATGAAAAAATTTGACAATATTACCTATCTCATTGTCAGGCACACATCTTCGAAAGATTTGATCCGGACAATATTTGAATAGGTATGGATCATCCCAATAAAATTTTTTAACCTCAGTCAAAAACTTCTTTTTGTCTTGAGAGTTCCAATGCGATGGCATCTTTCTGTCACAAGAAAATTAACAATATTAGCAAACTAAGGTAAAATAGAAACATTAAATAGTTGTTCATCAGAGAAAGTGCCATTAATAGGTGTGGTTTGAAACGAGTCATCACAAACAAATCTTGACAAATGATCAGCCACTACATTCTCTACTCCCTTTTTATCTCGAATAGTAACATTAAATTCCTAGAGTAAGAGAATCCACCTAATCAGTCTTGGTTTAGCATCTTTTTTTGACAAAAGATATTTCAAAGCTGCATGATCACTGGAAACAACAATTGGTGAGCCAACAAGATAAGATCGAAATTTATCCAATGCAAAAACTATAGCAAGTAATTCTTTTTTAGTTGTTGTATAATTCAATTGAGCACCATTTAAAGTTTTACTTGCATAGTAAATAACATATGGTTTTTTATCTTTTCTTTGTCCCAAGACAGCTCCAACAGCATAATCACTAGCATCACACATTATTTCAAAAGGTAAAGTCCAATCTGGAGGCTGCATGATTGGAGCAGACGTAAGCATGCTTTTAAGCTTAACAAAAGCATTTTCACAGTTTTCAGTCCATTTAAAAATAGTGTCTTTTGTTAGAAGATTACACAAAGGTTTAGATATATTTACTAAAATCTTTGATAAATCTTCTATAAAAACCAGCATGTCCTAAAAATGATCTAATCTCCTTCACAGTCTTTGGTGTTGGCAAATTTGGCAATTAACTCAATTTTAGATTTATCAACCTCAATACCTTCTGATGATATAATGTGCCAAGAACAATACCAGTTGTTACCATGAAGTGACATTTCTCCCAATTGAGCACAAGATTCTTTTCTTCACACCTGATCAAAACCTTTTCTAAATTAGATAAGCAATCATCAAATGAATTACCAAAAACAGAAAAAGCATCCATGAAGACTTCAAGAAAACGTTCAACCATGTCACTAAAAATACTAAGCATGCATCGTTGGAATGTAGCTGGTGCATTACATAATCCAAAAGGCATCATTTGATATGCAAAAGTACCAAAAGGACATGTAAAAGTTGTTTTCTCTTGATCTTCAAGTGCAATTGCAATTTGATTATACCCAAAATATCCATCTAAAAAGCAATAAAATTTGTGTCCCACAACTCTTTCTAAAATTTGATCCATGAAAGGTAATGGAAAATGATTTTTCTAGTAACTGAGTTGAGTTTTCTATAGTCAATGCACATTCGCCAACCAGTAACAGTCCTAGTTGAATTAATTCATCATTCTCATTCTTGACTACAGTAACTCCAGATTTCTTAGGTACAACTTGAGTAGAACTTACCCATTTGCTATCAGAAATAGAATAAATGATTCCATTATCTAAGAGTTTAATGACTTCATTTCTTACTACTTCTTTCATATTAGGATTTAGCTTTCATTGCATTTCTCTAGATGGTTTAGCATTTTCCTCGAATAGATGTTATGTGTGCAAATGAAAGGATTAATACCTTTAATATCAGCAATGGTCTATCCTAAAGCATTCTTATGCATTTTCAGAGTTTTGATCAACTTACCTTCTTGAGATGCATCGAGTTTGAAAAGAAATTATTACTGGAAAAGTCTCATTCTCACCCAAGAAAGAGTATTTCAAATTAATTGGCAAGGGTTTCAATTCAACCAAGGGAGATTTAATACTTGATGGATAGATTTTACTGTTGATGATGAAAGTTCTTCGAACCTTGGCTTCCAAAAATATTTTTCTTGTACTTGCAAAAATTCAGAGATAGTATTAGTGTGTTCCTTTTTATAAATACTTTCACTTTCGAAATAAGTCTCCAAAGAATCTGAAGAGTTAGTAGTAGTAAAGTATTCATGAACAAGTTTCATCAATTGAATCCACTTCATGTACTTCGACATCTTCTGCAGGTTGCATACAAACATTAAACACATTTAGTTCTAAAGTCATATTTCCAAATGATAACTTCAAAATACCATTTCTACAATTGATCAAAACATTTGAAGTTGCAAGAAAATGACGACCCAAAATGATAGGAATTTGTGTATGTGTTTGTGCAACAGGCTCTGTGTCCAAAATAATAAAATCAACTAGAAAGTAAAATTTATCAATTTGTACCAACACATCTTCTACTATTCGCTTTGGAACTTTAATCGAACGATCAGCTAGTTGGAGTACAACAGAAGTTGTTTTAAGTTCTCCCAAACCTGACTGTTCATAAATTTGAGAAAGGTAGAAGATTTACACTAGCACCAAGATCAAGCAAAGCACGCTCTATTCTAGTGTTTCCTATAATACATGAAATGGTTGGACAACCTGGATCTTTGTACTTGGGTGGAGTGAATTTGTTGAATGATTGAACTAACACTTTCAGTTAAAAATGCCTTCTTTTGTACATGATGTTTTCTTTTGATTGTACACAAATCTTTCAAAAAATTTGGCATAAGGTGGAACTTGCTTGATTACATCCAATAATGGAATATTAATCTTGACTTGTTTAAAAATTTCAAAAATTCAGCATTTGAGTTCAATTTCTGAGTTGCTTGTAATCTTTGAGAAAAGGGTGCTGGAGGTAAATATTTTTCTTTTTCATCATTTTCACGCTTACCATCTTCAAACTTACCTTTGTCATCAAGACTATTTCTATTTTTCATTTCTGGGGGTAGATTAGAAACTTTCTCCTTGGGATGAACAGTCTTGTCAACAACTTTTCCATTCCGAAGAGTTGTAACTGAATTAGCCTCCTTGACTGCATTTTTCACCTGAAGAAGAAACATGACACTGAGTGGAAGGATTAGGTTGAGGTTGAGCAGGAAATTTATCTTTTTCATGAGTACGCAAAGAAGTTGTCAGTGTTGAAAATGTGCTTCTGATCTCATTGATAGCTTGTGAAGTCTGATTATTGATGTTTGTTTGTTCATGCATAAATGCTTGCAAAGTCTCCTCAATAGATTTTGTATGTGGAGTGGATAAGAATGAAAGTTTTGTGGTTTTTGTGAATGCAGTGGTTGGGCACGGTTATCATCTCGCCAACTGAAATTGGGATGATTTCTCCATTGTGGATTGTAAGTTTCAGAATATGGAGAATGGAAAGGTTTTTTGAATGTGTTCATAAAATTTGCTTGTACTGGAATGTTTGGACATTCATTGGTGGAGTGCCCCAAAATTTCACAATTGCTACAAATTTCTTCCTCTTGTACAGATTTGATTTCCTTTACTTTTTTAAGTTCCATGGCTTCAACTTTTCTTGTTAAACTAGCAAGTCTAGCATTTAGATCATCTTCTTGGCTAAGGTAATATTTTCTTTTATTACTATTACAAGATTAGATCTAATAGAACCTTCGGAAGAATTAACACTATGCCATGATTGAGAGTTTTCTGCCAAATGATCTAGATATTCTAGGGCTTCATCAGGTTCCTTATAAGAAACTCACCATTACACATTGTTTCAACAAATTATTTTATTTCAGGAGTTAAACTTCATAAAAGAAACTAATTAAGCGCCGTTTTTCAAAACTATGATGTGAGCATGAATTCAACAAATCTTTAAATCTTTCCCAACATTGAAAGAAAACTTCATTCGAATTTTGAGAAAAAATTTGAATTTGTCTTTTCAAAGCATTAGTTTTATGAGTTGGAAAGAATTTTTTTAAGAATTCAGCTTGCATTTCTTCCAAGTGCCAATTGACCTAGGTTTTAAAGAATTAAGCCAATTTTTTGCTTTATCTTTTAAAGAGAAAGGAAATAATTTGAGCTTAACAATCTCATTTGTGCAAGTTTGATCATCAAAAGTGGCACATACTTCATCAAATTTTTTTAAATGCAAGTAAGGGCTTTCAGAGTCTAAACCATGGAAATTAGGAAGTAAAGGGATCATACCTGACTTGAATCGAAAATTATTTGCATTTAGAGGAAAAATGAAACAAGAAGGAGAAGAATTTCGAGAGGTTGCAAGTAATAACGCATGGTACGCACCTGTTGATTCTCATTTTCATCCTGGACACTTTCATTTTCAGCCATGGTGGAAGTGTATGGAGATGATTCAAATAAATTTCCAAACAAAGTTTCGAAATTATTTCTTACTAAACGTCAGAGAATTATGACTACGATACCATATAACCATATATCCATAAAGAAAATAAATAAACTATATTTACAAAGGAAAAATATTAACAAACCTGAATACTTACCTTGCCTTCCCCGGCAACGGCGCCAAAAACTTGCTACAACTTTAAGGTTGCAAACCCAAGTGCAGGTTATAGTAAGTAATAAATTTCTCGTAAGTCCAAGATCGATCTACAGGGAAGTTGTTTGAAGAATTCAAGTTTATATTTCTAAAAAGATGGAGTTGATGTGAATCAAAATATATAAACAATTAATGTATGATGTAACTAAAGAAAAACCGAAGTAATAAAAGTACTGAGGATTAGGGATCCACTCTTGAGTTTTGGATAGAGAAATGGTTATTTATTCTTTTTACCTCTATTAATTGCCACAATTGGAATCCATACATAATGAAGGTTCCAATGGGAAGATATTATCAAGTAACTCATGCAATAAGGTAATCATGATATTGTCTTATTATTGCAAATTATCTTTTAACGCCAACACTTATTTATGAGATCAATCATTATGTACTCCTTCGTCAACAACAAATCAAGGTTACATTAACAGTCGATGGGGTAAAACCGTACAATAAGCTAAATGAACTCAAGTATTTGTTGTGTCATTGGAGATACATAAATCAAGAATCACCACAAAACAAGTAGGGTTTAAATAAAAAATAAAAATAATAATACAACATACTTAAATAATTTCTACCCTTATAACCATTTCTCTTCCTCCATCAAGAGATTCACCCTTTTTCCTCAGCAAAATGAAATTTAGAAAGACATAATAAAAGTAACAAAGACTAAAAATATAAGAGAAACTAGAGAATGCATTTCTATTAATACTAGAAAACTTACAATACTAGAAAACATACAAACTAGATAACTTAGCCTAAAGAAACCCTTTCCCCCAACCTCTTACAAGCTTAATATATGGCCTATTTATAGTACTTGGAGTAAGCTAGAGGCCAAACAAATAATGGAGGGGTTAATCAAGTGGTATGCTAGTTTCCAAGAGTTGGTAAGTTGTTACACAAATTTCTCACCCACTGAATTGAATTACATTTTTCGGTCAGATACATCCAGATTTTGAAGATATGTGAAGAATATAAATTGTAGATCTTTCAGATCTGATATATTTTCATATATCTTTTGTCAAAGTTGGCGGTCGGATGAAGGAGATATAGTCAAATTACCGAGTCATGTCCAAGAGCCGCCCTTTAACATCAGCAGCAACTTTCAGCCTATAGTTTTACTATTTAGACACATTTTCACACCATCTTGTCTTCAGAAAACTTGTTTATTTACCTATTGGATATAACATATTCGAATTTCAGCCCAAAATAAATTTTGGCTCAAGATATATAACCGAATTGGTGAAATAAGTCAATACTGGGCTGAACTCTGATCTGAATTTTGGTGATCCATTTTGTGCAACTACTTGGACGAATTTTCTACTATCATAAAGACTTAATTAGGCTAAACTTCCAACATAAAAGTTGTACCTCTATCTCTTGGCTTTCAAATGAAATAAGCTTCAAGTACATAGGGCTTTTTATCATGAAGTTATGCTCAAATTACAAAAACTGTATAAGTCTGGAAATATGCTTCCATTTATTCCCTAACACAAAACATTAATAAAACAAGAATATTAATAAGAATAAAGCAAGAAAAGTATAAAGGATTTGATACAAAAATATGTCAAATTGTGCACTTATCATTAGAGAATACTTAAGACTTAATTAATTGTGTACCTTATGATTGTAAAATTAGGGGATATTTATAGTGGTTTAGTTAAGAGTTTTCATGGGCTTGGAGTCTTTGACCTATCGTAGAGTCTTCATGGGCTTGAAGTCTATATCAGCTTCATGGGCTTTAGCTTCAGCATTTCAGCCTATTAACTGTAGACAAGTAAAGTTGATTTGTTGGACCACATGTTAGGCCTATGTCTATTTGGCCTAGGCCTAGCACATTCGAAAAAGTAAGATGATTATATAAAAAGACTCATAAAGTATTTGAGACTTTTAAAAAAACTTAAAGGCTGTTTTGCGATTATTTTTGTGTAAATGAGGTTCTCTCACTCTTTTAGTATTTGCTTATGTACAAGCCTACCTGTTCTTAACATTTTTATGCACATAATTTAGATTAATTCTCACCAGAAATTAAGGGATCAAGCCATAACATTCTTGAATGAATACTAAAGTGAAATCATGGGACATATCAAATAACGTGAACAAATCATACCTTGTTTTTTTATGGAGAAAACTAGATCAATCATACTTGCCAAAAAAGTTGATTAAAGTAGACAAATTAGAGTAATTAAGTGTTTGACCAAGCTAAAATTCTCATTTTGGGCATCAAAATGTATTATGCAACAAAATTTAGTAGTTACAATTGAGTTACACAATGTCTAATATCCATTTTCCGACACAATTGTTACATTTTGAGTTCGCAGATATTTTTGTTTTACTCATTTTTTAAATTTTTTTTTCTGAAATACTTTCAAGAAATAACTTTAAAGCATACACCAAATATTTCAACCATATTTTCAAGTTCTATACTTTCTTTTTTGAGATTTTTAATATTTAAAATAAGTAAATGAAAATATATTTTTCTATGTAAGAAATAAAATAAAATGGGTAACGGGTCGCCCATGAAGGCTGACCCGACCCAGATTATTTGAAATTATTTTGGTGGAATTAGTTTGAATGGGGAGGTTTTTTGGAGCAGAAAATCACCCCACCACTACACGTTAAGAAAAAATATTTTCCACCAATTAATAGTTACTCCACCCCACTTTTAGATACGCAAAAAACTATCAAGAAAGAAAACTCTCTATAAAAAAAAAGGCGTAAAAGTACAGTAAGAGAAAGAAGGACTATTGTGATCAAGCACTATAAAGTATTTGGATTGCGGAAGTGAAGCTATTCCCATACGTGATTGGTTTCCAAACCTTGTTCAAGTATCAAAACATAAGAAAGGGTAAGTGAATCAACTTTAAAGATCCATATTTTTAACATGAATTTTTTGTTAGAAAATTCATGAAATTCACTTTAAATTTTGTCAATGGTATCAAAGCATGTTTTAGTTGATATCCTACTATGATTTCATGTGTTTTAAACATGATTATATGGATAATTATTTTAAGAAAATCATAATTCCCGTTTGTATGGTGTTTGAATGCTCATTAATGGTAAATCTGAATATGTTTCGAATTATACTTTCAAATTTTAAAGAAAGCATGTTTATAAGTTATAGAAGCATGCCTTAAAATTTCATGGCTTCATGTTTTATGTATAATGAGATATTAGGATTTTATCATAAAAATCATAGTAATTTTATCTCTATTTTTTGGTACTTTTTTGTTCAAATTATGGAACAATTTTTCTATGTTAGAATCCTTGTGAAATAATCTTTCCAATTATGTATTGCATGATTAAAAAGGCTTAGAAATGAGTGAGATATGACTTTTAGAAGTTAGGATCGTGCATTAGAGTGTTCTCAAAATTTCTTAAAATTTTGGAGAAAAAGATGAACAGTAATAGGCAATACCACTCTTGGTTGTACTTGTGTGTGACTCAAACCCCTAGTAATAGGTGTTAGATTTCAAAACAGATAGCACAGTCGGATTCAGAATGATCGAAAATATGAGGATAGCTGGAGTGGTATCGTCGGGAAGCTAGCGCGTGGACTCAAGTCCCACACTTGGCGGCACGTGTTGTAGCCTCCGGTCATTGGTTTTTAATGGAAAGAACATGGTTTTGATTAGAATTGAATTTTCTATTTTTTTTCAATTTAATCTTTTTTCAGAATTGAAAAATATTTTTTCTGAATTTTTGACCTTAAAAAATTGTATAAAATTACAAAAACTACTTTTTGACTGAAAACAAATTTTGAATTTTTTTTATAAATTTTGAAAAATATTTCCTATACTTTGCCTTCTTGGATGAAAATTTATAACATGTTTTGATTAATGTGCTTATTAAATTCTTTATGAAAATTAGTTTTTCATACAAGAAAATTATAGAATTGAGCATGTTTACAATTTTGAATGTTTAGAAATTTTTCATCTTGTGTTTTTAAATATTAGGATTGTCTTTGTGTCCAATATAATATTTACTTTCATTTTCTAGATATAAAAATAATCAGACATACTTTTAGCATCATCCGGGGGAAAGTTAGAGAAGGACTCTAGAGCATTTGGCAAAGTGGAAAATTTATAAGAATTATAAAATGGATCCATTGCATTCTTTGCCAAAACATCTTACGATAATGAATAAACACAATGAGCTTCTTCATTTGGGTCACAATTTCAATGGATATAGTTATTATGTAGAACGTTGAATGCTTAAAAATTCTTTACCCAAAGAGTGGAGTAATATTATTAATGAAATAATTGATCGAGAGGGAGAAATAGATCTTAGACTATTGAGATCAATGTTGATTAAGAAATGGAGGAAAGAGATGGAACTCAAAATGAAAAAAATCAGTGATAATATCCATGTTAAATTGAAAATTAGATTTTACATTCTATTTTTGAAGAGACTAACTTTTTTCTGTAATTTTCAAGAAAATCTTGCAAAAAACTAAGGCTGTAATTGTTTATGAATTTTTTTTTAGAAAAAGTCCTCTGAAGACAATTTTTTTCCATGTTTGTTTGTGAGTTTTTCTTAAAAAAAATTCAAAATATATTTTTCACTTTTAAGAAATATATCCACATCCAAAAATTTATTCATAAAAAAGAAACATGTTAAATCAACTATAATTATTATACTTTTATCTCATATATACATATTATATTAAAAAAAAAATTTAATATATTTTAAAAAAAATATGTCACATCAATAATAATCATTTTGCTTTCTTCTCATATCCAAACTCACTCTAAAAATTCATTTCTTCTTGTCCAAAACTACTTTGTCTAACTCTATTATCAAATGAAAAGATGAGCAAACTTTTTCTCAAGGAGACTCATTCTTTTTTCTATAAAAAATGATCAAATATGTAGGAGGTGGCCCTATGATCTAGAGAAACTAGAGCTGCATAAGCCGCCATTTATGACCTATGATTTCGTCTTATTCCTTGAAAAAAGGAGTACATTAAGAATAACATCTTAATTTTCACATTATGAAGATTGCAAAAGGATTTGTTTTTTAATTAAACATTATACTAATGCGAAATTTTACAAGTAAATACTATGGACTTTGTTTGCAAATCAATTCCCAATTTTGGTAATTCATGGACATAATATGCAGGCAATAAATTTATATACAAACAAATAAATTAGTTAAGAAAATCCTCCTAAATTGCATTGAATTATCATGAAGATTTCATATAAATTACAATTTGATTTTTCGTCACAGTACGAAGGCATAGCAATCAGAAGATGTGCACATATCTCAAGAGAAAATTGTCGTTCAAAAGCACAATTAGATGATGTATAAGTTATTCACAAAATAAACAAAGACATAAGTCGAATCATGCAAGAATGCGCTAAACATATTAGTTTAACGATTATTTTTGTTTTATTTTTTCACGCAATATAAAAATATGTTAGTCAAAGTATCACTTAAGAATACTGTGAGGGAATTTGACTAAGATTATTTAAGAGAATTCATAAGCTCTTATATCTTATAATATTTATTCCAATCATGTTTATAAATTGAAAAAAGTTTGTACGTGACTTGAAACAAGCTTTTATAACTTAGTATGAAAAATTGACAAATTTTTTGATTGAAAAAAGATACAAAAGAGGAGGAGTGGACAAAACATTATTCATTAAATGAGTGATTGGTATGAAAGAATAGATTTAAGTAGAAATTGAATGAATTAAGGAAAAAATTAATATGTGTATACCAATTCATATGCTTGGTATGTATAATGAATGAAAATGAATGAAATAGTCATTTTTTATTTGATTACAATAATTAGAAATGAGTGATAAGAATAGAATAAAATAGTTTTAAAGACCAAAATGATGTTCAATAAAAAAATTATGAAATAAAATTATATTCAATATATTGCGCATCAATGAGTCTGTTATTATTATTTTGATGGATGTTAAACAATGTATATATATATAGAATATAAATAAAATCTTATACTAACATATTTTTTAAAATAAATATAAAAGATTCACAAATGAGTCTCGAAGCAAATTTCAAATTTTATTTTATTTTATTTTTAAACTTGGATAGGAACTGAATATGACCCGTTAAAATATTAGACATATATTTTTATTTATAATGTATGTATTTATGTGATGTATATATATATTAAATATATATATGGAAAATATATATAATATTCTTATAATAATAATATAAAATTAATGAGTAGCTTATGCTAATAATGTAAAAGCAATAAATATATTTAAAAAAAAAATATTTTTTTTAACAATTAAAATAATTTTTTTTTATTAATAACATTATTTTCTCATATATAGAAATTTCAGGTTCATAAAAATTTTCATGAGTTGAGTTTCGAGTTTATTCAATATTTTTGTTATATTTAAAAAGATAATTTTATAAAAAATAAATATAGCTTTATTCCTGACTGATTGGAATAGTTAAACTCATAGGGATAAGGGGATGACTAATTCATATTTTTTTGGAAATAAGGATTCATATGAGAATGGATATTCCTACCCCAAATATATACTAATCATATGAATGAAAATGAACATGAGAATATCTATTCCATTCTCAAATACTAATCATGCCATAATAGATTTAAGCATGGTGCCACCATTGCAAGAATCCATGTTAATGACATAAGGAGTGATTAGTGTGAAGGAATAGAATAAGACAATAATGAAATGAATTTAAGAATAAAATGATCATGAGAAATGAATGATATGAGCATACCATTCCCTATACTTGGTATCCACAAGGAATGGGAAAGGAATGGAATAATTATTCCTTATTTGATTCCAATTACATGATTGGTAATTAGAATAAATAATAGAAATTGAATAAAATTATTTTTATGACCAAATTACACTTAGCAATAAAAATTTAAAATAAAATTATTTATTCAATATGTTGTTTTTTTAATTAAATCTTACAAGCGAATTTTGGTTGAAATTGGATATATTGAATTTTGTTCAATAATAGTATCATTTTTTAAAAAAATATTTGACATTTAATATGTCTACTCAATATTCAACCTTTATTTTGAATCACCAAGTTTTGAAATTGATTTTACTACAAATCAAGTCTAATTTCATTTAGAACAGACTTTCAACCGAATTTCTAAAATAGTCTAACCAAACTCTTTTTTGTCAAGAGACAACTTATTGTACAAGTATAACTGAAAATATTCTATTACAATAGTAATATACTAATCTCAACATAGTATTCCACAATTATTTATTTCCTCAATGCTGAATCGAAGTAAATATTCAAGCTAATAAAAACCAAAACTATTCAATTAAATATCAAAATAACCAACATATAACAAAGCAGCATTTAAACCAAAAAATTAAAAAACTCAAATATTTTTAGTAATTAATGAACCATAGTAAATTAATTTTGTAGAGAGAAAAACTTCAACATCACCACGCAAAATAGCTTTGACCAACTGTTTTCTACCTTCTTCAGTCATGCTAAAGAACACATCGGTTAACTCGTGGAAATTGGCTATATGGCACACAACTTTGATGACTTCCCCTATAGTAAAATTAGGAATCTTCCTTATCTCATAATCAATTTCTGTCTCTTTTCTGAAATTTCAGCATCAACTCCAATTGCTTTACTAAAAACTTGACTAGCTTTGGTATTTTCATTTCCAATAACTGAAGCCGCTTCTTTGATATCGGCCATAACCATCAAGTTATATGTACTTCTACTTCTTTTTTTCTTCTTTTGATTGTGAACTTCACTTCTTAGAGATTGTATAGAAGAGAATGAAATGGAAGCATCAAAATCCTGAAGATCATTTTCCATAGTGGCTTCAACATCATTAGTATCATTGTTAGTCTCTTCTATTTATATCTCTTCTATCATATCAACTAGACCTTCAATATTCATTCATGTTGCTCAATCTTTTTAAAAAATAACAATCAAGTCATCATAAAAAGGGAATGACTTGTTTTGCCAACTTGAATGCGTAGGATGACTCTGCAAAAAAAAAAAAATACAATCTCAAAATATATTGATATAAAATAATAATCAATAATTTGAGCAAATACAATAAATTAAATATGCAAACCTGAATATATGAATCCCATACAACTTTTTCTGTTGTAATGCATTTTTTTATTGGATCCATACCAAAACCACTTGTGTTGGGGCCATTCAACACGTCATACACAATGTGAAAAATCCCTTTTTAAGGTCTTAATTCTTGACTTAATATGAGGTTTAGCCTTTAGACCTGAGCTAGGCAAATAAACTTGCATCTTTTTCTCAACATAATTTAGATAGCTACGTTTGAACCCATTTTCAGCTTTATATGTTCCAAGATTTACCATATCAAGAAGTGTCTCAACACGCTTGGCATCTTCTTCATACTTCCATTTTCTTTTGTTCTTACCATGATCTCTCATGTCTTGAGTTAGAGTGTCCATTCTTTATAAGTTAACCATACAAAATAAAAACAAATGGTAACCAGATAAATTGTATAAAAAATAACATATAATATTATGGCATTATTATTAGAACATAAATAATAAGGGTAAAGAATAGCTAAACCAATAACAATTACAAAAAAAAAATAATAAATAAATATTTCATCTCACTAAATGCAATCCATCTAAAATATTTAAGAACACCAATCCAATGTTTTAAAAAGTAATATAACAATTGACAATAAATTATTAAATTTTAAAAAACTTCTAATAGAAAACCACAACAAGTCATCTAGGATTTCTTTGTGCTCTCCAAGTATTGAATATATGAATTGCGAGATTTTTTTCTAAAAGCAGTCCATTCATCAGAAGGCTCAATCATAGTAACAAATTCTTCATTTTCATCAACTTCATTATTGTTTAGGTATTCCCCTTCTCATTCTTCTTCATCGTATATATTGTCCTCATCATCTATTTAGTAACTACCCATTTCTTGCCTTATAAAATTATGAAGTAAGCAATATGTCATGAAGATGCAATTTTGAATTTTTATTGGATAATACAAGAACTTCTAAGAATTCCCCAACGACTCTTTAACAAGCCAAACAACCTCTCTATTATGTTTCTAGTAGAAGAATGCTTCATATTGAAAAATTCTTCGACAGTGGTAGGTTGGTGTTTTTCATCTTTGACCTTGAAATGTTGCAAGAAATCCATCACTATTTGTATATCCAGCGCCCACAAGATAATACGAACTTTAGAAATTATATAAGAGTCATGAGTTAGTTTTAACTATATCACATATGATTCTACTGTTTTTTTTAAATTTTAAATAAGGTGTGATTTATGAAACTTACCACGAGGAACCATCAAGCTGTTTCTCCTACTTATTGCATCTCTTAACACTCTACCATCAGTAGTTGATCCTTCCCAGCCTGGCAATACATAGATAAATTCCATATCTTAGGAGCACACTCCTAATACATTAGTAGCAATTTTATTTTTACGTGTCTGATATCTAGGTTTGTCTTCTATAGGCACACAAACCTTGATATGGGTACCATCTAAAGCTCCTAAGCACCCCTACTATTAAAAAACTCATTAAGTACAATGTTATGCATACACTAATTTATATGTAAATCAAATAACATGCCTTAAACCATTTCCACCTCTCATTTGTAGAGTTATCAGGTACTGCCTCGGTGTCATAAGTAACTTCCTTTGAAGTGTAATAATAACATTTATCACTTGTATAGACCTACTAATTATTTTCCCAAAACATTCAAAATTAGCATTATGATTCTTTGCTTTTGGTGATGAACCAAAATATGCACTGTCATAGCCACTTGTTCATCTATTAGCATATTCTTAGTCGATAATATTGCACTAGTAACTTCAAGTCTAGAGCATAAATGGACAAAAGCTTGCCTATTCATCCAAATTACGTTTTTGCATACACTGTCACCCGCATAAATGATTTTTTGGATATATTTTCTCCTCTCATAAAAATTATATTGATACATTGGTCTTAAACTAATAGAATTATTATGATTTTCTATAAATTTGAGAACAATGAGCCAAAACCAGTTTACAAAATACATTATATTCAACCAAAATGACAACACCGCCAAGTATTTCTTTCTCCTTATCAATTTTCTTGTTATTAAACTTAATCTAGCCATAACTGCAAATTTAATACATGGAATATGTATCAGATGGTTTCAAGCATTCAAATAGATGAAAATATTTCTTCCAAAAATAATTCAAATAAAAGTAAATAATAAAGTGTTTAACAAAATTTCGTAATTTTCATTGTACCTTATAAGATAAAGGACATGGAAGAGTATGGGATAGTGGTATACATGTAACTTTATATTCTTATAAAGTGCGTATCTCAAATCTTGATTAGTGGCTCCCAAAACTTAAATCTATAACATTATATATTGATCGTAATAACATAAAACCAAATCATCATTTGATAGTTTTATTGTCATCATGTGGGTTTACCATTCTTAGGTAGAACCAGATTTTTCATTCTAATCAGGGCCCGATCTTTTGCCCACATTGAAAAACCACAAAAGGAAAAAATATGATGATGCAAAGAACTCAATTCAAACATGATGATCTCTTTCACTCACGCACGCACAACCAAAAAAGTGCCATGATGGGGTTAAATAATGTGAACATTATATGCTTTCCAGTGGACTACTTCTACTATTAGTAAATTAATAGAAAAATATGAAATATATTATTAATTCATATAAAAACAAATGTGGTAGAAGGATTCTGAAATCCTTCTTATTGACAAATAGATTACAGAAACTGATGAAGCAAGAAATAAAAGGTATGCTAACCTGTTAAATATGTAAACCCATTGAATATTGAATATGCACTAAAGAGAATAGGCACTTGGATTCAGAAATCAAAGGCAAAAGGCCAACCTGAATTAGAAAAACCTAATGAATAAAGAGAGATTAAGAGAAGTTTAATGTTCAAACCTGGTGGTAGCTGGGAAGAACTAGACGAAGTAGATGATAGATTTTTTATGTATGGTAATTTTATCAATCTCTTTTCTTAAGTTATGAGGATAATTTTATCAAAAAATTAGATATATATGAGGATAATTTCATCAAAAATCAATATAAGTTTATTACTGGGTGAGTGGGAATACATAAAACCATGGGTGAGCAAAGGAATGACTAATCCTAAAGTTTTGGGAATAGGAATTCATATGGGATGGGAATTCCTAACTTCAAAATATACCAATCATGTGTTTTAGAATAGACTTGAGAATGACCATTCTATTCTCAATTCATTCCCACATACCAATCATGTATAGTATTTGGCTCCATCTCACAACAAAAACTGAATAAGTGTGTCGATTTGATGTCTAAAGAATTTGAAACGAGCATGGTAAGGGATCTTAACTACTTTCTAGGTTTTCAAGTAAAACCACTTGAGAATGGGATTTTCATTTCTCAAATAACCTAGTAAAGAGATTTAGGTTGGAAAACACAAAATACATGAAAACACCAATGGAAATAAATCATAAGTTGTTCAAGGATGCTAATGGCATAACTGTTAATCCTAGCCTCTATAAGAACATGATTGGAAGTCTCTTGTCCTTAACTTCTAGTTGGCTAGACATAAGTTCCAGTGTTTGTATGTGTACTATATATCAATCAAATCCTAAGGAATCTCACTTAAAAGCTATCAAAAGAAAGTGGTACTACTGACTTGGGAATTTGGTATACAAATGATACAAATGCTAACTTGGTTGGTTACAGTGATACATATTGGACAGGTGATGTTGATGACAGAAAGAGCACAACTAAAGACTATTTTTATCTTGGTCATAATTTGATTTCATGGTATAACAAAAACCAGAACTGTATTTATTTGTCTACCATAACCTCTGAATATATTGTTGTTAGTAGTTATTGCTCATAAATGTGGATGAAATAAATATTGGGTGATTATGAGATAAGGAAAAGTAGTTTAACTGTCTATTGTGACAATTCTAATGCTATAAATATCTCTAAGAATTATGCTTAACATTCAAGGACAAAACACATTAATATCTGACACCATTTCATAAGAGACTTAGTTGATAGAAAAGTTGTGACCATTGATTATGTTACAACTGAGAATCAATTAGCTAATATTTTCACCAAAGCCCTTGGCTCTTAATGATTTGATGCATTAAAATAGTCCCTTGGAGTCTGTGTGTTGTAAGAAGTGTTAATTGTAGTGTTGCAACACCTCATGCATGATGTGGTTAGTAGAAATATTGCAACACCTGGATACAATAGTTTCTTGCATCAATTAGAAATATAGGACTTCATACATCTTTGTTTAAGTCTCTTAAGCATCCTGCATTTAGGAACATCTGCATCATTGCCACAAGATATTTCAAATTCAATAAACCATCTTTGATTTTTACTGAAAAGTAGATATGCACTGGAATCATAAAAAATTCTGAGAATATGATCTTAAAAATTTATTTTTAACATGATTAGAGGCCTTTGACAGAAAAAACTACATATCCATGAGAGTGGAGCTAGTCATATGTAGCTTAATATTTTCTTGAATATGTGAAAGAAAGCCACCATTTGGAATAGAGTGAAATCTACTTATTAGCTAAATCCATCATACTTTTGGTTCACAAAACTTACTCTTAAAATTTGGGTTTAAGATTCACAGTTCATGGAGTCTGCTGACTGGTATGGTCTTAGATGTTATAACATTAAGAAAGAACATTTGTTGGTTAGACTTCTCATTTTATATGTTATGCTTAATTTTGTGATCTTTGATTTGAAATAAACATATCATAATTAGGTATATTTTTAGAAATATTTCATACTTAAGTTGGGGTAGTGATTGATGGCTAATTTGATTTGATTTTGTGATAAAATCTTAGATAATAATCAATCTCTCAACTAACCCCTTTATTCTAGGGAAGTGATATTTGTGGTGTGAAAATTAAATAAAAAACAGACCTTTTAGATATTTATCACTTGAATTAATTTCTCTTTGATATTTATCACTCAACTTTGGGTGGGAATTAGGGTTTTCAGTCTCATGAGTTTTAAATGCCACAACATCCTCATTTTTACTCATATTTACCCTAATTCCCTTTCTCTTACTACCGTCTTTTACAAACTACTCTACTATTATTCCATTTTCCCCTATAATTTCATTATAGATACTAAGTAATAATGGTGAGAACAAAGAGTGAGACACTGGTAGACATGGTGAAGCAGATTCGAAGAGAAAAGGGAAGATAAATAATGGAGGTAGGGAAAAAGTATCCATGTCCTACGTCTGTGCAAGTTGTTCCTCCAAGTTCAGATTTACCACCATTGCTTGCTCTCCACGTACCACAGTCAAATGTTGAAGGAACTCAAAATGCTGGAGAAATTTTTGGTGAGCAATCTTCACCTCAAAATCCCTTTCTTGGAGAAATCTAAAGCCCAAAGTCCATCCATAAAGTTCGTCTTGATTCTTTTGAATAAAAAAAAAATCCTTTCATCAAACTACAGATCCTGGAACAAAACAAATAGAAGATGTTGAAATACTCTATGACAACATCCAAGAAACAAAAAAAGAGAAATCACAACAGATCTCTCCATTTGCAAGATCAATTCCATTTTTTTCTTGGGTGAGCAACCTGTTATAAAAAGGTCCAAAAAATTATTATCAGAGAAAGTGTGGTCAACCTCTGAATCAGAGGACGAAAAAGGGGCATTTAGCTCAATCCACAAATCTACGGCTAGACCTAGTGAACACCTTCATCTGGGGATTCATCTACATATCAAACAGACTCAAAGACTGAAGATGGAATGTAAGAATGATAAAAGTCCAGTGAAGATGCACAAGGTGTAACAAAAAGTGTTGCAATTCTGGCCAGGAGATAGATTCAGAAGTAGAGAAAATAGAGGAGATAGAACCATCATATTATGATCTTGAAGTAATAAATGCTTACTCTTCTACCTTTAATTCTATTAAAAATAAAAACTTGTAGGCACAAGTTGTGCAAAATAAAATATATTCTGAAAGAAGAATTCATACGGGTGATCACCATAAATGGGGACTTGTTAATATTCTAGAAACTGAAGTTTGTTAGGTTCTATTAATAAGAAAGCCCCTTATGTGAGAAGTGTGATACAAGAATTTTACTGCAATTTGCCTGAGAGGTTCAAAGATCCCAAATCAACAAAATATGGTAAATTGTGTGTTAGGAAAAGAATCTACTATATAACTCCTGATATTATAAATGTCTTCTTGGGATCGCTTAGGTGGCAAATAATGAGTTAGTAGAAGGCATGGATGAAATTGATACTGCCTTGAGTGGGAATGTGCCCACTAATAAGGAGAAGTTTCGGGCTAAACACTTGACTCTCTTGTATGCATTACTTCATAAAATTGCTATTTGTAACTATACCCCTACAACCAATACTACTATGGATGTGAAAGAATAGATAATTCTTGTTTACTACATTGGCACAAATTGGGCATATGATTTGGGGCAATTGAGGATTGGACACTTCTCATGGTACACTTCATTTTCCTTGATTTATAGCCTACTAATTTCTCAAGTTTTTTTTAAGAATGGATCAGAAGCATTTGAGAGTTCTCTAAGACTTATACGTGCCTCTTACAAGTTGTTTCAAGGAACTCATATCATTGATCTTCCTCAACCTTCCAAGGAAATGGTACCTACTGAAGATGTTGCATCAAATGTTCCACAAAATGTTACAACATCATTTGCGTTGTGGTTAAGGTTGGAGACTAAGCTGGCTGAGACTCGTAGACAAATCCAATATTGGAGTGACAAGGAAATAGAGATTCTTAGATTGATTTATGAGCAGAAGACTTCCACATCTGTTGCTCCATCTTTGGCCAATTTAGTTAAAAAAGGTAGAATCAAGTGTTGCTGTTATGGATGAGACACAAGTTCAGCAGAAGCAAGCTGATAATGTCCTAAGGGGAGCAAGATAATGATTATGAGAAAACTGATTAGGAGGATGTTGATTTTTTTTATTAATCTTCATTTATTTGATTTTCTAGTACTGGCCTAGGAAACTTACTCCATTTACAATGAATTCAAAAAAACCTACAAAATGAGAACTCCTCCCTTACGAATTATTTGACACGAAAACTTGGAAAATTTAGCTTATCTAATCTCAAAATGCCCATGAGCTCAAATGGAATTTGTGCTACTTCAAAGAAATTTGAATTCAATGTCAAACATGCTCGATTAGCCAAAAAATCAGCAACCATGTTTCCCTCTCTAAATATGTGAGTAATATTATATTTCATCTTTCTCAACAAAGACCGTTCCTCTAGTGATTTGTTCTTGCAAGTTCCATTTACCCTTCCTTAGACCAAGAAGTAATAAAATGATGGTAATATAATCAACTTCTAACCACACCCGCTGAAGTATTTTATCCATACATACTTGTAACCCTCTAATAAAAACCTCAAGCTCTGCTTCGAAGTTTGTCTTCGCTCCTAGAAAGGATGAAAAACCATCAACGAAATTTCCTGTCCAATCATGAACTAAACCCCGCACCAGTTGGCCCTAGATTCCCTTTAGAAGCACCATCCGTATTCAACTTGAACCATCCAGGTGATGGGTTATCCTATATAACCAAAATCGATTTCTTGATCTTAACTACATAACTTGCCTTTATTCGCAATTGATGAGCCACAACCAAGTCCCCTTTCCAGAAACTATTACCATCTAATCCCACTAAATGAATGGATTGAAGATGATAGATGGTCCTTATAATAATACGATGTTGATTAAATTGAAAACCTCGATATTTTGTATTATTCTTTTCCAACCAAATAAACCAAAGAATTGTTAAAGGGATAGTAATATGGATATGATGACTTGAGGATATAGGACCATGCTAAAAGTGTATAAGATTGATTTTAGAATTTGTATTGACAACCAGCAATCGAAATAAATAACCAAAGAAAACCCACACTTGCTTAGCCTTTTCTCCTTGGATAAATAAATGCATGATGTTCTCAACTTCAAGACAACATTGGTATCTCATAGGCATTTCGAAGCCACGTGTATCATCTTTGAATTAACTGAAATCCAATTGTTGATTAACCTCCAACAGAATATAGACATAGATGGTGTAAGAGAGGTAGTCCACACTCTAGTCCAAAGAGCTTGCCTCATTTTATTATCTCGTAAAGACTCCCAGGCTGATTTAATATTCTGTAGGGAGTTTTAGAAATTGGAGATGTTCCTGGTTGTATGTCAATAACAAACTCTATTTCACGATCTGGTGGCAATCCCGGGAGATGGGAATACTTCAGTATATTCTCGTACCACTGGTATTTCACTCAGAGTTGGTGGGTGTTGTTTCTCAATGTTCATGACACTCACCAAGTACCCTTCGCAACCATCATCGAGTAATCGTTGTGCCTTCACTGCTGAAATCATAGGGAATCTGAAATTCTTCACAATGCTGGCAAATGTGAAAGACTCTTTCCCAGAAAGTTGAAATGTCACCGTCTTTTCCTTACAGTTGATAGTAGCCCCATACTTTGACAACCAATCCATGCCCAAAATAACATCGTAATCATTCATATCCAGTACAATCAAATCAGCATGTAATTCTCTACCTTCAACAAGTATAGCACAAGCTCTCAAAATCCAATCGGTTTGTCTAGCATCTCCAGAGGGAACTGTTACACTATAACTAGTTTTTGCTACATCTGGTATTCTATTGAGCCTCTTCACGTACTCAGTGGATGCAAATGAATGCGTGGCTCCAGAATCAAATAATACAAGTGTTGGAACACTAGAAATATAAAGTGTACATGTTACCACCGATGGATTTGCTTCTGCATCCGCCCTGGTCATGGTGAACACCTTGGCTGGTACATTCTTTTGGATGGTCTGATTCTGTTTACCTGGGCAAAATTTAGCAATATGTCCCGGTATTCCACATCGAAAACACGTCCTGGTATCTATATAGCAGCCTTCAGTATGTCGATTACCACATTTCTGACACACAGCTTCTGGCATTGGTGCTTTTCCTTGTTCGACCCGTGGCCTCTTATTTTGACTTTCTTGTTGTTGGCCTTGTTCTCCTTGAAATTTAAATCCCGGTTTCTATATTTAGATCGGCTTCTGCATTTGGAATGGCCTCTTTTGCCCCACAGTCCATCTCTATCCCTGCTGTCTGAACTGCTGTCGAGCCTCATGTGCACGAACGATTCTCAATTCAGCCTGTTCTGCCACCAACGCCCTCTCAGCCACCTGTGAAAATGTCACCCCTTGAGTACCCGCCATATTCACATCCTGGTATAACTCTGGCCTCAAACCCTCCAGAAATCTCTCTACTTTCAGTACTTCAGTGCTGACCATGTGCGTAGCAAACCTGGACAGTTGTTCAAATTTATGAATATATTCCCCAACAGTCATCGCTCCTTGTCGCAGTTGTATAAACTCGTTCATCTTCATCATGCGAATTGGAGCTGTGAAATATTTGTTTCGGAATAACTCCTTGAATCTATCCCAGCTCATGGTAGTAATGTCCTCTATACTGCTAATCATGTCCCACCAATGGCCTGCACTACCGCGAAGCATGAAAGTGGCACACATTACCCTCTCCTCTACTGGCACCCTGATGTACTGGAACATGTTCTCCAGGGTCCTCAACCAGTCCTCTGCAGCGGTAGGATCAATAGCATCCTCAAATGTTGGGGATCCAGTCTTCGAAATCGTTCTCCCACCATATATATATAGTCTACCCGCTGTTGGTTTACCTCCACCCGTGGTTGCTCACCATTATTCCTCTGCCGAATCAATTGTTGAATCTGTTCGGACTGTCGTTCAATCAATTCTGTTAAACGATTAATCATGGTATCTCGATCATTAATCGGGATGGGTGTCTCATTCCTCTGTGCTCTGGCACCACCACTGCTCTCACCACGAGTTCTCACCATTTTGCAACGCTGTTTATACAAGTTTGACAACATATGGCCAATATGATTTATGAAATATGAAATGCAATATATGATAATATAAAACTTACTGGCATGGCTGCGCTCTGCAAGTTTCAAAGGTTATGTACATGGACAGTCTATAGAATCAAGACCTGGGCTCTGATACCACTTTGTAACACCCACATTCCTACACAACCATATATATTGTATAATTTGACATGATAGAACCTGTGTGCATGCATGGAATATTTTTTTTTTTTTTAACATTTTAAGAAAAACTAAATCACTTCTTACATACACAACCCTGTTTAAAATAGAAGGATCAGTATTTATATAAAAAACACAACACCCATAACGACCACAATATTTACATACTTATTTACAGTAAAGTTTTAAAAGAGAAATATAGTACCATTCTAAAAACATAATACACCAGACTCAAAATATAACAAGCCAACAAAATAGCTCAATAGGTCGTCATCCATGTACACACTCCCTCAAACACCTGCAGGAGCTCCAACAGCCAACCAACCAGCCAAAGATGCTTCAAGCATCGTCGTACTCACCTACAATGCATAAACTATATGAGCTAACGCTCAGCAAGTAAAGATTATGCATGTCAAAGAATAATCCACAATATCAAGTCATGCAACTCAAAATGCTATGCTCACAATGCAATTTTATGCATCAAAATATTTCTCTCAAAATCATTTCTTTCTTGGGCCCCTGACCAACGCTACTATCCCATGCACCGGAAAAGAGCTCTGTACACCGCTATAATCCAATGGCCAATAATCATATAAGCATGCAAATCCATGCATACTCATACGCATGCAAATCCATGCATAAAACCATGCAAATACATGCATGCTTCGATGCACTAGTAGTGGTCAGCAAAACATTTTCCTTTCTCTGAATCATGCCGTGCAATGCAAGATTTATCACAATGCTCGTATATGATGCATGCACGTGCTAATGACAATGCCCATATATGTATGCTCAATGGAGAGCCCTCTACTATGCACATATGATTTATGATATCACATATAATTCACACATCTACTATGTCTATGCATTGTGGTTGTAAATGAATCTTTACTTACCTTTCACTTGGTTGGTGGCTTAGTCTAAATTTGTTTAGTATTCCTCTCCAACCTTAGATGTAAAATAGCCTGTAATATTACCCAATATCAATCACCATTCCCAATTTGGCAAGTTGAAAGCACAAAATCTCATACTAGACCTTAAACACCAAGCTATAAGCTAACAATCAAGCTTTCACAAACTAGAACCCAATATAGCCCCTCAAATACCTCAATTTCTCATCTTAAATACATGCAAACATCATGTAATTGAAGTATTATAACTCTAATAGCATGTAACTAATTGTTAACACTCAATAGCAACATGTCTAGGTTGAAACATGCTAAGTGATCAAATGTGGCAGATTCACATTTTCATATTTTCTTGCTGTCAAGTTTAGTTTCATGATAATTTTAACATCCCTAAACATATCCAATCACTCCAAATTTTTTACCACACTTAGATAACATGTATATAAATGTAACCATATCATATAATTGCTAAAAATCACGGATATAGCTTTCCAAGTTCAGCTCTCTTCACAACATACTGAAACAGATTATTTTCTACCGTGACAGTTTTGCACACTTCATGACATTAATAGTTTTGGCACCATTAAGTATATTCAATCACTCCAACATTTTCACCATACTTAGATGACATATATAAGGAGACAAAAAGGTCATATTATTACCAAAAATAATGGATTTAGCTCCCTTAATTTAGTTTCCTTCACAGCACACCAAAACAGATTTTTCTATTTTGGCAGTTTGAGTGTTTCTCCAATATCATTCTCTATTTCAATTTCCAACTGATAAAACTTCATTCCAATACTCTTAACTCATATATGGTCATGTAAATGGTAATAATTATAGGTTTTATTCAACATACCATACACTTTTGAAGCCTAAAACACAAGAAAACAGTAAGATGACAGTTTCTGCCACAAGTATTTCCTATTAAGTGTTTGTGATCAAAAACCCTTTCTTTGTGCACCAAAGTCTAACTAAAAACTTCCTAACACTTTTATAAGAGATATTGAAAGCTTAATAAACCATAAAACCATTCATAATAATCTGAAAACCAAAGGCAAAACCGTAGATAAGTGTTACCTATGCAGATTTTGAGGCCAACTTGATGGTAATCACTTCTTCTTTGCTTTTCTTGCTTTTATTTCAACTTGGAATCAATTTGGATCACTTGGAGACCTTAAGGTGTGTGTTTGGAAGATGAAAGTAGCTGAAATGAGGGTCTGGGCGTTGCTTAAGGGTGAAGGGTTTGAGGTGTTAGCTTGAGATGTTAGCTTAAGCTTAATAAGAAAGCATGAGGTGGCAAGTAAATGTCAAAATCTGATTTTGTCCCTTATCTTGCAGCCCTAATCTTGTGTGTCTCACCTATTTTTATTTGGTTGCAACCTATCTTAATCACCATTCATTCCCATAGGTAATTCCTATGTCCGTTCATTCGATCTCCAAACCGATTCGCATCCGATTCTTAAAGAATTATCTAGTTTGCATTTCTAAAATCATATGCACATATGGGCCTTGTAATATAACACTTAAATCACATTATATCATGTCCAATATCCCAAGTATGCTAATTTACAAATATATACTTTTGAAATAACTTGATCAAATTAAATTAAACCGTATAAGCTTACTAGTAACACTTTTAACACTTCCAAAATTATAACCTATATATCCCATCTATATCTAATATTGATCCACCTCATTTTCTTCTTATTTCAATATAAAATCAACTACTTAGATTAGGAAATTCAATAACTAATACCGTGTAAGAGTTTCAGAATTAAGTTTAATATTCAAGAATGTCATATAAAATGAAATAAATTATGCAATGTCAATAGAAATGCAAATAGCATATAAAATTAACACGTAATGCATGAATTATATTTGGCCATGTGAGTAGTAAGAGGCTCGGGTATCACACACCCTCTTTGTGATTATCAGCCAATCAAAAGATACATCAAAATGGAACATGATATGTACAAAGCTACCATGGTACCTTAAGTCTAAGGACTAATTATGTACTATCATAATAAGAAAATTCTTATTTCGACAAACAACTTTTCCAATTAAGAATTTTCAATAGGCCTATTCAGTGTACTTGTTACCTAACAAGCATCTGCATACATGTACTAGAATCACTACGCCAATGTCCATGGAGTGAGACATCCTCCTCATGCGAGCGTGGATCATTGCGCGAGTCTATTGGGCTATTCGATGTCCCATCTCAAAAATCCATCATCTCAAAACTAATTTAAGACCAAAGTCATAGAGGCATATTCCATGATCACACATCAAATGCATGACCATGCCCCACAGCTAAATTTGGTGTAGAGACTTTATCTAATTACTATATGCAATTAAAGATAAAGAAATTTTTCTATTTTATTAATATGATTTGAAAAAAATTATTTTTACAAATACAAGAGTATAAAAATGCCTAATCTAATTGGCATGCCAGGCACTACTCTAACACAACCGACCTGGCAACAAATGCATCAACCATTCCTCTCTGTATCATGCGATCTGTAAAGTGAAAAAGATGAGTGAATATAAGTGAAAATAGGTATAGAAGCAGTTAGAAGTTAGTACCTAAAGAATTAGGGAGCTGTTCATATTTTGGTCTGAGCCTGAAGTTAGACAGCAAAGTCCATGAGTCTACCAATAAGCTCACATTGTATTTAGTTAATTCAACAAATAAGAGCTGACCTGAAGGCATTTGTGTAGGTGCTCTGGCTCAGGGAGAATGTCACACCTTCCTAAAAATATGTATACATATATATATAAACAACCTGTGCAACATAATTTGTGCATGTATGTATGTGTATAACTTTTCTTTTTGTTAATTTGATAAAAACATTGATAAAAGTAAAGTGCTTTCACATCTTGTAACATTGTATATACATAGGTAGTTATTAAAATATTAATAAGGTCTATCAAAATCATCACAAAGTCAAACTCTCTATCACAAAGGAGTTTTGAAAGTGATATACAGGATAAAGTCACTAATATAATATAATAAATTGCAAAATCAAAAGCACGTCCAACAAAATAGCCCAACAAGTCATCATCCAAGTACATTGATTTTTGAAAGCCTGTAGGAGCTCCACTGCCAGCCCAGTAAACCAGAGGTCTCAAGTCTCACCACTATCACCTACAATGTATGAACTACATGAGCTAACGCTCAATAAGTAAAAATCATGCATGACAAGAGTATGATATAAAATCTCATGCAACTCATCTCTAACATATGATGCTATAAATGTGTCAAATTTGAGTACTTATAAATAAAGAATTTTTATTAAAAATGACTTCATTTTATTGGGCCCTTGGCCCACCTACTATGCTCCGAATAGAGCTCCGCATAATATTAATAATCAAATGATCATAAACAAATTGAATTAGTCCAGGGGCCATCTTCTGGGATCACCAGCGGTCCACCCCCTGTCTTCCCATGTGATCCTCCAGAAGTTTTCCCACCAATGAAGTCAATAAGGGGACAGTCAAGTGGTCTACCCTTTCGTGATCACCAGAGGCACAACCCCTATCAACTCCTATGATCGTCTAAGAAGTAACACTCGCGATGCCCCAAAATATCACATAAGTATGCCTCGCATGCCTCAGTACACAAGTAGTGGCCAACCAAAATATTTTCTTTTTAAAATCATTTCTCAAATCATATCGTGCATGCAAGAACCTCAACTATACCAATATGTCGTGCGTGCACATGTAAATGATCATGAATGATATATTCAATATGAATGCAAGTCATCTTGCTCTCAACATGTATTGAGAATCATAAGACTCTTAAGGTACATAATATACTTGTCATCCAATCAATTTAAATATCACCAACACATTAGGTATAAATGCTTCAAGACGTATTATGTTCACGCATTGTAGTTGCAAATGGATCTTTACTTACCTTTCACTTAGTTGGTGGCTTAGTCTAGATTTGTTTATTGTTCCCCTCCAATATTAGATATAAAATAGCCTATAATATTACCCAACATCAAGCACCATTCCCAATTTTCCAAGTTGAAAGCATAAAATATCATACTAAGACCTTAAACACCAAGCTATCTAGGTAACAATCAAGCTTTTACAAACTAGAACAAAATATAATCCCTCAAATACCTTAATTTCTCATCTTAGATACATGTAAACATAATATAATTGAAATATTATAACTCTAATAGCATATACATGCTAAGTTATCAAATGGGACAAATTCATATATTCATATTTTCTTGCTGTCCAATTTAGTTATATGATAATTTTGACATCCCTAATCATATCCAATCACCACCAATTTTTTAAAAAACTTAGCTAACATATATATAAATGTAATCATGTTTCATAATTTCCTAAAATCACTTATTTACCTTAGCAAAACTAGCCCAATTTTCACAACACAAAAATTGTAAGTTCTATCATGACAGTTTTGAGTGTCTCTTTAAATATCTTTAAATATCATACAATATTTCAATTTATAACCTCTCCAAACTTACATACATCACCTAAAATCATATATAAACACATATATGGTGAAATATATAGGTTTTAATCACGTTATTATACATATATAAAGCTTTAAAAATAAAAACCAGCAAGTATACAGTTTCTGTCCCTAGTGAATTCTATTGCGATTTTGTAACTAAAAATCCCTCGTTTGTGAATTATAAGACCATAAATAACATCCTAACATGATTATAAACAATAATAGGATCTATAAAAATCATAAACCCTCAAACAATTCAAGAACTTAAAACAAAAACTTGAGTTAAGCTCACCTATGCACAAATTTAAACTTCTACTTGCTCCTCCTTACTTCTCTTTGCTTCCTTCACACTTTTTTATTTACTTGGAATCAATTGAGAGCAAATTCTAAAATTTAATATGGAGGTATGGGAGGTGAAATAGCTCAGAAAATGATTTTTGGTCGTGGTTCAAGAATAGAAATGAAGAAAGGTTGAGGTGGTAGCTTGAGTTGGCAACGCTTGAGGTGTCAAGTGGTGGTTCAAATATGATATTATTCACACTTTATACAGCTCTAATCTAGTATTTCTCAATATTTATTTATTTATTTACAACCTATTTTAATTTTCGTACGGTTGGATAATAAAGTTTTGCCCTAATTTCTTAACCGTTCATTTGGTCTCTAAATCGATTGACATCCAATTATTAAATGATTGTCTAGTTTGCATTTCTAAAATCATATGTACATATGGACCTTGTAACTTAAATCACATTATATCATATCCAATCTCCCAAGTATGTTAATTCATGGATGTATACTTTTAAAACACCTCGATCTAATTAAATCGAATCGTATAAGCTTACTAGTAACATCTTTAACACTTCCAAAATTATAAATATAACCTATGAATATCCAATATATTGACCAATCTATTCTTTTTCTTATCTAAATATAGAATTACTTAATTAGGTTATAGGATCTCAAGCACTAACATCAAGTGATAGCATTAAAGGTCTAACAATTAAGAATGCTATATAATATGCCATGTAGATGTTAAAGCAAATTAACATATAAGTAGCATGTAGTGCATGAATCATATTAGCCAAGTGAGTAGTGTGAGGCTTGGGTATTACATCTTTCCCTCCCTATTAAAATTTTATCCTCGAAATTTACTTACCGAAAGAGTTCTAGATACTCAACTTTCATACCATCTTCCCTTTCCATGTACTTCTTCTATTGACTGATTTCTCTAAAATACTTTAAGCAATGGGATCTTTTTATTTTTGAGTTGTTTTACTTCTCGTAGAAAAATCTCTACAGGTCTTTCTTCATAACACAAATCTTCTTTCAACTCTATAGGTTCATTCTTCAAAATATAGATGGATTTGCAGTATATTTTTTCAACATAGATACATGAAATTCATTGTGCACTTGAGACAATGATCTAGGTAGGTCAAGTTTGTAAGCAACATCCTTAATTCATTCAATAATATAAAATAAACCAATATATCTGGGACTGAGCTTTTCTTTCTTTCCAAATTGCATAATCCTCTTTATTGGAGATACGGTCCATGGAATAGGTGGAACAAATTGGAAGAAAGTGAGCAGATTTAGTTAACCTGTCAATGATAATCCAAATATCATCATGACCTTTAACCTTTTTAGGTAATCCCGACATGAAATCCATAGTAATTCTTTCCTATTTCCATTTTGGAATAAATAAAGGTTGCAAGGTTGCTACTGGTCTTTGATGTTCTGTCTTTTTTTGTTGACATGTTAAATATTGTTCTACAAATTGAGCAACTTCTCTTTTCATACCTGACCACCAGTAATGCGTTATCAAATCTCTATACATTTTAGTAGTTTTTGGATGCACTGAATATGGCGTTGATGTGCCTCTGCCAAAATATCTTCCCGAATGTTGTCTATATTAGGCACATATAGTCTTTTTGGAATCGCAAGATACCATTCTCTGACATATGAATATCATAAAACTTTCTTGAAATAATATCCTTCCTCATTTTAGTAACATATTCATCAACTTGTTGACCGTATTGAATTCTATTAATCAGAGTCGGTTGAGGTGTCAAAGTTGTAAATTTGGCCTCCACTGATCCCTGTTGTACAATCTCTATATCCATTTTTTGTAGCTCCATTAATTTTGGTTTCTGAGTCAAAGCTAAAGTTGTTGTATTTTGTGTTGATTTCCTGCTCAATGCATTAGCCACAACATTAGCCTTATCAGGATAATAGTTGATAACACAGTCATAATCCTTCACCAGCTCCAACCACCTTCGTTGTCGCATATTCAATTCTTTTTGCTTGAAGAAGTATTTTAAGCTCTTGTGATCCGTATAGATTTCACACTGCTCCCCATATAAATAATGTCTCCATATCTTCAATGCAAATACTATTGCAACAAGCTCCAAATCATGTGTAGGGTAATTCTTTTCATATTCTTTTAGTTACCTCGATGCATATGTAATCACTTTCCTATTAGTACACATCCCAAGTCATTCTTCGAGGTATCACTGTAAACTACAAAGCCTCTAGTACCTAATGGAAATGAAAGAATGAGTGCCGATGTCAACCTCTTCTTCAATTCTTGAAAACTTTTCTCACAAACATCTATCCATCTAAATGTCGCACATTTTTTGGTTAATTGTGTTAAAGGAGAAGCTATCTTGGAAAATCCCTCCATAAATCTACGGTAATATCCAGCCAAACCCAGAAAACTTCATATTTCTAAAGGATTAGTAGGTTGTGACCAGCTATTAATAACTTTTACTTTACCTAGATCTACAGATATTCCTACTCCTAATATTACATGTCCCATAAATACCACTCGATCAATCCAAAATTCACATTTCTTAAATTTAGCATATAGTTGTTTCTCTTTCAAAACCTCTAAAACCATTCTTAGATGTTCACCATGCTCTTCTTTTATACTAGAGTAAATCAGGATATCATCAATAAACACAATAACAAATCTATCAAGAAAATGTTTAAATACCCAGTTCATCAAATCTATAAAAGCTGCTGGAGCATTTGTTAACCCAAATGGCATCACTAAAAATTCACAATGTCTATATCTCATGCTAAATGTTGTCTTGGTAACATCATCCTCTTTTATTTTCAGTTGATGGTACCTAGATTGCAGGTCGATTTTTGAAAATATAGATGCACCTTGGAGCTGATCAAATAAATCTTCTATTTTAGGTAGAGGATATTTATTCTTGATTAAATCTCGGTAGTCTATACACAGTTACATTGTACCATCCTTCTTACGTACAAATAGAACCGGTGCACCCCATGGTAAAAAGCTAGGTCTGATAAAACCTTATTCAATAATTTCTATATTTGTATCTTCAATTCTTTCAACTCAGCTGGTGCCATTCTGTATGGAGCTTTAGATATTGGATGTATTCATGGATTTAGTTCACTGACAAACTCTATCTCACGGTCTGGTGGTAATCCAGGAAGATCATCAGGAAATACTTCTGGATATTCACGAACAATTAGCAATTCACTAAGGAACGGATGGTGTTGTTCTTCAATGCTCATAACACTTGCCAAATATCCTTCACAACCACTATCTAATAATCTTTATGCTTTCAATGTTGATATAGTTGGGAGTTTGAAGCTTTTTACGATTCCAATACAGGTGAATGGTTCCTCTCCAGAAGGTTTAAAAGTCACTATCGTTCTCTGATAATCTATAGTAGCATGATACTTTGACAACCAATCTATGCCCAAAATTATATCATAGTCATTCATGGCTAGTATAATTAAATCAGCATAGAGTTCTCTATTTTCAATGGGAATAACACAATCTCATAAAACATGGTTAGTTTGTTTTGAATCTCTAGAAGGAATTATCACATTGTAACTGACCTCAACAGTATCAGGTACTCTACTCAACCTCTTCATATACTCAGTGGATAAAAATGAGTGTGTAGCTCCAGAATCAAACAATACAAATGCTAGAGTACAAAAGATAGAGAATTTACCTGTTACCAATAATGGGTTCGCCTCAGCATCTAATCTAGTGATGGTAAAGACTCTAGTTGACACTTTTCTTTGTCTTGTTGGATTTAGATTATCTGAACATACTCTGGCAATATGTCCAACCTTCCCATACACAAAGTAAGTTCTAGTCTCTGTTGGGCAGACTCCACTGTGTTGACCACCACATTTAGGATAAGCAGGTTACAACATTGTTGCTTTGCCTTGATCAATCTTTGTACGATTCAACTGTTGTTGCCCTTGTCTTGGTTGGAATTCAGATTTTTTATTATGCATTTGAAAATGTCTCTTCTTTTCACTCCCAACACATCGTTGCCCCTGTCCTTACTTAACTTGATGTCGAATCTCCTAAGTATGGGAAATTCTATGTTCAGCTTATTCTGCTACTAAAGCTCTCTCAGCAATTTGTGAGTATGTCACTCCTTGGATTCCTTCCATATTCACATCTCTATATAGTTCTGGTCTCAAGCCTTTAAGAAATCTTTCAACTTTCAATGCATTAGTGTTGACCATATATGTGGCAAATCTGGATAACTGTTCAAACTTATGAATGTATTCTCCAACTATCATAGTTTCCTATCGTAGCTGTATAAATTCATTCATCTTCATTGCATGAACTGGAGCTGTGAAGTATTTATTTCGAAACAACTCTTTGAATCTATCCCAGGTCATGATAGTGGCGTCTTCGATGCTCCTCATTGTATACCACCAATGTCCAGCACTGCTTTCGAAGTATAAAGGATGCACACATCACTTTCTCTTCTTCTAAGACTCTACTGTATTGAAATATATTTTCAAGATTTCTCAACCAATCTCCTCAAACACCGGTGGGTTCAATTTTCTGAATTTTTCCCCAATTATCTCCACCTGTTATACTCGGGGTTATGGTTGAACCATTTCAGCCCTTGGTTGTCCACCCATATCCCTCTGTTGGATAAGTTGATGAATTTGTTCTGATTATCGTTCAACAAGCTCTATAAGTCGATTAATCATAACATCACAATCATTATTTGAAATAATACATGAAATAGTTGGACAACCTGTATCTTTGTACTTGGGTGGAGTGAATTGTTGAATGGTTGAACTAACACTTTCAGTTAAAAATATCTTCTTTTGTACATGATGTTTTCTTTTGATTATACACAAATCTTTCAAAAATTTGGTATAGGTGGAACTTGTTTAATTACATCCAATAATGGAATATTAATCTTGACTTGTTTAATATTTTTTTTCATCATTTTCAAATTGGCCTTCATTAAACTTATATTCATCATCAAGACTGTTTCCATTCTTCATTTCTGAAGGTGGATTAGAAATTTTCTCATTGGAATGAATAGTCTTGTCAACAACTTTTTCATTCTGAAGAGTTGTGACCAAATTACCCTATTTGATTGAATCTTCACATGAAGAAGAAACATGACACTGAGTGGAAAGATTAGGTTGAGGTTGAGTAAAAAATTTACTTTTTTCATGAGTACATAAAGAAGTTGTCAGTGTTGTGCTAGTATCTCAAGGTTTTACCAAGAAGAGCACAAAGGTGCTGGAATGAGTGGAAATTCCTCTCAAGATCTCCTCCAAAATGCTTAAGCATCATGTTGATGATATCACAAGGTAGCTCAGGAACATGTTCAAATAAATGTTGGAACATCCAGAGTTGGTCATGCTGTACAATTGGAGAAGTGGACTTCCTTTAATTTCTACAAATACATATTCCAAAGCTTAAGCAAATGATCTAGGAACTGGCTAGCACGGACAAATAGGTGGGGAGTTTTTCACCACACTGATTATGATGGTCTTTGATCATTTTTCGTAAAAAATGAAGGGATAGGTTAGTTCAAATTTAATTGCATGATTGCTATTTACTTTGCGATGTTTACATTTGTTAAGACTGATTTGCATTGATGTGTTTTTGTATATTTTTTAAATGAACATATATATGCAGGGGGACCATGTTGCTTTGAATGTTGGAAAGAAAGTTGACTTGGGAAAGTCAACTTTTATTATATGTTTTTTCATATGTTGAAACTGAATGCTAACTGTAGGGAGAGATATATTATTGACGTGCACGTTTGAACTATATTTTTTATTACAGGGGATTGTGTTGTATTGCATGTTCAAATTTGCATTCCAACATTGATTGTAAGAACTAGTTTGAACACATGTTCATTTTTTAATGAATGTTCTCATTGTGTATTCAATAAAATAAGCCTAAGATTTTGACCAAAAATTCCAAAGGGAAAGATTGTTACGATCTTGTCTAGATACGATTATGTTAATTGGCAATTTATGGCCAAAAATACTTCTGTGAATTTGATAAGAAAATAAATTAATTGATTTATTTCTTTTATATGGACTTACCTTATTTGATTTGTGTGTATCCTTGTAGATTTGGAAGCATGAGTGAAAAGTCAAAGATTTTGGGAATCTTATCTTTAAGATCTTATTGTTAAGAAGGAAATTATCTTGTAATATCTTGATAAGCCCAAGATGTTGTGAATCATATCTGGAAGATCTTTTTGTTGAAAGAAAATTATCTTGTAATATCTTGGCTTATCAAGATATGATTCTATAGAATTTTCCTATTTATGTTGATTGTTTGTGACATTATTTTGACTATAGTTTTTAAAGATTAAAATTATAAGAGCAGGTTTTTTACTCTAAGGCAAAAATGAGCATTTGGTCTTCAAAGTCAGCCAAGGAAATTTGGTCCATGTTGCAAACTATATTGCAACATCTCTACTCAACATCCTTTGGGAGAAGGATGTGAAGTCTTCGGGAGAAGATGCACTGTTGCTTGACGGAGGTCAATGTTGATGGCAGTTCAACGAAGCAGTTCAAATTGAGGGGAGCTCGCAAATAAGTCCGACTATTGAAGAACAATACAAGATGACATCAAATAATGAATGAGTCTTTAATTTGTTTATAAGTCTTATATTTGTATTGTGTAAATCATCTTCTAATAGCAGATTTTTTTTCTGGGCATGTCCTCGTGTATGTAGAGTACTTTTATACTTGAAGTACGTTAAAAATTGTTGAGTCAATTTTTAATTTTTTGCTGCGTATTTAATCTTATGTTGTAAATTCAACATAATATTCTAAAAATTGACTAACAGTAATATATTCCACTGCATATTTTATTTGTATGTTAGAATATAGATTTGAACATACGAATATGAATAATTAATTTAAATATTAAGACAACATATTCTTTCAAGTTTATTTCATGGATTTGAAACTCTAGATAATATATATAATATGTTGCAAAACTTCAAACTATTTGCTTCTCACAATTAAAAAAAAGTTTCTATATATGTTGGTACATATTTTTTTTTACTGTTTTTATCCATTTTTATATTACACTCTAAGGTATTATAAACTCTACACAAGTAGCAGTTCCAGAATGAGAAATGATAATTTGTGATCCTATATTTTAAAATTAATATATTTATATAGACAAAGTTTGGAAACTTGTGACAAGGAATAGGCAAATTCTCCATAATTTTTCTTTTAAGTTACAAGAAAATAAATTTTCTCCCTCTTTTGGAAATTTGTTATTGGGGTTTTACTTGGTTTGTTAGGATATATTCAATTACATGCATTTGTTCTTCATTTGTATTTAGACACTATGAAAATTAGAGTTTGAATAAGCCCTACAACATTGGATGTTTAGAATTGATTATACATTTGTTAAACATTACGGGGGATCTAGACTCGTGCCCCCCGCTAAGTGGTGATGGCGGGCCAGATTAAGCAGGCCGATGTGGATCCCCAAGGGTTCTCTTTTGGAACCCTTAATGGACAAAGATAAGGGAAGAAAATTGGAGTTGCAACCACACTCTTTAAAAAGAGAGAGTGAGAAACTCGAATTATATTATTTTAAGTAAGTGTTCATCATAGTAGGTAAATTACATTTCTGAAATGATAATGAAATGAAAAATACATGTGTAAGATCTTAATACATGCGATCTAATGAAGACAAATGATTCTGAAATATAAAAGAAATAGCCCTTATAACTTGACCAGAGGGTGTCCACAAAAAGTCTACTACCTAAGATCTAGGTATGGAAGTTAGTTTACGATAAAATAAAGATGTTAGGCACCTCCATTGCTATAATGCCCAATTCTCTCTTACATAGCCAATAATAAGCATCTTGCATGAATATGCATTTAATCAATGTGCATTACTATATGCTCCAGTTATGCTTTAACATGCATTAGTATATGAAATATGAGATCAAACTTTTGTTTCTTAATTTAACATATTCCTTAAGTGCCTTTTTATAGTGAAAACTCAGTATCTCAGTTAAGAAAAATTGATGTGTTGAATGACCATGAAATAAATTATTCGTATTACTCCATACTTGTTACATTCTGAAGTGATTATTTGCCTAAATATTTGCTTGAAATATGTTACATTTGGCTAAGAACTAAAAGTATGCAATGGTAATTTGATTGCTTGGTTGACTAGGTTGCATGAAATCATTCTAAACCACATTGCACTTGATTATAACACCAAAGTATTAATTTTTGTCACCTCCCTAGCCCATAAACAGGGCTCTTTGTATGAGAAGACACCAATCATGAGCCAACCAATCATCACCTTCCACTTATCTCTCTTTGAAATATCAAACAAGTCATTTTTAGCCATGTTTTCTTGTGGAAGCTCCTAAAAAATGACCAACCTTCTTCTCCAAAGTTTCTCCTAAATTTCTACACTCTCTTACTCACAAAAATTAAATTCAATCCATAGGAATCCATAGAACACAAACTAGAACAAGTTTTTACCCTTTTAAACTTGAAAACCGTTAATTTTGAAGCCTAATTCCAACTTAATGAAGGTATATTATTTTTCAATGTTTCTTATGATGAATTTATAGTATCTTGGATGGTTACTTGTTTTAGTATGTTTTTGTATGAATGAAAGCTCAAGTGGGATAAACTTGAATCCAAAACTAAGCTAGTTAAGCTAGTTTCTAACAAAATTGAAAGTCTTGTGAAATATGTTTAATTTACTTATTTCTATTAATCTTGTAATGCTTATATTATGTTTGGAAGTTCCTATGAATGATTGAGAAAAATAGCAATTAGTTTTCTTAATTGATGGTTAGAATTAATTTAAGTTAGAATCAAGTTTCTTCATGTTATTTTGGATTGTGTTCAAGTTTTGGGGGTTGCTCTAATATTTATGTTTCGATTATTAGTTATTTAATGACTGTCATAATGTTTAATATCTTGAATTAGTAGTAAAATATGGAGTATGCATTATTTTTTAGGTCATGTAATGGATAAGGAATTGTTTACAAAAGATTGAAAAGTGTATGTGATTTTAATTAGAATAGATTATGTGATTTATTTAAAGGATATTGAAAGGTACATGATTTGATTATGTTAGGCCTTTAACACATCCTATCTTCCAAAGAGATTGACCTTTTCACTTAGCACAAAGTGGACTTGAGCTAAGTTGAAACTTTCATTTGCTGTATCACAAGAATCATATAATATTGTTCCTGTTTTAATGTGATTGTCATTATTTGCCAAATGATGTAATGTTTGATGCATACATGGTTCATGAAGCATCATACTATATTAAGAATACAATGAGATTTTTGAAAAAGAAAGTATGACACTTGATTAATGGTCGGGTATGCAAGGGAGGTGGAAGGGACCGATGGACCCAACAAATGGTGGTAAATAAATACTTAAGGTTGAAAAACTGGTACAAGAAAGCCACAAAGAATGAAATAGAAAACGGCTAATACCTAAGGTTGAAAGACCAAGTATGGAAACCCTGTATTATTTCCATTATTGGGCAATCATTATGAACAGGTTCCAAAAACCACGATCTATCGCTATTAGTTAGGTACTACACTTCAAGGGCCCTAAAGAATGAATTATGAATGAAAGTTATTAAATTGAATAATGTATTTAATTATTTATGGGACTTGCATGTATGCTATTAGTTACTGCATTAGTTTTACCTTACTAAGCCTCTAACTCATTAGATTCATGTGATGCAGAGGTTTAGAGGTTGACTGAGTCTTTAGAGCAGTCGGACAGAGATTTATTCATATGCCATGCTTCGAGCTATTTTGTAGCCTATTTTGAAAACTCTATTTTTTTTTAAATAGGCCGCTCTATTATGATTTTGTAAATAGATGTACTCAGTTTTGATTTATGTATATAGTGTGTTTAAAATGAAATGAAACAACAAATGAATTCAAGTTCTTTCTATTATGGCCAAAAGGGGAACTTTCATTAAGATCATAACTCTAGTATTGATAAAAATTTAACATTTATTGACTTAATTATATCAACTTATTTAGGTTCTGTAGTTAGGTTAAAGGGTGTTACAATTTGTGGTATCAGAACGAAGGTTTAGTCATTCCTGTAGACAGAAGAAGGCATATATGAACACATCCTGGCTGGGAAACTCAGTCAACTATTTGTTTATTTGCTTTTATGTTTATTTGATTAGATTTCAATTTATGTTATTATCATCATTATGCATTTATTATTCGCTAAGGAACGAAATGAGATTGGACAATGTATAGCAGGTCATGGCACCAAAAAGGAAGATAATGGATGATCATGAGGGTAATCATAGTTTGGTGGATAATTTGACTGATCTCATTCAACCACAAACTAGAATGAATGGCGAACAGATACAACAATTGCTAGATATGCAACAAAAAAACCAAGAACAAATCCAGCAATTTTCTCCACCACAAGCTCGATAGGATAATTCACAAGTTGTATATGAGAAATTTAGAAAGATGGAACCTGTTGATTTTAATGGTGGATCTAATCCCATGGTTGTAGAGGAATAGGTGAAATCATTAGACACTATTTTTGACTACATGCGAATTGACAATGTTGATAAGGTACTCTGTGCAATTTTCTTATTGAAGAAGGATGCTAGAACCTGGTGGGAAGAAGCGAAACTTGCAGTGAATATAGAAGAGCTTAGGAGAGGTTTAAAACAATCTTTTATGATAAGTATTTCACCAGGGATGCTAGGTCACTCAAAGTAAAAGAATTCCTGGAGTTAAAACAATGAGGGATGTCTGTAAGTGATAATGTGAGAAAATTTGAAGAGGGCTGCAAGTACGTGTTATACATCGCCAGAGACAATAATGAGAAGATGGATCATTCCTTGAGGGGCCTTAATCATGAAATTAGAAGAGATGTGAGAATGTCCTCAATAATAGAGTTTAGGGAATTAGTGGATAAGGCTTTGATAGCTAACTTAGATGAGAAAGAGATTGAGAAATTTCATCAACAAAAGAAGCAAGTATTCACTCCCAGAAATCTGAACTAGTGGAAGAAAGGAGAGCAAAAATCAAACCAAGGGAATGAAAAACGTCCTAGAGTTGGGCATACTTCTCCTACAATTGAAAGGCCTAAATGTGCTAAGTATGGGAATAATCATTTTGGGGAATGCTATAGTGGTACTAATAATTGGTTTAAGTGTAAAAAGCCTCGACATATAGCGAAGGATTGTCCAATAGTACAGGGAAGAGTTCAGGGGAGAATATATGCAATGACACAAGAACAAGCTGATGCAGATGCTTCCATAGTCACATGTACTACTTTAATTTTTAGGATACCTGCAATTGCATTGATAGATTCTGGATCTACGCATTCATTTGCATCACGTGCATTTGTGAAAAAATTGGGCATTACACCAGATTTATTAAAAGTAAGGTACAATGTGATTGTTCCATGCGGGGAAAAAATAGATTCCAACTAAATGTTAAGAGCTTGTTCTATTCAGATTAGTGATAGGACTCTCTATGTAGATCTCGTTATTTTACCGATGCTAAATTTTGAGGTTATTCTGGGTATGGATTGGCTTACCAAATATCATGCAACAATTGATTGTAACAAGAAGATTCTGATCTTTCAGCCACCTGGGGAAGAACAGTTTGTGTTTAGTGGTACCTCATTCTCACTATCTTTACCAATTATAACTGCTTTGAAAGCTCGAAAGATGTTGAATAAAGGTTGTGTTGGATATTTGGCAAGTGTTCTGGACATTTCTGTCGAAGCACAATTGAAACCAGAAAATGTAGATGTGGTTCAAGAATTTCTTAAGGTATTTCTAGATGATTTACCAGGACTACCACCGGATTGAGAGATTAAATTTATGATTGATGTTATGCCAAGGACCACCCCTATTTCTAAAGCACTATATCGAATGGCACCAACAGAATTGAAAGAGTTAAAAGTTCAATTGCAAGAATTGCTTGATAAATATTTTATTCCCCGAGTTATTCTCCTTGGGGAGCACCTGTATTATTTGTGAAAAAGAAGGATGGTACATTGTGATTGTGCATTGATTATAGAGAGTTGAATAAAGTAACAATCAAGAATAAGTATCCACTTCCAAGAATAGATGATTTATTTATTTAATTATAGAGAGCATCAATATTTTCTAAGATTTATTTGCACTCTGGGTATCATCAATTAATGATCAAGGAAGAAGACATACAAAAGACTGCATTTCGAACAAGGTATGGACATTATAAATTTCTAGTGATGCCCTTTGGTTTAACCAATGCCCCTGCAGCTTTTATGGATCTAATGAATAGGGTGTTCAAGCAATATTTTGATAAATTTGTGATTGTGTTTATTGATGATATCCTATTTTATTGACGTGATAAAGAAGAGCACAAGGAACATTTGAAGATTGTGCTGCAAGTTCTTAAGACAAAGTAGTTGTATGCTAAATTCAAGAAGTGCGAATTTTGGTTTGAGCAAGTGGTATTCCTAGGTCATGTAGCCATACTCCTTTTGTTGGAAACAATTCGCTTTACCCCTCTAAGTGCGTTCATATGTTTGAGATTTCCACACCAATTGAATTAATGCTAGTAGATCCAAGAAACTTATTCTACACTAGAATTTGTGGATTTCAATTCTTAATTCAACTAGTGATTAGAAGAATTGAACCTATGAGCAAGATAGAACCTTTTGATAGAGGAAATGAATCAAAGCAAGAAGACAAAGGGGCGGACTTTTTCTTTTGTGCTGGCCAATTTTGGTTCTCTCCAAGAGTCTCTCTATTTAATTTTTTGGCCAAGTGGGAGTCCTTATATAAGACTCTTCCAACCCTAGTCCCACTTTGTTTTCACTTGCTTCTTTTCTTATATGATTCCTTCTTTCCATCACATTCTAAGATAAGTTTAATTCTTGTACTTAAACTTCCTAATGGGCTTCCTTGGACTTGAATTAATTTAATTAAATCTAATTAATTGATCCCCATCAATTAAGTAAGTCAAACTTAATTAATTGATCCAATCAAATAAATAATTGGTTCCACTTGGCTTTTCAATCATATTAGAACCTATTAAATAATTTTGTTATTAGTATGCCCAATTCAATTAATTGATCATATCAATTAATTAACTTGATAATATATAGGGCTCCTAATCATATTAGATCTAATTATATAACCATATTATTTAATAGATAAATTAATTTAACTTTTTAAATTATTATGTATTGATAAGCTCCGCATGAGATCCCTAATCTCATTAGGTCTAAATAAATAATTTTATTATTTAATGGATAAATTGATTTAACTTCTTAAATCAATTTGAGCCCCAAGTTAATTAATCTCCATTAATTAATTTGATTCAACCCTTGGATATATTCTAGGTAGAAGTGTACTATTTTCAAATTTATGTGTGACTCCTTAGGTTCACTATAAGCTAGACGAGGGCTCACAACTCTTGTGACTTAATTAAAGAAATTAATTATTCAATCAAAATGTACAACATCTATGGGTTGAAATTTCACTTCTTCAAGGTTCTCAAAAAAGTAATTGGAAACTTCACCAACATCTCACCTTGTGGAAGATTGGCTGGCTAACCGAGGTTGTGAAACTATTTGACGGAGTTGTTTCTTCCTTCAGATATTCCATGCAAGCTTCAGGGGCTGATTCGTATTGATATGCTAGAGTTTCCAAATTTTCGTTTTAAATAAGTGTAAAGGAGTCCTCCTCTTTATGTTTGGTTTTCTTGTAAAGGGAGTAAATACTCCTTATTTTTAGCTTCCTCCTTTTTGATTATTCAATAAATGGGGCAGGGGTCTATGCCAAACTCCCCACTTAAACACAAACAACTTCGATTAAAAAATTCCTAGTATTTTTTAGAGAGGATATTACCATTTATGGATGGAGATAGATGATCTAGCAATCTTATTCTTATTACAAGGAAATCAAAGGGGTTCTTGGAGAGCTTGACACCTCATTTCTATATTCAAACAGAGGGCCAAGGATATGGATATTGAGTTGACACATATCTATCATGAAGGAAATCAAATTATCGATTTTCTAGCTAATTTTGCTAATGATTATCAATCAGTTGTGACTTGGCTACCTTCACAATTTCCACGAGATATATGCGGTTACTTAGATTAGATGGATGGAATTTGCTCTACTTTTAGATTCCACAAATATTTTATTGTATTGGAGTAGTACTTTTTTATTTAATTTTGCACTCGTTCTATGACATTACTGTTAATTTTGGTGATGAATATACCTGTAGAGGTCATTGCCAAACCCCGCCTAAGTTAGGTGCATTTAATTCTAAAAAAATAAAAATTCCTAGTATCTTGACATGATGGTCGGTTAATAATTTCTTAATTTTATTCATTGTAAAAGGAATACATACTCCCATTTTTATTATTTCAAAACTACATGTACTCCTATATTGGTGACTATTAATAAACTAGTAGGGGTCATTGTCAAACCTAGGCATAGGCAATTTTTTTTTTAAATTCCTAGTATCTTGACATGATGATTAACAATTAAAAAATCCCTTGTCTAATTTCCATCCAAACTTGGCCAAGAATCTTAGAGTCAAGTATAGTGGAACACATAGGAGATTCACATATTCATATATATTGGTGGCAAATTCTTTTTTAGCCACCCATTAATCACCATACATAAAAATGTTACACTCAACACAAACCCCTTGTAATTGTATGCAATGGGAAATACATCAATATGCAACATGTCATACATAAGATTATAATGGTGCCTCAAGTCTAATGATTAATTCTTTCACTATCATAATAAGAAAATTCCCATTCGATAATAGAATATTTCCAATTGGGAAATTTTCAGGCGGGATAGTTCAGTGTACTTGTTTCCCAACAAGCACCTGCATACATACACTATTATCTCCACCCAATGCCCATAGAACAAGAATCCTCCTTTTGAGCCTGCTTTGTATGTGCAAGTCATTCTCATCTCAATGATCTTTAACTTGAAACCTTTTAAAACCACAACCTTGGAGGCATATTCCATGATCGTCATCATATGCGCGACCACCAACATAGCTATGTGTGGTCTAAGTACTTCATCTAATTCTTATAATAGTGAATTTAAGATATAGATTATCATTTAATAATATTAATATGAATAAGATTGATTCCACAAGAGTATAAAGACGACCAAATTAGTTAGCTTTCCCGGCACTACTCTAACAATCTTCCATTTGCCCTAGAGATAATTGCCCTAGTATTAAGGCCCATATTCCCCAACATGTCCTTCAAATACTTATCTTAAAGGTTAAATTAGTAGGTCTGCTATAATTTCTATCGAGGCAAACCTTTCCACGCTGACGTTGACTCTACCAATGATTTTCAAAATTATGGTGTCACTAATTTATTTATTCTTGGATCGTTTTATGCGACCTTGGCTTCTTTTCTTGCAAAATAGTCCCATTGTTATCGTAATACTCCGGTACTCGATTAACAATGGTTGGAACCACATCCAACACTTGGATAAAGTTCTCCATCTAAACAGTCTCTTTTTACAGCATTGCATGCTACGATGTATTCAACCATAGTAGTGGGATCCATGACTGTTAGAAGCTTGGAACTCTTTCCAACCAATTATTCCACCTTTTAGGATGAATATGAATCTAGACACAAACTTCAAGTCATCTACTTTGGACTTAAAATTAGATGAAGCATCTTTGTTTTAGTTCTCCATAATCGTACTCCAAAAAGACATTCTCAATGCTTCACAAGTACTTAAAGATCGTCTTTACAACTTTTATTGTTTTTGCATAAAATTGATTAATATCTGCTCATCACACTTAGATAATTTATGATATTATATCTCGTACATAGAATTATATATAATATGCTTCCTATCGAGGATGTAAAAAGTATATGGGTCATTATTTATCTTTCTCTCAGAAGTCCTTGGGGACATGAACTTCGAAAGAGAAATCTAATGACTCAAAAGTAAGAATCTCTCATAGATTCTTCCATGCTAATCTATGTACTTGAATTTAGGATAGTCCAAGCATCATTTTAGACCTATCTCTATATATCTCAATCCTCAATTCTTAGGATGCTTCTCCTAAGTCCCTTATGGAGAACTTAGTAGATGACAAGTCTTAGTTGACTTCAACATTTCAATATCATCTCTACGAGTAGAATTTTATCAATGTAATACACAACAAACATCACTATGCTCCCACTAACCCTCTTATACACACTTCATTCATCCGTATTTCTAAGGAAATCAAACCTTTTGATTGACTTAGCAAATCAAAAGTTCCACATTTGGAAAATTTATTTTGAGTGCTTAATAGATCTCTGAAGCTCACAAACCTTTTACTTACTTCTATTTAACATAAAGACCTCAGGCCTCTTAATTTATATTCCATTCTTAGTACCCCTAGTGAGAAAGGTGGTTTTCATATCCATTTGTCATATCTCATAGTCACAATAGATATGGCCAATAAGATTTGAATGGACCTTAGCATTATATCTAGTCAACACCTTGATTTTTGTATTACCCAAGCCTCGCGCTACTCACCTGACCAATATAGTTCATGCATTTTATGCTACGTATGCGCCATTGCATTTTTAATTGATATTTCATAATGTACTATATGTTATACGATATTTTTAATAATTAAACATCTGAAGTTGTCACCCGATATTAGTTTCAAAATTCTTTAATCTAATTGGTTGAATTGATACTAAGATACGAGGATTTAGGTGTCAACCATCAGATACCATTACGATACACGTAAGTGAAATGTGGCATCATTGTGTTTATCAGTGTAGGATAAACTATGCAAATAAATTAATTAGGGAGAAAATAGTGATAATAATGGTAATAATAATAATAAAAGAAAGTAAGGACAATATCATATTAATTAAGTGGGTGTAAATTCTTACTAGAAAATAAACTTGGGGGTTTATAAATAAATATCAAAATATTATGTACTAATTATATATATATAATTATAATATATATATACATATATGTATATATATATATATGTATAGATGTACGAAATATATATATATATATAAGTATATGTGTGGAGTATAATAAAATGATACCATAATATGTAAGTATATGTGTGGAGTATAATAAAATGATACCATAATATGTATATATATATATATGCATATATGTATATGCGTGTATAGTGTAGTAATAGTTATAATATATTACACATATGTTATAATATATTATATTAGGTTTTCTTAGTTGTTAAGTAATAGTTATGGATTAACACACACACGTCCGCACGACAGCAAAGAAAGGAAAAGAAAACAAAAAGAAGAAGGAAAAGAGAGAAGAGAGAAAGAAAGAAAAGAGAGGGTGCTCCAACAAATTTCAACGGTAGGAATTAGAAATTTTTTTAGGTAAGTTTCTTCTCATTTTTGTACGGATAAAAATATATATTTATGCCATTTATTTCTAATTTGAAAGAATTTTTTTTATTTGAATTAACTAGTTATCTATCTATGAGACAATGATTAATATACACCTTTAATTCAAAATTAGTTACAAAGATTTAATTTTTGTTATCTTGTATTAATCGGATGAATGAGCTAATTTAATTGAGGGATTGGTTGCAGGGATTATAACACATCAATTAGATAATATTAGAATAAATTCGAGATGAGAAATTAAGGTATTTAAAAGGTTCTAATTGGGGTGAAGTCTAAATTTTAAGGTTTGATTGTTACGTAATTAAATTTAAGATTTAAGATCCCTTATGAGATTTGATATAGAAACCTATTGGTTAAGAATGAAAATTAAAACGCTATACTTTTACAGGCCGCCTTATATCTAAGGTTAGGAGGAGAATCTTATTAATCTTTAGTAAGACATCAAAGGTGAAAGGTAAGTGAAAGTCTATTTGCAACCACAATGTATGGACATAGTATTTTGTGCATTATCTATATTAAATGTGATCCTTGTGTCTTGATATGTATATTGTGAGTATTATACATACCTTATAGTGCATATGTTGCTTGGATAATGGGACATAGGATCTATTGTATCATTGGACATGCCATTCATCATATTTATACGTGCATGCATAACACATGCTCACAGTTGAGGTTTTGCATGCATGACATTATTTTCAGAAATAAAATATTTTGGTTGGCCACTACTAGTGTATCGAGGCCTGTGTAGCTTATTGATATGATATTTTGGGGCACCATGAGTATTACTTCTCGGAGGATCATAGGGGTGGATAGGGGGTGTGTCTCTGGTAGTCATGAGAGGGTGGACCACTTGACTGTGCCCTTATCGACACCACTGGTGGGAAGACATCTGGAGGATCACAGGGAAAGACAGGGGGTGGACCTCTAGTGATCCCAGGAGATGGCCCCCGGACTGTGTCGATCTGTTTATGTCTATGTAATTTTTGATATTGTTAAGAGCTCTATTCGGTATATAGTAGGTGGGCCAAAGGCCCAATGATGGAAAATGATTTTGAATGAACTATTTTTATACATGAGTTTGCATTCTTGTCATGATCTCATAGAAATGCATTACATAAATGTTAGATTATCCTTTCAGCATGCATGATTTTTACTTAGTTCATGTAGTTCACGCATTATAGGTGAGTTTGGTGATACTTGAAGCCATGGACTTACTAGGTAAGTGGCTGGAGTTCCTACAGGTTCTGAGGATCCGTGTACATGGATGACGACCTGTTGGGCTGATTATTAGCTTATTTAATTTTGGAGTCTACTGTATTAAATTTTAGGACTTGTATTGTGTGTTACTTTTAAAACTTTTCTGTACATGGGTATGTAAATATTATGGTTGTTATGGGTCATCTGCAGGTATATATATATTTATTAGTTTGTGAGTGGGAAAAATAGTTTATTATTTATTAAGCTGTTATAGGGAAAAGAAAAGACAAATTCATGCATGCACACAGGTTCTATCATGTTAAATTATACTATTTATATAGTTGTGTAGTAATGAGAGTATTACATTTTTGAACATAACCCTTTGCTCTAGTCGTACCTTTACAAGTGACTACCTTTCCATGTTCTCCAATTTTATGTTTATAGACCCAATTACATCTAAAGGTAACTATTCTCTCTAGTAGGCCCACCAAGGTCAATACCTTGTTGAAGTACATGGAATCCATTTTAGTTTCCATAGTATTTCACCATCTTCTTGAATTGATGTCATACATTATTAGTCTGTAATTCCTTGGATCAATATTTGCTCTCTTGCAAGAGGCCCCTATCGTATAAGTGGCCTTGAGATCATTTCAGATCTTCTCAGAGGTTATGTACTAGAAGTTTAGTAATTTGTTCATGGATCGCTGCCACTTTTGGGACAAAGTGTGGTTATTAAACTCCTTCAAGCTCTATAATCTAGCCATTTCTATCCAATAGAAATTTCTTCTTTAGCGTCACAAGAAAACATACCCATTTGTTCCTAGGGATCATTGAAATGGTATCTAATGGTTTTCTTTTGATATCCCACAAATTTGTATAAGTTGAATTTCACATCCAACTATCTCCCACTAGCTGCTTTAAGGAAGCAGGCCCCTTCATACCCTTAGGTATGTATGCAAGAGATCTTTGCCACATTATATCTCATATGATATTTTGGCACTAACTTGGATGATATTCTTACTTGATAAGAATGTCATCGATTCTGGGGAGAATTCCTAGGATGAAGAAGAAAATAAATGAAACTCAACATGGGTTCACTCAAAGAGAATCAAATTCTCCATTAGATAATCAAAGAACTTACAGCCTTAGTATTCTCTAGCTCAATCACGTTGATGGATTTAATACTTTGGCCAGCTTAATTCTCCACTTCTATTCAAATTCATTGAACCCTTCAAAAGACCTAGAGTAATGAAGTAAGAATAGTTTGCTCATGCACACACACTTAGTGGACTCATATATCCTTTTAGATCAAATCCAAAGGAGTGGTTTGTTGCAATTGTCCCACAAATGGTTGATTTGATCATCTTTCTCTTAAGACAAGATTCACAAGTCACACCTCATGCAAGTTCAAGAGGTTAAGAAAATGTGTCATCTTGTGAATTCTACTCATGCAAGTCTAAGAGGTCAAGTAAATGTGTCATCTTGTGAATTCTTTCTTTAGAGATATGACCTAATCTAGCCTACCATATCTATACACTATTTCGATTATCTAGTTCTGATATTACTTTGTTGAATATATAGTATGGAATTTAGGGTTGTATAGTTCATTCATCAATGTAACAAAAATAATTAACTAATACTACCCTAATCATATTTAGAGTTAAATGAATCATTCCTATAGTCGATGCAACAACCTTTACTTCATTTTCATGCTTAAGGATCATCCTTTATCTTAGTCTATATTTTCTTGTCATCCTCTGCATCCCCTTGCAAAGATAGGATCATATTTGGTATCCAATACAAAAAAAAATCAACCAATTGACTGATTTCAACAAAGTGAAATCTTGAATTATAACCCCCCTTCTGATTCCTCTTTCTATGTCCTAAATGTTCGTAGTGGTGACAAACATCTATTTTCTGATAGATTGAGTCAATAAATTTGTTTACGTGTCTAGATTATCCTAAGTGGAATTACTAGCGATAACTATTATCCTATACAAGGTAGAAAACTAAGCATTCACTCTAGTAATATCCATTTATTATTTGATCTTTAATCATAAATGTCTCTCAATATTTTATTTGAATCCCATCAACCTCTAAATAGCAATTTGGGAATCTTTTTTTCTAGTGGGCTTGAGGTCCATTTAGCCTTGTCATATATCCTAATTTTATGAGCCCAATTGGTACTAAATGTCACACGTTATCTATTAAATAGCTATGTGAGTAAGACAACTAAAGTATGTCCCACGGCTCGTGGCCAATACCCTTAGCCCTACTACCCTATGGGCATCTCTATGCTAGTAGCGATCATAGCTATTACCTCCACTTAGCATATCCCAGGACTTATGGCTAATAAACTAAGAATGACAGCATTTCACATGCCAACTACCTTTGATGGAAGATATGGATAATTGGGTCCCACCTAATAGTGCCCATTTACACTTGATAACGAACCAATCAAGGTTTTCAACTTGAAATATTTTCAAGTTAGGGTCATACTAGATATTATGCAAGATCTCATCATTTTCTTATCTTGTTTGTTTTAATATTCACTATCCTAACAATGAAAAACATACATCATAAGGAAAGTATTAAATAAATCAAGTATGCATCATATACATACTAATAAAGGGATAATCAAGGGCCTTTAATTTTATGCAATCCACTTGAGCTAAAGCAGATCAAAGTCAATCTAAGGGTGATAACTAAAATACATATACACCTATCTATTATATAAAGGTATCTCTCAACATTCATTGGCCTTGATTCCCTGTTTTTCCTCCATCTTCTTGTAATGCCTGCAAAATTACAAAAAGATAAATCTCACTACCTAATTCTACTCTCATTATATTTTCTAAAACTACAACAAACCTTGAAACAATTTCAAGTGGAGGTACATAGGAGGGAGATAGAAGAATACTGAGAATAAAAACTAGAGGAAGGCAAAACTCATAGGCCTCATTTTAATTACAACCCAAAAATAAAATTGAAGCAATCACATTGGCCTAGAGTCCATGATCATCCAATTAACATGCCTAAAACAAATCATCATATGATAACGAAAACATATAAATTTTCCGATTATGTCAAGAGCAATTTCTTTCAAATTTAGGATCAAAATTATTTATTTTTCAAGAAAATAATTTTTCATAAAACTAACTATTAAATTTAATTTTGAAAAACTAATTTTTGTGCAATGTTTGTTTGTCAAACAAAATTGGCAGCGTAGAACTTTTGTCTGCTTTATTGATCAACATTACGAACTCTTGATTTCTTGATCATATCAAGAAGTCTAGGAAATAACTTAATCAATAAATTAATTTTCTTGATCAAGAAATCAACTTAATTGATTTTTTTATTATCATCAATTCAATATTTTCAAGATTTCACAAAACTTGAAGTTGTTGAATCAAGAGTTTCAAAATTCCACAAATTTGAAGTCTTGAATTCAAGAATCAAATTCTTGAATGCAAAACTTGAAATCTTAAAATCAAGAATCATATTCTTGAATCAAGATATCAACTCTTGTGGAAACATATTTTGTTTTCATTTTTTTCCATGTTTTAACAATTAAAACAAATCCATCATAACAATTACGTTTAGACAGAACAAAAGAGGTGTTTTTTAATGTGGATTTTATACCCATTAATTGAGTACCATTTGCTTAACTTTTTGATTAGTTTTTGAGATTTTTGTGAGTTTTATTATCCTTTTTAATATTTATTTTGTAGATTTGAAGATGAAGAAAGAATGTCACTTGGATGTACTAAAATCTACATTCATTTTATATTTTTCAAAAAAAAAAAAGACCCATGAACAGTAGCTACAGCTCCTAGGCGCTGCAGCTACTGGAATACAACACCTAGGCGCTGCCAATTTGTGCTTAGGCACTGCATGCTGATAACTAAGGGCAAAATCATCATTTTGTCCTCTTTAGGGCATCTCCCATTTGAATTTTAAGATCCCAAGAGCCTCCAATTCAGATTTAGAGAGGGAGAGAGGGAGAGAAGAGAAAAAAAGCCAAGAAACAAGAAGAAGAAGAAGAGGAGAGATTTCTACCATGGTTTGTGAAAAATACATCTACAAGGGAAGAAATTCATCCTCTTTCAAGTTTCATTTTATTTTCCTATTTCTTTCTTTGATTATATTTATGAATATTGTTAGGTTGTCTTTCATTTTTATCATTATGAACTAATTTATTTTTCTAGGGTTGTGATGTAATCTAATTATGATATTTTAAATATTTGTATCAATTCAATTCTTGATTTAATTTTCAAGTTGAGTTTTCTACATTGTTCTTAATGCTTAAAATTACTTAGCCACTAATTGAATGATTTGCTAATCATATTGACATGGGAGGTGATATATGTGTCTAGTTCTATGTGTAGAAAATTATAAATTACATGTAAGATAGGAATATACTTACATGGTTTGTGTAGTCTTGTGTGAGATCTATAGAACTTAATAAATTGTTGATTGTTGTAATTCAAATAGGAATATAGTGGGTTAGAAATTGATGATATTTTCATTAGACATTAGGAGAGACCAGTAGATAATTTAGGAATTCTCGACTACCACTTGGGAAATAAATTAAGATTGATGTGATAAATTATTCAATTCAAATTAATTATGGTGAAATCATAACCCTAGGCTTTTAAGTTTTTGAATTTCATCATTAGTTGATTTTGATTATTAGTTAGTCTAGTTAGGTTTTGTTCGTAATTATAAACATCCACTTTCATTTATTAAAATAAAATTATAGTTAACATAATTTCGGTACTTAATAATTCAACAGTCCTCAAGGAAACGATACTTATTCACCACTTTATCACTTGTTAAAGATAACGTGCACATGCGTTCACAAAAATCTGCAACATTTTTGTTGTTGTGCACCAATTCCCAACTGGGTCCGTCGTACCAAAAATTGACGTCGTGGCTCAAAATCTGTTAGATAGCATTCAAACTAGACTGGTACACAGTGCCAGTCTCCAAGCTCACCAACGCCACGGTGTTAGTGCAGATTTTTCAGCAATTTGTTTTTATTTGTTCTAGTTTGTTTATTAGTTTCAACTATTGAAAATAACAACGATCGTGATCCCAAACAAATAAATTCATTGATTCACATTCGATTGAACATATAAATGTTTAATTTATACATAAATTAAACAAAAATAATCAAAAAGGTATTAGAAGTGCACGAATCTTGACTCTAATACCATTGTTGGATTCGTGCATCTCGAAAGCTATACGCAGCGGAATTAAAAAAAATTCAAAAACATAAACAAACATTACATCATATTTAATAAAATAAATCATAAAATCCATTCATGATTACTTAGTTGTGCATTTTCTATTACCTATAGCAGGAATGTTTTAGAACCAAGATGCTAGAAATGATCCAAATCATTCTCTCTCCATGAACTTCTTCATGAATTTTGAATCTATCAACGAACTGCTTTCGTGAATCTTGATTCCATACCCCTCTTATTGAAAATAGTTTGCTCAGAGTCCCAAGAGTTACCCCTCTAAGTGTATCTACACATTGAAGATTTCCACACCAATTAAATCCATGCTAGTGGTTTCAAAAAGCCTATTCTACACTGGAATTTGTGGAGTTCAATTCTTAATTCATTAAGTAAATAGAAGAATTGAGCCCACAATCAAAAGGTCATTTTGATCCCTTTGATGGAGGAATGGAATCAAAGGAAGAAGACAAAGGGGGTGGATTTTCTATTTTGTATTAGCCAATCTTGGCTCTCTCCAAGAGTCTCTCTCTATTCAATTTTTTTGGCCAAGAGAGTCCTTATATAGGACTCCTCCAACTCTAGTCCCATTATGTTCCCACTTGATTCATTCTTTATTTGACTCCTTCTTACCGTCAAACTATAAAACAAGTTTAATTCTTGTAATTAAACATCTTAATGGGACTCTTTAGAGCCCATTAGAAATGAATAAATATATCTCCATTGATATTTAGATATAGATATATTTTGGAGCCTATTTTAGAGTCTTTGCATAAATATATCTTTGTTAATTAAATATTTAATTTTATTTTGAATTCAAATAATCAAAATAATTTTTTTATGTTTAACATTTTTGTGTTTTTATTATACTTTACTTAATTACTACTTACTTTTATATATTATAATTAAAAAGTATTTTTCTACTTAAGAAAAAAATTGAAGTTGTATTAAGATAAAAAATGTTCAAAATATATTAGGAACTATATAAATTCATAGGGAATAAGGAAAAAATTGTTCTAACATTTAATTCAAGGGAATAAGTATAAAAAGTTAGTTTAGGGGATATAATATATTTTATCTCATTTAATTTAGGAGGATAAGTGTTATATTTGTTGGTTTAGAAGGGTGTCCGCAACCATAAATATAATTCAAGAGAGTTCAATGTATTTATTCAAGAAATTTATTGAGAAGAAAAGTTGAAAATAAGAGAGAAGAATAAAAGAGAGAGAAGAAAAGGGCAGGAAAAAAAATGCAAAGGAAAACAAATATATGATTGAAAAATAAGTCCTAAACTATTTTTTTCTTTTTTCTTTTTTGGCTAGAATGAATATTGTTGGGTGTGACTATAGTTTGTAAAAGTATCCTATTATATCAAAATATTTAAATTGAATTATAATTATTACTTAATTAGTCACCGCAATTACACTAAAATATCAATCAAATTTTAAACTTCACCACCATAGAAGTGATAAATTCAAAGACTATTGTCCCAAGTGGTTTCACAATTATAAACTCCTTGTAGAATGTATTGAGTTGGACTAAAAAATAAACAAATTAGTTCAGTTAAATAAGTTAATATTTGAATTTTTATTGAGTTTAAAACAATGTGTTTAAATTTTATTTAATTATTAATACTCAATTGAATTAAATTTAAATGATGGTTGAACACAAATCGAGCAAATAATTTGATTTATATATATATATATCTTGATTTTTTTTTTCTAATTGGGTCGAGTTTGTGGTGAACTTCAAATCTTATGAAACAAAAAAAAGTCTTTCAAATTTAATTTATTATATTTAACAAATCGAATTTAAATAATTTTTTATAATAAATTTTAAATTAAATATTTAATTTATTTTTCAACTTTAAAATTGAATGACTAGAACAATTGAACCGCCACTCGAATAGTCAAACCAAGACTAATTACTCAAGAAGACAAATCCATTCAAAACAAAAGCGCACTAACCTTTACCTCTCATCAGAAATATCATTCCAAAAAGAAATTCTTAAAATAACTTAATCCGAAAAGGTAGTCGTGTTTCAACGCTGGACAAAATTATCACCCAGATCCAAGACAACCTAATTCTATCCTTCTCCTTTCTGCATAATCCAGTTTGGTCTGGTCACCCCATTGAACAGATAAGAGTGGAGCTTCCTCAGTCGCTGGCGCTTCGACGGATGATCGTCAGACAATCCCTCATTTGAACAGGCTTTGTGGGTGGGACTGGATCCCTGTTTCCGCTTCTTCTAGTTTTTGGTGGAGGACTGTCAGTCTTAAGTCGAAGACTGTGGCGGGTTTTGTGAGAGTGAGAGAAGGTGGGATTGTTGTGAATAGAGAGTGTTGAGTAGGGTTGATCTTCTGGTGGCGGCGGCGGTGGAGGGAATATCTTATATCTTGTAGGGAGGAAATGGATACAAGTAGGAGAATGGAGAGATGCCATATGCGTATGGAGGATGAATTGAAATGTGCAAAACTTGAAAAAGAAGAAGACAAAAGAAAAAACCAAAGTTAAGAAATAATTAGATGGAGCTCCCAGCGAGGATCGAACTCGCGACCTTTCGCTTACGAAGCGAACGCACTACCACTATGCTATGGAAGCTGCTGTGGCAACAAGGATATCTATCATCTTTCTTCTTTTGAGATGATTTTTCCGACGGTCAGTGAAAGAGGAACTGGCAAGAATGCTTCATGATGGGATCATCATTCGGCTTTTAAACTTTCGAATAGTATTAACTGGAATCTTGGGACTGTTTTCACTGTTTTTTTTTTTGTTTTTTTTTAATAATATTTGACCAGAAACAGCATGATTACATACATTGTGCAGCACTATTACTCTTATGTTATTCATCGGTGTAGTCGAATGAGTCTGAGTGCAATATGGAAAAAACATATGTTTCTTGTTTCAGTTAGATAAAATGAAAAGGTTTAATACCTTTTGTAAAGAGACATATGAACTACAAAATAATTTGGATTTCCCAAAAAAATTGAAAGTTCGCAGCTGCAGAAATTCTTCTGAACAGTTTGAGTTTGATTTCATCTCATGTATTCATATAATTCTCAAAAGTTATATTTTCAACTTTTTACACACTTTGGGTAACTTACTGTAATTCAACTAATTATCAAATTCATAGTGGGGCAATTATCTTTTAAATAGTATATGATAACACCTCAAGTTCAGATCTGTCTAAAGTTCTTTTTATTGTTTCTTTTTTCCTAACATGGACCTCTGGATTTGAACTGGGGAATGAAGATTTGCAATCCCGTCTTACCACCAGACCTTGCACAGCCAAAAATGATACGATATAGGTGAAAATTTTCCAGGTTTACTAATTTTTAGTTGTACTTGCAATTTGTGTCCTCTCTTCCTTACCACCAACAAACACAAAAAAATGAAGATGAGGAAAAACAACCACATGGCCAGAGTAATAAGCACCTAACACACACGCGCCAAATATATATATATATTGAAAGAAATAAAGAAAGAAAAGAAAAAAAAAAAAAAAAGAGCCCAAAATCATGTCAAAAGGTCACCCCACTAAACAGTTTCCAAAATACTATGTTTTCTTGGCTAATTTGCTGCAACTATGTGAACTTTTATAAATTTGTTATAATCCACTCAATAAGGATTTTCTTTACAATCCAAGCAGCCAGTTGTTTTACAAATCAATCTTTATACCTGATCAAAAATAATGTAAATCAAGAGAGCAAATGGCAAAGGAAGGAATAACTTAAGGATGTGGAACAAGCACGGTACAAACTACTTTGCAAAGAGTCTACGCCTACCTGGTTTGGTTTTCAAACCAGCGGACTCGCCAACCACAATCTCATCAACTAAATCTTTAAATATCAACCGCTCAATGTCAAGGACAGCACCTGAGATTTCATCATCAAAATTTATCCAGCTTTCTGACTGATGCATCACATCCTTGCGCAAGATGTTTCTCCATCTGTCATCCTCTTCGTCAGAGCTGCATTTGGGATTTTTAGCCTCAAGTACTTCAATCTCAGAACACAATTCTTTGAGAAGTTTCTGTGCATTCAGGGCCGTCCTATCTAGCCTAACTGGTCTCAACCAGGGCTCAGAAGATGGACCTGCTGAGGCCAATTTTCTAGCAAGAATCTCATTAACAGTGTCAAAAATGAGTTTCCTGTGAAATTTTTCCTTTATCATCAATTGAGTTGTCTTTCCAGTGCTGCATTCTTCCTCTAGTAAAGTGCTTGCCTTTGTTTGTTCCAAGACCAGAAACAACTCTGGGTTGATAGGATGGCCAGATGGATGAAACTGGAAATTTGTCAGGCTTGAGCCAAGTTCTCTAAGTAGGAGTCCTGAAGCCAATAGTATTTCGGAGATGTATCTGTGGTCTGGATCAGTATTCTCACACAGTGAGGCAATGTAATCCGTACGTGCTTCATCGTGGCTGGAGTTGAGCCTTCTGAGCTTCTGAACTAAGTTTTCAATGTTTTGAAGCTTCTTTCGGTTAATTTCAGATGTAGAACCAGATTCTATGGAGTTGGGAACGATACTATCCACAGAACTTCCTTGAACCACATTTGAATCCCTCATTTTATCCATGGATACATCCACTGTAAAATAAATGCCAATCAATCAGATATTATCACGTGATAAAAGAAAAAGTGCAACGTCGACCATACTCTTACTGCTCTTGCTCAGTCAATGCTCAAATGCATGACATGACCTGTTGTGTGTTGCATAGAGCCAAGTATGGAGTTAAACCTCTTCCAAAGCAACATGAATGATTATCTCTAATCATTACCAGAAGCACTAAAAAGTTCAGTAATCTTTATTTTATGAAAAGCAACGTGACAAATATTTCTTGATACAACTCTCACTTTTCGTTTTTCACTTTTGGTTAGGAGGGTGGTTGGAGGTTGTATTATGCTCTAGCATTCTTTCTGAATCACACACCTGTTGATAGAAGTTGGTGTATCCTAAAAGGCTTCAATATAAAAAAAAAAAATGAGTAAATAAAAGAGATAAATTGTTCTCTATATCTTAGGAAAGAATATAGACCATTTGAGAGGAGAAAAGGTAACGCAGTAATCACAGGAATTGACAGGGCTTTCAACAACTCTTAGTAGGCTGGTCGCTGACAATCATATATCAAAGCACAGATGCATGGAACTGTCATCCATCTTTGTCTCCCTCCGGAAAATACTATGTTACTTATCTCAGCGTAGAGAAACGATAATACTGTTTCCTTGGACAATTTAGTATTAAACTAAGCATGGTCTCAATGGTTGCACAGTTTTACAGCATGCATCAATTTATTCTACCAATAAGGACTACTATAGACTGATTCCAGATATTTCAAATTCTCCAATTTATTCCAACTACATTAATATTTTGATAGTATAATTTGTTTCAGCTCCAATGTACACCTTAAGTAAAATGCTCGTCAATGGAATATTAGCTTCCAGAAATAAGAAAGAGGTTCATCTCTGAAATTGAAGCAAAATAAACATAATATAAACAATGCAACAAAAAAAAAAAAAATCGTTAAGCCTTTGTATGCACTAAAAACAAAAGATCACCATTTATACCATTCATTCTTGTGAAAACTAATGACTTTTGCACACCCTATGTGGTTGCTATTTTTTCTAGATATTACACATAACATAAAAGAAAAGTCATTTTATGTGTTTAATTGAATCCATGATAAGGGAAAAAAGTAAAAATATATTAAGAAGTTGAATAAGAAAACGTGATTGGCAACAAGAACAAAATTGAATTGGAGACAGAATGAGATAAAGAGAAAGGTTGAGAATAGTAGAGAGAGGAGTGTGGGTTGTGGACACATGTCAACTTCTAAGCGATTATCACATTACAGATCAAAGAGATCAAGGTAGTTACTGTAGGCCTCTCTTTGATAATGTATTGATATAGATTTGGATACAAAATATTGAGTCAATCAATAGAATAATTGTCATATCCCGTGTACTTGTTTATTCATAGCTTCAAGCCTTCACCACATACAATTGTCAATCTAAGGAAAGAATTACCTCTGAGGGTCTTCCCAACATACTTTACAGGAGAAGGAGAATCGTCTTTACAGACTATGCTGTCAAGAACAGAGACAGGACTGGAGTACTCCGGATGAACAAAACCAAACTCTGCTGACTCTTCTTCACTCAATGCCCGAGTAGATTTCTGAAGTAAATCATGAAACAAGTTACCAAATGAATAGGCCAAATCAATTGGATATAAGATATAGAAAGTAC